>OY998185.1:10693724-11438744 GCA_963921935.1 Galeruca laticollis
ATTTTAATGTCTTAATCAACAAATATTACGAGATTAGCTTGACTTTACAGAATAAAGCATTATTAGTTTCTTATTATGAACAAATTTTGATACTTGATCTCTTTGATAAAAGTTTCGTTAGGTAATTTATTTCATATAAATTGTTTATCACACCTATTCGCAATTATCCCTACATTATACAGTCTGTCCTTTCTGTATGTCTTCTCTATCGAATAGTGAATCGTACAGATTTTCTCCATTCAAATGTTTAAAAAAAATTTTTTGACTTAAAAAAATTCTTTTAGATTACAATACATAATCTTAATTCTTCATTATTTGATATACAGGGTGTAGCATTATTTTTTCACAATAATATATATATATATATATATATATATATATATATATATATATATATATATCTGGCATTAGCAACCGCCCCGGCGTCCGTATAAAAAGTAACCACCTTAGCCTCCGCCCAATATACAGCGTGTATATTGAACCACACAGTTAGCGTCTTTAGCGACCTCCTTACCTTTGACAACGTTGCGTCTCTTGTTATCGATGAAATGACCTGGATTTTATTGAAATTATGATATTATAAGCCGTTATATACTTTTGTTATAGAGATCGCGCTCGAGTTGGCTTCCACTTATTTTACAAAATTTAAGTTATTTTTACATATTGAATGAGATTATTATTTCGACCGTTGACCTTCACAGCTGGAAAATTATCTATTAAATGTTTTATTATGAACAAAAGTGGATACTTTTGTCATGATTCTGTTAGTTTGCAGTTCACAGACTAGTAATAAAGCGATACTACTGTCCAAAATTAACGCATTGATTGTATTAAGTTATTTTTTGTTTCTGAACCATTGATTGAATACCGATTTTTTTTTTCACATCATGGGACTACATCTAAAGAATAACTGAATAACTAAAGTAAAAAAGTACATCCAATGCATAACGTGATTACATTGAATTGTAATACGCATAAACTTTATTCACATTTAAAGCATATAAAATGTAAGAAAACACATCCTAAATAACAACCCTCTTGCAAAAGAACAACACTGCCTCTATTTCTAATTATCTCTTCACAGCGACTAGGCATACTTGTTCATGCTCAATTGCACCATTACTTCTATGTCGTAAAGAAAGACAGGTGATGGTTGCCGGATCCTGAGTTCACGATCAATAATATTCCCTATTGGATTTAGATCAGGGCTACAGGGTGAGCAGTTCATGGTTTGTCTACTAACCTCATCCAAATCATTATGGATCCTATGTGCGACATGTAGTCGGGCATTGACATTCATTGAAAGAAAGTTATTTCCTATTTTACAAGAACTTAATCCTTCATTGGTTGAAATAATGGCCTGCATACATTCATCGCGGCTCAGATTTCTTGAAATACTGCCCATGTCAATTAACTAGCATACGCAAAGCAGCAAGACAATTTATTGAATTTTGAACAATATTGTCAGTTTTAAACTGACCAGACAAATTTTTTGCTTTTTCATAGCAAACTACTTACTTATATTCGAATAATGCGTATCACAATTCAATAAAATCACGTTATGCTTTCAACGTACTTCTCTTCAATAACAGACTTTTTTACGAAAATGTTGAGGATAGAAGAAGTTATCTCGCAATATTTTTAAAATGTAGCGTTTTTAAAATGTAAAGTTTCTGATAAATTCCACGGGGTATTACAACCTGAGATGAAAAAAGACATCTTTATTTTTACACTCCTTATATGGACGTTAACATTTCTCTGAAAACATTAGTACAGTAATTCCTCAGAAACAGACCTATGATGTGGAAATCGGCATCCAATCAAGGGTTCAGAGGACCAATATTTTTACACTTATGGTACATTTAACCCTGCGGGCGGGGCGCCTTTGTGTAGCTCATGAGCCGGGGCGCCGGGTCTCTGAGACCCATCATCAAATATCGCATTTTTTTGGCAAAAAAATTAAAAAACTATATTTTAATGAAAAAAATATACCTTAGTTTATTCAAATATTATAATAGGAACATGATTTAAATTTACATAGACACATTTTATCTTGTTCTAAAATTTGTTGTCAAAACATATATCATTTTCTAAAAACTAGGAAACAACCGGTAAATAAGTAAACAAAATAAGATTTTCTACTGAAACATTATAAAAATATTATAGAACAACAGTTTTTATTGATTTATGTCAATTTCTGAGCACTCAGGACACCAAGCTTCCATGTGAGAGAGACAAACAAATTTTTTACATTTTTTGCAAAAATATTTCGTTTTTGAATCCTTTTTGCAAAAAAAACATCTTCTTCTGGTACCTGGTTGGATTTCTTCATTTTTCATGTTTTCTTGTGTTCCAGCGACTTCTTGTCTTCTTTCTCTCACCGACCTTGGCACATTTGTTTCATAGGAACGTCTTGCCAAATGTTCCTTAGTCAAAGGAAGCCCAATGTCTCTTAGAAATAATCTTCTTTCGATTTTATATGTTTTGCTGTTGCATGCAAAAATTATTTGTGAATTAACCCCAGCCATGTTCATCATTGAAAAAAATACTACCATTGGCCACCTTCTAGTATTCCTAGCGACATTATAGGTAGCAGATAATTTGTCAAGATTATCTACACCTCCCTTGGTGTGATTATAATAAGTAATTATATCGGGTTTGCATTTTTCTGCCGTAGATGGATCAATTCTATCATCATGGTGCAAACTGGATATAAGATTTACATTTCTATATTTCTTTGGTATGTAAGACACAATAGTCATATCTTTTTGAAAGCCAAATACTGAAGAAAATTCAGGGCGAGCTCCTGTGTTGGAAAATTCAGGTGGCAATTCTCTTTTATTCTTTTTTATTGTACCCACATATGTTATTTTGTGTTCGTCAAACAGTTTTTTTACCAATTTGACACTGGTAAACCGATTGTCACTAGTAAGGTTACGATTAGTCCCGGATATAGGTACTATTAGCCTCAAAACTATATCGTGTGGCTTATTAGACTGTTCATATGGACCCTCAGGCTGCTTACCTACGTAAACTTCAAGATTTGACGCATAAGATGTAGCCGAGTCAACTAAGGCGAATATTTTTATACCATACCTGTTAGGCTTACTTGGAATGTACTGTTTAAAGGAGCATCTTCCTCTAAATGCCTCAAGCTTCTCATCAATTGTTGTGTTTACTCCAACTGTATAGGTGTTTTTACATTTTTCAACAAAAAGGTCAAATAGGCTTCTTATTGGAGCTAATTTGTCAAATTTTTTTCGTTCATCTCTTGTTGTTAGATCATCAAACCGAAGGCAACGAAGTAGAAAATGAAATCGATCGTGAGACATTACCAGCCAAAAACGTTCAATTCCAAGTTCGTTTCTTTGCCACAGCTCTTTTGTGTTTAGTCGTCCACTTTTGAGAGTACCCGCCAAATATAACAACCCAAGAAAAGCTTTTATTTCACAAATGTCTGTGGGCTTTCCTCTTCTCTCTCTCGCATAATTTTCCGCTAATCCAGAAATATAGTGATTTGTGTTCTCCACTATAATGTTGAGCATTTCATCAGTAAAAAATAACGACCAACATTCAACGGCTGTTTTGGCGTTTTTCCCACAGTTTCTGACGCCTGGTAATCGCACAATAATATTTTCCCGTCTCGTTCTTACTGTTTTGTTTGGGCAATGGTTATGCCACCGCGTTGTCCCATCTTTTCCAATAAAAGTTGGAATTCTTGCTAATTTTGCAAGGTTTGCAAGGGGTACATCGTCGTCACTACTATCAGAACACTCTTGTTCGGATTCACTATCGGTGCTTCGAGTTTCAACATGATTTTCCTCAAACACCAACTCCTCTTTTTCATCATCAGGCTCTTCCTCTGATTCAACTTCCTCCCATAGACGACGCAGTTTTTCTTGCTCTTCTTCATAATAATTAGACATTGCTGTTAAATAAAACAAATATTTATAAAATCTATAGAATATAAATGATATTTACCCTGACTTACCATAGAAAAATATATCCTTCCAGATGTAGAAAAAATACACTGAACCGGGGCGCCGGGTCTCACAGACCAAAATCAAAATAATTCAGAAACTAAAATACTTGCGCATCCACGAATTACTGTGCACGTACTGAGTCTAAGCATAAACAGGTAGATAGATCGCCAGGCCATTACGACGATTTTCCGAACATTGCCGATCGGTTTTCGGAGCGCCGGGTCTCAGAGACTAGGCGCCCCGGCCGGAAGGTTAGGGTGGTGAGTTAACTTTGTACAGTAATGTATATTCTCCTTTGAATAGACTACGGTGATTTTCTTCAAACTCTGATTGGATTGAAGAAATGGAGAAATGCTCAGGAAATTGTGAGAGGTTGAATAATTGGAAGTGTGTCTTTTAAAAATTGAATTATGAAGATTTTACTTGATGAAGATTTATACTGAACGATGAAATAAAACAATATATTTTATTTAAACTTTCATTTATTTGAACTACTGTTCAATTTAAACTTGTTGACGCGTTTCACTAAAACAGTAGCTTTGTCAAAACAAATGGAGGTAAAATATGAAAATGTATTGATATATACAGTGCTAAATACAGAATTCTATTTACTAAGCTTAACAATAGTACTGAAAGAAATTACCTGGAAATTCATTCACTACAAACATTCCTAAGCTATCTTCTAGGTAAAGAGGTTCAATAAAGGAGACTGATTGATATCTATTTGGTCGTTAAGGAGATTACCTGAATATTTATTTATGTTAATCTCTAGGGCCTCTAATAAATTTAAACTAAAAGATTTACCGACTACATGGAAAATTTCTAAATTTGAGTCGAAAATGTGTTGCTTTTCTAATAAATGATTTGAATAGTTAGAATCTAATTTTTTGTTATCATAGCTACGAAATTCTAGTTTTAAAATTTCAAAAAGTTCTACCGATATAAATTTCATCACAATTGTCATTGCCACATTCTAATTTATAAACTCCTGATTTGTTTAATTTTGAAGATTTAGATTCATTATGTTTAATGAATTTGCATAAATTGTGATCAGTTTTAAAGGAAATATTCATGTCTAAAATTTCTAAATATGATTTAATTTTTAAGGATGGTGTTCCAAAGTATGTTAAGCTTTTAAATTGTTTATTATTTTTATCTGGAGGGAATACTTGTTCTAAAGTCTGTTTTTTTATCTTTTTATTTATGATATTGTCAATTAAATTTGGTTCGTAATTATTATTAACTGCTATTTGAACTGTTTTTTTATAATTAATAATATTTAATGGGACTGTTAAGAGTCTGTCTATCATACTATTGAAAGCTGCTAGTTTATGACTGAATGGGTGGACCGAACTATTATGAATTTTAATATCTGTATGTGATGGTTTATGAAATAAAGAAAAATCATGTTTATTATTTATATTTGAAATTGTAACGTCTAGAAAGTTTATAGACTTATTTTGTTCAACTTCTACGGTAAATTTGATATTATTTTGAATCGAGTTTATGTAAGTAATGAAGCTCTCTAATTGTCTATTTGTACCGATGAAGCTAGCGAAAATGTCGTCCACATATCGGTGCCAGTAGATAAATATTTTTTTTAACGAAGAACCTGATTTGTGAATGCTTTTGTTTCATGGGGAACGGATTTTGTTCGGTCCAAACATGGAAATTCCTTGAACTGTTAACACCGCCTCTGGTGTCGATTGCCTTTTAGTATATGGGTATTACAAAATAACAGGATCGTACACAGGTGTTTATTAAGCGATGATGCTCAATTTAGCGGAATTTCTTTCTTTGGGCCCAACAAAATCCTTAAGCCATAAGACAAACACATTCACAAATCAGATTCTCCTTTAATGTTTGGTGTGGCGGTATTAACAACCGATCAATTGCACCCCATATCTTACCACATCTACTAACCGGTGAAGTGTATTTGGAAATCCTGCAAAATATTTTACCCATATTGCTAGGTGATGCAGGCGTTGAGGTTGGAGGCATGAACTTTCTACATGATCGAGCTTCACCTTATTTCAGGGTAATAGTGACACTTTTACAAATCATAGGCGCAGGACTTCGCAACTAGCCTGCAAGGAGGCCCGATTTTAATCCACTCGATTATCATGGATGGGGTTATTTGAAATGAAGAGAGTTTATTAAACAGAAGTTAACACTAAAGAGGACCTTCTCCGGAGAATAAAGGACGCATCCAAAGAACTGAGAAATCACTAACCTATGATTAGGAAGTCAAAAAAAATCATAGCAAAATAGAAGCCACACAACTGTTGTTGTTGTTGCTCTTTGTTCTTCCGTTCTTTTCTATCTCAAACGGCGAAGAATCATTTTATTCACCTTAAATATTGTATTATGTTGATTACCTACATTGAACTTAATTTGCAATGACCTATTTTTCTCTCCTAGATGGGAATAATTCCGATAAATATAGCTGCATTACTAAATTATAATTTTGGCAGAATAAATAATAGTAGTTTGTGTAACTAGTGTGGGTGGCTTCTGGTTTTATGTGAAATAACTTTACAATAGTATTGGCGATATCTGTTTTTCTTACTCAAGGAACGTTCTATATGTTTCCATTACCGCGGTTGATTTCCAGCAATCGAAATTATTACTGTTAAGGCATCATTTCCTACAACTGCATGAACGTGTCCACTGAACGGTGGAAACAAATATACAAATACGCATTTGGTCATTTTCAAAAATGAGCAATAATTTTTTACTCATCACCAATTTTGTTGATTCCGTCTACTTGTTGAGTACATTTCCCCTTTTGGTAAATAACAAAAAATAGTTCCATATCTAGTGGTCTAACCAATATACAGGGTGATTCATAAGTAATGGGCCATAGTGTAACTACAGATTCAGAAGACAAAAAGAATAGTATTCTCATTGACAACAATGGGTCTAAATCTGCTAATTCGTGATATACTTGATGGTACATTGAGAAAAATTAAATAGACTTCTATTAATAGGACAGTTATTTTCAAAGATAATGACTTGAAAATTGGGTATGAACAAGTTTCAGCTTGGACAAACAAGAATATGAGAGAGGATTTGAGTAAACTCGTAGATGTCGATACATGCGCCATATCTAGTAGATGAAATAAGGTACACATTTTTTTTCACTCATTAATTTATAACTCACTTATTCAATTTGAACAGCCTCATCATTTCTGTAGAAAAAAAGTATACCTCTTTGAACTTCAAAATATTACACTGACGCGTTTCGACTTTCTTGGGTCTCTTCAAAAGAGTGCCGAAATGCTTTCCAGTTCAGAGTCTCTAATCCGAACTGAAGATCACGTCCTCCAACAACTTCTACTTGGCTCGTGTAGTTACACAATCGAGAAGTAGTCAGCTGGCGCCATCTTAACTTTGAGTTGCGAACCAACACCTCAGATAAATGCGACCGTATTAGTCGTATGAAATAAAATAATATAATGTATTTTATGAAATTATATTATATTCACATAATTTGATAATTTTTTTGATTAAAATCATCCGATTTTAAATCTTTTTTCTTCTAAAGAAGTATGATTTTAGTTCTAAAATAATTTTTAAAATTATTCATAATGTTTGATTCAAATCTTTAAACAAAAATGATTTATATCACTTACAAAAGATTTGAATCGTTGAAAATGATTTAAATCATTCCAAAAGATTCGAATCATTCTTGATATACCTTGATGGACTTAACATGATTTCTAAAAACTGAACACTGAACACTACCATTGTGTGGCCGACAAAATTTTGGGGGAAACCCAGACCTTAAGTGTCCACGTATCCACCTTTACGTATTTATTTATAGTCAGAGTTTAGATAGTGAATGAATTTTACTTATATAATTCGTTTGTGATAATCGTAAGGGAGAGTAAGTACAGTTTCTACAACTCTCTGAGTCGAATTTTAAAACACAAAGAAAATATTCAGAGTTTGTATGATTTCTTAGGCATAAAAAGTTTCAGCCTGAAGTATGGCGATATTGAATATTTAAAAGAATACTATATAAGAATAATATATTTAAAAACCACTGGCTCGTGTTGTCGATATCCTACAAGGAGACGAATATATTTTGGAACATTTATGCCAACAATTGGAAGTCTACATTCAACGTATGAAAAGATGAAGAGCCCTTAGCAAGAATCATTAAAGTATCTAGACTTCTTAATAGATACTCGCATCGAATCAATTGAATCGCGATTTTCAGTATATTTTGAACTGCATTCAAAATCGGAGTTTGCGATAATAGCTGCAATATTATTTATCACCCACATTTAAACTAAGATGGTTGTAGGAATTTCCCATAAATTCCTACAATGGATCTTAATTTAACATTAAGACAAAGGTTCGAAGTTTAAATCTCCGCGCCCTTTATTTATGATCACGGATCCAATTGGTACCTTCTGCGCCACTAGCCGAAAAATTACCGCCAACGAAAGGCCGTCAGTAGTCTTGGCTCAACTCTGGTGACGATATGATCAAGTGTTGATTCATTGGTTTAAGTACATACCTAATTTCGTTAATCAATTTAATGTAACTGCAACAAATGAGAGTGGGAATATGATGTGAAGTGCTTTTCCGACATTGGTCGGTGAATTTCTGTATTGTAAGTACTATTATTATTAAAAATTATTGTTTGAATCCGCATGGTCGCCTAGACCGGTTCAACGGTAGTTTAGCGCTGTTGCCGTATCCGATACTAAAGTTTGGTACTTCGTTCTTGTAAGAATTCAAATAGAGGGATTGTGAGTGAGCCGTATTTTTATTACTCCTTTATTCTCAACTACAATTTCAGCATTCCCGTCAACAAAAGGTTGGCGAGTGTTCTTGTTTTAAAATACTCAAAAACATGTCGGGAAGGAAAGGATCAACCAATCTAAACTTAGAGGAACCAGCCAAATATCGCTAAGGCGAATTTCCCTTCTCGTACATAGTTTTTATTGGTCCTTCGAGCCGGATCTAGTCTGTCAATTTGACATATCCATTTTTGCCTCTGCAGCAACTTGATATATCCATTTCCGCCTTTGCGGCAATTTGATTTCTTGGGTCTGTCTGAACCCTATTCTTCTTTTCTCTAATAAACATTCCAAAAAGTTGTTCATTAGACTCTCGTGAGGGCTGAGAAACTGTAAAAAATAAATACTGAAACAGTGATATGTATATAAGTGCGATTTGATTCGCTCAAGGGGGGTGTATAGGATTAGGAGCCGGTTTGGAAGTGTTTATAAACAGCATATTTTGAAGAAACTAGTGTTTATTTACATGTCGGGTTTTTGTTACCTCAATAATACATGGTATAATAAATACATCGTTAAGTTTGAGGATATTTAATTAGTGTATTTAGTTATATTTAGGTACATTTTCTTGCACTGTTAAAAGTAATTTACAGTTTTCTAAAAATTAGATATTTTGTTTATCAATTATCTATTTGCGTTTACATGCATTTTAGTACACTGTGAAAAATAAATCACAGTATTTTCTTCATTGTTACTTTGGGTATTTAATTAGTGTATTTAGTTATATCTAGGTACATTTTCTTACACTGTTAAAAGTAATTTACAGTTTTCTAAATATTAGATATTTTGTTTATCAATTATCTATGTGCGTTTATATGCATTTTTAGTACACTGTGAAAAATAAATCACAGTATTTTCTTCATTGTTACTTTGGGTATTTAATTAGTGTATTTAGTTACATCTAGGTACATTTTCTTACACTGTTAAAAGTAATTTACAGTTTTCTAAATATTAGATATTTTGTTTATCAATTATCAATGTGCGTTTATATGCATTTTTAGTACACTGTGAAAAATTAATCACAGTATTTTCTTCATTATTACTTTGAATATTTGATTAGCGTATTTGGTTATAAGTAAGTTATAAGTAGGTACATTTTCCTACACTGTTAAAAATAATTTACAATTTTCTCAATATTAGATATTTTGATTATGTATCTCAATATTGTTTATCTTTTTCCGTTCACGTACAATTTTAGTACACTGTGAAAAATAATTCACAGTCTTTTCTTCATTATTACTTTGAATATTTGATTAGTGTATTTGGTTATAAGTAGGTACATTTTCTTACACTGTTAAAAATAATCTACAGTTTTTTCAATGTTTGATATTTTGTTTATTAATCTCAATATTGATTATCTATTTGCGTTTACATGCATTCTAGTACACTGTGAAAAATAATTCACTGTAATTTCTTCTTTATTATTTTGCATATTAATACCGTATTTGGTTATAAGTAGGTTATAAGTAGGTAGGTATTTTCTTACAATGTTAAACTAATTTTCAGTAATTTGCATGCTATTGAAATACTTATCGCATTGATTGGAAAAGCTCTTTGTCTATTCGGTTATTTCATATATTGTAAAAATTTACTCGCTACTTTAGAAGCTTATTTTAATTCAGGTGGAGTTCAACTTTGATTGGTTACACTTTGATTCAATCATGTCGCTAAATCACTTGAAAAATAAAAGAGGGGGTTTCAAATCGCAATTATCTCGAATTGAAACATTTGTGTCGGAGCTGACTGGCTCCGAAGAGGTCTATATACTTAAAGTCAAACTTAAAAGCATATCTGGTCACTATGACAATTATCAAAAGGTCCAATTGGAAATCGTTTCATTATCTAACCCGGACGACGACAACTACTCTTCCGACGATGAGGCCGAGAACGTTGTCGCCGACCGTTTTGAAAGTTGTATTGCTATGCTTGAACTTCTAATAGAAAATAAGCAAAAAGAATCACTCAATTTAAATACTAGGCCAAACGATGTATCTAATGTCGTTTTACCTAAAATTAACATTAAACCTTTCTCAGGGGCTGCATCAGAGTGGCCATCCTTTATCGACCTGTTCACAGCACTGGTACTTAATAATAATAATTTAAAGTCGGAGGGTGAAAAGTTTTATTACCTTAAAGGGCTGTTACGTGGACCACCTTTGGAAATGATTGAGTCCTTAAGCGTAACAAATCAAAATTTGAATATTGCCTTAAATATTCTTAAAAAGGCATATGACGATAAATATAAATTACTGTATTCTTTGTACCAAACTTTGGTGGATCAAAAACCTGTCTTGAAAAGTACTCCGGTCGAGTTGCGCGAATTTCAGATATCGACGCGTAAGACATTTGATTTGATTAAAAATATGAATTTATCGCCGGAAGTAAATTTTGAGTCATTAATAATATTTTTAATGGAGCAAAAACTTGATTTTAATTCAAGACGAGCCTTCGAAAGTGAGCGCAAGCCAGAGCTTATCCCTACAGCTGAATATTTCTTTGATTTTCTACAGCAACGCCAATCAATGTTGGAAAATTTAAATCTTTTTGAAACCAACACTAAGGGTAAATTCAACCCCAAGTCTAATAATGTTAGTAAAAATAGGGTGACATTGGTATCTAGTTTAAGTTCTTCGCAACAGTACCATTCTAGTTCTTCTCGGGTTAATAGACCGAACTGTCTTCATTGTTCAGACCCCTCTCATCTTATATACGGTTGTTCCAAATTTATGTCCTTATCACCTCAAGAGAGGTATCAGATAGTCAAAGCTAAAAAACTTTGTGTAAATTGCCTGAATAGTACCCATAGTACTACCGATTGTAAATCCCTTAGGAGATGTGCAACTTGCAATAAGTCTCATCATAGTTACTTACATTTTGACAGTCAGAACAGATTGCCAAACAACTCTAACAATTGTAATAATCCTAGAGCCTCCTCTTCCGGAAGCCCCAATGTAACCTCTCTATCCAATGTAAATAATCACCCCTCTCCTATTAATGTACATAATAATACGTCCCCAGATCAAATTAATAGATCTAATTTCATAAATACCAGTTCTGCATCACCTAATCAATCACCTGAACCTCCGGAGTCAGTGAGATATCAAACTGCTTTGACTGCCATGTCAGCAAAAGACAGTATTGTACTATTGCCTACGGCTTTAGTGAATGTTAACGGTTTCAATGGTCCGTGTTTGGTTGGACGAGTTCTTCTTGATTCCGCTAGTCAAATGAGCGTTATTAACCGTGCCTTTGTACAAAAATTGAATTTAGTCTCTCGAAAACAAACTCTTATTATTTCCGGATTAGGTAGCAATAACTACACCTATAGTAGAGAAGTGGTAGATATCACATTTAATTCTCAAATTGCACCTTACAGTACTTTCACTATATCTTGCTCGGTCATAGATAAAATAACAAATAGTTTACCACAATCTTCTATCTCACCTTCTAATTTTAAAATTCCATCCCATATAAAACTTGAGTTAGCTGACCCTTTATTCTTTGAATCCGGTCCAATAGATCTTCTTATTGGCTGTGATTTATATCATTACCTGCTTAAGGGGACCGTACTTAAAACGGATCCTTATTCTCCTTCCTTTATAGATACTCACCTGGGATATGTTATCGCGGGTCCTATCCCTTTGAGAAATGCTAACTCCTCCCAGCATAAACCTAAGTCTGCTTATTCCTTTTTGACGGTTTATAATGATCAAGTCTATCAATATTCTGACCTCCAAAGGACAATGGAGAAATTCTGGGAGCTTGAGGAAATTCCCGAATGTCCATCACACGATCCCAGCGAGGAATATGTTGAACAACTATTTCGGGATACAACCGTTATCCTACCATCGGGGCGGTATCAGGTAGATATGCCTCTACTCGCAAATCAGAATAAAAAACTAGGCCAGTCATTCGGTATAGCCATCCAACGATTCTCTTCTCTTGAAAGAAAATTCAATGCTAATCCTACCCTTTTCTCTGAATATAAAAAAGTAATTTCAGAATATCTAACACTCAATCATGCTCAAGTCATTCCTCTGTCTTTCTATAACACTGTGTCTAACGATTTCAAGTATTTTATACCCCATAGGGCGGTGATACGTGAGGAAAGCGCATCCACCAAACTTCGGATCGTGTTCGATTTTTCGGCTAAAACCGATTCAGGTTTCTCTCTTAATGATTTAACGTCGAAGGGTTACCAAGTTCAGGATAACCTATTCGACATTTTGTGCAGATTTAGATGCTATAAATATGTCCTGTGTGCTGACATCAAAATGATGTATAGATTCATAGATATCAATCCCATGCAACGCTATCTCCAAAACATACTGTGGAGGGATAACCCCACGAAACCCCTTCAATGTATCCAATTATCTAGGCTTAGTTTCGGACAGAACTGTGCCCCTTTCTTGGCCACCCGAGTCTTGAAAGACATTGCCTTAAATAGTCCCGATTGTCCAAATGCGCAGCAGGCTATTCTTCATCAAACCTACATGGATGATATCTTAACTGGAACCAATAAGGAAATGGACTTACCGGCTCTTTATGCCGAATTGACCAATATGCTTGGAAAACATGAGTTCCAACTTCACAAATGGCAATCAAATTCATTCAAGTTTTTACAGTCAATCGATGAATTACCTAACGCTGAATTGGATCGTAGTTTTGACGATTCGTCAAGCAAAATTCTAGGACTAAAATGGAATCCTGCGTCTGATATTTTACATATCCAAACTGCCAAGTTGGCTGATTGTTCTCATATAACGAAACGAAGGATATTAAGTACCGTCGCCAGTACATTTGACCCTCTTGGGTTAGTGAACAATCTGACGTGTTTGGCAAACTGTTGATGCAATCGGTCTGGAAATCCCAGATAGGGTGGGATGTTCCCATTTCCGACACATCCATAATTACTCAGTTTAATAAATTCCTTTCTTTATTAACTGAAGCTGCTCACCTCCGAGTACCCAGATACCTATTTAACCAAAAAATTATTATTTCGTGTTCTCTCCTCGGGTTTTGCGATGCCAGTCAAAAGGCATACGGAGGGTGTCTCTATTTAGTAGCGATCTACGCTGATAATTCTAGATCCTCTCGCCTAATTTCTGCTAAATCTCGTGTGAATCCTTTGAAAATTACTTTAACTATTCCCAAGTTAGAGCTGTGTGCAATGGAGCTGTTGTCCACTTTAGCTCGCAGAATAGTTCAGATTCTATGCATTTCTCTTCACATCTCTTCCATAAATTTATGGTCCGACTCTCAAGTCGCTCTCAGTTGGGTGAAACGGTCTTCTAATGATTTTTCTCCCTTTGTAGCTCGGCGTGTCCTAACCATTCAAAACAATAGTAAAGAGTTTATATGGAGACATGTCAAATCCGATTTAAACCCAGCCGATTACTTTCTCGTGGTAAATTCTCATCTGATGTCTGGATTTTTTGGTTCGAGGGTCCTCGATTTCTACTTGAATCTAAAGATTTTGATTCTATGGATTCTTTCGAACCTATTGACGACTTGCCTGAAGTCAAAAAGGTCAACCTTGCTATAGTCAACAGCGACTTAAACTTTTGGGAACCTATATTTTTCCGATTCTCAAAATTTATAACCTTAAATAGGGTTATAGCCCATATATTCAAATTTATAAACCTATCGAGGAGAAAATTCAGAGACGTTGGTTCGTTATCTGTTGACGAGCTCCGCATTGCCCATGATTTTATAATCAAACAAATTCAACATAAACACTTCTTCAACGAAATTCGTTGTTTGAAAACTAACGTTCCGATTGGAAATAAAGACTTAATTCCATTGAACATTTTCTTGGATAATGACGGCCTTCTAAGAGTGGGTGGCCGATTACAATTTTCTACTTTACCTTTCAATCAAAAATTTCCCTTGCTGTTACCACAAAATGATCATGTTGTTGATTTGCTAACAATACGGGAACATCGCCGTCTTGGCCATGGTGGAGCCCAAAATGTGTTAGGAAATTTAAGTCTACAGTACTGGCCCTTGAATGGCACTCGTCTTGTCAAAAAATTGATAAAAAGCTGCATCACCTGTTTTAGATTTAATGCCCAGTTGGCCTCTCAAATAATGTCCCCGTTACCCCTTGACCGAGTGCAAAAATCTCGCCCCTTTTCCAAAACTGGCATCGATTTTGCTGGACCTGTACAAATTAAATCTTCGCGCTCAAGAAAAGCCCCAATACAAAAGGCCTACATTGCCATATTCATATGCATGGTGACAAAGGCGATCCATATCGAATTAGTAAGTGATCTCTCTACCGATGCATTTATCGCCACTCTTAAAAGATTTCTCAGTCGTAGAGGGAATCCTCAGACTATCTATACTGATAATGGTTCCAACTTTGTGGGAGCAAGGAATCAATTACGAGAACTCTCCATTTTTCTCAAATCTTCCGAAAGTATCAATAAGATACAGTCTTTTCTTTCAACTACAGAAATTAGTTGGAAGTTTATTCCTCCGCGGTCACCGCACTGGGGTGGCTTATGGGAAGCGGCTGTGAAAAGCGCCAAATCCCACCTCACCAAAATAATTGGCAATTCGTGCCTTACCTTCGAGGAACTCTCCACGGTTCTGAGTCAGATCGAAGCTATCTTGAACAGCAGACCATTATACCCGATGTCAAATGATCCTACCGATCTATCTCCTTTGACACCAGGTCATTTTTTGATCGGAGCACCTTTAACCGCTTATCCCGATCGCGATCTATCTACCATCCCTGTAAACAGATTAACTTTTTGGGAACAATGTACTAAGATGAACCAAGAATTCTGGAAGAGGTGGAGCACCGATTATCTGCATCGACTGCAGCATCGACCTAAGTGGTGTAAAGCCTCAAACAATCTTCAGCTTAATCAGCTTGTACTAGTGCAATCGGAAGACTGTCCTCCTTTGAATTGGCCCCTTGCCAGGATAGTGGAACTACTAACTGGCAAAGACGGCAATGTTCGTGCCGCACGTGTAAGAACTGTGGATGGAGTTTATATTCGTCCTATTACTAAGTTAGCTCCTCTACCATGTATGGACTGAGTTCTATCTACATTTGGAGTAGAACGTATTTTTTTTTCTTTTTTCTTTTTCTTTTCTCCTTCCTTCTTGCTTAAAATTTGGATTTTGCTCCTAAACTGTTCCTCTCATTTTTGCCCCGGCCCCCAGTATGTAGGAATTTCCCATAAATTCCTACAATGGATCTTAATTTAACATTAAGACAAAGGTTCGAAGTTTAAATCTCCGCGCCCTTTATTTATGATCACGGATCCAATTGGTACCTTCTGCGCCACTAGCCGAAAAATTACCGCCAACGAAAGGCAGTCAGTAGTCTTGGCTCAACTCTGGTGACGATATGATCAAGTGTTGATTCATTGGTTTAAGTACATACCTAATTTCGTTAATCAATTTAATGTAACTGCAACAAATGAGAGTGGGAATATGATGTGAAGTGCTTTTCCGACATTGGTCGGTGAATTTCTGTATTGTAAGTACTATTATTATTAAAAATTATTGTTTGAATCCGCATGGTCGCCTAGACCGGTTCAACGGTAGTTTAGCGCTGTTGCCGTATCCGATACTAAAGTTTGGTACTTCGTTCTTGTAAGAATTCAAATACAGGGATTGTGAGTGAGCCGTATTTTTATTACTCCTTTATTCTCAACGACAATTTCAGCATTCCCGTCAACAAAAGGTTGGCGAGTGTTCTTGTTTTAAAATACTCAAAAACATGTCGGGAAGGAAAGGATCAACCAATCTAAACTTAGAGGAACCAGCCAAATATCGCTAAGGCGAATTTCCCTTCTCGTACAATGGTTGCGTTTTTTTCAGCACACATCTTTTCAATTGCAAGGAAGCGAGGTCAAAAATATTTTTTTGTGAACTATCTGCTAGCGCTACTGATGTGTATCAAGACTGTTCACAGAATAGCAACACATCAAACATATTTGAGCTGCAATACCTCCACGAATCAACAAATGATTTGTAAATTTTTCAGGAGTACGGTTTACTTGAAAAAATATTTTTAAAGTTGCCACCTACCGTTATTTACTCTGAGAACTATGAACCTGAAACTCGGTGCATACTGTGCGCTTCTAGGCGTTGCCTCTAACTCTTGCGGAGACGGGGGTCCGTTGTTCACAGACTAAATAAATGTAAAAGGGCGCCAGGCAATCTTGCCTCCCGACAACTACCTACACAAGTTTTTCCCACCCTAAGACTACCAAATAGGTGGAGAAATAAAAGTCAGATGTCACTTACCCAAGTCTAAGTTTAATGAATTGGCCTAGTATATCAAGCGATCTTACAATATTCTACTATCACAACTAGTACATACAAGGGTACCACAAAATTAAAATAAATTCCCCCAGGTGTCCAAAATGACTCATAAGTCATAAACACAAATTATCATAGGTAAGTGAAATTCCCCCTTGATTAAATGATGTACAAAAATTTATACAATATATATATATATATATATATATATATATATATATATATATATATATATACAAGTATCCCAAGCCAAAAATATATATCCCGTGCCTTTAAAACTAATCTATCCCTCCCCAGTAGTAACTCAATCATACTACAATTTGCACAAAAAAAGGTTGACAGGCTGTACCCACTAGTACCCAATGGTACTTTAAAATCCTATAAATCCCTGGGTTAAGATCCTATATATTCCCTGAGTAAAATCCTTTTATTCCTCCCAAGTAAAATCCTATGAAACTCCCCTGGTAAAATCCTATGAAACCCCCTGGTGAAATCCTATGAAACCCCCCTGGTGAAATCCTATAATTCCCCCCGATTAAAATCCTATGTTACAGCCTGGATTGTTCGTTGGGTATAAATATGTACAAACCAGTACCTACATACAAATGAAATTTCTCAAACGAGTACTCGATTAGCCGGTAGAATGAGAAAACTATATACTTAAGTTCCAAATACAATATAGGGTTAAATCAATACAATATACCATACGTATCTATGGCACAAAATAACGTTTATGCAATTAAATGTGAAATTTTGAAAGTAAATATTAAAAATACAATGTGGCGCAATATCATATGAGCTCATACGCTTACTACCACCAACTCAAATAACTCAGAATGTTAAAATTGAATAGCCACAGTAACGTTTACAAATTTAACAACAGTGGGTGTAGTTATCACCAATCCACAATGTGAGTATAAATGGTAAAACAGGTTTAATTGAATAGTGTATGTTGATCAGAGTATTTGTAATACTTGATCAACACAAGTATCGTAAACTGCGTACCACAAGTGGCTTACGGTAATAAAAAAAGTTATCTACAACCGACACTGACGGATATAAACAAGTGTTATGCACAAAAAGGTATTGTACATAAACCAAAGTTTGAAACTTGCGTGAAATCCACTGTGTCTTTATGGTTGCTAGTGGTGGCTACCAACTACTACTTCTATAGAATGCTATAAGATCCAATATTGTACTCTTCAGTAACAATCCAAATTTTCCCCCATACCCGTTTGTTGTTCTGACTCAACGTTGTCCCATAAAATGAAATCCAAAACCAAATCCAGAATAGTGAAGATTGACGAACGAGAAAAACAGCAGAACAGAAAAGAAGAGAAGAAAAGAGAAGAGAACCCTAAAATGAGAAATATATTAATACTCTATACATTTTCTTTCAGTCTCAATGGTCAAAACGAAATATCAATCTAAACTTTACCCCCTAACCGATTAACTCTCTCTAGCAGTCATATATCCGATATGAGTATCTCTATTACTGATCTCTAAACTGAAATATCTACTAATCTCATAAGAGCAAGACTTCTATTAATCATAAAGACTAATCAACTAATATTGATATTACTTAATTTTGCTAACAAAAGTTAACTAGAAAATTCTATATTTCATGTTTGACTAACAAAAAATTATAGTACTAATCGAGCTTAACTATAATCTTTTTACATTTGACAAAAAAAAACAAGACACGAGCTCATATGCAGCCAATACCTATGAACTAAGTACCTAAACTATAAAACCAGTTGACCTTCAATCAACAAAAAAAAATACATTATCCAAAGATAAAACGCTTCAAAATTACTAGAATATTCATCTATATATAAAAAAACTGTAGTATTTCTTACCAAATGGCCAGTTTGAGCTCCGAATATATAGGACTGATGGTGTTATTACCCTAGGTACTGTGATAAAGGCCTACTGAAACAATATACCCTCTTCAAGATTGTTTTCCATGTACAATGTACAGCTATAAAGGAAAATCAATTCATCAGACAATGGACAAAACCTCTATGATATAATTGAGAACAATCTAGTTAATGAAATTATAGAAACATTCTGATACTTACAATTAACTGGAATGGCAGCATAAAAAAACCACCTGTCGGTTGAATTATCTGATCCCCAGAAAATGGTATTTCCACAGGTCTATACTCTCCAAACAACTCAAAAATATTTAACGATACCCGGGAAATGTGTATCACCAATCGGTCATCCCTTAACATAAGGTGAAATATTCAATTATTTCATCCGAAAATGGTGACATAAATTCAACCCCCTTCACTCCGATATACCCATCGAACAATGAATGTCCAGTATATTCACAGGAAAAATCAAAAACTCTTGTGTCATACCAGCCAGCCAATCAGAATGCTCTCGAGCTTCCAATAACCCATAAGAGCTGAGATATCCAACAAGTATATATCACAGAATAATATATGCATAGACACATCACGGAGAATCGCGTTACAAAGATATGTATCAGGCGTAGTGCGTTCGGAGTAACACCACGGGGACATGCTCCACAAAAATAAAATGAATACTTGACGTATAGTTAATTAGGAAAGGTAATAATGTTTATGGCTGTACAATATTATAAATTATTCCCAATATAGATGCCACTGGATTTCCTAATATACATGGTAGGTCAAAAGGATGATAATATTGCATGACGAATTATATTTTCAAGTTCCTGTAACTTAATTTGCACCACCAGAAAATTGGAACGTATCAAAGTACAATTATATATTGTCGTCTTCTGCACCCGTTGAGCGAATGTTTTCGTATGCTACGTTCATAAAATCATCGCGTCTTCAGGCGCTTATAGACAAAAATTTTGAAAACTTAGTTTCATTAAAAGCAAACAATATTGAAAAATATTCATCAATTAGTTACGTTACTACATATTACAATAAGAGCTATATTTATAGTTTGTATTACGTTTGGTTGTTTCTTAAAATAAAGTAAGTTGTGTTCAAAATAATCAAATATATATCCAACCCCAATGTCCGAGACCTACATTATTCAATTGCGACTTATTTGATACATTTGAATTTTTTTCGAAAGTTGTACCTATATTAAAGATGCATTCAAAAATATTTTGGCTTAGGAGGGGTGCCCCAAAAATGAATGACAGTATCCGCATATATTTTTGAAAAGAGAAAACCCCAACTTTCAACTTCAATTGAAAACATTCTTGAGAATTGCGCCTGTCACAAACATTTCAAAATTTTGCCTTTTCCCATAATTGCGCATACTCTCCGACACCTTAACTGTGATAGGACAACTTATTTGAGCTTTATATCTATTTATTATAAATATAAGTGGATGTTTTCAAACAACAGTTATTTATTGATTACTTTTTGGGAATAATATTTGTTTTATTTAACGTTTTAACACCAAACTTGGAGTATTCATCGAAAGCGATATCAAAATTGACAGTGAAAGACTCCATGTTTAGAATTGAAACGTTAAATAAAATAAAGATTTTTTGCGTAAATACATGTGGAATTATTCCCAAAAAGTAATCAATAACTGAAGATGCTACAAGAAACACAGAAAATATTTACATCTATTTAAACCAAATCATCTGAAAATTATTTGAAGTAGCAACGGTGAAGCTTTTCCATTACGTGACTCAGTTGACCATATTATTCAACACATACTATGTTGGTACTGTCTTCTTCTAATAACAGAAAAAGAGCGAAACTCAATACAAGCGTTTGTCGTATTGTTTTGCTTAGGATGCATATGGTTGATTTATCAGTCACGTGATGGAAAAACTTTTCTGCATTAAATAATTTGAGAATACTTAAATCACTGCAAACGATTTAAATCATTTGAAAATATTCAAATACTTTTCAGATTATATAAAATCTGCTAAATGATTTAAATCCTAAAAGGATTTATGATTCAAATACTTTTAATTCGAAAAAAATTTTTGATTTAAATCTTCTCACGCAAAGTGGATTTATGACTTAAATCATTCATAACATGATTCGTGACAGCTCTGTATAATATACAGGGTATTTCTATATGCGACAGACAACGCTCTACCACAGAGAGATCTCAGAATATTCAACATTTTAAGTCAAAATCAAAAATTTGCCATAAATCAAGAACGCCTCTAAATTTTGTTTTCAAATTTGGTGACTGATATGCTCCTTAATAATGTAATATTTTGACATAAACAAACCAGTGGCGCGCTGTCAGGGTTAGTTGTCACTTTTATCCCCCTATTTTTTACGCCACTGGCGCAAATTATTTTTTCAATTTTGTTTTAAATTGCCTAATTTTATATAGTTGAAAAACTAATGACCTTTTATGGAGCTAAAATGAACGGTGTTGTAGAAATTTGCCTCTAAACAAAAGTCTGCAAACACGTAAGTAATTTACTAATTAATTAATTATTCATTTAATTTCGAATAATGATTAAGCGTAAGTAGTTCAAAACAAATAAAAGTTATTCATAATCTCAATTTCAAACAAAAATCTATTACAATACTAACAAAATTGGCAATGAAAATAATAATACCACAAATTCAATTTAAACAACACTGTATTACAACAATAACAAAATGGACAAAGTTACAGTAGTTGTTCAAACTGTTGATCGCTTACTTCAATACACTTCTTACACCGTTTTGTCATTGAATAACGTTTCTTTGAGAATACATTTGTATGGGATTGAGTGATTTCTACCGCGGCTTGAATTCTAGCTATTAGATCTTGTTCAGATTCGATGATTGTTTCATACACTTAGGACTTCATATAGCCCTATATAAAGAAATCGATAGGATATAGTCAGGTGATCTTGGAGGCCAACAATTGGGTCCACCCCGACCAATCTATTTTCTCTAAAACGTCTGTTTGAGTAATTTCTTGCCGCTGCAGCAAAATTAACAGATGCCCCATCGTGTTGAAACCATATGTCTTGTCCAACAATTCATCCAACATTTCTTCCAGAAAGCGCGTATGATTTGCTCCATTTAAGCAATCTCCAACCATATCCACCCACATATTAACCGAATATTTATGCTGAAATCTCCTTTCACGAACAAAGTGCGGATTTTCTTATTCCCAAACGTGACTATTTCTAGAGTTGAAAATTCCTTGCCTAGTAAATCTATCATCGTCGGTATACAACACATATTTTGGAAAATTTCGATTTTCACGGCACTTTTGTAAGTACCAGTTTGAAAATTCCATACGCACCTGAAAATTTCAAGGTTCTAATGCTCGAACTGGCCAATTTGTATGGAACACTTGTTCTTTTAAAACTTCCTATACAGTAGAATGGTCAACTCTTGAAGTGCGACCTACAGTTCGAGTCTTTAAAGATGGCCATTCAAAAATATTATTTAATATTTCTTCTTCCAGATGCACAGTCCTTGTTGTACATTCCTTTCCAGAATTATTTCTTTCGATTAACAGGTTTCCGGTTTCTTTCAGCCTTCTTTCAATACTTGCAAATGTAGAATGAGTTCGACTATTGCGAGATCTTTGTTGGTATAAACGAGCTGCCATTCTACAATTTTTTCGAGCTTCCCCGTAAATCATTAACATATCGGTCAACTCTCCAGATGAAAAATTCATTTCATAACAGCAAAATTAATGTAAAAACTAATTTAAAATTCTATGATTCAATCTACCAAGATCGTGTCAATAACATAAAGTGTCACGGACTATTAAAAATATGACACGTGCAACAGAAGTAGCATGGCAGACGAAGGTCATAAACTATAAACTCTAAAATGAAAATATAACACGTAAAATAATAAAATATTAGAAACAATTAAAATGTATGTCTAGGATAATACTTTCGAAGTGAACACGACAAGAGTTGCAAGAAAAATTATTTAAAATGTACGTACAGCGGATTCTGCTCCTGCTCACACTTTCACCTGCCAAGCTAGTGTTGTACTGTACTAGAATATAATTTAGATATATTGAGTAGTATTAAGTTACCTGCAGACTTTTGTTTAGAGGCAAATTTCTACAACACCGTTCATTTTACCTCCATAAAAGGTTATTAGTTTATTAACTTAATAAAATTAGGCAATTTAAAACAAAATTAAAAAAAGAATTTGCTCCAGTGGCGTGAAAAATAGTGAAAGTGACAACTAACCCTGACAGTGCGCCACTGGTTGAATTTTTCCAAAGTTTGTTCATGTCAAAATATAAATTTATTAAGGAGCATATTGGTCACCAAATTTGAAAAAAAATTCAAGGCGTTCTTGATTTATGGCAATTTTTTTATTTTGATTTAAAATTTTGAACACCCTGTATCTCAGCAACTAGGCCCCGTAAGGATTCATATTCCTATATCAAAATGAATCATTTATCGAGATCTCTCTGTGGTAGAGCGTTGTCGGTCGAATATATAAACACCCTGTATATATATCTGTAATATATATAGTCCATTTTTATTTAATGGAGTTACGCGGGAGCAGGCGATAACGTTAGAAAAACCAATAATAATAAAAATTGCAAATTCTGGTGAATCGCTTAAAGATAATGGAATCAAAGATCTAAAAGCTACTGTCATCATTACAGACAACCCAAATCATTACAATGGAAGATATTTTATTGGTTGTAAAATCATTTTTCAAAATCTGGAAGCCGTTATTTTTCTACAGCACACACCAATTGCTATTGCAATTAAATTGGATAAATTATACTCTTTCTAAATTTATTCTTCATCGCAATTCAATGAGTTGGTACTTTCCAACTACCTATGAGACAATTTTTTACAAGACTTCTATCGACTTCAAAGATCTATTGAAATTGATCATAATTACTCAATTCATCATCGATTAACAATGACCATCATCTAGATTGGTTGAATGATTGAAGAAATCTGGAAAATGTCATTAATTCACAGGAAATATTTTTATTCTTTCACATATTGTTTAATTACATTATTAATTTCATTTTATGTCCTTGATAGTTATCTGCTACTATTGATTGAATTGTGAAATAATACAGTAGTTAATTATATTCCAAACTTCCATTCAACTCTCTATTTTTGACATTTTTTCGAGACTTTTGTTGTTAGTAGAGGAAATCAAAGAGGATACTGCAAACAAATAATACATTATTACCTCACGTAATTCAGCAATCAACAAAGAAAATCAATGTTGCATATAATTATAAAACGCACTAGTTCCGGTATTGATAATGATATCCGTATCGTAATCACGGTTATCAGATTTGAACGATTCCGGCTCATTGTTATTTTTATCTACCAAATAATAATTATTAAATTAGTTATAAGAACAATAATTATATAGCAGACTTCTTGGATGGAAATTCATTGAAAACTTCTAAAGTATGAGACCTATCCATATATAATCACAAGTTTCTGAAAAGAATATGAGATAATTAAATTAAAAAACTCATATTTTGACGGATTGAATGGAAATATATAAATAGTCAATAAACAATCATCCATGTATTCATATAGACGTAGTTGACCTCAGTCCAATCTAGATAACTGATGAAATAATTGATGGTAAAAATATTTACAGTATATTGTGCAAGTGGGAAAAGTTCTCAACTTTTCTCACTAGTGTGGAAGTTTGTCGCTACCTTTCATAGCACTTCTAGTGTATTTCACATAGCTAACTTAATTTCAAAAGCATATATGGCTCATACAAAATACTGTGAGAAATGTTATTTCTCACGGCACTTTCTACACTAGATACATTTATATGGAGAATCCATTAGGGGATACTCGATGCCTAGCCGCTTTCATCAGGATATCCTCGATGCCTAGCAGCTTTCTGCAGGCGATCCTCGATGCCTAATCTTTTTCTACAAAACTATTCACTCATATTCTTTAAGCTTGTACGGTTGTAGGAAAAGTATAGTGTGCAACATGTGGGAAAAGGACTTTTCTCACTCGTGTGTTTGCGGCACTCACACTTCAGGCTCCTTCCACAAACTTCCATACTCGTGAGAACAGTTATACTTTCCTCACTTGTTGCACAATATACAATTTCCTACGACCACCTATGATAAGGACTCATAGCACACTGTTTTTTTTCTTTGGAAAGTAGGTCATATCATTCTCAGTGAGGAAAAATTATCTCACACGTGTGATATAGAAAATATATCATGCTCGCATGTATCAATGAATAAGAAATAAAAATTTATCTGTTTATTGTGTCCCAAATTGGTATATTTTGCAGGGTATACCGCGATCTAAAGGAGATAAAAAATAGTATATTAAAGTATAAGTGGATAAAGAGGTCTTTCAAATACGCGCGATTTTTCGAGCACGACCGCGCAGCCGGGGTGCTCGAAATACAGCAAGTGTTTGAAAGACCAGTTATCCACAAATACTTTACACTATTTTTTTTCATTGGTGCACTATGAACTCATAGAATATTATTATTATATTATCACTACAATAAATGGAAATAAGAACTAATAATGTGAAATATTATGTCTAATCAGTATATATTTCGTTGTCATTAAACGAGAAAAACACAAATGAATTAATTTTTCATCAAAGATTAATTGTTATCACCGTAGTGCTTAAAAATGAATTCTAATATCGATTCTTTGAATAGTGAAGAAGAATCGCGGTTAACATACCGCAGAAATCTAAGGTTGCGTTTGGAAGAGAATATGACAAGTTCATCAAATGGATGGAAGAGCAAAAGGTAACAGATTTAAATGAACGAGTTGTGCTTGCTTACCTTCAGACAATGTCGGAGAAGTACAAGGCGTCGACTATGTGGGCTATCCATTCGAAATTACAATGTTTGTTGAGAATAAAAAAGGAGTCGCTATAAAATCATTGAAGGCAATTAGTAAGAATGACGTATCCAAGAAGGCATATGTATTCAATGAAGATGATTTGCGAAAGTTTTGCATAGATGCACCGGACATTACCTATTTATTTTTAAAGGTGGTAGCCATTTGCAATATTTTTGGATCTTGAAGAAGATGTGAATTATGCGATTTGCGCTTACATGATATCAAAGAAGGAAGAAGCGTATTGCTTATTACTATTCGACCCTCTAAGACAGTGAAGGCTCGACGTTTTACAGTAGCTGACAGTGAAACAATTAGTTATGTGTGTTTAGTAAAGCAGTATTTATCATTGCGCCCCCAAAATGTGAGGACAGACCGAGTTTTCTTACGATATGATAAGGGGAAATGTACCAATCAAGTGGTTGGAATTAATACTTTTGGATCATGTCCATTACAAATTGCACGGTATCTTAAACTGGATGATCCTGAGAAATAGACGGGACATGCTTTTCGACGTACGTCCGCTACTATTATGGCAGATAGTGGAATGACAATAGATCAAATCCAACGACAAGTAGGATGGAAATCGGCAGCTGTGGCGACTAGTTACGTTAAAGAGAGCATTAGCAATAAGAAGTGCCATTAATGGAAGTTCACCCTCATTGGGTTCTGAGAATGTGTCAAATATTGTATTGAATACCATTTCCTCCGATTCAATAAATCGAAACATTAATAACTCAAACAATACTAACTGTACATTCCATTTCCATTTATAAAATTAAAATTGTAAACTAATGTTTGAATAAAGGATTCGCATTTGGTAGCGAAATTTTATTTGACGTTTCGAGGTGTTGCTGTAAGATCAATAATCAAAAAGTTGTAATTTAGACTTAAGTTTCTCGAGTTGTTGTTGTTACCATGGTGACTTTAAAAAACGCGCGTGTTTGAAAATTCGATTTAAACACACTGAGGCGTGCTTTAAATACGTAATATGAGGCATCAATAATAAAAAACTAGTTAAGATGTTATGACATATTTTTTTTTAAGTGAGGATCGCCCAATCCAATCTTCAATAAGACAGATATTTAAAACTTCTTTATTAACCTTCATAGGACTGGCCGAGGTCCGTTTGTACCCCATGACGTATGTTTTTGCTGTATCTTTGCGAACGCAAATTTTTAAACATTGATCTTTCATCTAGTTGCAGTTTATGAATTATTTTGATGAAATATGATGTATTTAGTAGTTTTTATTGGCTGGTATAAACAAAAAATAGTTTTATATTCTAGGGGTCTCTTCAGACCCCGGTCAGCCTTTTACGTCCGATAAAATAATCCCGGTAACTGTTAGTAAAATTGGGGAATCCCATACATTTAACGTTTGTTTACTTACAGGGAATTTACCCATATAATTGTGAAATGTAAATTACCAGTTCAAATGGGGGATTCCCCGCACTGCGATAGAATTTTTAGACTTGAATATTCGGGTTAGTCTCTTGATATTGCGAGTAGGGTACATCGTTTTGAAAATGAGTCAGTTTTTATTTACAAACAATCGCAAGGGGCTTACTGACGAAGAGATGTTACGTATACTTGAAAGTGATGATCCAGAGTTTGATAGTATTATCAATGAGGAAGCATCAAGTGATTTAGAAGATGAAGACATTGTCACAGAAGTAGAGGAAGAAAATGATGTAATAGTTGTTGATCAAAGTATAGAGAAAACGAACCCAGAGGAACCAACAGTTAGTAACAGCCTGGGCATTCCAGTATATCAATCTAAAGATGGAACTGAGTGGTCAAAAATTCCAGGAAACACAAAAGATAGACGTTCAAAAGCTAATATTCGGAGACATGCTCTAGGCCTTACAAATTACAGTTCTGATATCTCAAGTATAAAAGACGCTTTTCTTCTTTTCCTATCTCCGGATGTTCTGAACATAATTGTAACCGAAACAAACAGAAAGACACAAACATATTATGATAAATGGAATATAGAAAATTCGAATAAAATTAAAGTTTTTGTACCTGTTGATTCTACAGAGATTGAAGCTTATATTGGACTGTTGCTTAATCTTGGCGCACTTCACGGATCGAAAGAGGCTATCGATATGCTCTGGTGTCAAGATATTTCTTACTGTCGTCCTATAATTCCTGCTGCAATGTCAAGAGACAGATTCAAACAAATTACTCCATTTTTACTCTTTGATAATTTCCAAACAAGACAAGAACGAAAATTAGTAGATACGCTAGCTCCGATAAAAGATATATTCGATATTTTCACTTCTAATTGTGAAAAATCACTTAATCCTGGCGACCATCTATGTGTAGATGAGCAGCAGCTTGTACCACTTAGGGGTAAGGCACCATTCCGAGTCTATATGAGGAATAAACCTGATAAGTATGGAATCAAAATATGGGCTCTTGTGGACTGCACCACTTCTTATATTGCAAACATGCAAGTTTATTTGGGTAAGTTATTTGAAAAGCAATATAGGCAAACTTTATATTCCTATGTATCTATTAATTTTTAGGAAAACAAGGTAACAAAGCGGAAAAGGGACAAGGTCAAAGGGTTGTCCTAGATTTGACAGACCATTTGGAAGGCGGATTTGGAATAATGACCGACAACTTTTTTACAAGTTTAGAACTTGCTGACAAGTTGTGGAAAAAAATATTACTTTATGTGGAACCCCCTGGAAAAATAAAACATTTATTCCCAGGGAACTTCTACCGGCATCGCACAAGAAAGAGTTTTCAAGTATGTTTGCTTTTAGAAATCAAAGAACGCTAGTATCTTATGTTCCAAAACAAAAACATGCAGTCATCTTACTTTCAAGTGAGCATACTGATAGTAAAGTAGCTGGAGAAGAACAGCACTATAAACCCGAAATTATTCTTCATAACAACAAAACGAAAGGTGCTGTTGACACTTCAGATAAGTTGGCCAAAGAATATACAGTTCAGAGAAAGTCACACCGCTGGCCAATGGCAATATTTTCACATCTTATAGATATAGCAGGAATAAATGCTTATAAATTGTGGTTACTGTAGAACCCGGATTGGCGAAAAAACAGTTCGGATAAACGTAAAATGTATATTTTGGGACTAGGAAAAGAACTCATAAAGAAAAACGTATTCCGGCGATATAATACTAAATACATTCAGACGAATAGAAAACGGCATATGACAGACGTTTTCTAGTAGTATTAGTGATTAGGGTATTCTGTATTTTCTCATGATAATTTTTGACTAATAAATGGTTAATAGTTTGTTTGAAAAGTCTTTATTTACAATAGATTTACATTGATAATTTAAAATTACATCCACGATATATACATATAAAATATATACAACAAGCCGATGTTCTGGCCGTCCTGGTGTACACTGAGCAAAATACCCTAATTAGATTTCTTTCTTAAGATGCCCTTAATAACTGGTACAAAAAATCAAATAGTGGTTAAAATAATTCAAGTGATTACTAGCATGTGCATAATTATCACAAGTATGTTGACTTTGTTGAAACATTTTTATAACAGTTATTCGATAAAATGATGTAGTTAACTGGAAATCTAATTGCTGTTATTATAGTCATTTCGTTATAGACCTCATTGAATTGTTTCAATTCAGCACCTACTAGTCCTAATTAGGTATCCACTTAACACTATTCAGTCCCAACAAAATAGATCACCTACTTACAATTATGCAGTCCTCGTATAACGGTTATTAAGATATCGAATAATTTTTTTGAAAGAAACGGCTGTTTATCATCGAAATGCAGTTTTTTCTGGTCCGAACATTATACCAATGTGATTGTCGATCTCGTCTTATTGGTTATTTGTGGTTGGAACCTTGGAACAGAGTGTTGAGTGTTGAAAGTTTGTGTGCGGTGTAGGTGATTATTTGCAGTTTTTGCAATTAACTGTGAGGTTAGGTTGAATACGCTAACAGTGTTAAATTGGGTTGAGTATATAAATGGCGTTCAAAAACCTATTAATACAGTGGCGATTAAGTGACTATATATCTGACTATGTTCACGTCTCTTATACACCAATCAATCGAAATACTAAAACATTTATAAGTATGTAAAAATTACGTATCTCATCCTTCTTTAAGTTTATTTTGTAGAAAACATTTTTATTTGAATTGTTGTATTTTTGTTATAAGCTTCTTCAATCTAAGAATTTTTGGGGGCTTTGATATCTAAACTTAACTGGAAAATATGTTTATTTGATTTTATATCTATCATGTTGTATTTTTGTAGTTATCTATAGTTAGTTCCATTAATTTAAATATTTTGTTATATTTTGTTAATATAAATGTTTTATAGCAAATTTAGTTTTATTTAAAAATATCAGATAATTATTCGAAAATATAGTAATATTTATTGTATTATAGTCTAACCGCTATTAGAAAAGTTTATAATACTTATAAAAGTGCACTCGATATCGGTTATATGACATATCATATTCTTAAAAATAACGTTTACTTTTTACCTGTATAATTGTTACTAGAAAATCCCATAATCTAAATTAAATGCCCTCGATTTCGATTGTACAAAATTCCGTTTGTTATTTGAAAATCTAATAACCTTTACTATATGACAGTACAATTGCTACTAGAAAAGCCGATAATATTTATTAAGTGCACTCAATAACAATTATATGAAATTATGTTTTTTATTTGAAAATCTAGTAACCTTCACTATATGACAATATGGTTGCTATTAGAAAATCCTCTAATATCTATTAAGCGCACTCGATAACAGTTGGACGATATTCTGTTTTTTATTTGAACATCTAGTAACGTTTACTATAGGACAGTATGATTGCTAGTAGAATATCTTATAATACTTATTAAGTGCACTCGATAACGGTTATACGAAATTCTTAAAAATTATATCTATTAACAGTTATTCAGTGGTGTCCAACAAAGTGACTTTAATAACCATAATCATGAACTTACTTGATGCCTATTTCATGCAAGTTTCTAATAACTGTTATTCAATTTTTGCTAACGGTTAATGGAAATTTCTTTCAGTGTAATCATGTGATTTGGCATTCGATACATGGCACCTTGCTAAACGCATAATCCACATATTTTTGTTATGTAACTTACTTTGTCCCGAATTCACAAGTATGACTCCACAGCTATTTCGACTAGTATATCCCTGAAAAGCAGCTGAAAAACAGGGTTTCAATTGGTTAATAGTAAAACTTTAATAAAACTTCTTTTCTATATATTTAATTTAAAGAAAATACAGCATTTCTGCAATTTTACGCATGGGGTCTTCTCGGACCCCAGTTAGTCCTTTTCGTAAAATTTTGATGTCCGTCCCATGAAGGTTAAGGAGGATATTAATAGCTATTTGTATAAAGGGAGGAAAGTGTTACTTTTCCTCCCGAGGATAAAGTTTACTGCCCGATGCGTAGTGAAGGGCAGTAATCATTCTAGGGAGGAAAAGGCACTTTACACCCATGTTATGCATATGCTTTTTCCGCCTCCCTCAAATAACAAAACATTTTCAATAATTTATTTATGAAACTAACAAACAAAATTATTAAATATTACTTATTTTACGAAACTTGGCAGGGCAACGAGAATGGACTTCTAAAATACTTGGCTGGGCATCGAGGGGGGACTTTTATGAAACTTGGCTGGGCATCGAGGACGGACTTCTAAAATGCTTGGCTATGCATCGGGGATGTACGTTTTGATTTGTACTTCAAATCGTTTGAGATTTTAACTGTCCCTTTATATCACTTGGGTCTAACATGTGAGACTAAAGTGACCACTTCTGTCTCGGAATTGCAAAAATTATTTCATTGATAACGTACTATGACGTCACTTTTACTTTTCCTTCCTAGGGAGGAAAAGTACGACTTTGATCCCTACAATACGAAATAGCTATTTATATAATAAGGGAGGAAACGAAATATGTTAGAATATATAGGGTGTCCCATATGAAAAAACATAAGTTGGTAATATATTTCCTTAGTGAGACCTCCTAAAAAAACTGATGCGCCACTGATCTGTTTCTATACTGTTTTTTCATATTTTTCTTAATAAGGGGATTCTAGCACCCTGTCGTTTGCAACAATCGCCCTGTATCTCTCTAATAAAGGGACCTACTGAAGATTTGATAGGGTAATCGTTACTTTAACAAAAAAAGAAGTGATAACATCATAATTACTTCTTTCCACTACTAGCTATGAAGTTGACAATTATTGCATTTTCTAGCCAACTGAGAAATTGAATTTCTATTAGTGGTTTACAATTTTTTCTATTGTTAACCTAGGTCAATAATGGACAAATTCAAATATTTTGAGAATCCAGGGATAGTGGTTTAACAATAACTTGTGCAACATAAAATTAAAATAAATACAAGGAATGCAGTTTAATCTTGATGTGAACTTTTTATTCAGTAAATTAACATAACTGTTCGCTTTTGACTGACAAGTTAGAAAAATTGAAATTAAAATTAAATCATTTATTTGTAGTCAAGGTAACGACTACCGACTGTCTTTTAGAACAATTAACATATAAAGTACAATTTTACTTTAACACTTTCCCTTGTTAATTGTTGTAATAATAATGAAATAAACTAACAAAACATCTTAGTACCCACTATGTTACTTTAAACCCAATTTATCGCGTAATATTTGTAATCGTATTGCACCCAAAGGCTTCGTCATAATATCTGCCAGTTGATTCTCAGAAGATATTTGTTGAACTGCTAATTCGCCTTCGGTTACCCTCTCTCGAATAAAGAAGTGCTTGATGGCTATATGTTTTGTTCGTCCATGAAACTCTGGATTTTCGCTTAAACGCACTGCTGCTGTATTGTCGACCTCAATTATTGGAACTTGCTTTAAAGTTACAATATTTTTAAACAATCTTGAGAGCCAAATAATTTCTTTAGCTGCTTCACTTGCTGCAATAATTTCAGCTTCGGTAGTGGAAGTGGCTACCGTAGGTTGTCTTTGACTCATCCATGAAATAGCCCCTCCTGCATACTTAACTACGACACCAGAAGTAGAGCGACCAGTTTTCGTGCATCCTCCAAAATCAGCGTCACTGAAAGTCTCAAGAATACCCCTTTTTACCTTACGAGTATAGGTTATTCCTTTCGTCAATGTGCCTGCTACATAGCGGAAAACTCTTTTAACGCGAGCTACATCTTCCAAAGATGGATTTTCCAGTGATCTTGATAAAAATCCAACGCTGTATGCTAAGTCAGGTCGAGTTCCTAGCATCAAATACATGAGAGCTCCGACCGCCTGTCTGTAAGGGAAATTATGTGCTTTGGAATTTTCTTTCCCTGATTGAGAAATCTCAGAAGCTTTCAACATTGGCGTAGAGACTGGTTTGCAATCTGAAAAATTGAAACGTTCTAGAATCTTTTTAGCAAAAGCTTGTTGATTAATTGTAATGTAATCATCTGTTTGTTCAATTTCTAGCCCTAAAAAGTATGAAGCTTTCTGTGAAGTGATCTTGAATTCTTTGCTTAAATCTTGTAAGAAAATCTTCAAATCTTGAGGATCTGTTGCGGCAACTAATCCATCATCTACGTACAGAGCCATGATAATACTTTTGTCATTTTCTTTTCGCATGAACAAACATGGATCTGCATCACTAACTTTGAAGCCGAGACTGATAAGATACTTGCCAAAACGTTTGAACCAGCATCTTGGAGCCTGTTTCAAACCATACAAACTTTTTTGAAGTTGACATACCTGATCAGTACCGTTTTTGTAGCCTTCTGGTTTCTGCATGTAAATAACCTCTTCAAGTTCGCCGTATAAAAATGCTGTAGATACGTCAAACTGTGCTAGATGCATCTGCTCACTGGCAGCTATGCTTAAAATCGACTGAATAGTTGCCATTCTTGCTACTGGGCTGAAGGTCTGGCTATAGTCAATGCCGTAGCGTTGACTGAAACCTTTTATAACTAGTCTTGCCTTGTATCGATTGACCGAACCATCTGGATTGGTTTTAACTCTGTAGGTCCATTTACATGGGATCGCTTTTGCTCCTTGTGGCAAAGTTGACAGCTTCCATGTGTGATTTTCATTGAGCGATTTCATCTCATCATCCATGGCTCGTTTCCACTGTAAACTTTCCCTACCTGAAACAGCTTCTTGGAATGATTGAGGAGTTACATACGTGTCAATAAAATCAGTGTTTTCAGCAATGTGTGCATATTCTTGTAGGTAACTTGGCTTTCTCAACTTCGAGCGATCTCTCAAAGTTCTTGCAGGTACTGGCGAGGGCGTCGCTGGCTCTTCCTCGTCATCGGTTGCCGATTCAGGTTCCGTGCTTTCCGACTCGTACTCAAGTGGTTCATCTTGTTGAACTGGTATCTCGGGGTACTCCAAAGGCTCTTCTAGTTCGACTGGAACCTCAGGATTTTCCTCGGTGTTATCTTTCTGTAAATGAGTGGTAACTGAACCTCATGATCGCAATCTCTCGTTAATTCGCGAAATTGAACGTCTCTTGAGACAATAACTTTGTGCTCTTCCTTGACATAAATTCTGTATCTTTCATCGTTATCGTAACCTATCAAATAACCCTTGATTGCTTTCTCGTCCATTTTTCTTCTCTTTTCTTTAGGTATATGAACGTAGCAAGTTGATGCAATGATGCGTAAGTGCTTAATTCTCGGCTTACTTCCAATCCACAGCTCGTAAGGACTCACACCGTCTACTGATGATTTGCCTGTTCTGTTCAATACGTACGTAGCTGTAGTGACTAATTCTGCCCAAATGGCTTCAGGAAATTTCACGTCGGGATTGGAGTACTTGAATGTTCTAGCCATTTCAACGATTGTGCGATTTTCTCGTTCAACGCAACCATTTTGCTGTGGTGTATACGGAGCTGTCAATCTGTGCGTAATTCCATTTTTCTCTAGAATAGCCTTGACCTCCACATTGTCGAACTCGCCGCCGTTGTCACTCAGCAGCGCCTTAATCGAATGACCTTGCTGTTTTGCGTGAGCAATCATTGACTGTAAAGCTGCTGTGACGTCAGACTTCTCTGCAATTATGTAGCAATATCGAAATTTAGTGAACATATCTTTGAATATGGCCATATACCTCTTCTTGCTAAATGATACATCAAAAGGACCACATAAATCTGTAGCAATCAGTTCTCCAGGTTGGCTTGCTTTTCTTCTAGTACCGAAAGCTAAACGATGGGCCTTACCGTAAACGCACGGTTCACAAATGTCTCTGTCTAACTTGACGTTAATACCCAATTCTTTTTGTAACAAGTTTTTCACGTGCTGCTTGTCCTGATGTCCCCACCTCTCGTGATACAGCTGTAATTGAGAACTATCAGTAACAGCAACATTGAAACTTACATTACCAGCGGGAAAAATCGGTTTGATAGCTGCTTTGAATAGTGTTCCGTGAACATTTCGGACTCCACTTAGCAGTATCTTGTTATTCACTTTGAGCGAGCACCACGTAGCTGTTGATTCAAACATACTGTTTAGGTTTCTGTCTTGAGCTGCTAGAACAGAAAACAAATTCTTCGATATGTCGGGAACGTACCAAACATCGTGCAAGGTTAGGATGTATCGCTCGTCGTTCACTGTTGATACAACTTTTACGATGCCTTTCCCTACTGCTTGCAAAAGCTCTTTTCCTGCAGCCTTTATGCCACACGGATTCTTGAATTTTTCAAAATCTACAAAGAAATCGAAATTATTCGTTGCGTGCCTTGTAGCACCGTTGTCGATCCACCAGTCTGTAGTGTTGATCTCAGTATTTAAAATCTCTGAAAATGACAACACAAGACCTTCCTTAACCTCAACAGCATTGCTCTGAAATTTGTTTTGGTTATTTTTGTGGTTAGCTTGGTTTTGAGAGTCATTAACGGACTTATTTTTGGATGGTCGTCCATCTGCGATCCATTTTCTGCATTCACTGACCCAATGGTTTTTCTTACCACAATAATTACAGGTTGTACCTGCTCTCGACTTCTTTTTCGCGTCTTGTTTTTGCGTCTCGCCTTTTGCCACTAGAGCTTCTTGAGAAAATTTGTCGTTGTTGGTGCTTTTCTTGAAATTTCTTTCGAACATACACAACTGTGTAGTCAGCTCGTCAAAGGTTTTCTCTGTGTCTTTGGTGAGCAGCATCCAACTGGACCTAAATGTCTCAAATGCAGCAGGTAAAATATTGAGCGTTTTACACACAAGCATTAAGTCTGGTAACTTGTTTTCATTTCGAGCAGTGAGACCGTTGTTGAGATCACTCCAAAGACTTCTCAACTTAGCTAAATGTGTAGACACGTCCTCACCTAACATCCAACTAAAAGCGAAAAATGAATCACAAATTTGAGAAACTTGATCCTTAGATGTCGCTTCAAACTGCTCTTTAAGGGCCTCGAAAGCATCACGCGCGGTTTCTTTATCGATGATTTTCTCATACACCGCATCTGTAACTGAGCTAGCAATCATAGACTTTGCGTAGCTATTTGCCTTTCGAAAGAAATCATACTTCTCTTTGAATTCTTTTTGTTTAGCCGCACTAGCGCCGTCAGCTAGAGGTTCTGGTTTTTTAATCTTGTTATCGATAACGTCTAATGCACCTTCATGATAATCGAGCAGATCACGAATCTTCCGCTTCCAGATCGGCCAGTCTGCCTCACCGGCCAAGGGTTTGATGTGCTTCGCCAAATCCATCTGTGGCTATTCAACGATACTTCACAGTCCAACCGTTTCTTATACGAATTTATTCTTTCTTGAATAAAAACGATTCTAGTACACAATTAAGCGTTCTGGGCCCATAACCAATTAAAATAAATACAAGGAATGCAGTTTAATCTTGATGTGAACTTTTTATTCAGTAAATTAACATAACTGTTCGCTTTTGACTGACAAGTTAGAAAAATTGAAATTAAAATTAAATCATTTATTTGTAGTCAAGGTAACGACTACCGACTGTCTTTTAGAACAATTAACATATAAAGTACAATTTTACTTTAACACATAATTTTGTGTACCCAGGAGATTCTCTTCAACGTATTAGCTTCTTGAAATCACCTAACATGATAAAATTATTTAAATAAAAATGCCATTAGTTTATAATTCGCGCTCAACCAATAATGACTAATGACATCCCGTAACTAGAACATTGCGATAATTAGAAACGTTGGGTGCGTTCAGAAAACACAACCGTTGCGTGAATGTTCTGTGAACGCACTTTGATACATAACATTATACGCTTGATTTGTTTCTTTATAATCATTCCTATTTTTTTCATGACTGCCACGTCTTCTTACATTATAATCATGGTTCCTGCAAATCTTCTATTGCATGGGTTATAATATTTCTGTTTGTATCAATTATATTACCATCATCTAATAACGCAAGAATTAGATTGTATCTATCTAACCATGATTTCAATATTAATTTTTTCCAAAATATTCATCGTTCAGCAGATACACATCAACCATTATTATTTGTTGCTCAGGGAGTGCACATAAACGGTTGAGTTATAAATTATGTTTTATGAACGCACCTGTTGTTAACAAATAAGTTTTACTAGTGGAAATGTCAATTTGTATAAGACTACTTGATTATTGTTTTATTATGGAAAGGTGAACTTACATTCCTGTGATACTCGATTTTAACAAGAAAAATTTTCAATTTTTGTCTTAAGTTTGGCTAATAGTGGAAAAAATTGTATATAAACCACGGTGGTGAAGACATTTATAAACCTCGCACCTTATTCCGCTCTGGGCAAAGTCCGTCGCGAAATAATCTTGGTGCTCGGTCAATAATAACAGTCTTCACCACCTTGGTGTATAATATACTATTTTTCTACCTCCTTTAGTTTGCGCTATACCGTGCAAAACATACCAATTTGGGACACACTGTACCTACTCGCGTCGTTTCATACTACATACCTAAGTTATGGCTTTGTTTTAACTTAAGTCTATTTAATATTTGGAAAACCATTTAGTAAATCTTAATTCATAGATAATATGTGAATAAAATTTTGTAATTACTCGAAAACAAATCCAGTATAAATATAAATAGTTCTCCACTGTTTTATACATTTCTTGTTATTAATTTGTTTCTTAATCAAGTCCATTTATATAATAATTTAAATGTGTAAGTTTTGTAAAAACAGGAAAAACTTTCAATGACCTTGTTAAGTAATATATACTGAATTAATAATTAGGACATTGATTATATTACAGATTTCTCTGACTGAAGATTACTACTACTAATAGCCGATTATAATATTTATTTGTATTTGGTGGAACCGGCTACTAGAGAATGATATGATATGGTTAAACAAAACAAATGGGGTACTCATTCTTTAGGGACAAAACACACAGTTGTATCTTGTTCTAGTAAAGGCCGTTGCCTTGATTGTTCATCTGCTTCTCATTAATCATCCATACACTTTGAAAATAACCGAAGTAACTTTGGCCCCGGAGCTCAAACTGCCCTTGTGGAATAAGTAGAACCTGAACTATCACCTACTGAGAATCTCTCTCAACATGTTGACACTCTCAGTAGTGCTGTTCCTCAAAATTCTACAGTCGTGTTTTCCACAGCAGAAATTGAAAATATGAATAACACTGGATATTACCAATGTGCTCGAATTATTTTAGATACTGGGAGCCAAGCAAAGTTAATGACATCGTATTGTGCTCGAAGGCTAGGACTTCCTAGGAAGAAATTCTCACTTTTTATTCATTTTTTAGAAACCACTAGCTTTAATTCGCAATATTCAATCAAATGTTCAATAAAACCTCTCTAAATTTTGAGATATTTGTTCTTTCAAAATTGTGGTCTCCTTTACCTTCACAAAACTTTCGTACTGCAAAATTTAATATTGGCGGATACCCGGTGTTATCCAACGGCTACTATTGATGTAATTCTCGGTGCTGTCCCTTTTTTCTGAAATGATTAAATTAGGTGAGATTTCAGGTAACACCGACGAACCTGTTGCAATAAATATTATATATGGTTGGATTGTTTTGGGAAAAATAAATTGTAAGAGCAGTATCTCTATAATGTCAATCATGTGTAGACAATACACAATCCTCCCTTCCTGAGGATGTTATGTGTGAAAATATATTTGAACAAACCCATCTCGCCCTGCACATGTAGACATACTCTTTCACTTTCGTGCATAGAGCCAAATTCTTATTTTGGTGACACATGAACTTAAATACTTCGGCGTCTCTATCTATTAGAACAATGTAAAGAAATCCTCAAATTATGGAATATTACATTTTATTTGATCATAATGTGGAACCAGTTGATTTTCATCGCTCTTTTGCAAATATTTATCATATTTCGCATCACGCTGTTCTTAGCCGTAATAATTCAACCAAAAAATTACGAAACGTTTACGGTGGTTCCGCGTCTCCTCCTCGATGGCATTCTTTGAAGGGTACGTTACTCACTGTCCTAAAATTGCAAGCTGATATTTTTGTTCTATCATTACATTCTCGCTTCATTTAATTATTGTTTACTGGCAATATAAAATGATTGTGTTGACAAATTCTCATAAACAAATCCGATTGTCACTATCAGCAGATTGTATACAGGTTTCCTCCCTCTGAACCCATCCAGGATTTTCGGTTACTTACAATTACTCATGGCCTATCCTCTGCTCCATTTTTAGCTATACCACACTACTACCATTGATCGATGATGAAGAGTGCGAATTTCCTCGTGTATCTGAAGCTCTTTGGATCAGCATATATGTTGACGATTTAATTTGTGGAAGTAATTCGATCACCGATACGCAGTAAATAATTTCATTTTAAGCCTAAAACCAATTTAAGTTGAGGAAGTGGGTGTCTATTCATGCCAAACTTTAAGAAAAAATGGAGTTATTTCAATGTCAACCGAAACTGACAGCATTGGTATGAAAATCTTAGGGATAAAAGTGGTATCCTAACTTTGATTACTTTTCCTATCAAGTCTCAACTCATGATAGTTATTGTACAAAAAGAAGGATTTTCTCCGAAATTACTCGGATGTACGATCTTTTAGGATTCATTTCTATGGTTACTTTCTTTCTCAAGCATCGTATCCAAATTCTCTAGAGTCATGGCCTTGATTGGGATGACGCAACCCCCTTGAATATTCAGGAAAAATGGAATCTTTATAAACCACAATTACTGCTTCTCAGTAATTGAAATGTACCTGTAAATCATGTCACTTTTCAGAAGCTTTTCTGATAATTCAGAAAAAAATTTAGCTGTGGTATACATACTCGCCGATAACAATATTATCGTCCATCTATTAGTAGTGAATCTAAGGTGGCTCCAATCAAAACGATATCAATCGCTCGCTTAGAATTGTGTGCTGATGTCTTCCTTTCTAAATAAATTAAGTTTCTGATCAAGAATATCTTGAATACGGTTCAGATTATACAGATTACCGCTTGGACCGATTCTATGTTTATTTTTTCTTGCATAAAATCGTTCCCATGTCGCTGGAGAACATTTATCGCAAATCGCGTTACTCTTCTAATTACACCTCAATTAGAACCGTTGAATGATCTATTGAATAATTTCTGTTCCCTCAATAAATCCAAAAAATAATTGCCTATTGTCAAAGATTTATTGACAATATAAGAAACAAAAATAATAAATCCTTAAGCTCATTCACATCCATGGAGTTACACAGTGCTATGTTATTGCTGGTACGTCACGTTCAATCTCAAGTATTTCCCAATGAAATTTTCCAATTTCATCATAAACCACTCTTATCAAAACCCTTCATAAAGCGTACTCCTATTTTCAAGGAGTGTATTCCTAGGGTGAACGGGCTTTTGCAGTTTTCTGTTCTGTCTTATGAAAGTAAACATCCTATTGTGTTACATCAAAATCACCAGTTGACTGACCACGTTATACAAAAAACTAACTGCGAATATTTATACACTGGAACTCAAACACTCCACATATGATTTTTTGGAATGTATAAAACTGAAGGATATCCTCCCAAATAAAAGGTTGAAGTATGAGATTATGAAGAAAAAGTGTAATGTTAGGATATCCTTTTTTCTAAATAATAATAATAATAATAATAATAATATTTATTCAAGTAAAATTTTAACAACTGAAATATACAGTACATATATGAATAAATATAATAATCACAGAAGCAGTGTATAAAGCTGCTTGTTTTGTGATGTAAAATACCATTTAAATATTTTTACATTTCGTATTGTTCGATATTGTCTTAATATTAGAACTTGTGTGTGGGACATATTCGGGAATTTTTGACTAAAATTAATGTGTGCGATATATTCGGGATTTTTCAACAAAATTAAATTTTAAATTTTTCGCCATACGGCAATGGGAGTATAAGGTAAAATTTTCTAGTGTCGGGTTCGTTGAATTATTGTCTTTATTTACAATTTATTAGATCAGGAAATATTGATCTATCCGTTTCCGTAATCCATTTCTTAATTTGCCTTTTATATTTACTATATTTGTTTATCGTTTTTAAATGTTTGGGTACCATTGCATAAATTCTCGGTGCTAAGTAATATGCATTTCTCTGTCCAATAGTCTTCACACGCCTAGGCCGAATAACACCATCGTGGTGTCTGGTATTATAACAGTGGCTATATGAAGTAAGTACATCTCTTTCTTTATAAATAAATAATAGAATTTTTTGAAAGTAGAGCTGTCGAATATCTTTGACTTGTAACTCATTATACAATTTATCTGTTGAGAAGAGAATATTTTTACTGTATATAATTCTTAATACCCATTTTTGAACTACATGTACTCCGTTCAGATACTGGTCATACACCCCTCCCCATCCCAATATACCGTAGGACAAAATCGATTCCACCAAAGCAAAATATACTGATTTTAAACTCTTAATATCTAGAAAATCTCGCAAAATTCTAAATTTTGGTATGTGACCTCTAATTTTATTTACGACTTCTTTACAGTGTAGGTCCCATCTTAAGTGTCTATCTATTAGAATGCCCAGATACTTCACGTTGTGTCCCTCGCATATAGCAATATCATTCTTTCTTATTATCAATGTTTCTTTCATCCAACTCAATTAAATCTATTGGTTCCTTAGATTTTTTTTTACCACATATAGTAGTAATGCATTTCCACATAGATGTTGACGAATTTTGATTTTCATTAATGTAATTCTGATAATATTCTTTTTTTGCGTTTTTTACTAATTTTGCAATACTATTTTTACTATTATTGTATTGTTTTTTCAATTCTGTATCTTTAGGATGTTTTAGAGACAACTTGTATAACTTATTTTTTTTTCAATATTTGATTGGCTAGTGACTGTGTCATCCATTTTTGTTTAAATTTTTGTTTATTTTTTATTTTAACTTTGTTAGTACACTTCTCGATGTTACTTTTTAATATATTTATAAAATTATTTGCTGCCGTATCTATATTTTTTTCTTTATATAACCTTTCCCATTTTTCTGAAGCTAAGTTGTTTCTAAGTGTTTTATAGTCGATGTAATATTTATAGTTATATTTGCTTGATTGAGTATTCTCCCGCTCTCGTTCAAACGTAAGGGCCATTGGACAATGGTCTGTTATGTTGTATTTGAAAATGTATGATTTACAATTTGATGAATGGGGATCATTTATAAAAAAATGATCTAAACATGTTTGCGAGGGTAGTCTTGTATATTCATTTATATATGAAATGTATCCGAAGGCACTCATTATATTTTTATATTCATCAACGACTTCATTATTATTATTTAACAGATTTATATTTATATCTCCAGTTATTACCCGAGTGAGATTTCTTTTGCGATCGTTCAAAAATGTGATTAAATTTTGATTAAATATTTTTGGGTCACTATTTGGTGAACGGTAAATCGCATTAATTTCAATTTTTTTATTTTTGTCAATGACTGTCACCGTTACAACTTTAATTTCACCTAGCCATTCTATTTTGGTGGTATAGTTAAGGCTACTTTTCACATAAACCAGTACACCATCATTTTTATTCAAACTGCCTTGGTTGTAAATGTTGTCATACCCCTGTATTTTAAATATTGTGTGATCATATAATTTCCTTGTTTCGGTCAGTATGATTAGGTCGAATTCGACAGACAAATTATCCAATAATACGGTGAGATCATCAATATTTTTCGCAAGACTACGGATATTTGTATGAAATAATTTGAAATCGTTTTGATTTATTTGATTTTTGAACATATCCGCACTATATATTTTATTTGAGTTTACCGGTTGGTTATCATAGTCCCGAATATAAGCATTCATTTTTACAATAAGACTTAATTACACAAAAAAAGAAAAAACAAAACAACGTTGCTAAAAGAAGACTAAACATTAAAACTAGTATATTTTTTGAATTAGTTGAGGAGCCAAGCTTTAAAATGCGAACAGTATAATATAGAATGAAACAATTAAAATTTTGTATAACTGGACCCAGATCTGGTCTTAATTTTATCTAAAGACTTTTTCGAGTTGATAAACTTAGTTGTTGATGGTTTGGTTCCTTGATTTACTCTTTTATTTTTTGGAGTGTCAGTGGTAGAGGGCGCGTTAGATTTTTCTGAATTTTCCTGGCCAGTATTTTTTGTTTGTTCTTGACTATATATCTGTGTAGGAGTAGCCGGGGCACTATTTGACTGACATTTTTCTTCTCGAATATATGGAAGGTCTTCTATAGTGTATACTTGATCTCCTGCGAATAATTTGTTTCCCTTTATATAACTCGTTTCGCTCTGATTCTTTCGTGCTTCGAATAATTTAGCTCTTAGAATTTTTATTTCTTCACGCTGTAGTATAGTAAGGTCCCGCGATATTCTAATATTTGAAGATTTTAGTCTATTGCAGTTCCTTAATATATAATTCTTCGTTAATTCGGAAATAAATTCTATTTTTAAGGAAGCGGTATCTGAGCGGCCTAGTGTGTATAAATTAGATATATCTTTTTCTAATATTTCAATATTTAGTAGACGTTTAATTTCGTCGCAAAAAGATTTAACGCTTATCTCCAAATTAGGTTTGGTTAATCCAAATATTATTAAATTCTTTTTTTTGCTGTTTCTTTCAAGGATTTCAAGCTTGTCGCTTAATTCTTGCTTCTCTGTTTCAAGTGTTTTTATTCTTCTTTTTAAGTCTTCTGTTGTTAATGATAACCTTATACTTGAAGGATATCTTCTATACGCAAGTATAAGTAGCCACTGCTAGATTATATCAGTATTTGGAATTATTTTCTGGTTGAAAAGTGGGAGTTGACTGTCCCCCACGTTCCACAAGCGCAGATACATTTCTATCACTCATGTCCAGTCCTGTAATCAGCTGTTCATTGTTTGCTCTTTACTTCAAAGCTTTGTATTTTGTGTTGCTATGTCTGATTCAAGTGAAAGTTAATGTGATACAAACAGTGGTAGTAATTGACCTTGCCAAGACTGGTAATGAAACAATTAAATTGCTAGAATGGGAGACGAAGTTACTGAAAGTTATGCAAGGGGATTCTAAACCAACAATAAAAAAATATCAGAGGAGCCATGCAATTGGGTGTAGCAGAACAAGGCAGCAGTACTAGCTCACAAATATTTGACTCTATGATTAACCAAATGGGCCAGAGTTCCATAGGTTCAGAGGAGTCTCTCTTCCAAGGGTCTCAGACTTCCAGTGAGTTTATGGCACCTGTCCAGCGCTTTCCCTGCCACCAAGAAGAAGACTGCCTACTGAAAAATTTGAAATTGATGAGACTAGGCCATTAACCCTAAAAGAGCTGCAACGTTCTTATTGCAGCAGTATCGTACTGCAAAAGTTCAGGAACAGTATTATGAGAAAACGCATGAAATGATAAATGAAAAAGGAAGTGTCTATTGTAGTGGAAGAAACAGTTTTTCATGGTGAAAAAAACATACTTCGAACTTCAATTTCTTTTAGTACACTTTAGTTATTAGTGTTATTATTGTTGTAGAATTTATTATTTTATGCTCTGTATTCCAAGTAAAAATTTGACTATAACTGTTTGGTTAGTTAACTTGCTAGTTTATTCAATTTGCTACTAGTAATGGAATGAATATGGTGTGCCAATAATAAATAAAATGTCTATATTTAAAATAAATTGTTCATAACAACACACAAGTTTCTTCGTATTTCTTGTCCTTGTTATCAAACAGCAAGTTTACCAATGTCATGAAGTGGTTCATCATCTTCTACTTCAGGTTCTTTTTCTAGTGGCTCAAAGTGAGGGTCGTTTAAAGTTTTAGCAATATTGTGAAGTACCATGCCGGCAACAAATATTTTAGGCACACTCTCTAGATTTGTCCGGCAAAAATTTTGTAAGATAGGAAACCGGCGCTTCAATTGACCAGAACAGCGCTTGACAATTACTCGCTCTGTTTTAAAAAGAGAGTTGTAAGCACGCTTTGCGCCAGGTTCAGGATCTGGAAAAGAGCCATGAGATATGGCTCTATTCCATATCTGCTATCAGTAAGTAGTAGAACGTTAGCTTTGTTTGCCAATACTGTTCTTATTTTAGAATTTTTCCATATTCTTGAGTCATGTACAGATCCAGACCAGCTAACATCGACACTTGTAAACATTTCTTTAGCATTACAAGTAGCTTGTACATTAAGAGTTGGTTTATTTCGTCTTTTTATATACTCATCTCCATGTAGTCTAGAATTTAAAATTCCAACATGAGTACAGTCAAGAGCACTAATTGCCCTAGGAAATCTATACTTGCTCTGCCATAGCTGCTTAGCCTTGTCTATTTGAAAATTGGAAATTGGAAACTCAATCCAATGGTTTGCTTGTGCAACTATACTTTTCACAACTGTACTTACAGTTTGGCACACAGTAGCCTGGTCAATATCAATTTCTTGACCAATACATTTTTGATATCTAGGATCAGCAAGATATTGCAAACGGTTTTTTTATTTTATGTAATGATTGCAATGCACCTCCCCAAGTCTCTTCATTTGCTCCTGAAAATGTGTCTTCTGACCACTGAACGTTGTGTTCTTCAAAGCTGTACAAGAGTTTATAGTCACGAAGCGGCGTGGGTAAGCGGGGTTTGTAATGTTTAACATCCCTTACATTCACAACATATGCCATTGGAAACACACTTAGCGAATTTACCAAAACACTAGAAACAACTAAACTATTGAACAAACTTTAAAACCCTATTAAAAAGTGAAAGAAACGACATGTAATTCATAGGTGGGTGTGCTACTGAGCACACTCAACATCTCACAAGGTGATCCATTATTTTAAAAGTATAGGGTTGATGTTATACATTTCTCTTCACTTCACAAAAAGGAGAAGGTCAAGAGGATATCCTTCTACTTGGAAATAAGCCTAACCTTGTGCTTTCATTGTTATGCATTTAAACTGAAGGATATCCTTCAAAATTCGATAGTATAAGCATATCCTGGTTTTTATGCATTCTGCCCATTGTGCCAAAATTTTTGTGTTTTGTCTGCCCGGCGTGTCATAAGACGCGCATTATCTAAATGTTTGAAATGATACAGGATAATTTCTGAGCCACTTCAATCCTCTATGGGAAATTTGCCTTTTCTTCTATCAAATGGAATAATAAAGCCTTTCCAGAATGTTTCATTTGACTATGGTGGCGTCTATAATAAATATCTCAATAACCATCGAGGTGTTAAATCACAAAAGACTGATATATGCCATTTGTTTGTTTTGCAACACGTGCGGTCCACTTAGAACATGCTTCTTATCTCTATACATAAGCATTTCTCGCAGCTTTTCGAATATTTTTGTAGCGACGAGACCGATGTTAAATGGTTGTCAACGATTGCGGAATTAACGTTGTCGGTATAAAGCGCCTTTTATCTGAATGTATGCAACAATCAGTAATGGCTGAAAAATTACTTGGTCTCTTAATGGGCTATCTAACCCATACTTCAAGGGATTGGTTGAAGCCGGTATTAAATCTATAATATCTCATTTATTTCGAGCACTAATTTATGATATCCTCACTTATGAAGAATTTTATACGCTCTCGATAAATATTGAAGCAATGCTCAATTATCGCCCTTTATATGCTCAAAGCTCAGACCCCAACGAAATTTGTGTTTAACACCAGGTTATTTTTAATTCTTGCCCCGCTCACCTCTGTACCTGACTTTGATTTATCTACTATAAACTCAACACCTTGACACCGTTGACAATTCATCCAACGTTTTCAACATGAGCATCTTAACACAATACAACAACTTCAAAAGTGGCTTAGGAAACTCCGCTATGCGTCCCAAGCCTGGGGCCTTACCACGAAAGAAGTAAGGAAGAAGAAGGGATCGAGGAGTAACACCTCGTTTCTGGCCAGGAGGCCATTTGGCTTTGGGGCTACACCCCATTTAGCCACGATAGTTTATTGTTTTATTATATTTTAATTAATATACTGTCACTCTATCTTCCATGCAAATTTCCTAAACTTCCAAAATTCTGGGGGAAATGAAAGAAGAAAAACACATAGGATAAACAGGGACACCCTCTTCACGCTAAGGTGCCCGTCATAGCGACTTTGATTAGACATACAAGAAAGGCAACGGTTAAAGGGGATTTGCTACAAAAGGACAAACAGAGGGAACCAAATCTAACTCGTTCATACTGTATATATGCATTCACACGAGACAAAATAAAAATAGCAATATTATATTCTTCGTTTGGTGCGTTTAAGGAATTCCCATAAAATATCTGTTATGATAGGTTTCTGAGAGCTTATGTACAAGAGAGAGACTATGTTTTGAGGAAAAGATATCTTCTTAGCTGATAGGAACTTAAGCAAATATTCTGTTGCTTCTCTATTATACCTACAGTTAAACATCCAATGGTTGAAATCGTCGAAACTTCCGTCACAGTCACATGTATCTGCGGTAGACAATTTAATTTTGTAAAGGTATGAATTAACTGTAGCATGTCCAAAAAGGCATCTGATATACATAGTATATATTTTCCTGGAAGGAAGGCTTCGTTCAGCTAGAGGACTATGGGCAAGAGCAGGATATATCTTGCAGTAGGTATTGTTACTATGGTTTGCGAAACCTGCCCATTCAATTTCCCAATTATGTTTGAGGCTTTCTTTTCTAAGTGATATTATATCTCCCTTTGATAATTCGTTGATTACAAGACCACAGGAAGCAGCAGCTTTAGCAAGCTTATCTACTTTTTCATTGCCTGGAATTTGAGAATGTCCTTTAACCCATATAAAGCCAACGTTTTTGTTTAAATTCTTCAGACGTGTTACTTTTTCAAGGATGCTGATTGTACTGCTATTAGTGTATATATGTTTCCGGTAGTTTCTCAATGTCATTAAGGCTGATTGAGAGTCAGATAAAATAATATACTGTTCGTATTATGAGTTACTATTAATGATCCATTCCAAGGCTTTGTTGATGGCTACTAATTCAGCTGTGAAGATTGAACAGTTTGGATTTAATTTGTATTGTAGGGATACTTGTAGGTTTTGTACATAAAAAGCACTACCAACTCCCGCACTAGATTTGGATCCATCGGTGTATATTTAGCAAATTGTACCTCGGGTACGTAGTTCTTCATTTGATACAAAATAGTGAGTGTTTAGAGAGTCGTAAGAGGGCAATACTACATTGGGTTCGGAGAACAAAATGTTGAAGTTGGAATTGAAGAATGGGATTCCTTCTCCTTGAAATTGATATTGAGGTAAATTAGGGAAAACAATAGCTAAGATGGGAGAAGCTTTATTTTGCCACCATTTAGAAATTAAATTTTGGATAGAGATAGCAGCTTTTTTATCTAATAGGGAATTTTGCTTATAAGCTTGACACTTAAGTACAAATTTCTCAGCCAAAAATAGGCGTCCCAGGTGGAGGGGGGGGGTTCATTACATTCTGCCAAGAGAGCCGGGGTAGGAGTAGACTTCAAGGCTCCTAGGACCAATCTTAAGGCTTTGTACTGTATTCTGTCAATTTTATTTAAACGTGATTTGGTAGCAGATCCATACAAAAAACAACCATAATCCAAGATTGATCTAGTATAGGCCCTGTAAAACATTAGATTTATTTTCGGATCGGCTCCCCATTCATATCGATTGATCACTTTTAATATATTGAGACTTTTCTCACATTTACCTATGCATTTGTCAATCTGTGCCTCCCAAGTTAGCTTGGAATCTAGCGTAATGCCTAAATAGGTATAGCTTTTAAGTACCGGAACCTCAAATTGACAGGATTGTACACTACTTATTTCCGGTAATCGATGTCTGGTGAAGAAAACCACTGCTGACTTGTTAGGTGATAATTCGAGTCCATGGTCATCAAAATATTTTTTACAGCTGTTCATATTTTCCTTAAGAGAGTTCATACACTCATCAACTGTTTTCTCAACCAAGTATAGGCAGAAATCATCGGCATATTGTAAGATGGATGAACCAATGCCCATAGTGTGAAAGTTTAGGGTATACAAATTAAACAATAAGGGAGTTAGCACTGATCCTTGAGGTAAACCTTTGCTCACTATCCTTGGTCCAACCAATCTGTTGTTACACCTAATGAAAACTTGCCTGTTAACAAACAAATTTATTAAGGCGTATGCGCATGTTCTAGGCACTCCTAGATTAGAGAGTTTACTATAAAGCAAGTTTAAAATAACGTTATCATATGCACCAGATATATCCATGAACAGGGCTGCAAGGTAGTTATTTTGGGAGTAAGTTATCTGTATGTCCGTGGTTAGTTGTGAAATGCAGTCAATGGTGCCTTTGCCTCTACGAAATCCACATTGCAGCTCTGGGAGAATGCCCGAATTGTCCAACCACCATTCTAGACGATTCTTCATAATCCTTTCGAAGGTTTTTAAAACACATGACGTTAGGGATATGGGTCTCAAGGCACTTGGATCATTAGTTTTAGGGATAGGGATTATCAAACATTGTGATCCTGCAAAGAAAATTCAGAGCAACTCCAGGCAAGTAGGCGAACATAAGATAATTGATTCCACTTATGCCAGGAGCAGATTTTTTAGAAGTGTTAATATTGGCTACAATTTCCATGACAGTGATAGGGGACAGCAAGAAGTGAGGTTCTTTGTCTACAGCAGGTTGACTAATTTCAGGAGTTACATAATCGGGAGCTATTTTATCGAACAAATCTAAGACTGTTTCATCATAGACATACGTATTTTCATTAACCTCGTTAAAAACCTAGGTTCCGCTGGCTCCGGCTGATAGTACCTTGTAAGGGCCCCTTGTCCAGGGTTACGGATGAAGATCACACCGGCGGGAAAGGCGAAGAAGAGAAGTTCCGACAAGGCGGATCCGCCGTAAGTGGCAACCCTGCTTTTAGGGCTAGTATAAAGGCAACTAGAACTGAGCAATGATAGCTGGCTGCTCAGAACTGACCCCAAGCAAGGAGCGAAGGAAAAAATTCATTGGTTGGGAATCAGAAATCAAACGGCAGAGTGGAAATCACAGAATGGCGTTTGAACAGCGATGTGGAAGGCAAGGGAAAACCACCTCATTATTAGTGTTTTAAATGAAACTCAACGTTTCTAGCTAATTCCACAATATAAAGAAAAATGTTGAGAATTCTTAAAAATTGACAATATTTTCGATAACTGAATATCATCGTCAGAATGACAGAAGTTACATTTCATTTGATGCCTACCTGATGATTAGTAGTTGCTTTTGGCTGGACCAAGAAGTGACCTACCTCGTGATTGACTTAATATATGTTAATAGAAAAAAGAAGAAGATTTGATATTACAAATATTGAACCTTAGATATTATTAGCCGTATGGTGATATCCTGGATATCATTTTTCCAATTAAGATCAGTATAACTGTGCAATGATATAGACAACCAGGAAAACTATATCTGCTGATCTTTACAATTATCACTTAGGAAGACAGTTTAATAGTGGAGAACTCCCTAGATTTATCTGTCCATTGACTATTGTGGGTTTTCAAGTGTCTTCTAGTTTACAACTCTTCAAGGAAATCCAGTTCTTGTTCCTTATTACAAATATGTAGTACTTCTAGTTCTGTGTTAGGTGTCAATGAATGGTTGGTAGATGTTTTGCGTAATGGGTTTTATCTGGTTGTTTTAATATGTATGCTCGTAAGTATTCACTGTATCGGATTTCAAAATTTCTGAGGATCTGACCCATATAGACAGCATTACATTCTGGACATTCGAGTTTATATATACCTGATTTATTTAATGTTGGTTTTTTGTTTTAACATTTAACAATTTTGAACTTACGTTACATTCTGTTTTAAAAGCAATCGTTGTATTCCTTGCTAAAGATATTATCTTTGAAATATTATTATGAATATTTTCTGCATATGTGATGGTTTTATAAGTTTTCATTTCTTCAGTTTGTTTTGGAAATATTAGTTGTAATGCCACTTTTTCCTCTTTTTTATTAATTAGCTTATTTATCATATGTAATGGATAACCGTTGGATGTTGCTATTTGTCTAATTGTACTAATATCTCTATCAAAATTACATTTGTTCATAGGAACTGAAAATGTTCTATGTATCATTGAATTGTATGTAGCTAGTTTATGTGACATGGAGTGATTGGAACTATAAGGAATTGTCACATCAGTGTGTGTTTCTTTTCGGTAAATTGCATAATCAAGTACATTATCAACTCTTTGAATTTTCAAATCAAGAAAATTGATTGAGTTATTTTCTTCAACTTCTAATGTAAATTTGATTTTTGGGTGTAAATTCTTATAGTTCCAATTACCCTATGTCACATAAACTAGCGGCATATAATTCAATGATACATAGAGCTTTTCCAGTTCCTATGAACAAATGTAATTTTGATAGAGAGATTAATACAATTAGACAAATAGCAACATCCAACGGTTATCCATTACATATGATAAATAAGCTAATTAATAAAAAAGAGGGGAAAAGTGACTTTACAAATAATCTTTCCTAAACAAACTGAAGAAATAAAAACATATAAAACCATCACATATGAAGGAAATATTTCCACGAAGTAAGGGTCGAGACAGTTAATTCCACCTCATGATATTTCCTTAGTATAATCATCATGACAAATACACATAAAACAATGGCCCTTAGTCCCCGGCAGTCTTTTAATGGACAAAGGGTGCGAATAGTTCTCGGGAGGAATTAAAAAATTGGAACGGAGAATTTTATAAGCGTTTTCTATGCTGGAAAACTGGGCAGCTTAACACTGAAAATAAACAGACTGAAAGCTGATATATTTGGAATTAGTGAAACCCGATGGCCCGGTAGTGGCAAATGCATAACTGATGGAGGAACATTTTACTACTCTGGTAGTGACGATCAATAAAGCATCCAAACGGTGTTTGAATTTTGGTAGACAAAGGTAGTGACGATCAACAAAGCATATAAACGGTGTTGGAATTTTGGTAGACAAAGAAACAAGTAAATCCGTTATAGGATTTGTACCCCTTTTAAAGTGAGTAATGATGATACAGTTAGAAACATCAAAGATGCGAACAAGTATAATTCAAGTGTACGCCTCAACGCCACAAAGTGAAGACAGAGAAATTGATGAATTTTACGGACAAATAGAACAATTATGGAAGAACATTAAGAAACAGGAAGTGGCAATTATAATGGGACATTTCAATGCCAAAATCGGTGGAGGAAGGGTTGTGGATGTCATTGGAGAACATGTACTGGGACAGCGTAACAAGAGAGGAGAGAGGCTGGTTGAATTTGTCCCAGAGAAAGATATAGTATTGACAAACACCTAATTCAAACTACCACCAAGAAGATTATACACGTTGAAATCGCCACAGGACACAAAAGATAAAATAGTAAGAGACCAGATCGACTATGTTATGATTGATAAACGATACAGAAATAGCATACTCTCAGCCAAAACATACCCATGGGTAGACATGGCATCGGATCATAATCCTGTAGTTGCAACATTCAAACTAGCTGTAAAACGTATCAAACGGTCCAAGAAGAGCAACAAAATGGACGTCAGGAGATCATGAAACAGAAAAACTAGATCGAGGATTGAAGAACGACTTGCAGAATAGTTGCAGGCAGCACACAGCAGAGGTAAGGTAGACATAAACATCGAATGGGAGAAAATTAAAAACACAATTCTTGAAATAGGAAACAAAGAGTTGAGCGGGGTGAATGAGAAAAAGAAAAACGATTGGATGAACGATGAAATTATCGAATTGATAATAATAAGAAGAGAGATTTAAACCACTGATAACAGCAGATATAAAAGTATACATCGCGAAATATAAAAGAAATTAAAAAAGGCGAAAGAACAAGGATGAATGAAAAATGTGCCGAAATTAAGGAACTGCAAAAAGTACATAAAAAAGTTAAGGAGAACACTGGAAATTATGAAAAGAAGGACGCAGATATACTGATGCATAATAATGGGAATATATTGGTGGAGCTAACATCAAAGCTTAAGACATGGAAAACATACATCGAAACGCTGTTCGAGAACATGAATTGCCCTTTACCCCCAGAAAATGGTTTAGAAACCGAACCAGAAATAACAACAGATGAAGTAGAATATGAGCTGAAGAACGGGAAAGCACCTGGTCCAGACGAACTACCCATGGAAATGATAAAACTGCTTGAGGAACATAGATTTGATGCACTTGATGAGCTCTTCAATGCGATCTACAGATCAGTAACGATACCAGATGACTAGTTAGTGTCGACCTTCATTCTGATTCCCAAGAAAGCCAACGCAATATTATGTAAAGATCATAGAACCATAAGCCTAATGAGCCATACACTCAAATTAGTTCTGAAAATAATTCACAACCATGTGTATAAAAAACTGGATAACGACATCAGCGATACACAGTTCGGGTTCCATAATGGAGTTGGCACGAGAGAAGCACTATTTAGTATAAACGTGTTGACTCAACGCTGTTTGGACGTTAACAAGGATGTGTATGCCTGCTTTGTGGACTATGAGAAAGCATTTGACAGAGTCCGTCATGAACAAATTATCAACATTCTGAGAGAAAAGCAAATAGATACCAGAGATGCCAGAATTATTGGAAACCTGTATTACGACGAAACAGCAAACATCAAGATAGATAATAAATATACAGAAAACATCAACATCAAACGTGGTGTACGTCAGGGGTGTATACTTTCTCCGCTATTGTTTGATACGTACTCGAAAGTCATCACGAGGGAGGCATTACACAATGAAGCAGCTGGAGTAGTAGTAAACGGAGTTCCTTCAAACAATTTACGATACGCAGATGATACCCTACTGCTAGCAGAAATTATAAATGACCTTGCCAAGAATGGTCCAAAAAGTGTATGAACAAGTATCGATTATGGCTTGAATATGAAGCCTGATGAAACAAAATTCACGATCTCTACCAAAAAAACAAATCAAAACACAGAACTGATCGTATACCAGCAGCAAGCAAGTCTATAAATATAAATATCTAGGAACTCTGGTCAACGACAACAATGATAACTCATCAGAATTAAAAACGTGTATTAATAGTACGTATAACTTTTATCAAAATGAGGCAATTCTTTTATTGCAAAACTTCAAGTAACCACCTCAAAATACGAATGCTAAGATGCTATATATTTACAACAATGCTCTATGGAATAGAAGCTGCCACTTTGACAAAATAAATGCTTCAAAAGGTAGATGCCTTCGATATGTGGCTTTAGAGAAGGGTACTCCGGATATCATACTTTGACAGAATTACCAAAGAAGATGTATTGCGGAAAGTCTCAATGGATGTGGAACTGTCCCAAGAGGTAAAGGTCAGAAAACTCCAATATCTGATCGACGTAATGAGAGGTACAAGATACAAGCTGCTACAACTAATTATCCAGGTTAAAATAATAGGAAAATGACGAATGTTGTGGCTTCGAAATCTCAGAGAATGGTTCAACTGTATATCAAACGACCTGTTCAGGGCAACAGAAAGCAAAATAAAATCAGTCATGATGGTCGCCAACCTTCACAAGAAGTCGGCACCTTAAGAAGAAGAAGAAGAAGTGATTGAGGATTACCAAAGCCCCCCGTTACATTGGAAGTTGGGAAATGTACACAACCTTCACCCTGGACATGAATCCGTAACACAAGTAGCTACTATTGGTACTACGCAGGTGATAATACAGCGACTATTAGTAAAAATGTGTCCCTTACCTAAAACTTAATTTTCTTCTCTTTATTTATATTTATTTGATTTTCTCTTTATTACTCTAAAATAAATTGCTATTTATTTTTTTTTCTCTTCATTACTCAGAAATAAATTTCTTATAAGTATGTATTTCACTCCATTTTATCAATTCACTTTTATTTTGGATATCGATACGCTCATGACCAAAAATTTGAATATCTTGTAAAAATCTCTATATCGTCAAATAGTTGAATCGCCTCGAGCTTCGACACCGATATTTGGATATTGATACTTTTGAATCTCCAGTGCGTAAACACTTAAAACTATACATATTTTTATCATTGTGATTTGTGTTTTTTCCACCTCGCAATTACCATAAAGTACAGATCACTAGATCTGGGAAGATAAGGGCTTGAAGAAGTGATAGGAAAGCTGGAAAATCGATTTATCTACGAAGGTAAGAGGTTTATCCTAATTGACGGTTTTACCAACACTAGTTTCACACAAAATCATTTATTTTTATTTCTGCCCAAATATTCACTTATATTTTGAATAAATAAATATCCATGAAACATTATTACATTTATTGATATAGTTGACCTCCACCTGATCTTGATAAATCATGAAAATAGTATAATTAAATACTGAGTGTGAGTGAGACAACTGTTGATGTGGAAAGCGGTTATTTTTTTATTTGTACTGTTGGTTGGAACACTTCCAATTTCAGCGATATATGAATTTGTGCTTGTGGCTTAACGATGGGTAAGAATTGTTTTATCATATTTTAGTGCTACCTAGTTAACAAATTGAGTGTGATGCTTATTCAAATACATCATTTTGAAAAATTCTGAAATAGATGATGTTCTTAAGAAAAACTTTTTTTGATTGTCTCAATAATTTCAAGTGTTTAATTCAGTTTCCACGACATTTTCAACGATTGAGGCTTTGTATGCTTTCATGGTACCTTTCATTCCAATTACATTTTGGGAATTCTTTAGTTCAAATTCTGAAAATACAAGATTAGTTGACAGGCGAAATTTTTCTGGTTTTTAGTGAACTAATTAATGACAAGTAGTTGAATTTTAACCAACATTTTTATAAATTTTTGGGAAGAATAATTTAAAAAATTAGTTACTGGATGGCGATAGTCGGAATCGCCGGTGAAAGAGATTAGAAATAGGGGAAAATAGAAGCAAGTCGATTTGAATAGCGGGGTGGGTGAAGGGGATGGTTTTAGGGGTTAAATTTTTTTTTTTATTCATAGTGAAAATTAACTCCTGATCGAAAAATTCAGGGTATTTTTCAACTCAACCTCAAATCTTACGAGGTATCAACTTTTCAACGGCCAATTTTTTCGTCTCGACTTTGCTTTAATATAAAAAAATAAATAATACCGTTACATTCAGAAATCTGTTCAAAAATGATATAAATCAAAAATGACGATGCCTGAAAAACAGAAATTTTCAATTATTGTTGAAAGGACCCCGCACACCGTATATCTGAAACTGGCTCTCCGTCAAATTTCTTGAATTTTTCATATGTGGTATCATTCATCATTCTGGTGAAATGTTTCAATGGGTGTTACGTCTCCCGACGAAATAACAAAAAAGTAAAAAAGTGAATTGTCAACAACTGTCAAATAATAATTTTGAAATATAATATGTCTATGTATTGAGTTTGAAATAAAAAACATTTATTTGAACAAAAAAAATATATCTACAGTCCATTCAACATTCAACATTGGTCCTTAAGAATCGGATTTCCAGTCCAGAAGTAATAAATAAAATATAAATAAACAATTAAATTTACAACCGATCATAAATAAAGTGATTCAGTGCCAACAAAAGAAAGATCTTCAACTTCCTGTAAGTTATCCCAATTATTCCTATTATTACTATCCAACAAATCATTAGCTTTCTTAAACATATTAACGAGGTTCAATTTGTGTAAAATGGCGAATCTAATAATTGCCCGTGGTCAAATTAAATCAAAATTGACTCGATTTAAAAATTATTTTGATGCGATAGATAAAGATAATTTAACAGAACAAGTAATCTCACGATTAACAACTAGATTACGAACATTTGAATTGATATTAGAAGAGTTTAATGAAATTCAAAACCAAATCGAAAGTTCCGACAGTGTAGAGGATCAGCGGGAAGTTACTAATGCTTACGAAAGAAACCAATTTGAAGATGATTATTATGATTATTTAGCAGATGCACAATCTTTAATTCAAAAATTTAATACTAATATCGATCATATTAATTTAAACAAAGAATTAAACCCTGCTGAAGGTAGCATTAGCAGCTCAAGATCTAATAATAATAATGCGCGTAGTCGAATCGCTTTACCTAAAATAACGTTGCCAAATTTTAAAGGAAAACCAGGTACATGGCTAGAGTTCCGAGATGCATTTGTGGCCTTAATCGATTCAGATGATTCACTTTCTAAGTATGAAAAATTTTATTACTTAAAAATGGCATGCAAAGATGAAGCAGCAGATATTTTACAAGCCATACAAGTAACGGAAGACAATTATAAAGTAGGTTGGAAAGCATTAATTGACAATTATGAAAGTAAAGCTCAATTAATTCATGACCATATTCAAGCTATACTAGATATTTCCAATATAAGTGAAGAATCATATGTAGAGATTAAAAGTTTATATGTGGAAGTTAATAAACATTTACGTTCACTCAATAATTTAGGAGAAAAAACCGAATATTGGGATAGAATTATAATTCAAATAATTTCTAATAAATTTGATAATATAACTGATAGAGAATGGCAATCATATAAATATAAAAATGAGTTACCTGAATTAAACGATTTAAATAATTTCTTAAAGGAACGAATTAAAATTCTGAGTAATGTTGATTCAAAAAAACATTCTTATAAACAGCCACAAAATATCAATTCTCAACCAAATAATCAATTTAAAAGAAAAAATTTTAATAGTTATACATCGATATCAAATAAGTATAAATGTTTCTACTGCAGCAGTAAAGATCATGTCATTTATACTTGTCAACAGTTTTTAAAATTATCAATAAATCAAAGAATAGCGGAAATCAAAAAATTAAAATTATGCCTAAATTGTTTAAAGGATAACCACGCTTCATGGAACTGTAATGTTCACAAATGTAAAAAATGCAACAAGCCTCATAACACATTATAACATTTGGATTTCTCAAATTCTGACCGCAGACCAATTCAATCAGATAAAGTAGCTGGTGAAATATTGGCAGTTACATCTGATACCAATGAATTGAATTTTGATGACTCTGCGTCCGGCAACGTTGCAGATCCAACAGTTACAAATCATGCTTCTACACAAGACAAGGTACCATCTCATGTACTTTTGTCAACTGCTTTAATCCACATGATGGATAACAAAAATAACGTTCATTATTGTAGAGCTTTATTAGATAATGGATCTCAGAGTAATTTAATCACCGAAAAATTATGTAAAAAATTAAATTTGACTCAAAAAGAAGTAAATTTTTCAATTACAGGGGTCGGTCAAAATTTAAAAAATATCAATAAACAAGTTAACATTAACATAAAATCATGTTACAATAATTTTAGAGTAAACATAAATTGTCTAGTACTACCGGTAATAACAGAAAAATTACCACTAGAATCAATTCATATTAATAAATTTAATATTCCTCAACATTTAAAATTAGCAGATCCCAAGTTCCATGAAAGTAGAGAAATAGATTTACTACTTGGTGCTTCAGTGTTTTGGTCCCTTTTGTGTATAGGACAAATTAAATTAGGTCCAGAATTACCCATTTTACAAAAAACTCACTTTGGATGGATTATAGCTGGCAATATTTGTTCTCTGAATAAAAACAAAACTATTTCGTGTTTAAATGTTACCCAAAATAATTTAATAAATGATCAAATTACTAAATTTTGGAATTTAGAAGAGGTAAAATTAAAATCATTTCCTTTAACAGCCTCTGAAAAATATTGCGAAGACTATTTTGAAAAAACCACTATTAGAAACGATAACGGCCGATTCATTACTAGAATACCCTTCAACAATTTAAAGGAACAGTTAGGTGAATCATATCACATGGCAAAAAGGAGGCTTTTGACCCTTGAGAAAAAATTAAATGCAAATCCCAATTTAAAATTGGAATATTCAAATTTTATTAAGGAATATCTCCAATTAGGGCACATGACTAAAATAAACAAAGATTATAATCCGTTTGAAGGTAATTATTTTTATCTTCCTCATCATGCAGTAATAAAAATGTCGAGTTTAACTACTAAACTACGTGTAGTTTTTGACGGTTCTGCTAAAACAGATACTGGTATATCTTTAAATGAGATTCAGTTTAGTGGTCCAAAACTTCAAAATGAATTGCTAGACATTCTTTTACGTTTTCGAATTTATAATTTTGTAATTACTGGAGATATATCAAAGATGTATCGCCAAGTTTTAATACATAAAGATGACCGACGTTACCAAAGAATTCTATGGCGGGATTCAAGTGACATTGAAATTGATTGTTACGAATTAAATACAGTAACTTATGGAACCACTTCGGCTCCATATTTAAGCGTAAAATGTTTACAAAAATTAGCTTGTGAAAATAAAATTATACATCCAGTAGCCAGTAAAACAATAATTAATGATTTTTATGTAGACGATTTGATAACAGGAGCAAATACGAGACAAGAATTAATTGATATTCAAAAGCAAATTTCACTAATTTTACAGTCCGCAGGATTTGAATTAAGAAAATGGTTAAGTAATGATAAGACAATACTAAATCAAATTAACGTTATTGAAAAACTAGATAAAAATATTTTACAAATAGGTGAAAATGAAAATAATAAAACACTTGGTATTCAGTGGAATCCACAATCTGATTCCATAATATATACAATGACTAATACGTCTTTAAATGAAAATCAAATAACTAAAAGATCAATACTTTCAGCAATATGTCAAGTTTTCGACCCTTTGGGTCTCCTAGGACCTTTATTAATTAGAGCTGGAATAATTATTCAAGAAATGTGGAAATTACAGATAACTTGGGATGAAACTGTTCCACAAGATATATACACTAAATGGTGCCAATTCAAGGACGATTTAATTCATTTAAAAAATAATAAAATTCCCAGACAAATTTTGTTTCCTAATTCAAAAATAATTGAACTTCATGGTTTTTCTGACTCATCAGAATATGCATATGGTGCATGTGTATTTATTAGATGCGTTGGATCAGATGATCTAATTAGATCTAACCTTTTGTGTGCAAAAACACGTGTAGCCCCAATAAAACAAATATCCTTGCCGAGGCTTGAGTTATGTGCTGCAGTTTTGCTCGCAGAATTGATCCAAAGGGTCAGCGAATCAATAAATATAAAATTTCATGAAACATATTGTTGGTCGGATTCTACTATAACACTATCTTGGATACGAGGCGAACCAAGAAAATTTAAAACCTTCGTAGCCAACCGAGTTGGAAAAATCCAACAGCTGACCAATATTAATAATTGGTATCACGTATCATCAACTCAAAATCCCGCAGATTTATTATCTCGAGGTACATACTGTCATGATTTATTTAATTCCAAGTTATGGTGGCATGGACCCTCATTTCTTAAACAAGAAGTATCTACATGGAAACTTAATAATTTTCTTTCAACAAATAATCCTCCCGAAATGAAGTTATGTCATATTTCGTTATCATTAGATTCTTTAAATATTTTTAATCAATATTCCTCATTATTAAAATTACAAGCCGTTACTGGATTTATTTATCGATTTTATTGTAATTCGAGACTACCACTAGTACAAAGAAAATTAACCAAGAATTTAACTATTGAGGAGATGAAGTTTGCATTATTATTATTAGTGGAATTAGCCCAAAGAGAATGTTTCTCATTAGATTATCAAAATTTACAAAATAAAAGGCCGATAAACAATAAAAGCCATATATCGATGCTAAACCCATTTCTTGATGATAAGGGACTGATAAGAGTAGGTGGTAGAATTGAGAAATCCAAACTTGAATTTGAAAAATCTCATCCGTTGTTGCTTCCACAAAAACATCAGCTAACCAATTTAATTTTCGAATATACTCATGAAAAATTATTACATTGCGGATCACAAACATTACATTATGCGGTTCGCGAAAATTATTGGGTAATATCAGGACGCAATGTAGCAAAAGGAATTATTCGCAAGTGTATTACTTGTTTTAAGGTCAAACCTAAATGCACAGAATATTTAATGGCAAATCTTCCTACTGTAAGAGTCAATCAATTTTTTCCTTTTATCAATGTTGGTCTGGATTATGGGGGACCTTTTTTAATTAAAGATAGGAAAACTAGATCTCCTAAAATTATAAAATGTTACATATCCCTTTTTATTTGTATGACTACTCGCGCAGTTCATTTGGAAATAGTTTCCGAAGTACTGAATCATTTATGGCCACATTGAAAAGATTTATATCGCGAAGAGGATAACCTCAAAATATCTATTCCGACAATGGATCAAATTTTGTTGGAGCTAATAACGAAATTCTAAAAATGTTCAATTTTTTAAAATCTGAATCAAATAATATCCAATACAAATTAAGTAAAGATCTTATTAAATGGCATTTCATACCAGCCAATTCTCCCAGTTTTGGCGGTCTATGGAAGGCGGGAATTAAAATCACAAAGTATCATTTAAAACGAGTCATCGGTGTGAATAAATTTGATTTTGAGCAATTTAGTACTCTTTTACAACAAATTGAAGCTGTTTTAAACTCCCGACCCATTTCCCCATTATCCTCCGATCCTGAAGATCTTTCGCCACTGACTCCAGGACATTTTTTAATTGGACGACCATTAATAGCCCTTCCAGAATATAATTGGAAAGACATTTCGACCAATAGACTTACTAAATATCAACATATTCAGCAACTGGTCCAGCATTTTTGGAATCGCTGGTATAAAGAATATATATCAGGGCTTCAAACGCGAATAAAATGGAAAACAACCAGTTCCAAAATAATCAAACATGGTATCCTAGTTGTCATAAAAGACAATAATCTACCTCCAATGAAGTGGCAACTGGGAAGAATAATTCAGCTTCACCCAGGTGATGACGGTGTGGTTAGAGTGGTTAGTATCAAGACCCAAGATGGTATTATCAAACGCTCAGTATCCAGAATTTGTCTTCTTCCAATTGAAAGTGATAACTTTCAAGGTGGCCGGCATGTTACGTCTCCGGACGAAATAACAAAAAAGTAAAAAAGTGAATTGTCAACAACTGTCAAATAATAATTTTGAAATATAATATGTCTATGTATTGAGTTTGAAATAAAAAACATTTATTTGAACAAAAAAAATATATCTACAGTCCATTCAACATTCAACAATGGGCACAGCATGATCCTTTTACTAGTTTTCGAGATACAGGGTATTGAATATGATGATATTCACTTTTCATCACTCCGTATTACCCAAGTTATGATTGACCTTTCATCACCCTATATCTCATAAGGGAGTACGAAAAGGTAGCGATATTTTTTCAAAGGAGAACTCGAAATACTTTCATCCATATCGTACATCAACGGAATCCTATGACGTGATTTTCATATACAAGGCGAACACTTCGTGAAAAAGTACATATATTTTCACTATTTTGCGCTAATAAATTACCACTTGATTTCACTGGATTGTAGGTGTGGATCTTAGATGAGTAGTCTAACCAATCCGTTTGAAATCATCTGATGTGACTGAGAAGATACTTATGTTAGATATTCGTTCAAAACCTAAAAGTGAGGAATCCATACAAGGTGATTCACGAATATAGAAAAATAAAGAATTTTGGTTTTTCGGACACCTTGTAGTAACAAACCCACCGAAAATGACATAATTCTTGCGAAGGATGTTCAATGATGATCTGTTTCATCGAATACAGAGTCAAATTACTTATACTTTATTAAATAAAAACCTTGATTTTTTCATCACCCTACATCTCATAAGTGAGTCCGAAAAGGTAGCGATATTTTTTCATGGTAGGAATCTAAATACTTTCGTTCATACCTTAAAAAAATTTCAACGGAATTCTATGATGCGATTTTCATATACATGGCGAACAATAAAAGCTAAGATCTGTACATTTCCCCATTGCTATATTTTCACTCCAGTTTTTGGCGGGCTTGTATTAGATGAGTAATAATACCGTACCATAGCGTACCGTAACCATCGAAAAAAAGCCACGACTTGTATTAATACTTGCAGCGACGTCTAGAATGCGATTCAATGGAGAAGTTATTTTTTATACATTGCTTAGTGTTTCTCAGAAGTCATATTATACTTGTTACATTCGCAAAAGCTCCTTATTTCGAATTATCACTCTATAAAACAATAGAATTGTGAAAGTCTCAAAACTGCATTATTATCAAGGGAAATGGCCCTGTAATACAAAAATATTTGAGAATGAATTTTCATGAATTTGTTACACAAGATAAATACGACATAGGATAAATCATTATTTGTACGTATTTCTATCGGTTTATATAGAGTATATATTATATTAGTTCAAATTCACGGCATATTTCATATTGAAAGGAACGTTTCATTTTTCAGTTATGTATTTGTATCTTCGAATCGTATATATTTGTGTATATTCTCACATTTTTGAGAACGTTTCTGTTTCTTTTTCTTGTGTTTGAATCGTTATCTGAATTATCTTCGAATACCTACATAGCACCACTTATTAATATACTTATTCCTGCTAACTCGTAGCAGGCATGGAGAACAATTCAAAAAGGGTAAGATTAACAAAATTCTAATTTCAAAAGTCGTTTTCTTGATGATGTCATAAAGCTCAAGAATTATTTCCCAATTATTTGACTTACTGAAGTTTATTGATTGATGATTATCAGTATTTGTTGAACTTTGCTGTACAATATGGCCTTCGCAAACAGAGTGAGTTGTTATGTTTGTGACCGAAATGTTATTACTAGACTATCAAAGCGTTCGAATAGAGGAGATAATATTGATGTTGTGAAAATTGCGACTTATCGAAGACAAGCTGCGGGAAATCCACCTATTGAAATCCAGGATGATACAAAAAGATGTTTCAATTGTAATAACACTGATGAATGACATTATTGTTATGGAAAATAACCCTAATTGCCTTCGTCTCAACGTGTTGTCCCGCGTATCAAGTCCTGCGTGCATCATTTGAAATGCTCGTCAAAATATTCAATGACTTTCTTTAAAATGTAGAGTGGAGATTTTTGTTGCCTCTGATATGTATGTCCCAGATTTCTTGAGAATTTGTGCTCAACATCTTGATCATCAATATTTCCTTCCAAATTACTTGCATGGAAGTTTGAGTTATGTGAATAAACCATACATAATTTCCAATCTTCAACATTTTTTTCAAAGAATGAGGAGAATTGCGAATATAAACAGGCTACTCCGTAACTGGGAGAATATCAATTGTTTCACTGAATACGAATTTAAGGAGCTCACATCAATTACAAGAAATGATTTTTGACAAGTACTAGAATTTTGCTATATTATTGAACACGGTGGCAAGAGAAAAAATGTGGGGAAAAAACATTTGCTCATATTTTTCATCAAAATGAAGCATGGAGTTTCAGATGAGCTTTCGAAAATATTGTTTAATTGAGTGAATGAAACGACGAGTACTCACCCAAAAACACAACCACATAAAATAAACGTTTTTAAAACGTTTTAATGTTATTTCAACGTTACTCGTTGAATTTTCAACATTGACAAATTGGTTGAACTCGAAACGTTATATTCCAAACGTTTTTTCAAATTTGAAAACAACGACTTAGCTTAATCCACATGTATTTCCAAAAACGGTTTTTATGGCCGTTATTTTAAAGTAGTATTTTTAACGTTATTTATACCATTTCGCGAATTATAGACGGTTATACAGAAATGTTTTGTTTTTAACACGTTGTATAAACAACACTTTTTAAAATTTGAAAAAAAACGACTCAATTGAACTCAAATGTATTTACAAAAATTCTTTTTATGACGTAGTATTTTCTACATTATTTGAAGACACAAATGAGCGTTTGGTTTCCCTGCCACAATCCGTTGTTTTGTGTTTTCCCATGTTTTTATTAACATCTTTGCTCCCAAATGTCACATTCTTATTTGGTTATGCCGTGCTGAAGAGGCAAATGAGCCAGAAACATACATGTCCACGGTTACCACTCTATTCCAGTAGCCCTTATTTTGCGTGAATTACCCATGAATCTCTTTGTTGTTGTTGTTAACATATCACGCGATATTTCTACATCTTCTTTGATATTTACTATGGATCGGAAGGTTCATGACGGGGAGGGGGGTTATATGCGCCTCCGTGTCGATCTTGGTTGTTGTCCTGAAAACTCGGGATCTTCCAACTGAAGACACAAATGAGCGTTTGGTTTCCCTGTTGAAATCCGTTGTTTTGTGTTTTTCCATATTTCGATTAACATCTCTGCTCCCAAATTCCACATCCTTATTTGGTTATTGTTTTTGTTAACATATCACGCGATATTCCTACATCTTCTTTATATATATATATACATATATATATATATATATATATATATATATATATATATATATATATATATATATATATAAATATATGTATATATACACGTTGTTTTGTGAAATATAAGAACTAGAAATTTCATATATTTTATGTTATAGTTTGAGGAAAAGCTTTATTTTCGTTTCTAAGAACATTTTTTATTTTATTATGTTAATTACAAGAATTTTCTCTTTTTATTGTATTTTATTTTTGTGTGGATTTATCAAATAAAATAAATATACGTTAATATACGCTCCCAGTTTTTGTCAAATATCCCCCCCTCTACTTTTACTTTTAAATGTGATTATAACGTAACGAAAATTATGGTTTAAACCGATTAAATGTAACGTTAGAAGTAAGTGCTAAATATTGTTATACAAAAACGTTTATAAATTGCATTATAAAAACGTTTCTATTACATTACAAAAACAATGGGTAAATCATATTGAAAAGGTAACGTTTAAGTGGCGTTAGTAAGGTGGGTCCTAAATTTCGTTTCAAAAGACCGTCTATAAGTAGCATAAGAACGTTCATATTACGTTACAAATGCAATGGATACATCACATCAAATAGGTAACGTTTAAATTACATTAAAATTATGTGTTAAATGTCATTATACAAAAATGTTCATAAAGTGCATTATAAAAACATTTATATTACGTTATAAAAGTACTGGGTAAATCACATTGAAAACGTAACGTTTAAGTGACGTTAGTAAGATGTGTGCTAAATTTCGTTTCAGAAGACTGTTTAGAAGTTCCATTATATAAACGTTTATATTGCGTTCAAAAGCAACCGGTAAATCACATTAAAACGGTCACGTTTGAATGACGTTACAAAAATCACGTTGTATTGTACGTTGGAAAAATCGTTATATGTTACGTAGAAACGAGCGACATTACTCCGGTAATATAACCAGTTGCGTAAAAACCATTTATAAACGTTAAGTGTCATGTTAAATATTTTACGATTTAAAAACGTTTGTGTGTTTATTGGGCAGTGTGTATTTATTATTAAAATTCAGCTAAGACCTCTCGGCCATTCGGCCATTCTCAAAGCTGTCCTATAAAATTATAATGTTTGTAGAAATTTTCTTTCAAATTTTACTAATATTATGATTTTATAGGACAGCTTTGAGAATGGCCTAATGGCCGAAAGCGCTTAGCTGAATTTTAATAATAAGTACACACTGAGTACTCGTCGTTTCACTCAATTTATATCTAGTATGTACACCATACCCAGACAATTCTATTATTTAATTATTCTTCCCGACAAGTAGGAAGCCTCATTATTTCGAATTTGAGGTTATCTCTTTTACAAAGGTTGGAACCGAATAATATTGGATTTAATTAGATAACAAGAGAAAATTATATAAACAGTCATGTATCCCCCTATACAAATGAACCGTGCAATCTCACACCAGACATTCCCAAAGCAATAGTGTATATAGATTGTACCTACAGTAAAATATAAAACAGCAGTAACGTTCGAGTATTGAGACAATCATACTGTTCTCACAAGAATGAACATTTGATCAAGCCAGAGATCATAGTTGACCCCGATGGATATATCTTAGCAATCAATGAGCGGACTACGCAAATGCTAGGAATAATGATGCGAGTGCTCTAAATCACGAATCACAACATGATTTGGAGGAAATGAGGATATGGCTTCAAAAAGGCGATACTGTGTTAGCCGATAGAGGCTATAGAGATTCAATCAATAGTCTACAAGAATGTGGCTTGCATTACTATATGCCAGCATTTATACCTGCGAATCAAAGGCAATTAACGACAAATGAAGCCCATCAGGCACATTTAATAATCACTACTAGATGGATTGTAGAAGCTAGAAATAGACATTTTAATCAATTTTCAAATTTTTTCGTCAACCCATATCAACAATACATGCTACGAAGTTACGTAATTATAACCTGATTGCTGGTGCTCTTGTAAATAAATTCCATCCTTTGACAAATATGCTTGGAATGTTGGATACGGTCACACAAATGTTAGTTGATACCGATGATGTCAAATTGTTCAGGCACAAGTTGAAGCTGAAAACCTTCGTACGAGGAATGGTCGATGGATTCGTTTGTATCAACTTCATATACAATCGTTCCCTTGCCGTGATATTAAATATTTAAACTCACTCACTGGAACATATCATTTACCCTTGGCTGCGTCATATATCCAAGATGAAATCCGTGGAGACGATAAAGTAGGCAACATTTTAGAAGTCGATGAGTTACATGGGGAGCTCAATTTTCTACGACTCAGAATATTTTCTTGGTTTAGGAGTGCTACCAATCACATGCTTTGGGTTATTTTCACTGAAAGAGGTGACAAAAATCCAGAAGATTGTACTTGTAAGTCCGGTGCTAGGACTTAAGAAACTAGTGCGCATGTTAGTAGCGTAATATGGTTTTTGAGGTACGCTAGATATCAAGAAAACGTACATTTTCCATCAAATCGCCTTTTAGATTTCATAGGAGACGCTGCAAATAGAATTCTTCCAGAGGACATAGATATTGGTCCAGAAATAGCTTAATTATTAAGGTGATTTTTTCTCGTTAATGAATGTTAATAAGAATCATTTTCTTGTTCCTATTTGATAATTTTTGGTTATGGAGAAATTCAGTTATCCATCAAGAATTTTTCTCGTTGAGTTGTCGTCATAATATACCATGCGCACCAACCCAACTAATGAATTATATCCTATGGGTATATATCCAAGTTGCTATATCCGCGGATATGGATATCCAAATGATGTATCACATCCAATTGAACTTGTGTCAATTAATGTTTATGTATAAATATATACCCAGACAGCACACAATATCCATTAGACATCCACAAGATATCCTTTATGTATATCGTGTATATCTACAGGATATAGAAGAATAGCCTATAGACATACAATGGATATCCATATGTCCGCCTATATCTAGGATATATGTGATATATTATGGATATCTTTGGAGATATATACTGTATATCTCGTTAATATCCCATGGATGACCTATGTTCACATTTGGTATATCCACTTAACGTCCCATGGATATTAATCGGATATTTTACTTTCACATTTGGTATATCCTTCCTCCTCAAACATGTAAATCTGAGAATATATGACTGATACCTACTGATAGAAATACAAGGTAGTCCAACGAAAACAATACAAACCAAAAAATTTTCATGTTATAGATATGGGATAAAATTAACAGAAGTAGTTTATCCAGTCAACCAGTACAGAATATTATAGATACACAGGGTGGATAATCTTGTATTTAAGTGGACGACTGTAGAATATTGTGGTCCAGTGAAAAATATTCAAATACTCATCGGTTATATCTGTTATATTTAGTACTGATTGACCAGAACTATTATTTCCAGTTAATTTTATTCCAGATCTGTGTATATACAACTTTTGGTAAGCTTTGTTTTTGTTGGCCATCTTGTATTTCCACCAGCACGTACTAGTCAGATATTTATCTGTGAGCAAGAAGGTACAAATGGAATTACGTTTTTCATAGTAGTAGTATTATTGGACATATGATGGAATATAGAATAGAATGATAGAACATACTTTATTTTATATAATATACATATTTGCATATACATCAATAATTATTCTTCCTCACCACCCAGGTCATCTAATCTGCACGGTTCTTTCTGTAAGAACGAGAAAAGTAAGATTATAGATTTTCAAGGTCAGCTATATATCATATAGGTATTCCCGAATATAAGATGCAACTTTTTTGTAAAATAACGTTTCAAACATTGGCCCGCGTCTTGTATTCGAGCACACACCTGTAATAAGAACATTTCTTATTACCTGAACAAAATTATTATTATTGAACTCACAAGATTTTTTAATAAAATCAGTCAAGTCCCCAGCACAGTTTATCATGAAACAAAGTAAAAGCCGAGGTAAAACCTATTTCACATTTTCACACCATGCATTTTACATTGTATAAATATGCAAAAATCTTTTATTGTAGGTGATAAATCATAAATTTCAATAAAATATAGGGGACGTAACAATATTCAGAATTAGGGTAAGAAACATATACATACCTTACTTTTACCAAATCCACAATAGCGTTATAAAATAACCAACCACTTTTACACGTGTTTAAAACTATGATAACCTACCCTACAACTTAACAAAAAGGAAGAGGCTAAATGAAACTGTCAACCGCTGCATCGAGCAATGAGAGAACAGAGGTACCATCGTGTTTGGTTGGTTGTATAGTTTTGCGGGTATAAAATATGGAAATACACTGATCTAATGCATTATAGTCTATTATAGCATTAAGCGTTTAGTCATGAGATATTTGTTGTGTGTTAAGAACACTTATAACTCAATTTAGGTATATTAATCTTTTATCAATTCCACGTCTTGAATAGAACCAGAAACACGTTCAGCACAGACAAAAAATGCGACAGAAAATAATAATAGATATCCATGGATATACAATGGATATAATATCAAAAGACTGAGACATTCATGTATTGAAGCTTTTATGTACTTGAACTTCCTTCACAATCATTTATTAATGTGATTATTCAATATATTATCAGTATAATAGGAAATATTTTTTTTCATATCCATGAAATATATTCAGTGGATACCCATTAGATATCTTACATGGACTGGATATTCAGTGTATATTGGGCTATCCACTGGATATCTAGTGGATATTGTGTGCTGTCTGGATACAAACTGATTCGATCTGTAGGTCTTTCACCAAAGTCTCAACTCTTAGTATCTATATACGGTATCCCCACTACTCTCTAAGGATATATCACCGAGAAAGAAATTAGTTAAAATCCCATATATACATTAATTAACCATCTCTTAAAGTCTCATACCTAATTTTTCTCCCAGGTTCATCCCACAATATCTCTGTTACTTATCAAATATGTAAGATTCTTTGAACTTCTAATATGAGCTGGGAGTTCCCGCTACCATTCCGTATATCCGAGTAAGAGTCCTCCTCATAGGCAACAATATCCAAATGCTGATACCAAAATAAACAATATTCAGAGATTAATGAAAAAAACTAGCCATATACGTAGCTTTAATGTGCTACATTTGCGAGCAGAAAATAAAAATGGATTTCCACTGTTTGTATAATTATTCGAATGTACTAATGACTGATATGAAACAAGAAATCCCATTCTGCCATCGATAGAAAGTATGCAATGAAGTAGAGAAGCTTGATGATTCTAATTTCCCAGCTGATGTGAGTATTTATTTGAATACTCTAGATAGATTAGACAAGATATGTGTTGAATGGTCTCAAACTTGAGCGGATTCATTTGAGTAACATTGCAATATTATTAACTTATTTACCCACTTGGAATGTTCATTATATCGTAACATCTAACGGAAATTTATAGGACCTATTACATCCCCTACCTAGTATATATCTTGAGACTCCCGCATTATCCATGACGGGCATCGTTATTATAGTCATGGGATATATGTGTGCCATATGTCAAGGTTGTTCAAGTTGTGATTGGTTAATATCCATATTCTAGTGGAGTATGCCTCATGGGGACACCACTATAGAAAAAACCTCTGGCGTGGTGTGGAACCGATTTGAAATGATGTTGATTTCACTTCACGGAATTCCTTACTTTTACGTTTTGAATAAAATATCTGGATTTTTTTTTAAATTGTGTTTTTTGGAAATTATATTTAAGTACGAATTACTAATAAAATGATGAAATATGAATAATATTTTTCGATCTCACCGATAGAATAATAAGAAAATATGAACTGGTTATTTAGAGAAAAAAATCATGAGTGCAATTAGTTTAATCTTATATTAGAAACAAATACTTAATTTTTTACAGTTTATCAATCAATTACGTAAGTGTATATATATATATATATATAATATTGGAAATGTTTATATTCTTGGGTTCATAGGTTGTTTTAAAATAATTAAAATACGATTGTATTTCACATTTTTCTATTGAAAATGGATAAAAATTTTAACGTTTCGCCTCCTCCTTGGAAGCATTTTCAAAACAATATCATTATAAGAATAAGGTACGATTAAAATATTTGTAAATAGATAAAAACATAACATTAGTAGGTTTTTTAAAAAACATTAATAAAAACACAGAATTAAAATTGACGTACTCACCTTAGAATTTCAATGTAACGATACTATACGAGGGAAGTTGAAATGAGTTAATTAATCAGCTTATAGTAAATTTGACTCAAGTTTTTTATATCTTGTCTATCATTCACAGAAAACTCATCTTGTTTTATGTGTATCATTTCTTTAATTGATAATTTCTGATAATTTGTGTCTTGAGCTAAGATTTTTGTTTTTTTATAATCAAATTCATGATTCTCAGTGCTTTCATGTTTGTGTAAAGCAGTTGATGCATTTTTTGTATATTTGTGACCATTCATCCTGCCCTCCAAGTACTGTGTAGTCATTCCTATATAATGCTTCGGACAATTCATGCATGGTATGGAGTATATAATATTAGATTTTTTATTATCTTTGGTTTTGTTTTTTAGTTTAGTAAAAAGTGGCGATAATGTGTTGTGGGATTTATGGCATACATTGATGTTATATTTTGATAAGATGTATTTAAGCTTTTCAGATAATTGATTTGTATAAGGTAGAGCTATATATGTATCATTTTCTTGGTTTGGTTTTATTTGTGTACTTGGTTTTATGTTGTTATTGTATAATTTATATGTACGTTGTTGAATGATTCTGTTAATTTGATTTTCTGGATATTGATTATTTTTTAGAACATTTTTAAGTTTTTTCAATACCTTAGGGCGATACTCAGGTGAAGTTAATTTGATAGCTCTATCTGTTAATCCTATAATGACACTGTTTTTTTGTGATTTGGGATGGCATGAGTTATAATTTAGATATCGTCCAGACCATGTTTCTTTTGTATATAGTTTAGTTTTTATTTTGTTTTTGGTTTTTATAAGTGTCATGTCTAGAAAATTTATTTTGTTATTGTTTTCGATTTCTAAAGTGAATTGGATACTTGGGTTGAAACTATTGAAAGCACTCAGGAATGCATCGCACTTGTTACTCGGAATTACAGCTAAACAATCGTCAACGTATCTTTTAAAAAATGTTACATCAAAATCTATATTATTTAATACTTTTTCTTCTATATATTCCATGACAATTTGCGCTAGACTTGAAGAAATTGGAGATCCCATTGTACATCCGTTTAGTTGTTGGAAAAAGTTGTCATTATATTGAAAGTAATTATTTGTTTGTATAAGCATAATGCCTTCTAGAAATTCGTCATAGTTAAGTGATGTATGTTGTTTGATCGAATCCCATTTATCTTTTAGTACATGTGTTATAAGATCATTTGGAATATTTGTATACATTGAAATGACATCTAGGGATATGATTTTATAATTATCAGGTATATGCACTGTATCTAAAAATTGTTTGAGCATAAATGAATCTTTCACATAAAAATTATTTTTAGTTGTTTTTGATAGACTATATGCAAGATATTTGGACAGCTTATAAAAAGGTGATTGGATGTATGACACTATTGGACGCATTGGTATATTTGGTTTATGTATTTTCGGTAGTCCATATAGTTTTGGTGGTAAAGCATTGTGTGTTTGTAATTTTTTTGCTTCGTTGGTATTGATAGAACCATTATTTAAAAGTTTTTTTATAAATGTATTATTTTTGTTTTGAAATATTTTGGTTTTATCTGATTTAATTTTTTGATAAACTTTTCTATCATTTAGTAGCTCTGTCATTTTATTATTATAATCATCGGTGTTCATTACTAGTGTTTTATTACATTTATCCGGTTGTAGAATTGTAATTTGCGGATTGCATTTTATAAATTCTTTAGTTTTCTTCAATTTTTTTTGGATGTTTTTTTGAGTTTTATTGATTTTTTGAGTTTTATGATGACGGAGTTTTATTTTATGATTGGTGATAGTATTTACTACATCAGCTCTAATATTATCTTTTATTTGATCTGGTTTATTAATAATGGCTGTTTCTATACTTGCAATATATTCTGTATAAGGTAATTCGTTCTCATTTTTGTATGGTAGAGAGAAATTTTTTCCATATGCTAATATTTCTTTTATGTCATTTGGTATATGTGTATTAGAGATATTCTCAATCCACGAGTCAGAGTTTATTTTAGTTTCATTTTGTGTACAGTTATTAATTAAATTATTAAACTTTTTTGAATTTGCTTTTTTCACTTTTTGAAAATGTTTTTCATATTTTGTTTTTTCTAGATTGACATATGAATTCAATAAGCTTTCTGGAATGATATTTTTCAATTTGTTTATTTCACAATCAATAGCTTTTTCTAGTTTTTTTATTAGTTTAACAGATTCACTGATACTCAAGTTGATAATTTTTGATTTAGTTGTATTTATAATATCGTTAAATTTCCTTCTAAGGTACGTACCTGTCACATTAATATGATTTACACTAAAATTCAAAAACTTCGGTTGGATTCCTGAATCTTTACATCTTAATAAGAATATACGGCGATTCTTTTGATTGGCAAGTTTCTTGAAAGAATTGGTTATAGATTTCATAGTTGCTACAGTTGATGCTCCGTAATTTCTGCGTATATCTTCGTAATATGGCATTTTGATGTTGTGAACTTTTGCACTTTAGACCCTTGCAATAAATATAAATTCATTTAGTTTCTTCAACCATTTGTATATAATATTGGAAATGTTTATATTCTTGGGTTCATAGGTTGTTTTAAAATAATTATTATTAATTATTTTAAAACAACCTATGAACCCAAGAATATAAACATTTCCAATATTATATACAAATGGTTGAAGAAACTAAATGAATTTATATTTATTGCAAGGGTCTAAAGTGCAAAAGTTCACAACATCAAAATGCCATATTACGAAGATATACGCAGAAATTACGGAGCATCAACTGTAGCAACTATGAAATCTATAACCAATTCTTTCAAGAAACTTGCCAATCAAAAGAATCGCCGTATATTCTTATTAAGATGTAAAGATTCAGGAATCCAACCGAAGTTTTTGAATTTTAGTGTAAATCATATTAATGTGACAGGTACGTACCTTAGAAGGAAATTTAACGATATTATAAATACAACTAAATCAAAAATTATCAACTTGAGTATCAGTGAATCTGTTAAACTAATAAAAAAACTAGAAAAAGCTATTGATTGTGAAATAAACAAATTGAAAAATATCATTCCAGAAAGCTTATTGAATTCATATGTCAATCTAGAAAAAACAAAATATGAAAAACATTTTCAAAAAGTGAAAAAAGCAAATTCAAAAAAGTTTAATAATTTAATTAATAACTGTACACAAAATGAAACTAAAATAAACTCTGACTCGTGGATTGAGAATATCTCTAATACACATATACCAAATGACATAAAAGAAATATTAGCATATGGAAAAAATTTCTCTCTACCATACAAAAATGAGAACGAATTACCTTATACAGAATATATTGCAAGTATAGAAACAGCCATTATTAATAAACCAGATCAAATAAAAGATAATATTAGAGCTGATGTAGTAAATACTATCACCAATCATAAAATAAAACTCCGTCATCATAAAACTCAAAAAATCAATAAAACTCAAAAAAACATCCAAAAAAAATTGAAGAAAACTAAAGAATTTATAAAATGCAATCCGCAAATTACAATTCTACAACCGGATAAATGTAATAAAACACTAGTAATGAACACCGATGATTATAATAATAAAATGACAGAGCTACTAAATGATAGAAAAGTTTATCAAAAAATTAAATCAGATAAAACCAAAATATTTCAAAACAAAAATAATACATTTATAAAAAAACTTTTAAATAATGGTTCTATCAATACCAACGAAGCAAAAAAATTACAAACACACAATGCTTTACCACCAAAACTATATGGACTACCGAAAATACATAAACCAAATATACCAATGCGTCCAATAGTGTCATACATCCAATCACCTTTTTATAAGCTGTCCAAATATCTTGCATATAGTCTATCAAAAACAACTAAAAATAATTTTTATGTGAAAGATTCATTTATGCTCAAACAATTTTTAGATACAGTGCATATACCTGATAATTATAAAATCATATCCCTAGATGTCATTTCAATGTATACAAATATTCCAAATGATCTTATAACACATGTACTAAAAGATAAATGGGATTCGATCAAACAACATACATCACTTAACTATGACGAATTTCTAGAAGGCATTATGCTTATACAAACAAATAATTACTTTCAATATAATGACAACTTTTTCCAACAACTAAACGGATGTACAATGGGATCTCCAATTTCTTCAAGTCTAGCGCAAATTGTCATGGAATATATAGAAGAAAAAGTATTAAATAATATAGATTTTGATGTAACATTTTTTAAAAGATACGTTGACGATTGTTTAGCTGTAATTCCGAGTAACAAGTGCGATGCATTCCTGAGTGCTTTCAATAGTTTCAACCCAAGTATCCAATTCACTTTAGAAATCGAAAACAATAACAAAATAAATTTTCTAGACATGACACTTATAAAAACCAAAAACAAAATAAAAACTAAACTATATACAAAAGAAACATGGTCTGGACGATATCTAAATTATAACTCATGCCATCCCAAATCACAAAAAAACAGTGTCATTATAGGATTAACAGATAGAGCTATCAAATTAACTTCACCTGAGTATCGCCCTAAGGTATTGAAAAAACTTAAAAATGTTCTAAAAAATAATCAATATCCAGAAAATCAAATTAACAGAATCATTCAACAACGTACATATAAATTATACAATAACAACATAAAACCAAGTACACAAATAAAACCAAACCAAGAAAATGATACATATATAGCTCTACCTTATACAAATCAATTATCTGAAAAGCTTAAATACATCTTATCAAAATATAACATCAATGTATGCCATAAATCCCACAACACATTATCGCCACTTTTTACTAAACTAAAAAACAAAACCAAAGATAATAAAAAATCTAATATTATATACTCCATACCATGCATGAATTGTCCGAAGCATTATATAGGAATGACTACACAGTACTTGGAGGGCAGGATGAATGGTCACAAATATACAAAAAATGCATCAACTGCTTTACACAAACATGAAAGCACTGAGAATCATGAATTTGATTATAAAAAAACAAAAATCTTAGCTCAAGACACAAATTATCAGAAATTATCAATTAAAGAAATGATACACATAAAACAAGATGAGTTTTCTGTGAATGATAGACAAGATATAAAAAACTTGAGTCAAATTTACTATAAGCTGATTAATTAACTCATTTCAACTTCCCTCGTATAGTATCGTTACATTGAAATTCTAAGGTGAGTACGTCAATTTTAATTCTGTGTTTTTATTAATGTTTTTTAAAAAACCTACTAATGTTATGTTTTTATCTATTTACAAATATTTTAATCGTACCTTATTCTTATAATGATATTGTTTTGAAAATGCTTCCAAGGAGGAGGCGAAACGTTAAAATTTTTATCCATTTTCAATAGAAAAATGTGAAATACAATCGTATTTTAATTATTTTAAAACAACCTATGAACCCAAGAATATAAACATTTCCAATATTATATACAAATGGTTGAAGAAACTAAATGAATTTATATATATATATATATATATATATATATATATATATATATATATATATATATGCAAAGCAAACACTCATTGACTTCGTGTTACTCAACAACGCCATCTGCTGTCGTGTCGTTAAAGCAATTAGTTGCTCACAAAAAAATGGTATTATTATTATCCAATAGATGTCAGGAAGAGTCATATTTTTCAGTTGAGACTACTCAAACGCCTCCTTTTTGTTATTTTTCTTCCAAGTTTATGTTTAAGTTGATTATCGATAAAACACGAATAAAATGACATTTTCTAGAAATGATTCCTAGCTAGATCGATTTATCGCCCCCGAAACCCCCTAATACTAAATTTCAATTATATATATATATATATATATATATGAATATATATATATATATATATATATATATATATATATATACAAGAATTGCTCATTTAAAGATATAAGATATCTAACATAAGTATCTCCTCAGTCACATCGGGAGACTTCAAATGGGTTGGTTAGTCTACTCATCCGAGATCCACACCGACAATCCAGTGAAGTGAAGTGGTAACTTATTAGCGCAAAATAATGAAAATATATGGACTTTTTCAGAAATTTTTCGCCTTGTATATGAAAATCACGTCATAGGATTCGTACGATATGAATGGAAGTATTTCAAGGAGTATTTCAAGTTCTCCCATGGAAAAATATCGCTACCTTTTCGGACTCCCTTATGAGATATAGGGTGATGAAAAAAATTAAGGTTTTTATTTAATAGAGTTTACGTAATTTTTCAAATGAACAATATTCGACGAAACAATTCATTTAACATCCTTCCCGAGAATTTTGTAATTTTCCGTGCGCTTATGACGACAAGGTGTAAAGAAAACGAAAATTCGTTATTTTTCTATATTAGTGAATCACCTTGTATGAATTGTATCAACTGTGATGAAAGATGGAATGAATTTATAACATTATGTGATCATTCCACCTTTCTTCGCATTTTCCATTTATAAATCAGCAAAATTATGAAAGTCTCAAAATAGCAATATTATCAAGTGAAATCACCCTGTAATACGAAAAGATTTGGAAATGAATTTCTCATGAATTTGTCAAACAAGGATGTGATGATAGTACCACCAAAGATAAATCAGAACTAAATCATAACTTGGGAGATACGGAGTGATGAAAAGTTAATATTTCTCATATTGAACATCCTGTATCTCGAAAACTAGTCGTAGGATCGTGTTGCGTCCATCGAAATATTGCACCACAACGATCAATTCTACAACATAACAAAATTTCATGAAATTTGACGCACAGCTATTTTTCCATATAAGGTTAGGTTAGGTTTGCGGGGTCCTTTGAGGTTATGTCGAAAAATATACTTTAAGCAAAATTGTGGGTTTTTTAATTCTCTACAACTTTTCTAAAGACCATTCCTTGATCAGAAGTTAAACTTCGCTGGAAATCACAAAAACCATTTTCAACCCCTAAACCACACTCTAGTAGATATGCATTTATTTATCACCTTTTTGTAATTTAACGGTATGGCTTGATGTGAAGTATCCAGTTATAGTATTGTTGGATATTTATATCCGTCAGACAGCCGTAACTCGTTGTTGGTGACGCCTTATGCTTTGTAATATGGCCATTCGAAAGCTTGTGAAAATCTGTTGGGCTGATTTTTTTTACCCTGGCCCCTACTACGGTCTCAGGTAGGGCCATTAAAGGCTTTTTTATAGAAATTCTCAAATTTTTATATAAACTTCCACTCTTGGGAGAATTTCCGAGGAAAAAATTTAATTATTACTTTTCCGCCCACCTATCTAATATGCGAGAAAAGTATTGGCTGACCCCAAAAAAAGTTAGAATTTTGAGAATTTTTTTGAGTTATTCTCACGTTTTCTATCAACAAAAACACGAAAAACCGGTTTTTAGAAAAAAAATCCTGTGTGTATGTCGTCGTCGTCGTCGATGTCGTCGGCCACTTTTCGTTACATATCTTGTTAGCACGATACAGCCTCCGGAATGCAACGAGTTACCAATTTCAAGATTGTATATTGTTAAGGACATTTCACGAATGAAACCTATTGATTTTCAGCTCACCAGAGCCAGTATAACGGGTGCTATGGTATTTGAAGTACGACTTTTTGGTCATTTTTTGAGAAATTTCAGTTTGTTAGCACGATACAGCCTCTGGAATTAAACAAGTTACCAATTTTATGATTGAATATTATTCAAGACATCACATAGATGAACTCTATTGATATTCAGCTCACCAGAGCCAGTACAACAGGTGCTATAGTACTTTAAGTACGATATTCTTGTCATTTTTGGGGAAATTTCAGTTTGTTAACACGATACAGCCTCCGTAGTATATACAACTGACCAATTTTATGATTGGATATTATTCAGAGTGTCTCAAATATGATCCCTATCGATATTCAGCCCACTAACGCCAGTACAACGGGCGCTATGGTACTTGAAGTACCAAATTTCTGACATTTTTGAAGAATTTTGAGTTTGTTAACATGAAACAGCCTCCAGAGTGTATACAATTGACCAATTTTATTATTGAATATTGTTCAAGATGTCTCACATATGTACCCTACTGATTTTCAGCTGACTAGAACGAGTATAGCGGGTCCTGTAAATCCAGATATACTAAATTTTTGGTTATTTTTGGAGAAATTTTGATTAGTTAGCACGATACATCCTCCGAAGTGTATGCAAGTGGCAATTTTATGATAGAATATTGTGCAGGGTCACAGATGCGGCAAAGTTAGTTTTAATCTCTAGAACCGTTTATTTTTTTGCCAAATTATGCAGTGTATTTTCCCTCGGATATTTATTCGACGAGGCAATTCAACAAGAACTCACTTGAAATTTCGAATTATTTGATTTTCTGTATAAGTACAAGTGTGAGGAGAATCTCACCTTTAGACATGTGTTAACCCACAACTCGACGGCAGGATAATTGACCCATTATTCATTCATATTGGTTGTTACTACGGATTTAATAATTGAATCAAAGACAGGTTTATCATTTGTCCATATTTAACTATAGAAACATTGAGGGAAGTTGAAATCCATATTTTATCAAATTAGTGCTCCTGTGAAGAAAACTTGATTATTGCATTCAAATAATAGACGATAAAGATCAGCAATTTTGATATTTCTAATATTATCGCTCGAACTGATAATCCAAGGTCGTGATAGTGTATCGAAAAACGGTGAATATTTTGGCCTTGATGTTGGCCTAGAGTGAATGAGATTTACTTATATTGAGAAATTCAAGGTTAAAAAATTGTTTTTGCTAGGTTGAAATGAATGTGATCGGCTTTCATAGCAATAGTTTATATTTTGACATAATTTATTCTATTTTGGTATTCACGATTACCAATGAAATGACGGTTTTATGGATAGCAATCTATAATAAGTCCTGTTGCAGCTTCCTTTGCTTCAGAATCTACTTTTTCATTGTTATTGACATGATTCTTCGCCCAGATAAATATTTAAATGGTTTGAAGAGGAAGCACTATAGGGATGTGATACTAATTTCCGATCTAATATGATTTCTATAGCTATTGTTGTTTGTCCTAACTCTCCCTAATTAACATACTGCGGTAGGATATTATAACTAAAATCGGTCTCTAAGACCGATTTCATTAAACCCATGAAAAAATATTGCAGCGTGCATATTACTTTTTCGCCCAACCTATCTAATACGCGAGAAAAGTATTGGTTTACCCCAAAAAAAGTTGGTATTTTGAAAAAAAAATTTTCAAGTTATTTTTACGTTTTTCATCTACAACAACACGAAAAAACGATTTTAGAAAAAAATCCTGTGTGTATGTCGTCGTCGTCGTCGGCCACTTTTCGTTATATGTTTTGTTAGCACGATACGGCCTCCGGAATACGAAAAATTATCAATTTTATGATAGAAAATTATTCAGGACATCTCACAGATGAACCCTATTGATTTTCAGCTCACCAGAGCTAGTACAACGGGTGCTATCGTACTTGAAGAACGACATTTTTGTCATTTTTAGAGAAATTTCAGTTTCTTAGCACGAGAAAGCCCCCGTAGTGCAACGAGTCAACAATTTTATGATTTAATATTAATCGGGATACCCCACAGATGCACTGTATTGATTTTCAGCTCACCAGACCCAGTACACCAGGTGCTATAATACTTTATGTACGACATTTTTGTCATTTTAGGAGAAATTTCAGTTTGTTAGCACGATACAGCCTCCGGAGTATGTACAAGTGACCAATTTTCTGATTGAATAATATTCAAAATGTTTCACAGATTGATTTCAGTTAACTAGAGCGAGTACAGCGTATTCTATAAATCCAGATATACTACATTTTTCGTTATTTTTGGAGAAATTTCGGTTTGTTAGCACGATACATCCCCCGAAGTGTAGGCAAGTGACAATTTTATGATAGAATATTGTTCAGGGCATCTCACAGAAGCGAAAAACTTAGTTTTAATATTCAAAACCGTTTATTACTTTTCCGCCCAACCTATCTAATATGCGAGAAAAGTATTGGTTTAGCGCAAAAAGAGTTGGAATTTTTGAATTTTTTTTTGATTTATTTTTACGTTTTCCATCAACAACAACAGAAAATTATGTGTGTATGTTGTCGACGTCGTCGTTGTCGTCGGCCACTTTTCCTTACATTTCTTGTTAGCACGATACAGCCTCCGGAGTGCAATAAGTCTCCAATTTTATGATGGAATATTGTTAAGGACATGCCACAGATAAACACTATTGATTTTCAGCTCACCAAAGCTAGTGCAACGGGTGCTATTGTACTTGAAGTACTACATTTTGTCATTTGTTGATAAATATCAGTGTGTGAGCACGATACAGCCTCCGGAGTTCAACAAGTCACCAATTTTATGATTGAATATTATTCAGATCATCTCACTGATGAACCCTATTAATTTTCAGCTCACCAGAGCCAATACAACAGGTGCTACAGTACTTTAAGTACGATATTTCTGTCATTTATGGAGAAGTTTCAGTTTGTTAGCATCATACAGCCTCTGGAGTATATACGAGAGACCAATATTATCATTGGATATTATTCAAAGAGTCTGAAAGATGAACCCTATCGATATTCAGCTCACTAAAGCCAGTACAACGGTTGCTATGGTACTTGAAGTACCAAATTTTTGTCATTTTTGGAGAATTTTCAGTTTGTTAGCATGATACAGCCTCCAGAGAGTATACGATTGATCAATTTTATGATTGAATATTGTTCAAGGTGTCTCACAGATGTACCCTTTTGATTTCCAGTTGACTAAAGCAAGGACAGTACTATAAATCCAGATATAATAATTTTTTTGTTATTTTCAGAGAAATTTCGGTTTGTTAGCACGATACATCCCCCGAAGTGTATACAAGTAACAATTTTATGATAGAATATTGTTCAGAGCCACAGATGCGGAAAAGTTAGTTTTAATCTTTAAAGCCGTTTATTTCCAAATTGATTTAGGGTTCAGTAAATATTGAGTTGTACACTTTTCATGAAGTTCAGCTTCAATATAAATTCAGTTGTATAACAGATATAAACAAACAAAAACGGGAACATAAAAATTATAAAAATGGTCACCTCCACGAATACATACATATAAGAAAACAATGTGTTATCTGTAGCAGTACTTTCATCTCTATCATATCGATTTCTCTACATGTTCTATAAATCTTGTAGTAATTTTTTGACTGGATAGAGCTATTGTTATGTGAAAAAATATTATGTAATATCCACTCTGTGAAGAGCAAATTCTATATTTCCACTTGATCTTTCCTTTCTCGAATTTGTCCGCGAGAAATGTTTCGAAGTCTCAAAGTTAGTAATTCAAAAATTGTTTGACGTAAAAGTGAACAATTCAGAGATTAAAAGAGTTAAAATGAAAAATGATATGATTAGCAAATTCTTGGAAATGAGGTTGCTGAGTCTTCGATTCACAGAAGTGTTGAGATAACTCGCGTTTGTCGTTTTTGACTCATGTGCTTTCTCCACCGTGTACCATCTCTGCTAATGAAATATGGTTCTCGAAACATTATACAAGATCCTGACTGATACAAATCAGTGTCGTTATTAGATTCATTAGTTTCAATTTTTGAAATGTCTTGCCCAGACTCAGTGTTGACTATTTGAAATTTGTGAGATGTATGAGAGTATTTAGATAGAGAATTGTGTGGGTAATCTAGATAGAAATGAAGAAAATATGCGTGAGAAAGATTTAGAAGATTGTATGTGTGAGAAATTGCAATGTCTGATTATCGGATTGGAATTGGGGATTGGTCTAGGTAGTCGATGTATATGTCGGGGAGATTGTCGTAAGCCGTGGCTAGTAACCGTACTGGAGGGAATGGGTTCTCTGCCAAGAGGCCGTCTATTAGCAATCCACGGTGTGAGGAGGGCGTTTTTCGAGATTTCGTTACCTGATTCGATAGTGTGACTAACGTATCGGGCTTGTGAGTTGTTCAGTCGCTACGGAATGGGCTCGATGTCAATATTGACATAGACGGTGTTACTGGGTAAGTAGGGTGCGTTGTATTGGCAGTATCTCAGAATTGATTGCTCACAAGATCGGAGCTTTTTTGCTAGATGGTCAGGAAGGGTGCAATAGACGTTTGCTCTATAGTCGATAATGGGACGGATATATGTCTTATACTTATGAAGTAAGGTGATTGGATAAGTTCGTCCAAAGCTTCCGCCGTGCGCCTTGAGAAGATTAACTCAACGTTGGACTTTAGTTAGCGTGTCTGTTAGGTCGGCCATCCAGTTGAGAGTGTGAGTTAATCTCACTCCTAAATCAATGGCTTCCCTACGAATTTCGAGTTGTTCTCCCTAGAGCACGAGGTGAAAGTTCGTAGGTAGAAGTCGCTCGCTATGAGTGGAAGGGTGTTTAAACACGATGGCTTGGGTTTTTTGGGTGTTGAGAGTCACCCGCCATCTCCTGCACCAATTTGAAAATTGAGTCAGTTGATTTTGGGATCGAATATAGACAGAGCGAAGGTTAGTGGCGGAAATTATTAGTGCGGTGTCGTCCGCATATAGTTGGAAATTGTCCTGTGGGTGTCGTGGTATTGGTGTATCATACGTATAAATTATGTATAATAGAGGAGCGAGTATCGAGCCTTGCGATACGCCAGTCTGGGGTGTAAAATAATCGGATAGGTTGTAACCAACTTTTAGGCTGATCGATCTGTCTGTGAGGTAGGAATATAATAATTTTACGATTTGGTTTGGCAATCGGATACTCAGTAGCTTTCTCACTAGCCCGGCATGCCAGACTTGATAGAAAGTTCAATGTTTTTGGATTACTATATTTCGTCGGTGCCAAACAGTCGAAATTATCAAGGCCATGTATCTACAATACCATCCCCACTTTTTGTAATTCATTCATTATTTCACTAATTGCGTTTAGAATTGTTAGCAGGAAAAATAGACGTGTTTATGAATGAGTAGCCCTCTCGATTGATTACTCTGAGACTAGGACAAATATTTTTTTTGTGATTTTCACATCAAACACAAGTGTTATTTTTTCTACTTCACCGATCATTATTTTCTCACTCTTGCTTCACATGATTTCTGAATGTTCACATTGTAAGCTAATGCCCTAAAAAATAATGGTTCAATAATTCACAACACTTAAGTCGAATAATATGGCTATGGATGAACTGGTGTCAAAAAGCCAGTCATTCTGTTTCATGATCTATAATTCATTTCAATTTTCCATAGGATTCTTCATTACTTGCAAAGCATCCTTTGACCAATCATTATAAATAGTTTCGCCTCTAAAACAGAGCAGCATATTGAGATTTTCCTACTTTGTTCCGATAATTCCTTCTTCATCAGAACACGTACTATTTATCTTAATATTTTAGCGATATATACTATGAGTGCCCTTCTGAGTGAACAGTTTATCCTCATCTTTTTGTTTCAATAGAAATGTTCCTAATAATAAAAATTTCGTTTTCAGGGATTAACCAGAACATGACCACGCCGTTCGTGTTTACCTGCTACTTCCTGACGATAATTCTGTCACCGATATGTGTATTATTTTTTCTACTTGCATTAGCAGTGCGATGTATTCTAGTCATATACTTTAAAGTAACCTATGGTGACAACTATGTGAGCATACTCTCAGGATTAGATTCGTTATGGATTTTGGGAGATCAAGAGAAGCTTGCTATTGACGGCTTAGTATTCGTTCAGCCAAAAACACTAACATTCAAACAATCACTTGAGAGGTTTAAGGATGTTGTAGCGAGTACAATTCTACGACAACCCGAGAAGTATCCAAAGCTGACGAGTACACTTCATAAAATATTTTGTTATGGATTTTTGCTGAAAGCTGAGTGTAATGTAGATGAAATAATCACAACAATTCACATTGATGAGACTAGTGAATATTATTCAAAATCACTTGAAGAAATTATAAGCGAGAAAGCATATGATACATTTCCAGAGAACAATACATTGCTATGGAAAGTAGTAATGTTTGATGGTTGTTCAGATTGGAAGACAAGAAATAATATTTCTAAGAATGATTTTGCTGTTTGGGTAAGGTTGCATCATGGCGTTGGTGATGGATTATCCATTACGTCGTTCGTACTAAATGAAATATTTGGAAAATCAGATGATTTCGACGAAATAATAAAACGTCTCATAAAGTCGAAAAAACTGATGCCTAAAAACTTTTCATTTCAAAAAATAATATTGATGCTCCATTTGATACTTTTGACACCTGGGTACTATGTTTTAAGTAGATTGTACTATTTCATTAAATGGAGGAACGTTAATGTATCATCACTGATATACGGTCAAAGAAATATTGCATTTGCTGTAGAAAATGAAGCTTTTGATAGGATAAAAAGAATTAAAAATAAAATAACAGATACAGCTTTTGTAGATATTATTAATACTGCATTTTCAGCAAGTTTTCAGAAGTATTACGAGGATGTAAGTATATATATTTTTTTCCAAAATTATAATATCGTTGGTTTAGAGGTAGAAGTCACTAGGTCCCATTTTTCGAATTATAAATATTGAGAATTATAACGTAAGTTGTTTCCAAAAATCGGAAAACCTTGTGATGTATCAACATTTAACGTATATGAAAGAACTTGTTGTTATCAATAGAGATGCCTATGTATTAAGTGAAAATGTATAAAAATCCTTAAAAAAATAGGATTTTCATACCTAATGAATTTTACTTCTACTATATTATAAAAGGTGTAACACTTACCGACGAAATGAAGTAGTTAATCAGTGGAATGGAGGTCTTTATTTATATCAACATATGAATTAATATGCACAAAAACACTCCTGAGTGAAGCTCATATGACAAAAAAGTCACATTTCCTCATCATCCGATTCATCAACTGCTAGTTCTTCTTCATGTTAATCAGATTTAGTAGGCAATGATCCATACCAAGCATGCAATTATTCATGTATTATGAACTAATCGCAGAGTTTGATGAGATCTTTCTTCTTCTTATCAGTATTTGGTAGTTGATGAGAGTAAACGGATTTGATAGCATGGGGGTTTTGGCGACTCCTGCCTTTTTCTTCAATGTTGATTCGTTTGAAGCCAGAAAATTGACTATATTTATAATAACTGTGATCGGGACTACCTTATTCCCATCCTTATCCATGTTTCTATTCTTAAACATATTCAATGCAAGGTCTTGAAAATCCAAAAACTCTGTGTATTTCACTTCGATGATTTCATAGGGGTTTTTATTTGATTTGTTTTCTGTTCGTGCTCTTCTTAATATTTCCTTCCCATCGTTCATTACAAAATCTGATCTATTCTTTTTCTCCTTCTCAGTAGCAGAGTGCATGGAGTCGCACTCCATATACGAATGACCAGATTCCAAAAATTTATGCTCAATCGTTTATATTGTTGCCTAATTTTGAACACAGTATAGCATGTTTGTGATTTAAATGAAACTCAATGTTTCTAGCTAATTCCATAATATTATGAAAAATGTTGAAAATTCTGAGAAATTGACGATTGTTTCGATAACTTGATATCATCGTCATGAAGTTACAATTCATTTGATGAATACCTGATGTTTAGTAGTTTTTTTGGCTAGACCAAGAAGTGACCTACTTGTGATTGACTTAATATATGTTAATAGGAAAATGAAGAAGATGTGATATTACAAATATTGAGGCTTAGATATTATTACCTCTATGGTTATATCCTGGATATCATTTTTCCAATTAAGATCAGTATAACTAACCAAACCAGAAAAACTATATCTGCTGATCTTTACAATTATCACTTAAGAAGACAGTTTACTAGTGGAGAACTTCCTAGATTTAACTGTTCATTGACGACTTCATATTGTGGGTTTCTTGAGTGTCATCTAATTTCCAACTCTCCTAGGAAATCCAGTTCTTGTTTCCTATCACAAATATGTAGTACTTCTAGTTCTGTGTTATGTGTCAATGAATGATTGGTGTCAAGTAGATGTTTTGCGTGATGGGATTCATCTGGTTGTTTTAATCTGTATGCTCTTGTTCAATGTTCACTGTATAGGATTTAAAAGTTTCTAAGGGTCTGACCCCAATGGACAGCATTACATTCTGGACATTAGAGTTCATATATACCTGATTTCTTTAATAGTAGTATTTTTGTTTTTACATTTAACAATTTTGTACTTACGTTACTTTCTGTTTTAAAAGAAATTGTTGTATTCGTTGCTAAAGATATTATCTTTGAAATATTATTAGAAATATTCCATGCATATGTGATGGTTTTATAAGTTTCCATTTCTTCAGTTTGTTTGGGAAATATCAATTGTAATGCTCCTTCACCTCTTTTTTATTAATTAGCTTATTTATCATATGTAATGGATAACCGTTGGATGTTGCTATTTGTCTAATTGTATTAAACTCTCTACCAAAATAACATTTGTTCATAGGAACTGAAAATGCTTTATGTATCATTGAATTATATGCCGGTAGTTTATGTAACGTGGGGTGATTGGAACTATATGGAATTGTCACATGAGTGTGTGTTGGTTTTCGGTCAATTGAATAGTCAAGTACATTATTAACTCTTTAAATTTCCAAATCAAGAAAATTGATTGAGTTATTCTCTTCAACTTCTGATGTGAGTTCAATTTTTGGGTGTAAATGATTAATTTGGTTAAAAAATATATCTAATTGTCGTTCACTACATATAGAACAAGCTAATATGTCATCTACATATCTATACCAATATAAAACATTTTTTGAAATATTACTTTCAAAGATTTCTCTTTCTAAATTGTTAATAGAAATGTTTGCCAGAATAGGTGATATAGGGCTTTCCATTGGTAAACCTTCATTTGGAATATATATGTTATTGTCAAAAGTGAAATAATTCTGATTAATACATACATCAAATAAATTAAGTATATCTGATAATATTCCTGGATTGATATTTTTATCTTCTCGTAATTTTCTTACAAGTATTAGACATTGTTTAGGTGGAATTTTAGTGAACATATTAGTAACGTCAAATGGAATAAGCTTGCAGTTATATTCTAAGTTGAATGCTTTTAATTTTTGGATTAGTTCTATTGAATTTCTAATTGAGTATTTAGATGCATATCCGTAACTATTAAGTATATTGTTAAGCTTCTTTGCAAATATATTATTAGGGGTATTAACATAAGAAACTACAGGTCTAATTGATTTCGTTATTATATGTAATTTAATGGTTCCATATAATTGTGCACAATGAGGATTATTATTTATGATGGACCTCTTTTCATAATCAGTTAAAAGATAATTTGAACTATTAACAATATCCCTTACATCATTAGAACACTTTTTTGTTGGGTCTGCTTCAAGAACTTTTACATCGCTAAATTCTATGAAGTTATATATTTTGGAATTATAATTTTCAGTTGTCAGTATGACAGCTGTGTTCCCCTTATCAGATTTTGTAAATCAATCAATTTTCTTGATTTGAAAATTCAAAGATCATTCAATTTACCGAGAACCAACACACACTGATGGGACAATTCCATATAGTTCCAATCAGCCCAAGTCACATAAACTAGCGGCATATAACTCAATGGTACATACAGCGTTTTCAGTTCCTATGAACAATTGTAATTTTGATGGAGATATTAATACAATTAGACAAATAGCAACATCCAACGTTTATTCATTACATATTATAAATAAGGTAATCAATAACAAAGGGGAAAATTGGCATTATAACTAATATTTCCTGAATAAACTGAAGGAATGAAAACTTATAGAACCATCACGTATGCAAAAAATATTTCTAATAATATTTCAAAGATAATATCTTTAGCAACGAATACAACAATTTCTTTTGGAACAGAAAGTAACGTAAGCACAAAATTGTTAAATGTAAAAACAAAAATACCACTATTAAAGAAATCAGGTATATATAAACTCAAATGTCCAGAATGTAATGCTATCTATTTGGGTCGGACCCATAGTAATTTTGAAATCCGATACAGTGAACACTTACGAGCATACAGAATAAAACAACCAGATAAAGCCCCTCACGCTAAACATATAATTGACACCAATCATTCATTCACACATAACACAGAACTAGAAGTACTACATATTTGTGATAAGAAACAAGAACTGGATTTCCTTGAGGAGTTGGAAATTAGAAGACACTCAAGAAACCCACAATATGAAGTCGTCAATGAACAGATAAATCTAGGGAGTTCTCCACTAATAATCTGTCTTCTTGAGTGATAATAATTGTAAATATCAGTAGATATAGTTTTCCTGGTTTTCTATATCATTGCAAAGTAATACTGATCTTAATTGGAAAAATGATATCCAGGATATCACCATAGGGCTAATAATATCTAAGCTTCAATATTTGTAATATCACATCTTTTTCTTTTTTTTATTAACATATATTAAGTCAATCACAAGGTAGGTCACTTCTTGGTCTAGCCAAAAATAACTACTAAACATCAGGTAGGCATCAAATGAAATGTAACTTCTGTCATTCTGACGATGATATTCAGTTATCGAAACCAATGTCAGATTTTTCATTAAATTGTGGAATTAGCTAGAAACATTGAGTTTCATATGAATCACAAATATGAGTAGATTCCACGAAGTAATGGTCGAGACAGCTAATTACAATATAGCATTGCTGCTGCAACGTTCTGGTTTGTGTTCTGACCCCCGAAAGTGTCAGAGTACACAAATAAATGTGTTATGTTGATGGAGAGCCTATCTATGTACTTGGTTACAATATTTGCAATTTCATTGGATCCCCTCGTTCCATTCAATCCGTTCCAACAACAAAAAAACCTTAATTCTTTTCCCCTTTCATAAATTGTTGAATTATATACGCACAATTTTCTGCTATAATATAATTGTCCTACGTCTGATGACGATAGTTGTGGTACACTCTGTAGGTCAAATGTAATGGTCTGATCGTTGGCTTTTCTTTTATATTCTTGTTTTGCTTGATAACACTGTTCTTTTCTAGCCATATGCTCCTCGTACATATTCTTGAGATGTTTACTTTCCTTATCATTTGCAGCATAATATTTTGTGCAATTACTGCACTGATCCTTTGTGGGGGTGAAAAAGGGGAGATTGAACTGTTTACAAAAAATTTTCTATAAATATTACTTTTAACAGGCACAACATTTTTGTCTCTGAGAAAATCTTAATATAAAGAATATATTTTGAGAATACTTAATTTCAGATCGAAATACTGCCTGCTACTTTTCTTACATAATAAGGTAGCAAACAAGGAAAACTTCCAGTGTGTTGTTTGACAAGATCAGTATTATGCTCAGTAGTAGCATTTCTTGGAGTTTTGTATCCTCTGTTGTCTGAGCCCGAGAAACTACCAAATTCGTTGCTTTTTGCCGAAGCGCTATTTCCATTGGATATGCACAGATTTTTATTTAAAAAAATAGGAGCAAACACGAAATATTCCATTGGAAATTCTTGAATATTAATGTTTTGCCATTATTCGTTATTTATGGGTTCCCACAGACGTCGTTTGGGTATTTCTGTCCTTAATTTTTGAATTATGTAAGTTTTTTGACACTTGTAGTCCTTAAGATCCCAATTGGCTTCGCAAAGTTCAATACGGTCATCAATCGAATAGTTAATTGCATATTTAAATCGACATTTATTACAGTCGATTGTTTTCGGGTCCTTAGCAGCTTTCAACCCTGTTTTTTTAACATGGTTCACATTCAGATCGTAATTTTTCAATTGTATTAGATTTCCAGTTATGAGTATTAACTTTTTTCCAACGAGGTTTCACTGTGCTCTTAGAAATATTTTCATTTGCTTCACTGTCAGTTGATTTACTATCAGATGATGTGTATTCGCTATCGTATTCATCAGAAGCTGATTCGTTACTTATTAGTGACTTGACAATCACTTTAGGGCTGTTTCGGTTTGGAGAAGAATCAGAGTCAGAAATTAAATGACCTCGGTTACTGTTTTGCTCAGATAATGTAAACAATTCTTCAAAATTAGCAGATGTTGAAGGAAAGTCTTCAAAATTGGTAGAAGGTAGATGAACATTCAACTCATTTGCATCTCTGTTGACATCTTGAACGTCCTGAGAAGAGTGTTGGAAATTACCGCTTGATTCATATTGAATAAACAAAAATTCAATATAATTTTATCTGGTGTTGAATACTTGAATAATCAGAGCGAGTATGCAATGAAATAAGGGTAATAACTGTTGCAAATGATTGTCATAACAAAAGTTCATTAGAAAACAGAATTACCCTAGAATTTTTACATAATTCCGAAATATTGTCAGTTCTTGACGACATCACGACAGTAAAATATGTAAAATAACTCACAAATAACTAAATAACTCTCCAGATAGTATGTGCTACACTTTAAATCAGAAATCGGTAACAAAATTTTATCACCACATAAAATATTTCTTGACTGCTTCTCCAACTGTTTCTTGTCTGAACACGTGAATTTTATTTCGGATACCTATAGGTAACTTTTTAAAAAACTTTATTTTTACAATTTAAATAATATTACAACAATTATGAAAAATATATGTTTGTAGTTTGAAATCTAGTCTATAACTAACAAAAACATGAGCGCATCGTCCACAAAACACCTTCGCAATCTTGCTAAATTCCCACAAAAGTCGGATTCGGGGAAACTAAACTCCGGACTGTGGGATACGCAGCGTCAGCATCTTCTTATGGGAACCAAGCGAGGTGACGACATAATTCCTCCCCCCATAGTCTCGGCTTCCGAGGGTTAAAGAGAAAGGCGAACATCGTGGTGGTCCATCTGTTGGGGTGTTGAAGTCCGAAATCTGTTGGTGAGCTTCTTGTAGATTAAGTAGCAACTTGTAACAATCAGAAGTCCATAAATGAGGATCGTCCAGGCACTGGGGACGTAAAGAGTGCTCTGATTTTCGATGACTTGGCTGCGGATTTCTTGAAGTTCGTCTAATCGGAGGTCTTCTAAATCGATGCTAATATTAATCTTTGAGGGCGTCGGAATGGCAGCGTCTATATCGAGGAACAGGATCGGCTGCTTCGGGTTCGTGCATTGCTGTTCATTGATTATAGTTAGTTGATCAGTGGTGAATTGGCAACCAGTAGGGATTTCGATGAGGAATGTGCCCATTAATTTTCGGATTTCTTCTTGTCCGGAGCATTTCAATTTTGTTATTGATTCATATGGAAATAATCCGATCCATTGGTTGGATGCGTTGAGCTGATTTAGCAGTGGTTGGGGCAAATGGACTTGAGTCTGGCGGCATTTGGAGATGTTTCTGGCCTCGAGGTGCTGAATTTCACAGGGACCATCTTCGATTTCTTTTAGCTCTTGTTTGTCGCAAATATACCATTGAGGAAGAATTTATTTGCAAGAGTTACCCATAAATGTAAAATACGTTTTGCTTTTTATCAGGAATTTATTTTTTGGAATAATTATCTTAAACTGATTCTCAGAATATATTGGTACTGAATAAAAATGATATAATTCAAAATCAAAAGGAAAAGTAAGTGGAATATGTAGAATATATGTGATTTTATTATTTAGAATGTAGCTGTCGATTTTAATGATTTTCTCGTGAGGTTCAGTGTTATTGACATTCACTGGAAATGGCAGCTGTTTTGATTCTGTTTGATTGCTTAATTTTTTAAGTTTGATGTATAGGTCATTTATTAGAATAATGCTCGGGTGCATAATTCGTAATTTTTAAAAAGTAATTGAATTCTCGATGTCTTGTAGAATTGAATTAATTATTTCGTACATATCTATTATTTGATTGAGAACATATTTTATTAACATTACATTTTCTCTATATGTATTGTTTTCAACTATCAAACTAATTTGGTTTATTTTTGAAGTAATCAATTGTTCGTTATGATTAATTTCTTGAATTGTTTTATTAAATTGATCTATGACATTCAGAGATAGCAAATATTGTTTTCCCATATTTGACACTATTTGCTTTTGGTTTGACTCTAGCTGAGAAATCAATTTTTCGTAGCGTTGACCATCATAAGCGTCTAAATTTCCGGTAAAGTATTTGAATATTGAGCCTAAGCCATCGATTAATCCTCGTTTACGGATAATATGATGCGGGAGAATGTTTTTCATTTTTGATTCAGCTTTGTCTTCAGTGAATTGTGAGATTTTTAGATAGTTTGATGTATCAAAAGAATAATCTTTATTTGTGAGTATCAGCCTGGTTATATTATGAGATTTCAATCTTAATTTGTAGATTTCTGTAATGATTGGGTTCATATCGTAATAGTGAATAAGTGTATATGTGTATTGTTCGACTTTGGCAGTTCCTAATTTAACTGGAACAAGGCCGGGATTATTTTCTAATTTTTGAAGTAGAATTTTTTCCAGGAGTCCGAGGATCCCCGGGAGTCTGAAATAGCAGAAATGAAATATTTTATCTTTTGAAAGTATAGGTTTGTTTAAGTGGGCTTTTTATTTTATCCATATGTATTTTTTCGTGTGTTGGGGTTGAAACTGTTTTTAAATCCTCATTTACTGTTGTTAGTTGAGTGGATTTGTCAAGTTTATTTGCTTGTTTCTGCCTTATATGTTTTTTCACGAAAACTTTTCGTTCTGGCTGGAATATTTCAGGTTTGTCTGGGTTAACATTGAGTTTTTGTATAGTCTTTGATTTTAGAGCGATAAGATCTGAGTTAATTTCTGAATAAAGTAGTTTTGATTTCTCCCTATGATCATTCATTAATATTTGATCGATTTCCATTTTAAAAGGGTCATTATCTGTTATATGTCCGTTTATAATATCGATAGGTTTGAATTTCGTTGAGGAATGTACAGAATGATTATAGGCCAAAATTGCATAAGTGATTTTATTTTTGATTGGGGTTTTCAAGAATCCTTTTGTGTTCAATATTCTGACATGTTAAATTATTGTCGAGTAAAACCTCTCAACAATTCCGTTTTACTGAGGATGATTTGGACTGCAAAAGTGAGTATCAATTTTGTGAAGTGTCAGTTATTCTGTTACGACAGAGTTTTTGAATTCAGTACCATTGTCAACTACTATTTGTTTAGGTGTACTGTGATGTGAAAAGAATTTTATTAAATTATCAACGATTTCCGTTCCACAGGATGAGTTCAAATGATATGCTTGAGCATATTTGGAAAAGTTATTCACGATAGTCAGGAATTTTGATTGTTCGAGAGTAAAGGTATCTAAATGAATAATTTCAAACGGTTTTGAAGCTGTTGGAGTAATATTCATTTCCATTTGTATGGGGTGTCGCTCGTATTTACTTTGCTGACAAATTTCACAATTATTGATGTAAGTTTGAACAGATTCTTTGATATTTGGCCAATAGTATTTTTCATCAATTCTTTTTATTGTCTCATCGATTCCGCGGTGGTTTGTTTTACTTCCATGATAATTCGAAATCAATTCTTCAATGTCATTTTTGTTTGTCACGTCAACTAAAAATTTGTTACATCTTTTAAACTTGATAGAAGGCCAACTAAAATTTTTTTGTGAAGCTACTGAAAATTTCTCATCGATATTTGGGTTTTGAAAATAAAGATAATATTGGACATTTGGTGCGATAAAATTCGTAATTTCATTTTCAAAATTATTTTCCGATATTTGGACTTTAATACGTTGTTTTCTTTCGAATAATATCGTGATTCTTGGCTTTGCTGGGGAATGTAGTACTGTTGATATCATAATTTGATTTTGATCGAAGTTTACAGGTATGTCTGATATTGGAATACCTACAACAGGATTTTGATCGGCATTTGAATGTATAGTCTCGTCATTTTCTTTACCTTTTGAACAGATTCGTCTGCTTGTACTTGCAGAGAGATGTTTTCCATGTCTCGTTATTTATTTGCGTCATGTGATTCAAATATTTCTCGAATTATTTGTTCATTTTTAAGATTATTAGGATCATTTTTCATGTTTCTTACTAAATCTTCTATTTCGTCGGACACTGTTTTGGTATGGATTTCTACGTGCGAAAGTGCGTCGGCATTCGAATTTAGTTTACCTTTTTTATGTTTAATATTATAGTCGTACTCTTCTAATTTTATTCGCCATCTGGTTGATTTGGAGTTGGGTTCCTTAATAGAAAAAAGCCATTTTAGGGGTTTATGATCAGTTACAATATCGAATTTTCTACCAAACAATTGCGGTCGAAAATATTTCGTAGCCCAAACTATTGCGAGTAGCTCTTTCTCGATAGTTGAGTAGTTTTGTTCCGAATCATCCAACGTTCGAGAAGCATAAGCAATAGGTCGATCGCTACCAATCGGACCTTGGGATAAGACGGCGCCCAAGGCAACGTTTCTAGCGTCTGTCGTTAAAACAGAAGGTTTAGAGGAATCCGGATACTGTAGTATTGGCCCGTTAATTAAAAGATTTTCACAAGTATTAAAACAGTCAAAAAATTCTTGATTATGTTCAATCTTCGCTCCTTTTTTTAAACACTTTGTGAGAGGTTTGGTAATTTTTGCAAAGTTATTTATAAACGTACGATAATATCCTAGTAAACCTAAGAAACCTTTTATCTTTTTAATACTATTCGGTATCGGAAATTGCTTGATTGCTTTTATTTTATCAGGGTTGGGTTTTACACCCTCAGGGGTTACAACGTGACCCAAGTATGCGACCTCTTTCCGCAAAAACTCGGATTTATCAAAATGTATCTTGAAATTATAATCACGAAGTCTTTGGAAAACGCATCTAAGCCTTTCTATGTGTTCTTGAAACGATGTAGAGAAAATTATTATATCGTCCAAGTACACAAAACATTTCTCTTTTTGAATTCCACGTAATATGTAATCCATAATTCGCTGAAAAGTTGCGGGAGCATTTTTTTAACCCAAATGGCATACGCAAATATTCGTAATGCCCATTTTCTGTATTGAAAGCTGTTTTTTCCATGTCTCTTTCATCCATCTTGATCTGGTGAAAGCCACTAGCCAGGTCGAAAGTGGAAAAGTATTGACATCTTCCGAGTTTATCGAGTAGGTCGGTTATGTTAGGAAGTGGGTACCTATCTCCAATCGTCTTTTCATTCAGCTTTCGATAATATACCACAACTCTCCATTTTTGTTTTCCGGAAGCGTCGGATTTTTTTGGAACAACCAAATTGGTCAAACCACGGAGAGCTACTAGGTCTTATGATATTTTGATCTAACATTTCTTTAATTTGCTTTACTACTTCTTGTTTGTGAATAAATGGATAACGATAGGATTTTGTGTAGACTGGTAATTCATCTAGTGTTTTTATTTGATGTTTAATGCGGTTAGTAAAAGTTAAACGATCCTCTTCGTTATTAAATATGTCCGAAAATTCTTTACACAACTCAAGTACTTCATTACGTTCCTCATTATTTAAGTGATTCACTCTAACTTTTGTTGTATCTAAATTTTTGTTGCGAAACTCGTCAACATTATTTAGCTCGATTTCTTGTACATGTTTACGGTCAAACTTTTCTACAGTCAAAGGTTCAGAAAAATCTAATAATACATTATTTTGTGTATTATTGAAAATAGTTGTCAAGGCTTGGCCGTTCTTTGCAATTGTAAGACATTCCGGTATTTCACAGTTCTGAAATTTGTGATGCGGAATAATTATTTCGCCATTGTTTATGGACGTTTTAACTTTAATAACTTGTTCTGATCTGGCATTCACATTTATTAGGTTTAAATCTGTTTGTGTTTTTTGGAATAGTAGTTTAATTTTTGTGTGTGGTGTAATTAAATATCCCTTATCAAAATCAATATTAGCTTGTAATGATTTCAAACTATCGAGTCGAATCAATCCTCTGAAGACATTATGGAACTTAAATAGATAGAATTTCAATGTTTTATTTTTCGTAATTTAAATAACTTTGAAGCTGAAATACATGCACTAAATTCATGTGCTGATGTTTGAAACACTGTGGATACAACAAATGGGTCATACCTGATCAAATTAGGGAAAAACTTATTAGCAATATCTGGGTCGATAAACGATTTTGTCGAACCAGAGTCAAGTAAAACTTTTATATTATATTCAGGTTAAATAACATATGGTAACTCACTTGCATCTGTAGTATTAAATGGAATGATATTTGATACTAAATTGGGTTCCTGTTGCAAAACGTTTTCTGAAAATTTCGATTTGTACCGACAATGTTCTCACTATCGAGTGCTTGTTCTTGCAAGTCATCAGTTTCTACAATATCGTACTGTTCCTCGAAATTATCGTAATTTTCATTGAATTCCGTGTTATACAATTCTTCTGAAACAAAAGCTCGTCTGGGTTGCATTGGTTGATCAAATGATCATGAATTTGAATAATTTTGATTATTTGGGAAGTTCGTTGGTAGAGGTCTCGGAGTGTTTCTTGTATTCACACTCATTGGCGTGGGCCTAAATGTGTTTCTAGTGCTTACGCTCATTGGCGTAGGCCTATCGAAACTATTATTAGTATGATTTGGTTTGAAAACATTTCTATTTTGTTGATTGTTTGTACCGAATACTTGAGCATTTGTGAAAAATTTTTGTGGGCGATTATTCTGTTTTGGTTGTATATTAATAGGTTGAGAAGGAAACGACATTTGTGAATTTTGATTCCTACATTGAATAAATGAATTACTAAAATTATCGTTTGAATAGTTATTTGAAAATCTTTGTTGTGGCGGGTGCCTTGTGGAAAAATTATTTTGTCGGGCTATTTGTCTATTTTGGTTTGAATTTTGAAAATAATGTGTGTTATCATCTTGGGTAACAAGTTGTGAGGCCTCACTCAGTGTTTGTGGTATCATACAACGTATCGTAGTACCAAGAGGATCTTTGAGACCTGACAAGAATGTTTTTAATGTTAATTCATTATACAAATTGCGTTCCAGAACTTTTGCTTCTTGGCTTGTTTCATGGATATAGAAATGTGAATGGATTCCGACCCTGTCCCATGGTCAGCGAAATCCAACCAAGCAACGCGATCATCAATTTCATAACAGCGATGTATTAAATATAGGTTGATGACTATGAAAAACACTTTCATCCAATTATTTTAATCCAGTTCAATTATTCATTTCATTTATTATTACCAGTTTATTATTTTGTCAAGTTACTTTTGTATTTCTAAGTTCTTTGTAAATAAAATTCAGATAAATATTTTTTGAAAATTTAAAAGTGTCTAGAAGAATATTTCTGGCGCTGCGAACAGGATTGACTTCGTACAGAAACCCAAGTTTCCTGGTCAACTTTAGTTGTTAGACGAGAAAATCCAACGAACCGAGGTGAAAACAACGTAGTATGCAGAATACATCTCCAGTGATCATCCTCTTGTAAGTACAAAGTTCGTTTTCTCCTTCATGGGCACTTTTAGTGATATTTCTGAAAGTAACTTACATTTATTGCTGTCAAATCTTTCAATAAATCCATTAGATAGTTCTAATACGGCTAATAGTTCTCGATCTTCTAAAAATCAAATTTCAGAGACTCGAAACATTAATAGCTTGAATATGTCTCTACAAAATGACAATATTTCTAGTCTTTGTGCCACCCTTCCTGAATTTAAAACGGGAGATAATCTCTCGACTTTTATAAAATCAGTAGATAACTTAATTACGTTTCTTAGAACACAAAATCTTACTCAACCTCAAGAGTTTATATTAAACGCAAACATTATTTCTCGTATGAAAGGTGAATCTAGAGATTTTTTAAATTACTCAAATTGCTCGCTTTGGACAGATGTACGTCCATCTTCACTAGCTAAATACGGACATCGACGCACCGAAGATATTTTATCAACACAATTATCTACTACAGTACAGTACGATAACGAAACGTATTATCAATATCATCAAAGAATTTCAAATAATCTTAATGATTTGCTTCAACATATAGTTTTAAATGATAATGTGGAAACTGCAAATTTCAAAACCCCGTACTTCGAAAATATTGCTTTAAAAACTTCTTGCACTGGTATTAATGAACCCTATTGTGAATATTTATCACATTTCCAAATGAATTCTCTTGACGAAGCTCTTCAAAAATGTATCTCTTACGATAATCACAAGAATCAACAATTATATATGAACTTCTTAAGGAGTCAACAAAATGAAAAGTTACCTCCTCTTCATAAACCCAAACAAAACTCTTCCAATCCCAATCATAATAATTCCAATCAATCCTTTACGCAGAACCATACTAGCCCGAATACTTCATTTTCTTCTCGGAATAACTTCCATCCAAATGCCGCGATTTCTCCAATAAATAGATTTCATAATAATAACCCTCCTTGAAATAATCATAGTTTTAACAGACCCCAGTCTAGTAACACTTCTGGAAATAATCAATCATTTAATAAACCGTCTTATTCTTTCGGAAATAACTCAAATCTTCATACACCGCAATACCAAAGAAATTATCAATCTCCACAAAATATTCCAAGACCAATGAGTGGTGTACAAACAATTTCTACCAGAAACCAACCTATGAGCACTTCGACAAGAAGAACTTTGAATTTTAATGTAAATATCGACCAAAATGGAAATTTCGAAAATTCTTATGATACCTTTGATATTGACGATACTAACGAAAATTTTGAAACTAACTCAGACGGTCAAGACGAAAATGTTCAAGAGGCCACTTACGAAATGCCATTTCAATAAACCTTAATAATATTCGCAACGATCCGCAACTACCATACTTCATTATGCCAACTTCTAAACTGAAGGTTTCAATAGATACAGGAGGATCCGATACTATCATTTCTCCTGAAGCTTCCACGTTCTTCAACTTAAATCATGTTTATAATAAACCATTTACACTGACGTCCATGAAAATCACACGAAAATATAACTCGAATATCAAAACACCATTACTTGAAGAATTTAAAATTTTAGAACCTATTGACGCTAGAATTGCCGACTGGAGTAAAGACTTTGACATATTATTAGGGAATTATGACTTAGAACGTTTACATGCTTTGATAGATTACCAAAATAAATTACTAACATTAGAACGTCTCAATATTACTATCCCTTTTGATAACTTATACAATAAAATTCCTGTTGATATTTTCAACGGCGACATCATCCTTCCTGAAATTACAATAAATAATATTAAAATTCCTGAATCAATTCATACTGCCAAAAACGGTTACATTAATGATATTTGTTTACCAAGTCCTTTGTCATTAGAACCAATACATGTCGAAAATTTAAATAAATACGAAATATCTGATGGTCCAAGTAATTTTGACCCATCGATAATCCGCACTCAACACCTAAACAATGAAGAAAGAGAAAACATTTTAAAACTCTGTAATAAATACAAAGATATTTTCTATGACGATAACTCTGACTTAACTTTTACTTCTGCCATCAAACACGAAATCGGAACAAAAGATGAAAATCCTATCTACGTTAAAGGTTTCCGACATCCAAAAGCGATGCAGGAGGAAATTACTAGACAGATTAATCAATTACTCGATAAAAAAAATTATTAGGCCCTCAATATCACCTAAACCACGAAGAAAGAGAAAAATTTTTAAAACTCTGTAATAAATACAAAGATATTTTCTATGACGATAACTCTGATTTCACTTTTACTTCTGCCATTAAACACGAAATCCGGACAAAAGATGAAAATCGTATTTACGTTGAAGGTTTCCGACATCCGAAAGCAGTGCAGGAGGAAATTACTAGATAGGTTAATTAATTACTCGATAAAAAAAATTATTAGGCCGTCATTATCTCCTTATTCCGCTCTCGTTTGCGTTGTTCCGAAACAAACAGACGCTTCTGGCAAGAAAAACTTCCGTATGGTTATTGATTATCGTAAATTAAATGAGAACACTGTCGAAGATAAATATAACCTCCCAAATATCGAAGACATACTAGATAACCTAGGAAAAGCCATGTATTTTACTACTCTTGATCTAGCTCAAGGTTTCCATCAAATTGAAGTTCCTTCAATTGAGAAAACAGCCTTTTCCGTACCCCACGGCCACTATTAGTTTCTGCGAATGCCATTTGCTCTTGAAAATGGACCCTCTACTCTCGAAAAATTAATGGATAACATCCTTAGACCCTTTCTCCACAAATGTTGTTTCGTCTATATGGACGATGTCATTATTTTTTCTAAGTCTCTCCAAGATTATTTAGTTCATATTACCGCAATTTTTGAAAAAATTTGGAAACCTAACTTAAAAATCCAATTAGACAAATCTGAATTTCTGACAAAAGAAGTCGCTTTTCTTGGTTATATCGTAATTCCCTAAGGGATTAATCCCAATCCTAGCAAAATAGAGGCTATTAAGAATTTTCCAATACCAAAAACGGTCAAAGAAGTGAGATCCTTCTTAGGACTTATTGGATATTATAGAAGGTTTATTCCAAATTTTGCAAGAATAACATCCCCCTTTTCTTGATGTACCCGCAAAGGAGCTGTCATAGACCCAACAAACGCCAATTATAAAGAGTGCTTTGAGAAGTGCAAACAACTCTTATGCAATGCCCCAGTTCTCCAATATCCAGACTTTTCAAAACCTTTTGTTTCGACAACTGACGCCTCCAATATAGCCATAGGCTCTGTATTATCACAAAATAATAATCCAATCTCTTACTTCTCCCGAACTTTAATCTCAGCCGAACAAAATTATTCAACTATCGAAAGAGAACTTTTGGCAATATTAGATTCCTGTAAACATTTCCGTCCGTACTTGTATGGTCACAAATTCACAGTCGAAAGTGACCACAATCCCCTTGTATGGATTTGCAAAATTAAAGATCCCACGTCCCGATTAGGCCGATGGCGACTGAAACTTGAAAGACTATAATTTTGACGTAAAATACCGAAAAGGCAAAGAAAATCAAGTTGCCGACTGTCTTTCTAGAGTACACGTTAATGTACTTTCATCTTCTTCTATATGTGTTGAACCTCCAGACAATTTTGACTCAGACAAATTTCTTGAAGATTTCGAGAAAAACCAGTCTCTTAGCGATGATACTAATCACACTGCTATCGAAAATCCGATTTCCGGAATTCCTATATCTGAAGATCCTATCAATTCTGCCATCAATCAAATTCTTATTGTTCCTAACTCCAGCGGATATGACATTATTTATAAAAAATGTTTTAATAAACATAGACATACCGTAACTCTCACTGATGATTGGAGAATGGAAATATCTGATGCTCTTTTTTTTTTTATGTTTGAGCATCGACATCTAGGTCATTGTGCTCGTCGATATATCATTGGGGTAATTTATATTTTAAATTTGTGGACTTTAGATAAGTTATCACCTGGTTAAGCTCGTCATTTTGGTTTCTAAGAATGTTTTCGATCTGGGGTATTTTGAGGAATTGTCTGTGAAAATTGAAGGCTGCACAAGTTAATATATGTTGGGTTGTCAGTGGGATGCCGCACTTCTCACATCTGGGTTTGTTCTTTCCAAGGAGGAGGTGTAAATGGGTTAGGTTTGTGTGGCCTATCCTTAATCGGCTGAGGACGACTTGTTCACGCCTTGTAAGAGTTTTGGGGTAGAACCATTTTTGTACGCTCGGTTTAATGTGTCTTAATTGTCCGTCATATGTATTCCATCTGTTCTGCCATGCTTCGTAAATTTTATTCTTCATATCCGTTTTCATATCCAGGAAGGTGTTAGGTATGCCTTTGTCAACTGTTCCGCTTGTGGCTTTTTTTGCTACTAGATCAGCTTCAGTATTACCGGTAATATCGGTATGCCCAGGTATCCACATTATTGAAATAGTCCTTTGCATACTGTATAGATGGGTTGATCTGATGCTCTTAAAAATATATTTAGACCCAATGAAAAATTTGCGTTACACGTATCTCATGAATTTCAACCTTTTATTTGTGAATACTTCAGGAAAACTTTTGACACGACAGTTAAGGCCGTTTTTTGTAATAAATTACCACAGGACATAGAAGAAGAACAGAGACAAATAGAGTGTGTAAAACAGTATCATAACGAAAATCATAACGGCATAGTTGAAACCTATGAACACTTGAAAAATCAATTTTATTGGCCCCCCATGCAAACTACAATTTCAAATTTCATTAACCAATGTGAAATTTGTCTGAAAAATAAATATGAACGGCACCCGTATAAATTACCTCAATTAGGTCCATTATTAGGACAAAAACCTTTTGATATAATCCATATTGATCTGTTCCACTGTAACAAAAATTACTACTCAACAATTGTCGACTCGTTCAGCAAATATGCCCAATGCTATAAAATTTCTGATAAAACTTCTGTTCCAATTCTATGCAAATTAAGACACTACTTCTCTCATCCTAATTATCCGAAAAAAATTGTTTGTGACAATGGCACTGAATTTAATTCTGATGTAATTAAAAGAATTTATGAAACTTCATGAAACTGAAATTCACTTCACAACAGTCAATAACTCATCTTCTGATTCCCCTGTTGAACGGTTCCATTCTACCCTAATAGAAAAACTTAGAACATTACGAGAACAAAATCCAGAAGACCCCTTAGACGATACCTTCACTCATGCCATTTTAATTTATAAACAGTCCATTCATAGTGCTATTAACTTCTCACCTGTTTCAATTCTTTATGGCCCTTATGCCGAAGAAATACATTTTGATTTTGATCTCCCATTATACGAAACATACAATCAAAGACATAAAGACGAACTGCAACCCTTTATAACTGACCTATATAATAAACAAAAAGAAAAACGTCAGAAGATTTTAGATGAACAAAATGAAAAAGCCAATTCCTGTAATCTATACCTCTTCCTCTCTCTACGTAACCAGAAAAAAACATCGACCTAAATTGAGCTTTCCTCATTCTAGACTACATTCGAAAAAACAAAATAAAACAAAAATTATCGGTAAGACGAATAAACAAAACACAACAAGTACACACTTAAAATTTGCTTAAAGACTTCGTAGAGTGAAAAAAGGGGATATTTTAGAAATACCTTCTTTGCAGGACGACCCTATCCCTGGGACATCTCATCATGATACAGGAAATCCCCAATAACGGTTATTATGCAGAAGAACTTGGCAAATCCAATGAAATTAACCATTATCATAGACATGTTTTACATATTAATTTAGAGAAATTAGCTAACACTTTAGAAATAAACCCCAATGACCTTTTCGATTCACCCTTAGAAAACGGACCCTTAGCTTCTTTGAAATTTCAATAAAATCACCTCATAAATGAAGCAAAAGACAATCTTCATAAAATAACTCGTAAGCATAAAAGAGGATTGTTTAACTTTCTAGGTACAACAATTAAGTACATAACTGGAAATCCCGACGATTACGACTTAGAATTATTAAAATCACACATTACTGCGATAGAACTCAAAGAAAATGAAATTATAACTATATTTAACAATGAAATCTCTTTTGGTCATTCTATTGATACGAGATTTAATAACCTTTTAAATTTAATAAACATTAATAGTAACGTAATTGTTGCTGCAGTAAATAAGTTATCATCCGATTTCAATAGATACGTTGCTCTTCATAACAAAATTCTCAATCTCCAAATTTTAAATGAATTTATTTTAAAACTAATTAGAACCATAACCTTATCCCAACTAGATCTTTCAAATATTGAGCTCTTTACTTTAGACGAACTGGAAACATTAAAACAAACACTGTTAGAAATATATTCTCGAAACGCCCTTTTAGTCAGTGACGAACACCTTACCAACTCATAGAATCATCAAAATCTTTAGTTTGTGTTACCACCAAGACAATGCTCATAATATTGAAAATCCCTATCCTTTATCCAGAGGCTTATCCCACATTTAGAATCTACCCCATTCCTAATAATGATCACATAATGATTCTGCCACCTGCGCATTACTTCGCAAATGGTAAATGGTATGAAGCCTGCACCAACCTAGCCGAACAAATTATCTGCACAAAACCTGTAAAATCTCAGTGTCAAATTCCAAATGTAAAAAATTGTACCAAATCAATCTCAACTGAGAATGTTTCTCAAGAAACCAGGAAAGTGATTTTATATGGAATAGTTCACCCAATAAAAATTCAAAATGAAGAAATTAGCAGAAGTAGCATCTTAATAACAAATGAGCCGATTGTCACAGAAGGAATACAGTACAACAGAAAAACTGTCCAAGAACTCCCAGTGCCGCAAGTAGTCCCAATCAAACTGTACCCGAAGCACGAAATCAAGATAGAAAAACTCCAGATTCCAGAGACGCACGGTCAACTTCAACCCATCGAACCGATACATCTTCTGCCACAATTTTCCGCACGGCTTAGCATTGTTTCCCTTATAATAATTTCAATTGTTTTAGGCATCTTTATAACAGTTGCTGTGAAGAAAAGGAAGAGAATCTCCAAATTCTTATATGGGCTCAAGCTACACCCAACTCAAATCCAGATTCTTCAAGAGTTGTTCTCAGAGACTTTGAGGACGAAGTCTGGACCAAAGGAGGGAGGAGAAATGTGAATGGACTCCGACCCTGTCCCATGGTCAGCGAACTCCAACCAAGCAACGCGATCATCAATTTAATAACACCGATGTATTAAATATAGGTTGATGACTATGAAAAATTCATTCATTTAGTTATTTTAATCCAGTTCAATTATTCATTTAATTTATTATTAACAGTTTATTATTTTGTCAAGTTACTTTTGTATTTCTAAGTTCTTTGTAAATAAAATTGAAATAAATATTTTTTTAAAAGTTAAAAGTGTCTCGAAGAATATTTCTCATAGCTACAAATTAGATTCAAAATTTTAAGGCATGGATCGTAGAACTGTTGCGGTCTATCGTTTTGATTTTGTCTTAACATTACTAAATCTCTGTTGAGGCAAGCTTCGTCTCTCTGGCCAGAAAAGTTTCTCTGTAGCGTTTCTTTTAGTTCTTTCCAGTTAGATGCTAATTGAATATTTACAACTAGTCTAGCGTTGCCCGTGAGCTTAGAAATAAGCGAATTTAATAAGTAAACGTTATGAAAATTAGCTGGATTTGCAAAATCGTAAAAAATTTGAATAATTTGGTCACAAATCGAAATATACCGATTTAATTCATTTGGATTCCCATTGAATTCGGGAATACAATTTAAATATTCTGATTTAAATTGAGCCATTATAGATTGATTCTTTGAGTTATCAAGTTTTCTACGATTAATTTGAGAGTCAGTTAGAGAGTCACCCAAATTTAGATTTTCAAGTATATCAGATAAATTCTCGATAGACATTCAAATGTACTTACATAAATAATAGAGTTACTTCAAGCATATCCTTCCTTACAGCTATAAGGAAGAGCCCTGGATTTGCGATTTATGTCTCCTCCAGGAGTATCGATCCTTGTAGAAATGGACAATGTAAGTTCCAATTCTCGATGTTTCAGACGGGTCACTGGTAGACGGTCCTCTTCAACACTTCACAACGAATTATATATGTTCGGTATCCAGTTAATCGTTAAAACGAGATCACCACGTTCGATACGCGATAACCCGGATATCCTACTGACTGCGCCAATTTTAATTCGGATATCTATAAGTAACTTTTTAAAAAACTTTATTTTTACAATTTAAATAATATTATAACAATTATGAAAAATATATGTTTGTAGTTTGAAATCTAGTCTATAACTAACTAAAAGATGAGCGCATCGTCCACAAGACACCTTCGCAATCTTGCTGAATTCCCACAAAAGTCGAATTCGGAGAAACTAAATTCCGGACTGTGGGCTACGCAGCGTCAGCATCTTCTTATGGGAACCAAGCGAGGTGACGACATAACTCGTGTTTTAAAAACTCCATAAGTGCATGCGAATTCCGCGCAAATCGCAGTAAGTTACTTAATGAATTTTAATATTATGGGCAAGATATTCGCAATGTAGTTAGTTAAATTTACTTGTGAGAAAGTAACTTTTCTACCTACAATTTGTACTTAATGAGTTTCACCTGTATACCGACGACATATTGAATTGTTTTATCAGTTACGGTATTACGATCAGTTTGGAACGTTATACACTCAATACGCTAAGAATGGATATTCCAAATATCAATATGTAATCTTTGAAATATCTGATTAGGTTCATGAGTGATCAAATATATAATTCATTGATTGATAAAGTCTACGAAGAGTTTTATTCTGATCCAATTACCATCTGAGAAAGGAGCCAGTTGAATAATACTGATGAAGAAGATTGCAGAAAAATGTATCCATTGTTGAATGCGATGTTGCACAATATTTATATTTTTCACGGAAATATTTAATCAATATTCAGTCCTCTTTGCTTAAAAGTGGCATTATGAACTGACTAATTTACTTATTTAGCTGTAAATGTCAAGCAAATTCCATGGCAATCTGAGCAGTCATGGCCTGTTTTCATAAATGTGTTATTTGTTAAAATGTTATTTAATAATAAAATGGTATTTCGCGAATTCGGTAATTTCGGGAAAAGTCCTTTTTACTGGAGTGTTCTGGATAGTTTATCGACAAAAAGCATATTAGTACAATTTTGGCAAAGACAGTTTTCATTTGAAACGAGCTCAAATGCACTGTTATATAATTTTTTTATGAATCCGACCCTGTACATAATTTTTCCTTTCAAATTTACAGTCATGTTGAGGACATGTTAGGTTATTAGCCCCGCAAAAAGAAATTGAATCGCCCAAAAATCAAAAAAAAAGTTCAATTAAAAAATGTACTCCTTTATTTCGGCCCACAGTGTACGTGTTCTATTGGAGAACTGAGACACATATATTATACAATTATATAATCTTCTTTGGAGGAATATCCCTCCCTCATACTCTTGCAAAGAAATAAACAAAATGGACAAACAACAATCAGATTGGGTCCATGCACAGAAAAATAGGAAAAGTGCTTAGGGTGTAATTACTAGAATTTCAAATTGGTTACATTCAGATAAAACTAATGATGATATAGAGCAATTTAAAGGCCATTTGAATTCATTGGATGAAAACTACGCAAAATACGAACGTACTTATATAGGGGGTTTGATGGAAAGTGATTATTTCATGATAAGCATGATCGATCAGTAATCGATACCAATTATTATAACGCTAAATCCATCTTGTCTTTTAAAATAAGTAGACTTTCTCCATCGGGAAATGTAAATTCCGGTAATAGCACAAGCAATTGTAACTGAAATGTAACTGTACCGAAAATTCACAATCACTTTTTATGAAATATTCATTTCGCTAATTGTGGATAACAATAATTTAAAATCAAATACTGAAAAATTCTTCCACTTAAATATTCTTCTTAAAGGACAAGCACTCAAAACAATCGACGCGCTCAAAAATACAAATGCTATTTTTCCAGTTGCTCTTAAGTTATTGGAGAAAAGATATGAAAATACCATCAAACTCATAAACACTAAATTTCATGGAATAAATCATTATCCACAGATGATTAAAGGAAATGCTAAACATTGGAGGTAATTCGTGACCAACTCGCGTCAAAATTTGAAGTCATTGAAAAATTGAAACAACAATGACACGGAGTTAATAGAAGCCTTCTTTGGGTATTTATTTGAACTTAAAATAGACTTCTAATCAAGGAAAGAATTTGAGAACACCCGTAATTCGAGCACTCTCCCCACTACTTCCGAATTCCTTGACTTTATAGAAGACTGGTGTGTAGTTTTAGAAAATCTTGATAGTTTCAATGAACGCTTTTGTCATAATAATAAGAAACATTCTATAGCAGGACTACCGTCCACCTCCCAAGACACCCAACAGGGAGATACCCGTCTTGTACCCAGCTTTCTGAAAAATGCATATACTGCAGTGCAAATAACAATATTTAGATATGTGATATATTCTCTACCCTCTCTTCCCTGGATCGTATTAACTTTGCTCGGTCAAAACAGCTATGTCACAATTGTTTGGGAACGAGACATTTCTCGAAAGATTGCAACAGCAAACGCACGAGCAGTATGTGTCACAAACGTCACCATAGCCTGCTGCATCTTCCTAATAGACCAAGGAACTACTCACAGTCAGATAAGTCATTTCAACCTTTCAATTCAAACAATCAGAATTCACAAGCAAATCGTACCTCATCCAACTCCTTACAATTACCTCAAAATGCTCCTCGATCGAACTACACTCAATCTAGAGAAGGAACATCAACTGCCACCAATAATAGTCACACTCCGCAAAGTAGTCAATTGCATGTCGAAAATCCCTCAGTTTTTAATTTATCATCCTTCTCCTCGTCCAACTCATTAATACTATTGGCTACAGCCAAAGTGATCACGTATTCCAAATCTGGTGAACCCATAACTTTTAAAGTGTTCCTAGACAGCGTGAGTTAGAGTTCATTCATCACTTTAGCTCTGGTGGACTCTCTTGGATATAGACCATATAATCAGCCATTGTTCTCTGCTGGAATCGGTGCACAGGGCTCAAAAATTTCTAACTCCATGTTGGATGTGGTGATATTCTCTACCACATAGTAAAAACCCTTCACTATATCCTGCTCAGTGGTGAAGAATATAACCACCCTACTACCTCAAATTCAATTCGATCTTGATAAATTCAGAATTCCGAACAGTATCTCTCAATCCCTGGCAAATGATGAATTTCACCAGCCCTCTAAAATCGACATGCTCATAAGTGCCGATTAGTATTACCATTTACTCACCCACAGGGTCAAACAGATGGCTCCCTCTCTCCCCACATACGTTAACACTTATCTTGGATGGATTGTAGCTGGAAATGTACCAGGCCAAATAGTGGCAAGGGATTACAATAATATTCTTAATAAAAAAAATCTCTTTGTGGCTTCTGAATTCTCCATAGTTCAACAAGCAGCTGCTATACAGCCTTCTCTCTCTCTGTTCTCGACCTCTTAATCTGAAAAATATGAGGATGTAGCAACTCTCGCAGTAGGGACTCAACAGGAGTCGAACACGCAAACTTTCTCGTCTCTCTCATCACAATCTTCAATATTGGAAGATGTGAATGCGGATTTATACATTGGGTCAGAAGACAAGTCTCTCCATGACCTTTTTGCTCTTTTTTTGAACAAAAAAAGTGCTCAATAAACAATACTGTTTTTTCCGAATGCGATCTTGCAGAAGCTCATTTTAAAAATACGGTGAAGATATTACCCACCGGAATATTTTAAGTCGACCTACCTCTCCTCTCTCCCAAGGAGAACTTGAAACTAGGATATTCTTTCTCAGTCGGTCGCAAAAGGCTCGTCACTCTTGAAAGTAGATTTCAAAGAAACCCTGGAATAGAAAGGTTTATTCACGAATACGTTCAACTAGAGCATGGTAAAATTGTCTCCCTCAAGTCAACAAATCATTTCTCTGAACATAAGTACTTTATTCCGCATCTGTGCATACTCACGGAAAACAGTGCTACTACTAAATTAAGAGTGGTTTTTTATTGCTCGTGCAAAATCACATCTGGGTTATCTTTCAACGATATAACACTTAAAGGCTACACAGTTCAGCCTAATCTGTTTGACATACTCTGTATGTTTAAAACTTATCAGATCGCTCTCACCGGGAACAGAAAAAATGTATCAACAAATATTATCAAATCCAAAGCAGAACTTCCTACAGAATATGTTGTGGAGGGATTCAGTGGATAATAATATTCATGCGTATTTTTTCGACAAAACGCAACCCTTTTCTTAGTTACTCTTGTTCTGAAAGAAATAGCCTACAGAAACTCTCATTTCTCCTTAGCCTCAGAAGCACTACTTCAACAAACGTACGTTGACGATGTATTGTCAGGTACAGACTCTTATGAAGAGCTTTTTCAATTACATTCTCAACTTATTTCAGTTTTGTCTTTTCACAGATTTCACTTGCACAAGCGGTGCTCCAACTCTCCAGATTTTTTACACAAAATATGTCAACTCACAACCCAAGAAGTCGACCTAAATCTAAACCAATCCCCTTGTAAAATTCTAGGCTCAAAATGTAACCCTATTACAACCCTATGCAAATAACGGTACCAAACATTATTCAAATAGTTTCCATCGCCAAACGCAAATTTTATCAGCGATAAGTTCCTGCTCGGATTCCATTGGGCTGGTGAATCCTATAATTTTACGGGGAAAAGCCTTCATGCAAAAACTCTGTTTATCCGGACTAGACTGGAATACTCCCATATCAAATCATTCGGTAATTTAGTATTGGACTCATTTTACCAAAAGTCTCTCTTTCATACAGAGTCACCAAATCCCTAGACTTCTATTAACTCCTAATGAAATAGTGATGAAATTAGACCTACATGGTTTTATTGACGCTTCAAATCTAGCTTATGGCTGTAACATTTATATTAGGTCTTTGTATAAATACGATACAATATCTTGCACTCTTGTTGCTAGCAAATCTTGAATTTCCCCATAAATGAAAAAACACACTATACATCGACTAGAGTTATGTGGAATGGTACTACTGGCTCAACTAGCTACTTGCATACTTCAAATATTTGCAAATCTTCTAGCTAGTGATAACAACCCAGCAGACATTTTATCAAGGGGAACGTTATCTCACAAAATCTCTGATTTATGGTTTAATGGCCCTGGATTCCTATGCTCACCAGAGGATCAACTTTTCTCCACAGATTCTTCCGAAATTGTAGTTTCATTGCCAGGAGACAGAAAAGTTGTTCTATTAACAATACCCGTTGAAGCATCCGTATGCTGGACACACGTATTATCAAAGTTCTCCAACTTCAATAAGTTGCATCGTACTATAGCATATTTCTTTCTATTTAGTCACAACATTAGAAATACAAAACAACTACGATATTCTCTTCCACTTTTCCAAGTGGCTAATCGGACACATTGATGGATAAAATCATTTCATCACATCAATTAGTAATAATTTATTTTGCTATTTCAGAACCAACTAGAAGTACCTAAAGAAACGATCCTTGCAGTTCCTGCACTAGTGGAATCTATAACCAATTTTAAATCGATTAAACTTGAAAATACTGCTGGATTTTACTTTCTGCATTTGCCTATAAAATTTGAGTCGATTTCTGCATTGAAGAGGTTGAAACATGTAAAAGAGAAAAGTAGAAATCCAATATTTGCTATAGGATTACAGGTAACCAGATACTAATGACATAAATTTTGCATTAGCTCAATTATTAACAGAGAAGTCGTTCTTGAATGTGGATACTGGGTGTATTACTCAATGTTTTCATATTTGAATGACTATACTGGAATCTTATGAGAATAAAATTATGATACTTCCTATTCCAAAATACTCATTGTAGTTCTCCATAGCTACGTTCTCTTTGTTTCAAAAATTCAATGTCACTATGATCAATTTATTGTTTTTCATATTATAACCATTAAAATTATTAGGTTAAGACCTATTTTCAAAATCTTTTCAATGATTGGATTGTTATTTGAAAAGCAATTTAACAGTTTGTGCAAAGATTTACTACAGAGGCGTTTTTAAATTTGGAGAGTCATAAGAACAATGTTGAATACAACAACAAAATAATTTACATCTCTTTTATAAATGAAAATACAAAGCTGAATTTTTGACTCAAGGATGGAGAATTTTTTGGCCCACATAAAGGAGTGAGCAACTTTTTCATAAAACCCCCTAAATGCACATGGCAATTTTTTGGCAAATAGATATATTTCATAAGGGTGATCATACCTATTATTTGAAATATGCTACATATATTTACCTCTAACTCCCTACCATCTTCTGAACTATGCGACTTTTTCATTAATATGGCCTATACTACCTACTCAAAACAATTACCTCATATTATCTTTTTGTTTATAAGGTATATTATATAATAATGATCCGTATCAGCACACGCCTCTCTATATGAAATGACATATTTCATTGTCGACCGTTTTCTTTTTGTTATCAATATGTGATCAATTTGTGTATATGTTTTGCAATCAGGTGATCTCTTCGTAACTTAATGCCATTCGGTATGTTGGAACATCTTACTGCAAATAATCATGCTCATTGTTAGTGCCAGATTACAAATATTGTGTCCATTGTTGTTTGTTTTTTCATGTAATATGTGCATACCGCTTATCTGTCTGTAATATTCTTCTTTTCCAATTTGCGCGTTCAGGTCACTCAATAATAATATCGTGTCTTCTTTTGATATCTTAAATATTCCTTCTTCTACCTTTTGATAGAAGACTTCCATTTCGTCATCTTCTGCCACCTCTGTGGGTGCATAAACATTATATAGGCAATTCTCTCATCGATTGGTCTAAACTCCATTACATTTCCTTTTATTTTTTCTCTCACTATAAATGCTACTCCATATTGTCCTTGCTGTTCTCTTCTCGAGTGAAATGATAGATATTTCTTTTTTTCAATACTTCCTCTCCCCCTCCATCTTATTTCCTGCAGCGCTGCTACATCAATATCATATTTTTCCAATTCCCATGCAATTTCCTCCATATTTCCTGGTTCTAGCATTGTCCTCACGTTCCAAGTACTTATTTTAATTTCTTTAGTCCTACGTACCTTTTTCTCCTTTCCCCTTTTTGATCGATATTTACTTTTTTTATCGCCTGGTTTATCTTTAGTGTTTTCCCTACCTTTGTCTTGTACCCTTTTTTCAAACATATAATTATAATTATTATTATATATCTCCCTACCTTTTTCATTTGTACTTATATTATCTTCTTTTTTGTTATTTCCTTTATCTATCCTGATCCTACTGTCTACATTTATCCCTTTACTACACTTTGTTATCATTAATTTACTATTACTAATCTTGAAGTTACTTTTAATTCTAAAACTAATCCTAGCTTCCTTCTGTTCTCTATTTTTCTGTTCTTCATTGCCTCTTTCGTCTCCATATTCTTCTTCCAGTTGTTCCTCTTCTTCTAGTATTTGTCTTCTCTTCTAAGCATTCTGGTTATTTTCTCCTCGTTTTCTCCTGCCTCCAGTGATCTTACGTTTACTTTCGTTTTAGGCTTATTTGTCTTTGCCTTTTCTATCTTTTCTTGGCCTTCCTCGAAACTATACTTGTCATGAACATTTCCATCTATTATCAATTTATCATATTTAAAGTATGCTCTACTCCTTCTCTTCTCATTAACTGCATCATGTGTTTCCGGTCTTCCTGTACTCTTTTTGGCAAATCATCATTTAGCCAAATGTTTGTACCTTTTAGATTTTTCTTTTTTTTTCATTATTTCCTGATTCTGTTCCCATTGGTTGAGCTTTATAATAATTGGTCTCTTAGTTCTATTGTTGAATCCTCCTAATCTTCGTAGATCGTTTACTTCATTTTTTAAGTTCACTTCTATTCCTGCTTCTTTTGAAATTCTTTCGATATTTATTTTTGTGTCTCCAGATCGTTCCTCTTCACTATCTTGTATAACCTGTATAATTATATCAACAATTATAATAATAATTGTAAATATTCATGAATTGCATAATTTCATATAATCTCGACAGAAAAAGTCACTTAAGTGACTTAGTGAGCTTAGAAGCCATCAAAGCTATTGACTGTACAAAATATAATGCTAATTATACAGGAGAAGAAATAACTACAATTTGAAGAACTTATTGGGGTTTTAAACATTGCAGTAGGCAAAAAGTTTATATTCTAAAGCTTCTTCTTGAAACGAGTAAGATCGATCGCAGTATGTGCAAAACCTATTTTTTGAAAAATAGTAGCGGCAAGAACAGGGTATACGCTCCGTTTTTCCTGAAAATAATATGTATTTCAAACGGACTCAATAATACAGCGATCGAAAGAATTGTGTTGATTCCTTCTCAAAAGAGGATAAAAGAGGGAAAACCACCTGGAAACAAAACTAGTGAGGTAGAGCAGTACATTCAAAGTTTTCCAGTAATGGAATCCCATTACGTTTGTCAACCTTTTGAGAAATTGTATTTACATAATAACTTATCGATTTCGAAAATGTATGCATTGTATGAAAATGATTTTAGCCAAGCAAATAATATTGAATTAGTAAGTGAAAAAACGTATCGTCCCATATTGTGTAATAAGTACAATTTCTCGTTTTTTAAACAACAAAAGATCTCTCTGCTACATGTATCACTTAATTAGGCAAAATCAATATAACTATGCCAAAGGGACTGATATACTGAGATGCCAGGATGACCCATCTTCTATTACATGTAATTTTGAGTTACAGAGTGTCCTGCAATTACTGTATTCAGGTGTGTCTTTATATTTTTATTCAAGATTACAATTTATGCATTTATGTTTTATTTCGCAAATCCGCCTTCTGTTACACGTGGAATAAATCACACGGCATGAGGGGAAGTAGAAAATCTCACTTTTCTCTGACACATGTAGGGGACTAAACGGGAACCAACAAGTAGCTAGTATATTGAACACCTGAACTGGAGAGCAGCTAGTCGTTCACCGACGAGTCCAGATTTACACTCTCCACAAATGATCGGAGTGTAAATTGCTGATTAAATATGGCCATGTGAGAAAATATGCGGTAATTGTTTAGAGTAGTATATTATGAGTTTACACGCAAGTCAAAAATCCTGTAGTTTCATTTTAAAAAGACAGACAAGTAGTGTTCGGCCGATATATATCGACGTTGTCGAGTCTCAAAAAAGTAAAGGTTTTCACCGCTTTTAAACTGAAAACTAGAACAATTTCCAACATTACAATAAAATGTTCAACCAATAGATCGGATTAATAATCTTGATCTGTTACAGCTTTTCGAATTATCATACTTAAAAGCTTCTTATAACTCATTCCCGTGTTAGAAAAATGTATTTTACAATTAATATAAATGTAGAATCGAATGTCGGTGACGTAAAACTTCACTCAAAATCGTTCAGTGAATTATCATTTCATTGTTACACTGTTAATACCTACAATGAATTTATACTTGTTTTGTCGAAGTTTACGACTCTGTACTTTTGCACGTTTTCCACTTGTGCTTGGTTATGATATACCGTTAGAGGAAAAGAGTAATATACTGAATTTATACTTGTTTAATTCTAACACGATTCCTACTACAGCGGCCGACGAGTAAAGATCGATCAAGTAGGTCATTTAAATAAATTCAGCAATTAAGTATTCATTATTAGTTTTGCTACGTGTTTCTTTAGATTCTAATTAGCAATGCATTAAGCTTGTGATGATAACTTGTGAGGCAGCTAATCAAAAACTTCAGCAGTGTATCTATTTAAGAAATAAGTAGTGGCGTAGCAGCTTCGTTCGTTGGTAAGTGACTGTTTCTCACCTACTTCCCCCGATGAACCGGGAATACCACTTTAAGTGAAGTGATTTTGGTATCCAGAATCACGCACATAATGTCATTATCTACCCCATCTCACCAACCAACTACATCAACTCATAATAATTTTGTCAACTCGTCTTCTCAATTAATTCATCCAAGTGCACTATGTTGGTTGTTGTCTCGAATATTCGAGATCTTCTAATATCACTGACACAAATGTTGTGTTTGACTATCCTGCTGAATTCTGTTATATTTTCTCATGTTTCATTCAACACCTTTGCTCCCATGTTTTACATCTTTTCTTGGTTGTACCGTACCGATGACAGCTAATGAGCCAGAAACATGCATGTCTGCGGTTACCACTCCTTTCAGTAGCCCCTTCTTCTATTTGCGTGCAATACCCACCAATCTATTCCCCATTTTAATCCCAAAATTTTGCACGCGGTGTTATCTCGATTTAGATCAGTCTCCGTGGTAGTTGTATCAGAAATTGGTTTTAAAAATCGAGACGAGTTAGAACACTATTTATGTGAATAAAATCAATGTTTATTTAGGATCGTATTTAGTTCTGTATAAAGAGTTGTAAGATCTCGAAATTGGTCCGTGCCTGCGAGGATATCGTCCATATAAATTTGGGATGTCAATGCATCCATTACGAGGGGCGATTGCGAGTTATTTTAAGCGATGTCTTTTATGACGCGATTAGCGAGAAACGGTGAACAATTTTGTCTAAACCTAAGGCGTGATAATTCTGTAGGTACATTTCAATTCTTCTGAAGGTGAATCCCTCCACAAGATGTTTTGCAGTTGCCGATGATCAGGAGCCATTCCGATCATTTTGATGTCAGCTGTCAGGATAAATTTTAAGGATCTAAATCGACATAAAATGTCAAACAGATTATCCTGACCTTGATAACCCTTCAAGGTTAAGTCGTTCAGCGAATATTCTGATGTTGTTTTGGCAGAAAAATCGTACGCTGCCCGTAATTGTGTGGATGTACTTTGTTCTCGAGCTATAGCGCGGTGCGGAATGAAATATTTAATTTCATTTGAATCATTACTGTATGATGACAACGGAATAATTTTAGCGTGATCCAAAGACTATGACTATGACTTTTTTATATTCGATAAATAAATTGCGTTCATTTGTAAATTTGTTCTCTAAGTAGATAAAACGGCGTTTGGCAATAGCGTAAGTATTGCCCAATTTTATATGGTCATTCTTAATCAGCGGCATCTGGACTTGATATCATCCAGATTCTAATATTCGCGTAGTTGATTGAAATAACGTTTCAGCCATTCCATCATCTTTCGAACCTCTGCATTGGTGATGAATATCTTCTATCTGCCAGAACTTTTCTAATAGATTTTCCAAAGATTCTTGGTTTTCCGTGGGTGTATTCTTTATTGATAAAAAAGAATAAGTTTACGATAAGTGGGAAGCATTTTCCTAGGTTATGGATCCTGTGTGGGTCCAGCGATAACGTAATCTAATTCAGTATTCATTAGTGTAAGTCCCGCGGAGTTGTAGATTTTGTACTAAAGTTTTGGTACATAAACTCTGCTGGCTATCCGAATCTAAGATTGCTTTCACGAATAAAGGTTCACCGTTACGAGTGTAAACTTTAACTTGAGCGGTAGGTAAAAGAACATAACTATTTTTGTTAACAGCCGACAAATATGTTAATACTTGAGAACAATGGGGTTCGTTTGGTATAGTCATGGCGGTATTCGAGTTTTGCTTGGATTGCGAATTTACTTGAGTCCTACCCTGGGCATATATATATTGCGGATGATTATTGTCTAAATGAATCAAAGTGTGATGATTTTTGTTACAAACTTGACATCTAGATGTCGATTTGCATGCGGATACACTGTGAACATTACTTAGGCAATTGAAACAAAGAGATTTTGATTTCACATAACGATGTTTTTCGTGCGGATTTGAAGTCGTAAACTTCCGACATCTGTAAATGGCATGAGAGCGGTCATTACAATATATACAAACTTTAATGCTAAATTATGTATCCGTTTTGCGCGTGTTCTTATTAATCGTAGAAGTTTTGGTAGAGGGTTCAAATATATTTAAATTTTTTAATACGGTATAACGTTTTTTGAGAAACTCGAGAAATTCTTCGGTAGTAGGTAGCGTTTTCAAGTCGCGGCCAATTTCAAATGCTCGTCTACTTTGATAATCCACTTTCTGTTCTAATAGGAAAACGATAAGCGTATCAAAAGTTACTTCAACGGATAAATTCTAATTTTTAATTAAATCAAGTGTCTTTTTGCAAGTAATAAAAATGTTAGAGTAAAGGCAACTAAATGAGATGAAGACTGTATGGATATCAAAGGTTTCGATATAGCGTCCCTTATTCTCCCATTGCGTTTCGATAGTCTAGTGTGAAGGACCACTCAAGAACCCCGAGAATAAAAAAGAATCCTAAATAACTCAGGTTTCACTAAACAGTTTGAACCATTTGGCAACAGCGTGCGTTTTTCACTAAATTCCGGCAACTTTGTCACTGAACAACCGGCACTGATGCAGTTACTAATAAATACAAGTATTTATATTCGTATCGAGTTAATAGGGTAACATTAACTTGCAAAATACCGGAAGAACAGATACTACATAAAATAAGAGTGTTTTTGAAGCGGCGTTTACGGTAGTTCCAAATAGCGGCATGGACACTTCGAGTACCATAGTTATACTGACTTGGACCCAGGGCGGAGGGTTGAACTAGTGAAAAACCTTTCTAGAAATAGAAAGCGAAGTGACGAATAGTTAACTATTAGAGGTGGGGCAAAGCTTCTAAATAGAAGCGGCTGGGGAAATTGATTCATGCAAATTTCTCCACACAGCACTAGATGCTTCCAATAGTTATGATGAAGACATCCATTTTACTGTTGAAACAGAAACAAATCATTATATTCCTTTTCTTGACATGAAGGTCCATAGAGACAATCAAGGGATACTACGCACATCTTGGTACCGTAAACCCATGGCTAGTGATAGATTACTCAATTACCATTCCAATCATACCATGCAAATGAAGGTTAATTTAATTCATGCTATGGAAAGCCGCGTATGCCAATTGTCTTATCCTAAATACAGAAATGGTGATTTGTTGTAATTTTTTTATCAACATACTTGATAGGTAGGTAAGGGAAAATAAGTGTAACGAATTACACTTATTTTCTACTAAGTAAGGGAAGGATGGAACGGAGGTAATTATCCGCGACGGTTTTCATTTGGGACAACAGGCAAATTTTAAATTTATTTAGTTGATTCTCATTTCAATAAGTATCACGAATATGTGTTAATTTCATTTAAATTGATTAATTCCCTTTCTACTATTTGGTCCTACTAATTGTTGTCCATTTTACACGGGGCAAATATTAGATTTCAGCACTCGCTGTAACCTCGAGCTGGAATCTAATACTTTTTCACTTTTCCATAAATAATTTCTCCCAACGAGACTTAGTGCCCTCAAATGTGTTCGGTCGCTTAGAAGCTACAGCTGCTGATTCAAAAAACATTTGATCACCCCCACTAACTTATTGTAATATATACGTCTAAATATGCCTATCAAATTTAATCGACTAAATCTTAGATTTAATAAACTTATATTTTTGGTACATATACTAGATGCATTTCAGTGAGAAACTCCTCAAAAATTTAAGATGTAGTCCAGACTCCCCCTGGCGACCATTTTGGAAGTATTTTCTATAATTTTCTACCTCCAGGACTGAAAATTGACAACTGGAGCTCATAAAACAAATGTGAAAAATCGAAGAAAACGTCACAAAGGAAACTAAAATTATGAACGATGAATACATGCCTGTGAGCTCAACGTGATGAAAAACCTCTTCTCCAAGAATTGCCTCTGTCAGAGAACTATCGATCATATAATAAATATATATATATATATATATATATATATATATATATATATATATTATAATTATATTGGTTGTGTTGTGTGTTGGCACCAATATGTGGTAAATCCCTGTTATTTGAATAGCTAGGGATACATTTGTAGAATAGTAAGTTAATAACGTTCGCAATATGCAAGCAATAAATTTCCCAGAACATTTAATGGAAATAAATTCATCCTAATTTCTATACAATGACTCAATAATCATTTCAAGCTCTATTTAAACATATTTTATGAAATCTGAGATTATTGTAAGCTTCGCATCTTAACAGATAGTCGAAACATGGAGGTTACCATAGATGCAGTAATATTCAGATTGAAGAGATGTGAAGTTATAATTTTTTTCTGGTTAATTCTATTGCAATTGATAAAACAAATTTTCATTTTATGCAAAAAATGTAGTAATACGTCCAGGACTCAGTTGAGGCAATGAAGCATTATGATAGGAAATCTTTTAGGATAGGACGTATCGGAATGCGGTTTTTTGCATTCGCTAGCAAAAATTATTTATATCACTCGTACCTACTTTGTACCTATTACAAACCGAAATTTGCATTGATGCAGCCAAAAATACATGCGAAAATGCATTTTTTGAGAGGCTTCTCGCAAATTTAATAACTTCGTAATTAAGAGTCAGAATTGGCTCAAGTCGGGTACCCGGAGGTTTTCGAGGTCGCTGATCACGACTATGATGTTCAAATTAACCCCCAGAACACTTGGAGCTCAGGAACGCTGAGGAAATTTATCTCCAGGGACTATCCCGAACTTTATGCGAGAGACGAGAGAAACTGGGCACCCGGGGGTTTCTTGGGTTACTGAATTCGAATATACCATCGGATACCTGGTGGGCCCCAACCTGGACGCGGTTGTCATTTTCGAGAATTTTTCTGGGAATATCGACAATAACGAACCGAAAATCGTTATGGGGGCATTTTGTGTGCGCTGAATCCGAATTTTATATTGGAAACGACCACCCGAACACCTGGTGCGCCCTAACCTGGCCCTGAACGTCATCCCCGAAGGTTTTCCAGACATAATTCAAAAAAACCACCCGAAAATCGTTACTAGGATTTTTTTGAGTCGCTGTATTCAAATATAGCGCCGACGTACACCCCACAGGCACCTGGTCCACCCTAGCCTGGCTCTGAACGTCTTCCCCGAGGGTTTTCCAGACACAATGGAAAAAGACCAACTAAAAATCGTTACTGCGGGTTTCTCGTGTCGCTTAATTCAAATATGGCATCGACGCACACCCCACAGACACCTGGTGCGCCCTACCCTGGCTCTGAACGTCATCCCCGAGGGTTTTCCAGACACAGTTGAAAAAAACCACCTAAAAATCGATACGGGGGGTTTCTTGGGGCGCTGAATTCAATTATGGCATCGGTGAACACCCCACAGACACCTGGTGCAGTGAATCTTTTAACTCGACATCGATGTCATTCCCATGAATGTCAACTAAACCTGGTGTTTAAGCGATTGACGGCAATGTACTGTAATAACTACATGGAATTGTTGTTTCTAGTGAAAATATGTATGAGGGAAAGGAAGAGAATGAATAAAAATTCAATGTTTATGTAATTAACATTTATAAACTTTTTATTGAACTCAAATGAAATATAATCCACCTGTTACTCCACGTAACCTTATCAATCAATAACCTCGATTTTCAAATACGACTAAATGTCAAATTCTCCATCAAGTGACACATCGTTAGTCTCTCCATTGTCTTCATCACCAACTGACGTATTTATCAGTATACTTGTATACTTACACTGAAGCGTTTTGAGCGTTGGGATAAAAGTGAAAGGCCGCTCGGTAAGGTTCGGGGATCCAGCCGGAGATTTTTCTCGTCGTTTTCACAGGGCTGAATCACATTTTCTGAGGGCCCCGTGGGAGAATTACCCATGAATGAATGTATGAAATTATGAGACGATTTTTGGATGGTCTTTTTCAATTGTGTCTGAAAAACCCTCGGGGATGACGTTCAGAGCCAGGGTAGGGCGCACCAGGTGTCCGTAGGGTGTTTGTCGGTGCCATATTAGAATTCAGCGATCCGAAAAACCCTCAGTAACGATTTTCGGTTGGTCTATTCCAATTGTGTCTGGAAAACCCTCGGGGGTGACGTTTAGAGCCAGGTTAGTGTGCACCAGGTGTTCCTGGGGTGTTGGCCGGTACCATATTCGATTTCAGATAGTCAAAAAAAAACCGTAACGCTTTTCGGGTAGTTTTTTTCAATTATGTCTGGAAAACCCTCGGGGATGACGTTCAGGCCCAGGTTAGGGCGCACCAGGTGTTCGGGTGGTCGTTTCAGTGCACACAAAAAGCCCCCATACCGATTTTCGGTTCGTTATTGTCGATATTTCCAGAAAAATTCTCGAAGATGACGACCGCGTCCAGGTTGGGGCCTACCAGGTATCCGTGGGGTGTTCGCCGATGCTATATTCGAATTCAGCGACCCAAAAAACCACCGGGTGCCCGGTTTCTCTCGTCTCTAGGGATAGACCCCGGACATGACGTTCGTCAACCTTCCTGAGCTCCAGGTGTTCGGGGGTCAATTTTAACATCATAGTCGTGACCAGCGACCTATAAAGCCCCCGAGTACCCGACTTGAGCCCATTCTGCATGATTTTTGGCTGCAGCAATGAAACTTCCGGTATATAATAGGTACAAAGTAGGTACGAATAATATAAATAATTTTTGCAAGCGAATGCAAAAAACCGCATTCCGATACGTCCTATCCTAAAAGATTTCCTATCATTGGCATTTTTAGTGCTTCATTGTCTCGACTATACCTAAAAGTGAAGCTCTCAATACCAAGTCAATGGGTTGGATAATTATTGTAAAATAGTGCTCTTATTACTTTGTCATGAAATAAGGCCAAAATATTTCCCAATGAACATTTCAATCATTGGAGGATCCTTTTGATTTTGTATTGTTTTTTGCGTCTTTCAGGCTAGATATTTGGTGATGAACTACTTGAGCGGATATTTTCCATCATTCATAACAGCCTTAGCGGAGAATTTGGAGTATGTTACTCTTTGTCTTAGTAATCTACCTCCTGTTCCGAAATTGTGTGCTGACGAAGAATTTGAAATTAAAAATATATATTTCGCACCACCAAATTTTGGATATTTGAGTAAGTATAACCAGAAAAGGATGAAAATTATAATTTTGATTTCAAATAAAATGCCAAAACTTCTTGTTCCACAAAATAACAATATAGAAAGACTGTATCAATTTCTACGAAATTTTATTCATATATTCTTCTTGTGTATGTTCTGAAATTCTCTAGGTTATATCTAATCATCATACAATTCAGATATATTCCAACTTCAGTGGTGTAAGGTGAATAGTACCAGTCTATAGAATTTGGTCTGCAGTAGTCAGGGGAATTTGTAAATTCGTCAGTTTCCAGAGAATTTGCTTCTGTTCTAAAACAAATGGATTTCTGGTCTTTGACACTTGAACGTTTTTAACGTGAATCTGATGACTTACTTCCATTGTAACTTTACTGGAGACGAAACTGATACAGCTCTAAAAATCACAAATTGGGAGAAGGAGCTGGTATCGACGTCCGCTGGGCAAAGGAGGTAATTGCCAGATATATTCCTGCACTCCCAGACTTTTTGAGATATTCTGATACAATAATTGTTGATGATGATAAACGTTATTCGGTCCAGTTTTAAACCAGAAATTTGCGAAACCTAGATCGACCTAACAATACTTCAATAAATATGGATATATGTTTCAGTATGTATAGTAGTTTCAATTAAATCGAACCACTTTCACCAAGAAATTGAAATAAATGGTACAAGTCTACTCCAATTGACGGTGACTATTGGCAAAGAAGTTATTATTATTAATGCATTTTACAGATCACCTTGTTATACTCAAATCGCACCGTTTATTGATTACCTGTACAATATATTTAAAAATCACACAAAGAACTTCACACTCAGTGTGTTTATCGGAGATATCAATATCGACTTGAATGGAAATACAGACGATTCGCAGATTTACCTGGATACATTAGGAGAGTATGGATATAACAATAAATACTACCACCAGACCGCAGTCAGGTACATGCATAGACCACATTTTCATTAAGTCGAAAACGGGAAACCTTGAATCTATCATTCCGTTGACTGTGGAGACTTGTATTACCGACCATTACACAATACTGGTGCAAATAATATTCAACGATAAGTATGCGAAAGAAACTACAGCCAATTCCAAATTCTATAAACAAATAAACGAAAAAAAATTGATACAAATCAAGAAAAGTACGGATTGGAAATATTTCTTTGAAATAAATGATTTGGAAAACTCGGTTACTGAATTTGTCAGACTAGTCCAAACTGCAATGGATGCATCCATCCATCGACAATTCATAAAAGTTAGAAACAAAGATATGAAGAGGAAACCATGGGTTACTGGATCATTACTGGAATCCACTAATAGGAAGAATACTATGTATGCTATATTAAAGAAAAATTCACAAAATGAAATTTCAAAAACTGAATACAATACTTATAGAGCAATACTAGAGAAAGCAATAAAATACACAAAAATGAAATACTACAAAAACAAGATAGAACAAGAAGAGGCGGATTCAAAACGATTATGGCAATTGGTAAATGAATTAATGAAGGCAAGACAACATACCGATATATCGTTGATGCAGACTGAGGATGGAAATATAACTTGCGATCCAATTTTAATCTCTGAAAAATTCAACTGATTATCTAGCAATGTAGATGCAAATCAAGCAAAAAATATTAAGCAGGACAGAAATTATACGAAACGAAAATTAAATCAGATCACACCTTTTTTTTCTTTCCCACTGACGCCTATGAAATACAAGAAACTATTTGGCAGTTGAAAAATAAAAAATCACCAGGACCTGATGGCTTGAAATCGGAAACACTGAAACTCATATCAACTTACATTGCCAAACCTCTAAGTTATATTATCAGTAAATCCTTGTCAAGTGGTCACTTTCCTTCTGCTTTCAAAATGTCAACTGTGGTACCTGTTTACAAAACTGGCGAAAAGACAGAGGTTTCAAATTATCGACCAATAACACTTATATCAAATTTGGATAAAATTATGGAAAAGAACATAAAAAAAGACTAAATTCGTTTCTGAAGAAATACAATCTGTTGTCAGGAGCGCAGTATGGATTCACAGAAAAAAAGTCTACCAGCGATGCGATATTAGAACTCACGAGCAAAATATATGATTCTATGGATAAACAAAAACCATCCATTGGAATTTTTCTAGACTTGGTAAAGGCATTCTATACCGTAGACCACAATATACTGTTATCAAGCCTTGACGATCTGGGAGTGAAGGGTAAATGACTTGACCTTTTGAACTCATTCTTAACTGACAGGAAACAGCAAACAAAAATACAAAACATACTCAGCAAAAAAGAAACTATATCATGTGGTGTACCCCAGGGGACGGTGTTGGGACCTTTGCTATTCAATATTTATCTAAATAATTTATTCTCCATACGAACACAAGGCAGCATCATAAGTTTTGCAGATGATACGATAATATTCTATGAAAGTAACACATGGGACGACTTAAAGAATAAAATAGAAACTGACTTTGGCAACATTAGGAAATGGTTCGATAATAGACTACTATCAATTAATCTCAAAAAAACTCTCTACCTGCCGTTCTGTAGCTAATCTGCGAGCCTCAACATTTGACAGAATATCAATAGAAGATGACCTTGGAATATTACCATCGAAAAGGGTTAAATACTTGGATATTATGATAGACGGCACCTTAGATGGGACGTACATGTAAACTATTTAGTAAGAAAATTACGTAGTGTTCTATGTAGAATCAAACAAGTCTCACATATAATCAACTTTAAACAAAAAAAAAATATTTACCACAGTTTAGTTGAATCGCATCTGGGCTATGGTATTATAGGATGGGGTGGAGTATCCAAAACATACCTGAAATAATTAGAAAACATACAAAAGCGATTCTTGAAACTAATAATGTGTAGAAAAAACCGAAATCCAAGTGAAGCGCTATTTGAGGAGACACAAGTTTATGATTTGAGGAAACTTTATTTCTTGAGACTAGGAAAAACACAATATTTGCATAAGAACGAACCTCTCACACATTCTCACCAACATAAGACGCGACAAAAAGACAAGTTTATACCCCAATTTATGAAGAAATCAGTCCGTCAGAGATGCTACCCATATCTGGGACCATAGGTATTTAATTGCTTACCTGATAATATTAAAAACGCACCCACAATCCAACGCTTCACTAAAACAGTCAAATATTTTAGCTACCAACCACCTACTTAAAATCAATAATAGGAAACTAAATCAATTAATAATGATGATTAAAATGAAAACTATTCATATTACTAACAATTGGTATGATGTTAAAGTACTACTAATATTTTTTTTTCATATATTTAATTAGGTTGTTTAAGCACTACTTTTTATGTATTTTCAACTTTAAATTTTAACTTCATAATTAGGAGATATTCTGTACATTTCTATTCATCTTTTGTTTTGTGTGGTGTTTTGTATATTTGTTTGTTCATTTATTTATATATTGTCGCTCTACATACAGGTCTCGCGTGCAATAGTAAAACCTAGTAACTCCAAACTTTCAAGTTTCCAGAACTAAGGTTTAAAGTAGTTTAAATACTAAAACCCATATAAAAAATATCTAAACCTGAAATTTCACTCTCCTAGATAATTTTGTATGCTCTATTCAAATTTGATATAACCAATAAGATATTTATTCGTATTAAAATTTTATTAACACATTTATAGTTATTAGAAACAAAAAAAACAAAACGCAAATTGGGTTACTACCTTTTTCTATTTGAACATTACTTGATGTGCGTCATTTTTTCTGTAGTAAAAGTCAGTAATTCAATTTACTATATCTTGTTATTCCTTTTGCCATGGTAATAGCTAGTAACTAAACCTTTTTTTTATTTTCAAGTGTCTAACCAAAAACCAAGCATGTAGACATCGCCTGAGTATGAGTGAAATCCATTCAATATTAAACGACAGTTAGTTAAATTCAACTTAGTAAAATAGTTTTTTACATTCAGGGTAATGATTTGCAAAATAACTTGCCCCTTACGATTCAACAGATAAGTGAAGTTAGCTAGGTATAAAGGACAAATAAAATTCAATTTTGTGCTACCTTAGTTGACGTTAAAGGTTAATTTTAAAGGCCAAAATAAAACAATACAAAATTTACACCTAAACTTTTTATTGATTGAAATACAAAAAGAATGCATTTTAATAGTTCAACAGTTAGTAGCACTTCTTATCAAACAAACATTTAAAGTTCAGTAAATGACTTCACTAGATCATCATGCTCATCTGAATTTGGTAATTCTTGTCAAAAAATGTGCTTCCCGGGTGGCATAAACGGCAAAAGCTCTTGTAGAGTAGTTTTTTTCGTTTTGGTATTCATATCCCTACTAAGTGTTGCGTTTTTTGGTAATTCCAATTTAAATTTAGGTTCCAAGACATAGTCTTCTTTAAAATCATCATCTTCCAATCCTTCTTTAAAAAAGAGTTTTTTCGATCCTTTTCTAAACTGCACCGATTCTATGTCAGAAAGTTTTGGTATAAAAGAGCTATCTTTTTTACGTTGAGTGCATTCATTTTCAAAGAGCCTGAAATCTTCCGCTCTCAGTGTAGTTACAACATTTAATTTATTTGAGGTTTTAATTATCTTTTCTAGGTCTACGAAATCCAGTATTTCTTTTGATTTGTTCCATTTCCTGCCGATTGACCATGTAATGAGTCGGCTTACATGAAACTATGTCCAGGTTCGAAGTACTTAAATGTAATTGTTTCTGGGCCCCAGTCTGCGTTAACAAGTGTAAAACAAGCAGTGAAAACAACACAATTTTTATTTTGATAGCAGCAATTATCGGCCCAGCAGATAACGTGTTTTGTTGCTGCATTTAATTTGATTATAGCATTGTAGTAAGCCGATACGACATCTGCAGCCTTCCGTCCCATAATAGCTTCGTGCCAGTCTATGCATTTATTTAATCCTGCTGGTTTTAAGTTAGCAAATGTTTCATGTAGAACAACTAACATGCTGACAAAGAATGAATTCTTGATAGTAATTTTAGGTAAGAGGAATACTTTTTGCATGTCAACTGCATAAAACTCGATGTCGTTACAATTTTCTTCAGATGTGTCTTGGTTGTACATTTGTCTTGCAATCGTATATCGTTGTTTATGTATATTATACTTAGCACAGGTAGGGCATAAAAGATTATTTGGCGATAGTAGTTGTTCTGTTTCTTCCGAAGTCCTGCCTTCCTGAGAATGATCATGGTTTTTGTAAATAGAGCACATCCATCTTACGACGGAGTTGAAAAACCTATATTTTTTTTGACGAAAACTTTCCTACACGTTTCGTAGTTGTGGCCAGACTTGTGTTTGGAACAAAAATCTTTGTGCATTTGGTGTATCGTTATATCCGGAGGGAGATACCTTCTATGAGGTGCATGGGCCAAATTATAATGGCTCACCTGCGGATGGTATGAAACTATATGTTTTTCAATTTCAGAATAATGTCAATTTCGCGTGCTATACGTGAACCAGTTATTACATAGGAAAAGGATAGATTATTAAAAAGCAATATGCGTACGACATTTCTATAATACTTACATAAAACAAAATTATTATTGGTCCCTAGCTCTTGCAAGAGTGTATGGATGCCTGGAAATGATAGAACCCCATAAATAATTACCTCTCCCCAAGTATCCAGCACATAAATAATTGATTAGGTATCTAATTCATTTAACTAGAAAAATTGAGGAGAAGAGTGTTGCGCAAAGTGAAGAAAATATCCAACGTTCATAAAACAAGCATTGTTTCAGATTATAATAAGTGAAATATCCGACGAGGGGGTACTTATCGTTAAATTGAAGAAATGGATACTGTAGAATAGCCTCCGTAAGTTGCACTAGAAAAAAGCTGTATATTTTAGATCCCGATTACTTTCCATCCATTAGTCTAATAGTGGTTTCAATAAATCCATACTCGCATTATAATTGTGATAATTAGCCTTGTAATCACCCATGAAGAAAACCGCCTCTCGCACATTAAGCCTTATTGCCAGAGACGTTTGCTTCAGTTCTTCTTTAACCCCCGTATACACGTGTACAAAATTGTGTAAACCACAATATTCCAAATAACACAATTTGAAAGAAATATTCAACAGATCTGCCTACAGAAAGCAGTTTACCAGTTGTAGATGAACTAACAATCCTTTTGCTTAACACAAAACCCACATTTCAATTCTTCACTCGTAGTCGCCTCACCCATGTTTTTGTTGTTACGGCAATTGTAAAACACAACCAGTTCAAATGGTTTTTATTCTGCTGTTAATTATACCGGCTGTCCCGATTAATTAACGGAAAGTGATGAAATATATTTCCAATATACTTAAATTTATTGCGGTGAGATTATTGGATTATTACTACCCCAGATGCATGTTAGTTCGTAACACTCTCCCCTGTGTAAAGGAAACAAAAAAAAGTACAAGAGAAAGAGAAAAAAAAGGAGAAAAAAAAGTCAGTCTTCCGTGATATCCTTAATGTGCCAAGATCCCACAAAAACGGCTTATTTTTCCTGGTAAGACTAGTCAACAGATGAACTCTACTTGCAAAATCAGTAACGAATCTTCTATATCAGGAAATTAACCCAATAAATCGCCGAACATCTTTAACGTTTTTCGGAGTGGGAAAATCCACCATACTTTTAATTTTATCTGGATCCGGACGCAATCCACTTTTATCTACAACATAGCCAAGATATTTGAGTTCGTTTCTGACAAACTCACATTTTCCCTTGTTCACCTCCAGTCCCATATCGTTCAATCTATCAAAAAGTTCCTTTAGAATCCTCGAATGGGTTTCAAAATCAGGATTGGTGATTATTATATCATCCAAATATACAAATAAATAGATCTCTAAATCAGCAACGGGGTTTATCTACCAATCGTTGGAAACAAGAGGGAGCATTCCGCAGCTCAAAAGGCATTCAGGTAAACTGATATAGGCCTTTACCTGGAACTGTGAAGGCAGTCTTCTCTCTCGATGACTTGTCTAAGGGAATTTGCCAATAATCACTCTTGAGATCGACTGAGGATAAAAACTTATAACCTCTAAGCCCATCCAAGATCATAGAAATATAAGAGATAGGGTAGGCATCCGGCTTGGTAACTCCATTAACCTTCCTGAAGTCAATACAAAATCTGTGCTCTCCATTAGATTTCTTCACAATGACAACCGGTGAGGGCCACGGAGATTGTGAATGTTCTATCACACCTAATTTTAACATTTTGTCCAACTAATCATTAATAATTTTCTGCATATAAGGAGAACAAGGATAATATCTCTGTTTAATAGGAAGAGCGGTTCCAGTATCAATAACGTGACAAACAGTTTTTGTACAACCTAACCCGACAGTCTGTTTCGAAAAGAAATCCGAAATTAAATCATTTAACTCTCTCAATTGTTGTTCCGTCGAACCCTCATTAACAGAATTCAACAAACAAACATTATCACGAACTTCATAAGTACCTGTAGAAAGACAAGATAACACATCCATATCTCTCCAGAAATCTACACCAAAAATAATACTAACGTTAATATCTAAAACTACCAATATCCTCGTTATCCTAACTTTATTATCTAGCTTAATAGGAAGCTGAACCGTCCCTAACACGTTACAATTTTCACCATTTGCTACTGTAACTGAGGAAGTCGATTTTTCAACTTTTAAATCTAAATTCAGACTCTGAAGTCGTTCCCAGCCTTCTAGGCCCATAACTGTGCAAGTAGCACCGCTATCGAGCAGACCTATAAATTCTAACCCATAAATATCGACGACCAAATAAGAAAGAGAGTCTCCCTTCACCTTATGAAGTACACTATTTATTTTTTGCTTTCGAAATTGCATACCCACAAATTCCAACCAATCACACCACGAATCTGTAGTCGGTTTCTCATGGTCAACAACCGAAGTCCGACTTACCGACGGCTTGACCTTTCGTTTTTTGCACCATGTTGACAGCTATATCGAGTTACATCCAATTTGCCACACCTTTAACAAAATTTTCGTGAGCGAGGTTTCGTACACTCTCGAAAACCATGCCCGGATTCACCGCAGTTCCAACACTTGCCAGAGTTGTTATTACCCAAAACATTATTTTCATTGAATCTCCTACTAGGACTTGAACCAGTGTAAGATGACGACGACGGCGACTCTACTCCACCCGCTAAATCCGGCTCTATGGAACTAATATGTGGTGTAAGACTAAGGCGAGGTCGAGACGCAATCTCCCTATTAATTTCAAATTTCTTACACAATACCCTCAAAGATTCGACGGTCTTAATATCATCACAAGCCGCTAAATGATAGGGTAAAATGTTACTTTTCAGGACATAAACCTTTTCTTCTTCCGTGGGTGGTTGTTCTAAGCGATTAAACAAATTTATCATGGTAACAAAATAGACACCTACCGACTCCTTTTGGTTTTGATATCTTGCTCTAATCATTGCCCATAGTCGTTCATTGTGATCATACGGTAAGTACTCCTCCTTGAAGAGACGAACAAATGTAGACCAGGAATCTATTTGAGATTTAATGGAAGCATACCAAATGAGAGCATCACCCTGAAGAATATCAATCAAAGAATTTCTTAATTCGTTCTCGGGAAAATTGTGTGCCACCCTATAAGTCTGAATTTTCTCTAAAACCGACTTAACGCTCAATCCACTCTGCTTGCCAGAAAAAACAACGCCCCATTGACTAGGAGGACACCGACTATCTCGCACAACAACGGTATTAACATTTGCTCCTGAAGCCTCACCATGACTTGTAGGAGTCTGCGAAGGATCCAAAGAAATAGATGCCGCAGGAACGTCAGGGACCATCACGGTAGCATTAGTAGCAGCAGGAACCATGTACGACTCAGCACCTTTCCTGTCTACCACATCTTCAAGATGACGTAACTGATCCAACTAATTATCGATGGACCTCCTCCATGCATCCGCCTCGTCCAAGGAAGCATCAAAACTAAGCCTGAGCAATCTTCCATTCAAGTGTTGCAGAACGGTAAACATATAATTAGCAGCCGCACTGTTGTGATCCCCGTCGAACTGATCTATAAAGGTTTCTAGAGTAACGACCTTCTGATTACAAGCGGATCTCTTGATTAACGTCGGGAGTGAAAGAAGCATGACCCTCTAAGGTTCCAAAAGCTTCCTGCTCTAGTTTGCGCGACAACATCCGTCTCAAGGACCTAACTGATTCAGGACCGAACACAGTGTAACCTCTGACTTGTAACTCGTACTACAATTCTTCCCTACCTAAATATTGAGGATCCATTCTTAGTAGCGGACCAAGAAGAAAGAGAAGGGGGAAGAAAGAAATAAAATATTTACCCTGATAGGGATTAAAACGACACTAGATATTGCGAAGAAAAGAAAATTTGTAACGTAGCTCGATACCTACGTCAACTATAGGAAATGCAAATTTTAGGACAACCTTTATGTTGACTACTCAAAGAAAATTTGTGATATCGGGTGGTTCCACGAAAACACAATATGTCAGCAAAAAGAAATTCTCAATTAGCAAATAAAGCAACGAGATCCGACCTAATCTGTTCCACGAAATTATTAGTGATTAGTCAGTTACCAATCGATTCTATTATAATCGTGAATTTAATACCTTAACCATGAAAATAAAATACAAACAGAACTTTATTAACATCTGACTATCCCGTATATTTGAATCTATATCATAAAATCAAGTATTTTTCCCTCTAAAGTCTTTTACGATATTTAAAAGAAAATAACTAAGTTAACTAATTTCCTTTCCCTCACTCTCGCTCACTCTGTATGAACAATTAATAATACACAAATATATTATACCTAATTATCAAATCGATAACTGAATTTCGAAAAGAAACAAAACAATGTCCTAAAAAGCAACCGTAAAATATTCCACTAATTTCTTTAAAAGAATTCACTCATTTTGCTAATCCTAATCAAAATAGTTTTAAAGCTTTTCTATACCTTACCTATGTGATTGGATAGAAAGAATTTTAACGTATTTCTCATTTACATATTTCTCTGTTATGACAGAAGTCCCAACCACACAAAAAAATGATTAAGATCTCGGACGAGCCCCCAAAAATACTGTTACGTTAATTTCGCGTGCTGTACGTGATACATTTATTACATAGGGAAAGTATAGATTATTAGAAAGCAATATGCGTACGAAATTTCTATATTACTTACATAAAACAATTAGTGTTTTTAAATGAAACTCAAGGTCTCTAGTTAATTCCACAATATAATACAAGTTATTGAAAATTCTAAAACATTTACAATTGTTTCGAACAATTGTAAATTTTTTAGAATTTTCAATAACTTGTATTATATTGTGGAATTAACTAGAGACAATTGTAAATTTTTTAGAATTTTCAATAACTTGTATTATATTGTGGAATTAACTAGAGACCTTGAGTTTCATTTAAAAACACTAATATGAGCATATTCCACGAAGTAAGGGTCGAGACAGTCAACTTTATTACATAAAACAAAATTATTATTGGTCCCTAGCTCTTGCAAGAGTGTATGGATGCCTGGAGATGATAGAACCCCATAAATAATTACCTCTCCCCAAGTATCCAGCACATAAATAATTCATTAGGTATCTAATTCATTTAACTAGTTAAATTAAGTTACTAGATTTTATTAAAGTACGGCAGAGGTATATATGTGTATTCTGATATATAAATTGTCATTTTTATCTTTACCTTGTGAATAAAAAATTATTATTATTATTATATTATTATATATGGCATTGTAAAAAATTGGTAATGATACAGATTTTAAGCAAAATTTCTATCTCCCTCTCCCTCTCCGTCACCATCACGCTCTTTCTACCTTCCTCCCTCTCACCGTTCATGAATTTTCTTTCTGACAACCTCCATTTGTCTGAAAATAACCAAATTACCCACTCAAAATATCAAGAATATATTCAATAGTTTCATTCAAGTTGATATTTTCTATTTTTATATACAATCTATGTTTCTAAATACATACAGTGTAGAATATTCATTCTAATATATTTATGAATTTTTAGCTATCTCCAGTAATTTGATCATATATGCAAATAAAGTACATGTTTGTATTGCAACTGATAGTAAGAGATTTCCACCGAAATATAATTCACAGTTCCTGAAAAATTTTTTCGAAAATATTCGACTGATGGATGAAGAAGTAAATGGATGTTCTTAAGGTTAATTTGATGGAGGTAGTGCACATACTGAGTAGTTTTAAATCAATTATGCTGTAATAGTAAATTATGAAACTGGAAGTTAATAGAACTATATGAATGTAGGAATACCGTCGACTGGGGCCAGTGTCAATTGCTGCTTGACCTAATTCAGAGATCCGTCACCTTTATAATGATGTTTTGACTACAATATTCCAAATTCCTGTGGTTAAGTATGCCAGCGGCTCCCAACTTTTTAGCTTGTTGCCCAATAATATTTTTAAAACAATTTTGCGGCCCACACCGATTTTATATATATATATATATATATATATATATATATATATATATTAGTAGGAAAGTAATACCGACCTTACTAAATGTGAAAGTAGAGTTAATCTAAAGGTCTGTAGTGGTAAAAGCATTTCTTGAATGTGCCTCAAATTTTCGTCATTTTCGTCGTAGTTGGTGTTGTTTCGGTTTTTAATTTTAGAATAATTATATCGCGATGACTGGTTCGATGGACTAGCTTTAATGGTAAAGTTCTCCCGAAGAAGTTATAAATAAATGACGAAAATTCGAGGCACATTTAACATTCGCTTTTACCACTACAGACCGCTTCCCATTAGATTCACTCTACTTTCATATATATATATATATATATATATATATATATATATATATATAAAACAAAGACAATGATAATTTGGTAATACAGGCAGAAAAAAAGGCTACTGAAGAGGAGTGATAACCGCAGACATGAAGGTTTCTGGCTAAATAACCATCCTTAGTAAGGTATAACTAAGTAAGTATGTGAAACTTGGGAGCAAAGATGTTATCTGAAACATGGGAAAACACAGACAACGGATTTGTACACTTCTCTTCAGTAGCCTTTATCATTCTCTTTGTTGTTCACATTCCACGCAATAATCTACTTTTTGTTTATTTATAATGCCCATATATTTCAGTAAATAATAAATTCAATTGAATAATTGAAAAATACCATGCAAAAAGGAAAAAAGAACTTTCTACTGACGATCCTTTATTCATTAATTATTAATAGATATATTAACATGGCTGTCCAAACTTAATGGGATTTCTGACATTGTTTGTCCCCTACTATTGCATCAATATCGGTCTCGAAACTTGACAATTTCAGCCTCAAGTCACTCACTACGTTCAACTTATTTCTATACTCATTTTTCCAATAAAGTGAAGTAGAAAAGGTTCTTTCACACATATACGTAGTTGAGAATCCCATCAATTGCTTCATTGCAATTATGCCAATCGCGGCATAGTCTTTCCGCAAATTTATCCAAAAAGGAATCAATGGGGTCGTTCCAAAACTTGATTCCAGATCCTGATCACAAGACAGCTCAATTGAAGAGTCCTCTTCGCTTGAAGACATGTTAACTTTTTCTGAGCTGCGGCCCACCGGTTGGGAACTGCTGAAGTATTCAATCGTAAAACTGTACGTTCCGTTTAAAAAATTGTCAAGAAACATGAGAACTCTAATTAAAAAGAGTTTCATTTCGAACACAACATGGCACCTTCTTTGCCGAAACCAATATTTTAGTCACCTTTCCATATTACAACCACCACAAAGACAGATTAAAAGCATATGATGTGGACGAAATTGCAACTTTACGTGGAATATTGGTGCTTGGACTCCCCCCGTACTACTGTGATCTGAATCCCATTGAATAAATGACGTAAAACTGTTGTTTGAACGTGAGGTATTTGTCGTTAAAAGCGACAACTTCAATAAATGCATCAAGCATGACATCAAAGAAGAATCGTCTATGTGAAAGATTGACGATATTTAGGATGAACGAATGGAATCAGTTATTATTAACGTCAATAATTACACTTCCTCCAAATCTGACGCAGAATAACCCTTTTGTTACCATATTAAGATAATACTACTAAAATTTACTGTTAGTCATTGTTAATACTACTTGCTTTATAACTAAATCATTTTAAAACTTAGTTTTAAACATTCTGCGTACTATTATACTAAATCAATATGTGATTCATACAAACTGATTATAAAAATACGTTGTTCGTTAACATTTCAGTTTATCTGTGTCTCAATATAAGTTTATCTCTTTATATTCAATATTAAAATAAAATTTTGGCATATTCCTTTGTTTGTATTTCATCTCACGTCACTTACTACCATAAGAACTTAGATTTTAATCTTTTGAAAATAGAAAGGGCTCGAGAAAAAACCCTAACCTTGTCCTGTTACGGGGTGAAGCTAGCAGTCCGACACAAATATAGAAAAAAATGAATGTTCAGTATAATATTTTGTTATCACTTGAATAATCTCATCCTGCATTAGTTTTGCGAGGGTCATGAAGATTTATTATTCCTTGAAATTTATGAATGAACTTTACTTCTAATGTATGTGTTATTTATACACGAAATAATTATTTTGAATGGATAGATATTGTTGCAATTTTGCTGAATTGTTAAATTCAATTGAAAGTCCGAAGTGTTTGAAATACTTTATCCTTCGTATATTCACGACATTTGTGTCTATTGTTAATCTGTAACTATTGTATATACCGGCTTACCAATTATACCAATCGTGGAAAGGCACTTTCTCCAATCCTTACTTACATTTATTTTATTTGTACTCAAGAGACTGATTCAGACTTTAGTTTTATCTTCAAATCCTATATATGTACAGCAACTAAACTAACGTCTAGTCGGTATAGAGTATTTAATGCTTTTTAGCAAATGCGTATTGCAAATTCATATCAAATTAAGTTTGGTTCATTATTTATTGTATAATTTGTTCTGTAAATAACAGTGAGAATTCTTCTGAGTTTTATTCGACTTCAACATATCCGAAGACCATCGATTATGCATACTGCCTATGCCAACATTCAAATGAACGGATTGAATTTTTGCAGCTGGAATTATAAATTTATTAAATTTTTAAAATATCATCACTAAAAAGAGTGATAGGGAAAGTAACCTAAACATTGCACATGACAATCCATGTCCTATTCCTTTAAATAAAAATGTTCAAATACTAGAAAAATATTCAAATTAAAGAGCCAGAATTAAAAATAAAACTCTTGAATTAAAATCAAATAATAAACAGTATCAGAAAATAGCTGATATAGACGAAAAATCACAGAGTGATTATAGCATAACCAAAAGCACACACAGTCCAGAAAATACTTTAGACACTTTAATAAATATTCCTAAAAACTGTCTTGAAACCCCTGATGTAGATACACTATCAAAAAGCTTAGAAACTATAAACCAACAAAGCACTGTAATAAATACGGATACCAAAGAGAAACATTTAATGTAGTAAATTTCAGAACACACGGTAAAACATATTTTATTACAAATACAATTGAAAAGTGGAATGCGACCCACTTTTTGTTTAGAAAAATGATACAGGACCATAACAGTATTGAAACAAATAAAACATTTTACTAGGTCAAAATTAAATAATTGTTCTGTATACAACTAGCTAATATCTTGAAATCGAGGCCGCTTCAAAACAAAAAATGGATTTTCCAATTCGACAAAGAAACCACAAACCTAAATCGGGGGGATAGTAAAAACCAGGTACAGAGCAGTAAGAGCGACAGACAGTGTCGGGGCGAATACGCGAAGGGAAAAGTCCTTTCCCTGTCACGGTAACGGGCATCAGTTTTTTTAGGTGTTAGCGGTTTCAGAGGAAGAAGTTTCTCTCCGTTGTGTCAGGGCGTGAAAGGGATACTTAGCTATCCTTGACGGTGAACACTGTCCCCCTTCGTGACACAAAACTGGAAGACTCGCATAGCACGATACCGGTTACTGGCACTACCCACGGTTGCTAAAAATATATTGAAGATAGGCAGTAGCTAGGCCGGAGAAAGGAAGTTTTCCAACGCAGTAAGTTTTTAAACAAGTTGAGAGTTGAATTTTGTTTTTTTATGAGACATTTATTCGTTTTATCATTTCGCGCTGGTTCTGAACTTGGTATTTATAAATTTTACGTAGGGAGAAGCTATAACGATATATTTATTTTATTGTCTGTTCTTTCACGGGGACTGGACAAGTTGGCCGCTTTCAGTTAAATATTGAATGTCCAGGCTCACAATTTGGGCACAGTTCGTTCTGTAGGATATGAATTTATCGTTTGTGATGATATAATAAGATTTCACGGGGTACCGCCAACCTGACAAGAGTTAGGTTTCTAATTATTTAATTATTATTTTGTTGCGCCACATAATTCGCTTCCACCTCGTAGGTAGGATATAAATAATAGTTGAAACAAGGTTAATTTGTACTTAGTATCAAAGGGCCGGAGCGTATGATTTTCTTTTTCCTCTTGTTCTCAGCGAACTTGTGCTACAATAAATAATTTCAATTTGTTTTATTGTTCACACGTGATTAGGAATTTCTTTCAGATTAAGTAAAATAAATAAACATTGTAGGTGATTCAAAGACCTGCAAATTTTGCAACTCGAAACTTACGCATTGAAACGGGAGCGTCGATAAATAATTATTGTTCATAGATCAGCAGAATTAGTTTACGCCTCTACTTTCACTTTTTGTTGATGTCAAGGGCTATGACACGAAACCATTGTAGTTTCGCATAGTATTGGATTCAACAGTGAATAAATTTATATTTTTTTGCGCCTTGAGACAGGTGAATATCGAGCTAAGGGTTAAATCATACGCCCCCCACGCACGTTGAAATACTAAAACGATAAGGGGGTAATTTCTTTGTTCTATCTCAGGGCGAGGGTTATATTATAATTATAAAATGACAGCATTTCTTAGAGCACCAATAAAAAGTGTCCAGAACAAAATAAAAAGTGTATAAGACACGAAAAAAAAGTGTATAGAATTCACCGAAAATTGTATAGGAACGGAGTGTATAGAATCAGACAAAATAAAAAGAACAGCAAGTTCTTTAGTAAATAAACCAGATTCGTCACATATTAACGATAAAAACCACACTTCTGATATCGAATTTTCGAACTCAAATATAAATCATTCACAATTATTTATACCTATTTGTCGCGGCGATAATACAAATTGTACCTCGACGCCAGTTAAAATAAACACAAATTTCCAGAATAGTTGGAAACAAATGGAAGAATACACTATTGGATCAAATATCAATATTAACACGTAAAGTGCCGTGGTGGGTGTCAGGAGCCCACCATTTTTTACACCAAAATATTTCTGAGGGGCCGTGGTGGGTCTATGTAAGGCACCATACCAAATTTTGCTTCTAGCCTCGGTGGATAATACTAACACACCGTATCAATGTAAACTATATTGGGATAGATTCTTAAATGTTTTGGCTTCATTTTAGTCTGTTTGGCCTGTATGTGGTGGACTTATGTGGCCCACCATGGCCCGAAAATTAAAAAAAATATATAAAAGAGATATTCTTTTTATGAAAAAAAACTTTTATTGTAAAAAAAAGGTACCATATAATGTGTAGGGGATTAAGGCTTTAGGAAGGCATCATAACATTTCAAACATAGAAATCTTTAACATTATTGCATCGATATTTAGTATTAGTTGTTTTATTTTTAGCAGCCTTCCTTCCCAGTTGAATTACGTTTTTCTGATAGCAACCAAAGCATATGTGTTTTTTCCATCTCTTCTGAAACATGGTGTTCTTCTATTGATGATTGCATGTCTTCAGGAAAATGTTGCTTTACCAAACCTAATAAAAATAAATAGAATAGTTATTTACTTTAAATTTTTTTATGTTTTTTAACCTTCTATAACTTGTTCCCGAAATGTTGTAATACTCATTTTGTCATTGGTAATAGATTGATGATTGATAAAGGCGTTTACCAAAGCAGACCCAACAACCAACTCAATGGCTAATTTCCTATACCACGTCACTCCCTGCCGTAGAGAGGTGTTGTATGTGTTCGAATTTGATTCAAATACCAAATTCTCCTGTGATTTTCAATTTCAACTTCCCCGGTATAACACCATTTACATATTCTGCCCAAAACATATAACGAAATATATCATTCTTTTCAACATTTAATATTTCTTTACATCAACAAAAAATTCAATTAACATTACCACCACATAAGAAATACAGATAAATATCAATATCATCTTCTGAAATTCCAATTAATATTTCAAAGTACGCGACACCTTATCGCTTCATAAAAACCCTCTTCCAAACTCCGTTATCTGCGTCTACGAAACCTTTTCAGGCCATAAAAAATCACCCTAACTGCATAACCTTTCACTCGCTGTATCTGAACGTTACATTTCAAAATCTTTTATCCCATTGGTCAAATCTTAATATTTTTCTCCTTCCTCGCAACCACGTTAACCGACATATAAATATGCATAAAACCTCAATTTTAGTCACTTCCCAGTCATCATTCGTCATTCATAGACTTCTCAGTCAGCGTTCATACAAACTTCCAAGTCGGTATTCACACTTCCCAGTCGTCATTCGTCATCCATAGACTTCTCAGTTAGCCTTCATACACTTCCCAGCCGGCATTCATACACTTCTCACTCATCCTTCATTCTCTCTCTTCATCATTTAACCGTCGTACATAATGGTACTCATGTTATAAGAGCACCCGGCGGTTGTCCCGGTAAACCACATGTGTAATTAATCATTCATTACTCCAGCAGATTATGTGCTAAATAATCAAAGTGCAAAACGCGTATGATCCAGTGAGATTCTTAATTGTTCATGCAAAAAAACACTTTATAAAGTCATACAATATAGTAACATGAAAGTGAAATAAATGTTTAATTTCTTCATCCATCATAATCCTACAACATATAGTGAAGAAAATAAACGGTTCTTCGAGCAAAACATTTAACAATGAAAACCTTCCATTCCATTTATTATCCCAAGTGCAAAAAGGGTTAATAAAACATGACCCTTTGAAGCCGAATTGAAAAAAGGGATAATAAAACAGTATGAATTCATTTGGTCTAGAATGAAAAATAAAATAAGTTCGAAAAAGCTGAAAAAATTACAGGACATCTTACCTGACACGTCTATGTAGCTTTTGTGCTTATTATACTCCACTATACACTTCGGTTTTTTTAATTTCCCCAGATCTCTTACGAAGGGTCACCATTTCAGGGACAAACTTTGTATTTTGCATCAAAATGTCTCGCTTGTCCTTCCACTTTTCTACGAAGACCCCCGTGTTACTTTCTTCAGCACAATGTTCTCCTTTTTTCAGTTTCTTTTCTAATACATTCTTCACGTTCTTTTTTCTATTGCTTCTCAACATCCCCAGTAGATAAGATTTCTCAGACATCAACTTGTGCGTTAGCTCGACCGATGTATAGTAGTTATCTACACAAAGGGTGCGTCCTTTTCCAAGTAAATCAGCTGCTATATTCAGTACAACATTAGTTGGAACCGTTGCAGCTCCTTCAGCGTGTTTCTATTGGCCGCAATAAACTTTTCAATCATACCAATAGCCTCCTACAAGACATAATTAAAATAATTGAATGCCAAACTTGTGCCTTTTGTTGCTTATATAATATTTAAACATCAACTTTCCTTTCTGTCTAGATACAAATGAATGTAATCTAGAATGCATTGACTCAAAATATTTGACACTGAATCTCATTGTGAGCTGGCATTCATAAAATTACAATCAAAATGGCAAATTAACTAAATTGTGATGAAAAAATAGAAATCGTGTTTATTGTTGGAGAAAACTACAAAACACATCTCTAGACAGCAAATCTTTTCAATAATACATATCCACATAGAAACGTTGGGCATTCCACAATTACAAAAATATCAAATGAAATGAAGGCCAGTGGAAGTGAAAATAATTTTAAGAATAAACGCCACTAACAGGTTGCCAATGAGGACAGTGAATTTGAAATGATGTTTCCTGTCATAGAAGATCCAAAAATGTCATTATGCAAAAGGACCTCTGGAATCCAAAATACTTCACTAAGTAAATGAGCAGTAGCAAATATTATATAACGTAAGACATATCAGGAATACAAACCGCAATTCTTACACACATTACTACCGATATTCGATTTGAATTGTGCGCTCTGATGCAAAGAAGGAACAAAACTCAAATTTTCATGCTGAATGGATGTTATTACATATTTAAATATGTTTTATTGAGTATGAGTGTACTTTATAACATTCTTCTGTATTGTAAAAAAATACGGTTATTTATTACTCTTGAGAAGAAATCATATTTTTTGACAAACCTCGTATACAGCTTTTAAAAAATTGATATCCGATGGTTCCATTCCAAGTTTTGGACCATGCTGAACTTTATACCAAGAATAATTCTTTTTCATGAAACCAATAATAAAAATGTTTTTAATATACTTCCAACTTGAGTAGACACTTCGCGGTTCGTTGCGTTGCACCCTCACTACAAAACCAGTGATTCTGACAGTTGTTTTACAAATAACTATTTCCTACTTGTAATGAATTAACTTTCCAATGTTACTATCAATCATTCGTGAAAAATTTTCAGGCTTTGGAAGATTCAAAACTGTTCAAAATTGAAAATCAAAATAGTTATTTGTATAACAAGTGTCACAAGGACTCGTTTTGTAGACCGGGTGCAGTTTCCGCAACGAACCGCGAAGCATTGATTACTACAAAAAGTCATTGTGATAGGAGTTTTACATACTATTTTTTATAATGAACGTGCAAAAATGTTTTTGATAAAAATAAAATTGTAATTAAAGATTTTTGTGTTTCTTTATTAATGTTGGTAACTTTCACATATAGTGAGCAGAAAATCAATAAGATCAATCTGTGAGTCACCTTGAACAATAAACAATTATAAAATTGGTCACTTTTGTACATTCCGGAAGGCTGCATTGTCATAACAAACTGAAATTTTTTCTCGGAAAACTACCAGAAAAGTGGTATATCTCGATTTATAGGACCCGTTGTACTGGCGCTAGTGAGCTGAAAATATATGGAATTCATCTGTGATACACGTTGAACAATATACAATCCTAAAATTGTTAACTTGTGTTCATTACGGAGGCTGTATCATGATAACAAACTGAAATTTCCTGGAATATTACCAGAAGGGTGGTATATCTGGATTCATAGGACCCGTTTTTATGGCTCTAGTGAGATGGAAATCAATAAAATTCATCTGTGGGATTCTCTGAACACTATGCAATCATAAAATTGGTCGCATATATTCACTACGGAGCCTGTATTATTCCATTGTCAAACTCGCTTTCGATTTCTTTGTTCTACTTCTTTTTTTTCCAAATATTCTTTATTGACAAGTTTAGATTCCCTTTTACAACATTTAGAAGAATACACTGTGTGCGCCGATGTTCTGGCAATTTTTCTTCATGTTGCGTGCGTCTTTTAATTAATTCATGGCTCCTTGCTTATAGCATTATCCATTTGCTTTCTCTATCTACAACAACTTTGTCCCTTGGAAAGTTTCTGACTCCCAGAATATTTCGGCTGAGTTTTCCCTGAAAAGTAGCTAAAAAACAGGGTTCCAAAAATGATAAGGGGGGTAGTTTTGGAGCAGACAACATGACTGACGTTGATTTGTTAGTTTACTTATTTAGTTGATTGGATTGATTCACACATTGTTTGATGTTATAGGTTTGAAGTAAAACAACCTTGTTATGTAATTAATGAATCATGCAGAAGCCTATACCCGCTACCGCGGATGTCTCCTGCGCGATTTGCGTCTATAAGATTCTTACGAAGATCACGTGGCAGACAGTAATTATGAAAATTTGATGAAATTTTTGTTATGAATATTTGGTATATCGGCTTTGTTATGTAACCAAGTGTTTTTAGGTAATCTCTGGGGCAACAGTTGTGTTTGATAGTCAACCGTAGACACTTGTTTTGTACCATCTGTAGGTAGTGAAAATTGTGTTTAGTTCTGTTGTAGTGAAGTGGGGTTGAGTAAGTGAGTATAGGTCTGATTAAGTATGTGTATGTGAGAATTTTGTTATGACTTGTTGTTTAAAATCCCTTTCAAACTTAGTGATTCTCTTTCTACAAATCTAACGATTCATATATTTTCAATATCGGCTGTAACAAACGATCCCGAAACGAATAGGAAAAAACGCTAATTTTTTGCTAGCCCTAGCCGGCTGACGTTCATTTCACATTTTATATTCTCTTCTTCTTTGAACCGTCTAACAGTAAACATGTAGTTCTCCACCATAATTAGTTGAAGTAGTGCTTAGTGCATTAAGGAACCAAGCAAGTAAGATTAGATTTTCTTCAGTTGTATTAACTCGCATAAAATTGATGGCAATTGAACATTCAACAATATTTTTATATAATTAAATTAGTTACATTTTACATCGTTGCCGGCTCTCTTCCATCAGTGTTTCTAGATTTGTGTGCTTGTAATAACTTTATATTTAATTATTGATAGATTTGGAGGAAAAATATTTCAGTAAATTGTTTACTAAGTGAAGTGATATAAACATCCGGTCACTTCTGGTTTTTGTATACCTTTTCCTGAATCCTAGTCAATTGACTAATAAATCGTAATATAAGGTATATTTATATTATGTCTCGTTTTCATTAGTTTCCTATTACTCCCGTTTGACTTTTCAACCGTCTCTAACGGTCAATTTAGAGTGGTCCTTCGAGAACAGAATGCATTTAGCTATCGCATCGCTCAAGGATATGTAGGAACGGAAAAATATGATGTTAAATGTTTTCTCATACCATCGAACCAGCGCAGAATAAATCGAAGTTTTTATTCCCTTCCTCTACACTTGTTAAGTTACTGTGTGTGCAGATAAGTGGGTAAAGTTTGCTCAATGCAATCTTAGCCTTGCGTACCTGTTGCATAATATGAGCATTTGCATTAGAATTTGCTTCTATAGTATACCTCAAATATTCTAGAGTATCACTAGGCTGGGCATTATGACCATTCACGCTAAGCTGCGATTGCAGTGAGGTGTTTTTTTTCAGTTATCCTACTGAGTAAAATACTCTGTTCTGGATTCATTGATATCTAATTTACATTCGTGTAGATATGAAATTATTTTTGTGTTGATGTGTGTTTGAACTGTATCGAGTGCGTGGACTGGATTCTGTGCAGTGGCTACAAAACAAGTATCGTCGGCATACACTGCGGTTAATAGATGTGGGGATGTTGGGAGATCATGGATGAATAAGGAGTGTAGCAAAGGTGATAACAACGAGCCTTGCGGTACTCCTGCTTGAATTAAGTATGGTCCAGCAGTGTGATTATTGATTTTAGTGTGAAACATTCTGTTAGTTGAATAAGTATATAATATTTCCATTAAATGATTTGGTATTTTTAATTTCATAAGTTTGTACATTAATCCCTCGTGCCATACGGAATCGAATGCCTTCTGTATGTCTAGCCTTACCATTACGGATTTGCCTTTATTATGGAATCCCTCCTTTATATAATTAACGATTTTAATTATTTGAGATACAGTAATATGGCCGCTTCTGAATCCGTATGCTCGAAGGGAATAATGTTATGTTTTTCAATAAACTGTTTAAGTCTGAATATATAATTTTGTCAATCACCTTCGCTATATTGTTTTGAAGGAATATTGGTCTATAGATCAACATAACACGGCTGTTTGTTTGCTTTGATGATTGGGATAACGTTGGCTATTTTGAGCATGTCGGGATATTGACCCGATTGGATGATAAAATTAGTTACGTAAGTTAGCTGTACCACCCGTTTTTTTTAATAAGTTTTCAAGTAGTATATTACGAATTGTGTCTGAACCGGGTGCTGTTTTGTTTTCAAGCTGTTGTATTGTGTTGTGGATGTCGGTATATGTTGTTAAATACTTTGTGTTTGAAGTATTTAGTGAGTTTATGTATTGGTGAACTATATGTGTGATGTCTTGAAAGAATTGTGTGTGTTGAGGGTGATTTACAAAGTTACTTTGGAAATACTTTCCTAACGTTTCTGCGATTCCCGTTGTGTTAATATATGTTGGACCGTTGCTTGTGATTTTAGTAATATAATTTTATTTATTTCTAAGATGCAGTGCAATTTTTCATAAAGAATTATTCTCCGGTTTCAGGGTGCCTAAGAAATCAACCCATCTTTGTTTTATATTCTTTAACTAGGTTATTAATTTTGTATTGTTGCTGCTTCAATAGTTCATGATTTTTATGTCCCTAGTTCTTTGCCATATTTTTCTCAAATTATTCTTATACTGTGTATTGATCTCTGGCATTTATTATTATATTTCGTAGGTTTTCCATTATATTAGTTATTTGATGCGAGTTTTCGATTTTGTCAATTATTTTTAGGTTGTCTTTTATGTATTTTCTAAATTTGAGCCAGTTGGGGTTTTTATAATTGTATATTTTGGGATGAGTGGGAATATTGTAGGAAAGTAAGTTTGATGTGAATTGAGACGGGATCGTGGTCTGAGTTAAGGTCTATGAGTGTTTCTATTTTTGTAATGGTATTAATGTTTTTACCAATTGCTAGATCAATTATGCTGAGTGTATGGTGTACGGCAAATGGAAAATGAGTTGGGTCATCTGTGGAAAATACATTACACTCCGAATTATCGCAGAACTTCATGAGAGTCTATCTATTAGCATTGGGGTAGTTGGTGTATTGATCCCACTGCGGATGTTTGCAGTTGTGATCACCAACTACCAGTACTTTGTTGTGTGTGTTAAATATGTTACGTATACACTACGGAGGCTGTATGATTCCATTGACTAACTCGCTTTCGATTTCTTCGTTCGACTCCTTTCTCCAGTGATTGTTGAATTTGGCCCCAATATAGTTCTCAGATTTCTCAGAATCTTTCCTTCGCGATGTTTGAGTCTTCTTCCTCTTTATTGTGAGTCACCGTTGTTTCTAAACCATACGCGATTACTGGTCTTAATAATGTCTTATATATTTCCATTTTGGTGTTTTTGTTTATGGATTTACTATACAGGAGTTGTTTATTTCTGTAGTAAGCTTAGTATTCATCCTTGCACCCGTTTTTTTCTTGTTTTTCCTATCGTCACACCTAAGTAATTAGATGTTGCTACTTTTTGAAATGAATGCCTCTGCGTCTTTGAATTCCCTTCTGTGTTTCTCTTTTTCTTACCTACTCTATTCTGTTTTCCCTGAATCTGCTTTGCCGCCTTCTCTACCTTTTTTATTGCCTTTATAAGTATGTATTTGCTATCACTTGAATTTGGTCTGTTATGTCTATTTGCTTTCTAATGTTGCTGTTCGCAGTAAACTCTTCAATGCCTCAAGTCTCCTTGTTTGCCTTCCTTATTTACGGGAATTCCTTTGGTATCAGTCATTGTCGTTTTCAGCCAATTTGTTAGTTTTTTTTTTAATAATATTTATTCTTTCTAACCGTTTCATCAATTCTTTCTTGTCTATCTTCAAAATCAATGAAAATTTTATAAACTTCTCTTATGTGTTCCCCTGCTTTTTCAAATATTTGTTCTAGCGTATGTATTGTATTATTATCCTGGATTTTATATGCAGAGGCCAATAATGTTATTGCTCGGTAATTTTTGTATTGCTTTTTGTTCTCTTTCTGGTTAAAAGGTAGGATTATGCCCGTATTCCATTCCTGTGGCATCTTATTTTGTATCCATATTTGTTTTACTCAGAGATATAATTTTTTATGTAATTTTTGACCACTTTCTTCCAATAGTTCTGCCTCTACTTCATCTTCTCCTCGAGATTTTCCAATTTTTTATTTTCTTATTACTTCGGTAACTTATTCTTCTTAGGGATATGTTTTTTCTTGTGTTTGTTGTGGGACGGTGTTGTTTTCTACGAGGTATTTTGTCTCTTCACCAGTGGCGTAGCGTCAAATTATGCCCCCCATCCGCGAAAATTGAGTTAGAGCCCCCTTGCCTATATTAAGAATATAATATATGAAGTTTGTATCACCAAACCAAATTAGGTAATACCGTTCATTATTTAAACTACTCACCGAATATACAATTTGAATCAACTGCCTGGAAATGCAGTCAAGAAAATACAATACACAATATGTAAAGAACGTTACAATAAGCATAACTATTGAAAAATGAACAAGAAAATGGAAAAATAATCTTTAAAACTAAAAGGAACAAGAAATAAAAATTTCTTTAGGTACCTAAGGTAGCGATACTAAATACTTGAAAGCAGCAGTGAGATAAACACAAAAAAACTTAAAATTCAGAAATCAGAACCTGTATATCTCAATAGTTTTTGCGAGACAATCGCCTGTCCTAATTATGCTGTCAAATCATTTAGTAGAATTATTAAGGAAAAATGGGCTAATAACGAGCCTCTAAAAATTGATATCTATCACCGACCTTTCAACAACCTACGATTTCGCCTTACATTTGTCAATATTTTCAATATGATACCTTGCTGTAAAATGAATTCGATATTAGGAAATGTATCTTCTTATCAGCATATTCACATATGACCATTCGGTTCCCAACAATTAAACAGATTTTCGCCCATTGTTATGTTGTTCTCTGTACTTGAACTTTGAAGTTAAGGTTCTGTAAGCATATTTTTATTTTTGTAGTAAGTTTCCATGCATATTTGGATTGTTCATTATGCCTGGAAGTGTTTTCTGTTAGTTTTTGTTATGAAAATTCAAAATTACTGTAAGAAATTCAGAGGTCGGTAATAGAAATAACTTTATCGCTAGTGCTTCATTGCCGATCTGTGAGTCGGTAATTGATTTTAAGATCTACTTCGAAAAGAGTTTAGTTTTCTAAATAGAGGTTCAAAATACGTGACAAAATCACTAAAAACTGGCTGACTAGAGGTGTTCGAATGTATATTCCAAATTTCGACCCATGTAAATCGTAGTGGAACTATTTATTTTAGAAGTCTAAAAGTGCAAAATAAAGCATGGAAAGGTAATATTCTTTATGAAATCGTAGGCTAATCAAATTAGTGATTTTTTGTTGAAATTTTGCTAGATGTAAGTTATTTTTCATACATATTTCAAATTTTTATCAGCTTTAGAACTGTTTTAAATTGGTTTTTATTATCAAAATACAAACTTATTATGAGAAACGCAGGGGTCGTTAATAGAAATCATTGCATCGAAAATGTGTTTTATTACCGATCGGTAGGTCGGTCAAACGTTTTAATATGTATTTCGAAAAATGTTTATATTCTAAAGAGATTTAAAATATGTAACAAAATAATTGCATACTAACTGACTAGAGGTATTCGAATATATATTTCAAATTCAGACCCACCTAAAGTTAAAGTAATTGGGCTATTTTGGAAATATTAAAGTGTATAAAAACACTGAAAGCTAACATTGTTTATAAAATTGTAGGCATCTAAAGGCTAAACAAATTAGTGATATATTGAAATTGTGCTAGGTTTTAGTATTTCCTATACATATTTCAAACATTCATCAGTTCTAGATTTATTTTAAATTGGTTTTTAGTTTAAAAATATAAACTTGTTTTTTTTTTATTTTGAAATTCTTTGCGCATCAACCCCTAGGGTTATTAGCGCCCAACAATAAATTTACATTTGAGTCATGTACATAATAGGATTTTCAAACTTTATACAGTAAGTTAACCGCTTTCAGGAGAAGTAAAAATTTTTCAATGTCACAGTTTTCTCCTATAATGTCTGTGATATTATTTGGTAAATTTTACCGTGATCTTTGATGTGCAAAACGGGTACACTCCACTAACACATGCACTACCGACACTGGAACCTGACATGTTTCACATATGGGTGCCGCAGAATGAGACATTAGGTGGCCGTGGGAGAAACGAGTGTGTCCAATTCTAAGTCGAGTAAATATTATTTGATCTCTTCTTTTGGCTGGAAGGAATTTCCAGGCAGCTACACTTTTTTTCACTATCCTCAATTTTGATTGAGATCTAGACCAGCAGTTTTGCCAGTGACTGATGACTAACTGTTTAAAAAAGTTTTTACAGTCTGTCACTGTAGTTCTTGATACTAAAGAGCAATTTCGATCTTGAGTTGCATTTTTGGCCTCGAGATCTGCCTTTTCGTTTCCGATTATTCCTATATGTTACGGAACCCATAAAAAACGAATATCCTTATGAGCTTCTGGTAGATTAAACAGCTCTCTTCTGATAATTTGTACTAATGGATTCGAGGAGTACATTTGGTTAATGCTCTCAACAGAGCTTAGAGAGTCCGTAATGATCAAAAAATGACTTGGTTCGTGGTTTTTTGCATATATAAGGGCGTGAAATATTGCGTACAGTCCTCCAGAATATAGACTTGCCATTTCTGGTAGCCTAATTCTAATAACAGCGCTGGGAGCGATAATTGAAATTCCTACCCCTTTTCCCTTCTCCATTTTCGAGGAATCTCTGTAGATTTGTGTGTATTGACACTTTTTCATGGAATGCCGTTCTAATCAAGGCTTGATTTGTTTCGTATTTATTGAAATTTGATAAGGAAGTATCGCAGTACGAAAGTTTCGTTAGCCAGGGAGGAATGGGATCAAGGTTCAGCGGGAAAGTTGTAGGAATGGAGGTATCAAATAAGATAAGGGATCTATTTACTCACTCATATAGAGGGAGATCAATTCGTTTTATTTTTTTTGTACTCAGAGCTGAACCGATTTGACAGTGTGTGGTGGTTACTAAGTAATGGTCCCTCGTATACTCGACGTTTACTATAAAGGCATATTATTATGGAGGAAACCGCTCACCTCGCAACCTGTGTTCGGGAACAGAATAAACAATAACACATTTATAAAATCACTGGGTTCAAGTTTAATACATTTAAAAATACACTACTATGAATATCAAACGACTTATTCAAAGTATTAATAACAATAATAATAATCTCATCCTGGTTCGTTCACATCCATTATGTAGGAAACATAGTTGTGTTTTTCTGCACAGCGACCTCAGTATGTAAACTATACATGTCTGTTTATAAAATAATAAAAACAATCTTTCCTTGGTAAATGACATTGAGTCTGGTCGGCCGATGCTCCTTAAATACTATAATTAATATTAGATTAAATATTATTATTATTTCTAAGGTAGTGTCCTTTTGTCTTTAAAGTCTTTTAGGGATCACTAGATCATCCCCTCTTGGAAGAGAAAAATTATCATTTTAATTTTTCGATAACACTTATATCTAAAACTGTTTTAATGAATGTTTTTTGTTTTGTCTTTGTTTAGTAAACACTACTTATTCGTTTATCAACACACTTCACTTATTTACAATTGTTTCCGCTCTTTGTATACAAACAATCGATTCTTATGAACAATCTGTTGTTTTTTGTCTGGAGATGTAATCTCACAATTTACCCCCTTGACTCCCGTTATTTTAAACGGACCTAGATAATGTGAATCAAATTTGTTTCTTGCTTCATTTTTTAGAATAACTAATTCCCTTATTTTAAAATTTACGGGTGAAGAAACGTTTTCGCTATTATTAACTCTACTTAATTTATTATTTATTAAAAACTGTCTGGCCCTTTCATTAGCGTATTGTAATTTATATCTCAATTCATTATCATATTTTTCAAAATTGTAGCACGGTTCAATTTTTGCGTTTAAAAATTCTGGCAAATTGGGTTTTCTCCCATATAATAACTCAAAAGGAGTGTATCCGTGATACGTATTTGGTGTTCTATTATGACAATATGCGAACATTCTTACAAACTCACACCAATTATCCCTAGAATCTTTGATAAAATTCCTTATATATTCGTTAAATGTCCGATGTAATCTTTCGCAGCTGCCTATTGTTTCGTGGTGGTATGCTGTTGAAAAATTATGTTTTATATTCAATAGTTATGCTAAATTCTTCATTATTTCGTTCTTATATTCCGTCCCTTGATCTGTTCTTAATTCTTTCATCAATCCGTAATTTGGTATAAAGTTGTCGAAAATTGCTTTTGCTATTGTGTGTGCTTCTTTATTCTGAGCTGGTATCATAACTGCGTATATAGTTAATTCGCATAATATCGTGATGCAATAACGATTTCCGTTGTTACTCTCTACAAACGGGCCTATTGTGTCTATGTAAATAATATCAAACGGTTTTAGAGATGTATCTGTTATAACAAATTTTTCTTTGTGACTGGGCTTTGCCTTATTCACTTGACATTTATAACAATTTTTTACGTATTTCCTCACGTCTTTCTCCATGTTTTTCCACTTGAAATGTGCTCTTAGTTTCTTTAATAACCTATTATTTCCTACATGTCCCCCAAACATAGGATCATTGTGGTATCTTTCTAATATTTTTTGGATCTCTTCTTTCTGCTGTACCGTTTTTGGTACGTCGCATATACATACTTGAATACTTTTTAACCTTTGATTTCCTACTTCTATAAATTCTTCTACTGTGCACTTTTCAAATATATCATCATTTGTATATATTTTCATTCTTTCTACTTCATTTCTTACCGATAGCTCTTCAAGCTTTTCCAACGTTCGTCCTAGGTCGAAGTTGTGTAAACCGGTATTTGAGAATTCACTAAATTTCAATTTGTTTTTGATCCGAATGCTCATCCTAAGCGAGATACGGTTATTTTCAAAGTGTAAAATTGGTAATTTATGTGCCTCAAGGTTATTTAAAACTTTTACTACTGCTGGTTTTTGTATTCTTACTTCTTTTGTTTCCACTTTATTCCTTTGATCCTTTGCTGTTTGTACGTTTCCTTTTTGCTTTTGTGCTCTTGTGATTGCCAAGACATGTGAATTATTTATGTATAAATCCTTAAGTTCTTCAATGGATATTCTCGATATACTGTCCGCGTAATTTTCTATACCTTTTACATACTGTATTTCAAAATCATATTCTTCCAAATCAATCAAATTTCAAATTTTTCCTAGACAATTTGTTTACCTCTTAGTTGCTTAAAACTTTTATCACTGAAAATTTTATCCAAAATTTTCGGATCAGTTTCGTTATTTTCCTTAAACGTTGATTTGTTCCATCCTGTACGTATTTCTAATTTATTCTTCCTTTCCTCTAGTTCTTTTAAACTGTTCACGTTGTCATTGATCAATAATGTATTTTAAATTATCTTAGCTTTATCTCCACTTTCTCTCGCCTGTTTCATGTATCTAATTAGTTGTTTTCTCTGTTCCAATATCTCTTTTGGATAATCTTCATCAATGTATATTTTCGTTCCTTTTAGTTTATTCGTTCCGTTCAAAGTCTCTACTTTCTTATTCACATCTTTCATCATTATTAGTACTGGTCTATTTTTGTTACTGTTTTTATTCCCTAATCTTTTACATTTCAAAATATCTGTTTTAACATCTACTGTGTTATTAACCTTGTTCATTACATCTTCTAATTTGTTTTCTAGTTGTGCCCCATCTTCTTCGTTGTCTTCTTCTATACCATGTATTATTAAATTCTTCTCCCTAAAATTTTTCTGTGTCTGTGTCATGTTTCCTTCCAAAAATTCTGTTTTTTCTTTTAGTTCCTTATTTTCCATCCTTAAATCGTAGTTTTCCTTCTTCAATTGTGTTATTTGTCTACTCATTTCTTCAATTTTCTCTTCTATCTTGCATATTCTCACATTATTGTCGACTCGATTTTTCTAGTTTCCATTATTATTATATTTCTTATATTTATTAAAATTTTCGTATCTGCCGTAGTTGTTTCCTCGATTATACTGTCTAAATGTTCCTCTTGACTGATTACCATTGCAACATCCCCTGTTGATTCCTCTCCGATGGTTATTCCCAAAGTCAAAGTTTGATTTCCTGAAGAAATTCCTGTTATCTTTCATATGTAAGACGTGTTGTTGTCCTACTATACCTTCTACTGAAACCAATTTTGATAATACTTCTTGTGTTGTTTCAAAACTTCCCGCTGCAATTATCGTTTTGCTTGCATCCGTTGCGGCATTCATAGTTACTGCCTTAATCGTTGCTTCTTTCATATATTTCTCAGCTAGTCGTTCAGGCATCCCTTCCGATATGTATACTGCCTGTAATCTTTCCGCCAGTTTCTCTATTTCTGTTGTATACTGTGTTACATCCTTTCCTGTCTTATTTTGCCAAGTTTCGCTAGGAGAAGGCTTGGATTGTCTACTCTTATCCCTGCTTTAAGTTTATCTTTGATGTCTGCAATGGAGTTTTCCGTTGTGATTAAACTCCTAGCTTTTCCTGTTAATCTCGTTTTTATCAATAGGATAGCATTTTCCTCATTACCATCCGTGTTTGTCTGTAGTAAATCCAATGAGTCTAAGAATGACTGTAATTTACTTGCTTCGCCGTTAAACTCATTTGATAAAACTTTACTCGCAAAATTAAAAAAATCGTTCATACTTGTCGCCATTTTCAACTGTTTGCTTATTGTTTGTAATACAACCGTATTAATTTCCTCAAATATAGAGGTAGGTATGTCCATAATACAATTTAACGCTTGAAATGCCCTTTCAGCTTTATCCCTAATCCTACATGAATAATTTTTACAAGTTTCTTGTTGTATTGAATTTAACTTTCTCCAATTTTTGGCTATTAACCTAGTAAAATTATTGTAAAGACCTACTATGCTACTAATTACTTCTATATGTATATCAGGATTTTCAGGAGTTTCTTCCTTCAAAACACTTTTTCCCTGTTTATTAACTTCTTCTACAATCAATCGTAATTTATTCTCAAAATCTTGCCACGTTATTGACATTTAATAAAAAAACTTTGTTCATAAGAATAGAATGCATGTGTACTTACAAATTATTTATACGGTGAGAGTTCCTGTTGCCTGCTTTATTCAAAGCTTACTCAAAGTATTGATAACAATAATAATAATCTCATCCTGGTTCGTTCACATCCATTATATAGGAAACATAGTTGTGTTTTTCTGCACAGCCGACCTCGGTATGTAAACTATACATGTCTGTTTATAAAATAATAAAAACAATCTTTCCTTGGTAAATGACATTGAGTCTGGTTGGCCGATGCCCCTTAAATACTATAATTAATATTAGATTAAATATTATTATTATTTCTAAGGTAGTGTTCTTTTGTCTTTAATGTCTTTTAGGGATCACTACAAGTGCATTTTAATATACCGGATAATTTAGATTTGAGGAAACTGATGCGGTGTACGCGAGGCTTAGATAATAAGGTCGAAGATGGAGGGGAAGTACAGGAGCTTCACATAGCAAACTGTCAATAGGACTCGAGCGAAAAGCCCCATGGCAGATTCGGATTGCAGAGTTTTGAACAGAGTTGAGACGATTTAGGACGTTTGGTTTAGTTTAGTTGTATGCCACACTTCCATAGTCCAAGCGAGACCTTATTTGGGCACGATATAGGCGGAGTAGACAGGCAGAATCAGCTCCCCAATTTTTATTTGTTAATGCTTTCAACATATTAATTCCATTAGTAGATTTAATAATAAGATTATTGATGTGGGACTCCCAAGTAATTTTAGAGTCGAGGATAACTCCTAGAAATGTCAGATTTTCATGAGAGTGAAGGTTTTCGTTATATAATTTCAAGTTGGGGTAAACCAGCAAAGGAGTTCTAGAAAACATTAGACATTTTGTTTTCGAGATGGAGAAGGTGAATCCAGTTTCTCTGGACCAATTCTCCAATTGGTGAATTTGCTGCTGTATAGCAGTTTTCATGAAATCTAAGTTTTTGCCTTTGATAGAAATTACTAAGTCATCGGCAAATAGTCTACCTTTTAAAGGATAATTTATATTTGATAACACGCTGTCTATTTATATTAAAAAAAGGGTTACACTAATGACTGATCCTTGGGGTGTGCCAATCTACAGGGATTTTCATTGTGACAATTGGCTGTTTGCTTGTACACGAAGACAACGATTCTGGAAGAAATTTTGAAGGAAAGCTAGCATATTTCCATTTATTCTCATCTCAGATAACGTTCTCAGGATATCATGCCTCCATGCTGAGTCGTAAGCTCGATTAATGTCAAAGAATACGCTGAGAACATTTTGTTTGTTGAGAAAAGCTTCATGGATATCTGATTCTAGATCAACTAGGTTATCTAAAGTTGAGCGTTTTTCCTGAAACCCGTTTGATGTTTGGTTAAGAGTGAATTTTTCTCAAGGAACCACGTTAAGCGATAATTAATAATTTTTTCCAACAACTTACCAATGCTTGATGTGAGTGAAATTGGTCTGTATGATGTGGGAAGGTGCAGAGGGTTATTATTTTCTAAAATTGGAGTTATATATGCCTCTTTCCAGGAGTTTGGTAAACTTTGGTTGAGCCAGTAGTAGTTAAAAAGGTTTAACAGATTGTTCAGGTAAATTCTTTATAAAAATCACTGGTATATTATCTGGACCCGGGCCACTATTTTTGGTGGATTTGAGAGCGTTTTGTAGTTGTTCTAGTGATAATGGAATATTTAGAGGGTCGTTTTGTTGTTCCGTCACAATAATGGGGAATTGTGCTTCTATTTGGATCTTCTTCTGAAGGAATTCTTGACTGTAGTTAGCATCAGTTTAATGTGATTTGAATGTATCAGCGAGTTTTTCAGAGATTTCTTTAGGACAAGTTATAGTAATTAAAATAAATACAAGGAATGCAGTTTAATCTTGATGTGAACTTTTTATTCAGTAAATTAACATAACTGTTCGCTTTTGACTGACAAGTTAGAAAAATTAAAATTGAAATCAAATCATTTATTTGTAGTCAAGGTAACGACTACCGACTGTCTTTTAGAACAATTAACATATAAAGTACAATTTTACTTTAACACTTTCCCTTGTTAATTGTTGTAATAATAATGAAATAAACAAACAAAACATCTTAGTACCCACTATGTTACTTTAAACCCAATTTATCGCGTAATATTTGTAATCGTATTGCACCCAAAGGCTTCGTCATAATATCTGCCAGTTGATTCTCAGAAGATATTTGTTGAACTGCTAATTCGCCTTCGGTTACCCTCTCTCGAATAAAGAAGTGCTTGATGGCTATATGTTTTGTTCGTCGATGAAACTCTGGATTTTCGCTTAAACGCACTGCTGCTGTATTGTCGACCTCAATTATTGGAACTTGCTTTAAAGTTACAATATTTTTAAACAATCTTGAGAGCCAAATAATTTCTTTAGCTGCTTCACTTGCTGCAATAATTTCAGCTTCGGTAGTGGAAGTGGCTACCGTAGGTTGTCTTTGACTCATCCATGAAATAGCCCCTCCTGCATACTTAACTACGACACCAGAAGTAGAGCGACCAGTTTTCGTGCATCCTCCAAAATCAGCGTCACTGAAAGTCTCAAGAATACCCCTTTTTACCTTACGAGTATAGGTTATTCCTTTCGTCAATGTGCCTGCTACATAGCGGAAAACTCTTTTAACGCGAGCTGCATCTTCCAAAGATGGATTTTCCAGTGATCTTGATAAAAATCCAACGCTGTATGCTAAGTCAGGTCGAGTTCCTAGCATCAAATACATGAGAGCTCCGACCGCCTGTCTGTAAGGGAAATTATGTGCTTTGGAATTTTCTTTCCCTGATTGAGAAATCTCAGAAGCTTTCAACATTGGCGTAGAGACTGGTTTGCAATCTGAAAAATTGAAACGTTCTAGAATCTTTTTAGCAAAAGCTTGTTGATTAATTGTAATGTAATCATCTGTTTGTTCAATTTCTAGCCCTAAAAAGTATGAAGCTTTCTGTGAAGTGATCTTGAATTCTTTGCTTAAATCTTGTAAGAAAATCTTCAAATCTTGAGGATCTGTTGCGGCAACTAATCCATCATCTACGTACAGAGCCATGATAATACTTTTGTCATTTTCTTTTCGCATGAACAAACATGGATCTGCATCACTAACTTTGAAGCCGAGACTGATAAGATACTTGCCAAAACGTTTGAACCAGCATCTTGGAGCCTGTTTCAAACCATACAAACTTTTTTGAAGTTGACATACCTGATCAGTACCGTTTTTGTAGCCTTCTGGTTGCTGCATGTAAATAACCTCTTCAAGTTCGCCGTATAAAAATGCTGTAGATACGTCAAACTGTGCTAGATGCATCTGCTCACTTGCAGCTATGCTTAAAATCGACCGAATAGTTGCCATTCTTGCTACTGGGCTGAAGGTCTGGCTATAGTCAATGCCGTAGCGTTGACTGAAACCTTTTATAACTAGTCTTGCCTTGTATCGATTGACCGAACCATCTGGATTGGTTTTAACTCTGTAGGTCCATTTACATGGGATCGCTTTTGCTCCTTGTGGCAAAGTTGACAGCTTCCATGTGTGATTTTCATTGAGCGATTTCATCTCATCATCCATGGCTCGTTTCCACTGTAAACTTTCCCTACCTGAAACAGCTTCTTGGAATGATTGAGGAGTTACATACGTGTCAATAAAATCAGTGTTTTCAGCAATGTGTGCATATTCTTGTAGGTAACTTGGCTTTCTCAACTTCGAGCGATCTCTCAAAGTTCTTGCAGGTACTGGCGAGGGCGTCGCTGGCTCTTCCTCGTCATCGGTTGCCGATTCAGGTTCCGTGCTTTCCGACTCGTACTCAAGTGGTTCATCTTGTTGAACTGGTATCTCGGGGTACTCCAAAGGCTCTTCTAGTTCGACTGGAACCTCAGGATTTTCCTCGGTGTTATCTTTCTGTAAATGAGAATCTTTGAGTGGTAACTGAACCTCATGATCGCAATCTCTCGTTAATTCGCGAAATTGAACGTCTCTTGAGACAATAACTTTGTGCTCTTCCTTGACATAAATTCTGTATCTTTCATCGTTATCGTAACCTATCAAATAACCCTTGATTGCTTTCTCGTCCATTTTTCTTCTCTTTTCTTGGTATATGAACGTAGCAAGTTGATGCAATGATGCGTAAGTGCTTAATTCTCGGCTTACTTCCAGTCCACAGCTCGTAAGGACTCACACCGTCTACTGATGATTTGCCTGTTCTGTTCAATACGTACGTAGCTGTAGTGACTAATTCTGCCCAAATGGCTTCAGGAAATTTCACGTCGGGATTGGAGTACTTGAATGTTCTAGCCATTTCAACGATTGTGCGATTTTCTCGTTCAACGCAACCATTTTGCTGTGGTGTATACGGAGCTGTCAATCTGTGCGTAATTCCATTTTTCTCTAGAATAGCCTTGACCTCCACATTGTCGAACTCGCCGCCGTTGTCACTCAGCAGCGCCTTAATCGAATGACCTTGCTGTTTTGCGTGAGCAATCATTGACTGTAAAGCTGCTGTGACGTCAGACTTCTCTGCAATTATGTAGCAATATCGAAATTTAGTGAACATATCTTTGAATATGGCCATGTACCTCTTCTTGCTAAATGATACATCAAAAGGACCACATAAATCTGTAGCAATCAGTTCTCCAGGTTGGCTTGCTTTTCTTCTAGTACCGAAAGCTAAACGATGGGCCTTACCGTAAACGCACGGTTCACAAATTTCTCTGTCTAACTTGACGTTAATACCCAATTCTTTTTGTAACAAGTTTTTCACGTGCTGCTTGTCCTGATGTCCCCACCTCTCGTGATACAGCTGTAATTGAGAACTATCAGTAACAGCAACATTGAAACTTACATTACCAGCGGGAAAAATCGGTTTGATAGCTGCTTTGAATAGTGTTCCGTGAACATTTCGGACTCCACTTAGCAGTATCTTGTTATTCACTTTGAGCGAGCACCACGTAGCTGTTGATTCAAACATACTGTTTAGGTTTCTGTCTTGAGCTGCTAGAACAGAAAACAAATTCTTCGATATGTCGGGAACGTACCAAACATCGTGCAAGGTTAGGATGTATCGCTCGTCGTTCACTGTTGATACAACTTTTACGATGCCTTTCCCTACTGCTTGCAAAAGCTCTTTTCCTGCAGCCTTTATGCCACACGGATTCTTGAATTTTTCAAAATCTACAAAGAAATCGAAATTATTCGTTGCGTGCCTTGTAGCACCGTTGTCGATCCACCAGTCTGTAGTGTTGATCTCAGTATTGAAAATCTCTGAAAATGACAACACAAGACCTTCCTTAACCTCAACAGCATTGCTCTGAAATTTGTTTTGGTTATTTTTGTGGTTAGCTTGGTTTTGAGAGTCATTAACGGACTTATTTTTGGATGGTCGTCCATCTGCGATCCACTTTCTGCATTCACTGACCCAATGGTTTATCTTACCACAATAATTACAGGTTGTACCTGCTCTCGACTTCTTTTTCGCGTCTTGTTTTTGCGTCTCGCCTTTTGCCACTAGAGCTTCTTGAGAAAATTTGTCGTTGTTGGTGCTTTTCTTGAAATTTCTTTCGAACATACACAACTGTGTAGTCAGCTCGTCAAAGGTTTTCTCTGTGTCTTTGGTGAGCAGCATCCAACTGGACCTAAATGTCTCAAATGCAGCAGGTAAAATATTGAGCGTTTTACACACAAGCATTAAGTCTGGTAACTTGTTTTCATTTCGAGCAGTGAGACCGTTGTTGAGATCACTCCAAAGACTTCTCAACTTAGCTAAATGTGTAGACACGTCCTCACCTAACATCCAACTAAAAGCGAAAAATGAATCACAAATTTGAAAAACTTGATCCTTGGATGTCGCTTCAAACTGCTCTTTAAGGGCCTCGAAAGCATCACGCGCGGTTTCTTTATCGATGATTTTCTCATACACCGCATCTGTAACTGAGCTAGCAATCATAGACTTTGCGTAGCTATTTGCCTTTCGAAAGAAATCATACTTCTCTTTGAATTCTTTTTGTTTAGCCGCACTAGCGCCGTCAGCTAGAGGTTCTGGTTTTTTAATCTTGTTATCGATAACGTCTAATGCACCTTCATGATAATCGAGCAGATCACGAATCTTCCGCTTCCAGATCGGCCAGTCTGCCTCACCGGCCAAGGGTTTGATGTGCTTCGCCAAATCCATCTGTGGCTATTCAACGATACTTCACAGTCCAACCGTTTCTTATACGAATTTATTCTTTCTTGAATAAAAACGATTCTAGTACACAATTAAGCGTTCTGGGCCCATAACCAATTAAAATAAATACAAGGAATGCAGTTTAATCTTGATGTGAACTTTTTATTCAGTAAATTAACATAACTGTTCGCTTTTGACTGACAAGTTAGAAAAATTAAAATTGAAATCAAATCATTTATTTGTAGTCAAGGTAACGACTACCGACTGTCTTTTAGAACAATTAACATATAAAGTACAATTTTACTTTAACAATAGTCTCGTCTTGGAAAGATAAGGAGTTTATGTTAAAATAAGAGTATTTACCAGCAATCCTTCTCCAGATTTCCATTGAAGGGGTTGTTACACTAAAAGACGAGATGTAGTTTTTCCAAGAGTCTCTTTTGCATTTTTTAATAATGTAACGTGCTCTTGCTCTCAAATTTTTGAAAATTTGTAGGTTATCAAGAGAATTTTGACGTTTAAGTCTATTAAAAGCATGTTTGTTTTGTTGTATGGCTTCCTTGCAAGGGTGGTTCCACCATGGTACTTTTCTGCGTTGTGAGGACATATTAGTGGATTTATCTACAGAGATATTGGCAGCTTTTATGATCAAAGAAGTTAGAATATCTAGCCATTCTGATTGGTTTCTATGCTCGAAATCAGTTTGAACAAGAAAGTTGTCCATTAATTGTTTGTAAAGATCCCAGTTTGCAGTTTTTATCTACCATTTGCTCCTACCAGGGTTATTTATAGAAATTAATGAGCTGTTATGTATTTCTATGGGGTAGTGGTCACTCCCATATAGATCGGGCAAAACATTCCATGTTACGTTAATATTCTAAACTGGATCCGATGTGCTTAAATCTATGTGTGAAAAACTACCGTTTCTGGCATTAAAACGTGTAGGGTGTCCGTTATTAAAAATATTAAGGTTATGCTGTTCGATAACATCCGAAATTAATGTACCTCTGTTATCATTTGATGGCGAACCCCAAGTCAAATGATGTCCATTGAAGTCACCAACAATAATTCGTGGGCAAGGAATTTGATTTAAGAGATTGGATAAATTGTGTGAATTGAGTTCTACGTGAAATGGAATGTTAACATTCCAGATATGTAGTTTTTTGTCCCCAGGTAAAGCAACGCAAATTGCTTCTAAGTATGTATGCACAGGAATAAGTGATAAGCTGATGTCCTTTTTCACATATATTGCAACACCTCCACTTGCACGTAGACAATCGACCCTATTTAAGAAATAACCGTTATAGTTTTTATTACTGTAAGTTTTATCTGCAAAGTTTGTCTCCTGAATGCAGATAATAGGAGGATCTAGTTCAGACATAAGTAATTGCAGTGATTCTAGCCAAAAACTAGAAATGTGTCCGTATCATGGGTTGGAAACAAAGTTACTGGTGATACAAGGTTCAAACTCAACTTCTGCAATTCAATCTCTACAGTCCCGTGTGTTATACTAGGGCAGACGTTGGATAACGTAATTCTGCTTGCTGGTGTAATGATGTTCTTGCTCTTGCTCTCAAATTTTTGAAAATTTGTAGGTTATCAAGAGAATTTTGACGTTTAAGTCTATTGAAAGCATGTTTGTTTTGTTGTATGGCTTCCTTGCAAGGGTGGTTCCACCATGGTACTTTTCTGCGTTGTGAGGACATACTAGTGGATTTATCTACAGAGATATTGGCAGCTTTTATGATCAAAGAAGTTAGAATATCTAGCCATTCTGATTGGTTTCTATGATCGAAATCAGTTTGAACAAGAAAGTTGTCCATTAATTGTTTGTAAAGATCCCAGTTTGCAGTTTTTATCTACCATTTGCTCCTACCAGGGTTATTGATAGAAATTAATGAGCTGTTATGTATTTCTATGGGGTAGTGGTCACTCCCATATAGATCGGGCAAAACATTCCATGTTACGTTAATATTCTAAACTGGATCCGATGTGCTTAAATCTATGTGTGAAAAACTACCGTTTCTGGCATTAAAACGTGTAGGGTGTCCGTTATTAAAAATATTAAGGTTATGCTGTTCGATAACATCCGAAATTAATGTACCTCTGTTATCATTTGATGGCGAACCCCAAGTCAAATGATGTCCATTGAAGTCACCAACAATAATTCGTGGGCAAGGAATTTGATTTAAGAGATTGGATAAATTGTGTGAATTGAGTTCTACGTGAAATGGAATGTTAACATTCCAGATATGTAGTTTTTTGTCCCCAGGTAAAGCAACGCAAATTGCTTCTAAGTATGTATGCACAGGAATAAGTGATAAGCTGATGTCCTTTTTCACATATATTGCAACACCTCCACTTGCACGTAGACAATCGACCCTATTTAAGAAATAACCGTTATAGTTTTTATTACTGTAAGTTTTATCTGCAAAGTTTGTCTCCTGAATGCAGAAAATAGAAGGATCTAGTTCAGACATAAGTAATTGCAGTGATTCTAGCCAAAAACTAGGAATGTGTCCGTATCATGGGTTGGAAACAAAGTTACTGGTGATACAAGGTTCAAACCCAACTTCTGCAATTCAATCTCTACAGTCCCGTGTGTTATACTAGGGCAGACGTTGGATAACGTAATTCTGCTTGCTGGTGTAATGAGTCGTCTTGCCTGGATGTCTTCACTGTTGACAGAATATGTTGCCATAAAGTGATCAACCACTGACTTCTTTGATAGGTAAATACATACTCCGTTGATAAACTTGTTTTGAGAAATACAATGATCGGTAATAGAAACCAGTTTATCGTATGTGTTCTGTTACTGATCGATAAGTCGGTAATAGATAGTGAAAGGTATATTTTAAATTCCAATCCATGCAAAAAATAAGCAATAGCTATTTCAAAAGTATATTTTAAGCTAAAATTGATTTACGTTTGTGTATCAAGAGCATGACAATAATGATTACAGTTCAATTTGTGCGATATCATGTTATCGATAATTAGAGGTTCCAAATTGAATTTGACCTAAAAGATCTGAAACTGTGCATTGAAAAATTTCTATAGTATCATTCTTGAAAGCATCCTTCCCCGAATCGCATTTCCGACTCGTGATTTGTATTTTTAGTCCAAGTTAGTGGCTCCATAATCCAAAAAACGTGTAAGATACACAACAAAAAAACTGAATGGAACACTTAATGCAATTAGAAATGACCTGTGAATACGACGTCAAAGAAATTTGGAATTCCAAAAACCATTCCAAGAGTGTACACTTACTTACTCTACGAAAATAAACAAAATAGATCCTGTTTTCATCGGTTTCTTTAAATGTTATGATAAATAAAAATTTAGCACTCTTTGAATTAAATTTTTTCACTAAATAGTATTGGATTATGCATTCAGAATGCAAGAGTCGGTGATAGAAGCGTAAAAGTCGGTATTACAAATATTCACACTAGTATAGGTCGGTGATAGGTTTTTCTACCCTGTTACTGAAAACAGGAGTTTTTCACAAAATTCTTCATATTTTCAAAACATTTTTATATATCGTATTTTAGAAATTGAATAAGTATTGTGATATTCCGATCTTGCAACAGTAGGTTGACGTTAAATGCTTAATAATCCTAATCAAATGAAAAAATTTTTTTAAGGGGGTCGTTAATAGCCGTGATTACCTTATAGCCATTATTTCATGATTTATTTAAGGTGGTAAATTGCTTTTTATAGCTTTTGCGTCCGCAAAATTTTTTATTGAATGGTTATTATCCTTGTACTTCTATGGACAGTATAGCAAAGTTAGTAAACCTTGTCTGAGAGAAAATATTTCGTAAATGATTTTCAATGATTTTTAATTTGGAATGGATCTTTCAGCTGTAGCAACACTTACTGGAGGAGTAAAAAATAATAATACCCCTGGAAACTTTGATGATTATAAAGTGTTATTTTCCACAATTAAAAACACAGCAGAGTCTTTAATATTTTGAAGGGAAGCATTTTTTTACCTTCAATGACATACATACCGCGACTACCTCTAAAGGAAAAGTCGCAGACAGATCGCTGGAATATGTCTGCTGTAGTGTTTCTGCAGACATAGATACACAGAGAGAAAAATTCGCTAGCCATTAGCAAATATTCACTTGCAGTAGCAAAAAAATCGATTGAATAGGGGAAAAATGACTTATTCATTTACCACAGAAAAAACCTTATTGCTGAAATTAAACATTTACAGTTAATATAGAGATCACTTATCATTGATATATTTCAAGTAGTCTATTTTATTTACCGTAAATTATTTAGTCGCTTACAGTTATCGACCTAGATAACTTGCTACTAGCTATTTAATATAATATCGTTTATTAAATCTGACATATAGTATACCTACCCTTAGTGATTTATTTATTTATCCCTAATAACTTTATAACCTATAATAGATTAAATGTATATTTACCTTCGTAATTCAGGTTATGAGGACTAATTGAAAAGTTTATTTACAGTAATCGATTTATTTATTAACCCAAATCTTGGCATTTAGGCTTATACAGAGTGTCCACTTATATTTCCCCTATTTCAACTCCATATAAATTCTAAACGGTTCAGGGGAAATATGCGGTTATCACGGAATTGTTTCATTTTAGTAGCTACAAGTTTCGTTTGTATAGGTTGATCTTTCTCTATCGTTTTCGTTTACGAAACAACAGAAATTACAAATGTTTGACAATTTTTTTATTGACTTTGTTAATGGAACGACCAGTGTATTTTTTGTAGTTTGATAAGTGATCTTCACCTATATAGCGATGGAACCTTTTCAAAATCGGTTAGCAACTGACGGAAATTGTGAAAATCCGCCATTTTTGTTTGGACGTAATCGACAGCGATGGAAAAAGATCAATCTATTCGACCAAAACTTGTACTAAAATGAAACATTTCAGGAAAAACCGCATATTTCTATTCTGCACCGTTTAGAATTTATAAGCATTTGAAGTTTATGAGGGGAAAATATATAAGTGAGCACCCGGAACTAAAAACTAATCCAAAGTTGATATTTCATATACCAGGTATGTCTCAGAAATGTGTTAAAAAAAGCAAATTTATAAAAAACATTTATTTCAAATTTATAAAGAATTAACATGTGTATTTTTTTAAGTAATTAAAAAATAACTTTTCAAAATATACAATTTTCTCAAAGTAATCAAAAATAGAAGTAAGTTAATAATAATAAGGAACATTTTCAGTCTAAGTATAATAATACAAATCCTACAAAAACATTAAAGTTTTAAACTGATTAATTTTCTTAACAAAAAATACAAAATTAATACAGCTAACTTAAAAGTAGTAAGGAATTAGTTTCCAGTCTATGTACCGACAATACAAACGCATGTAAGTTTGAAACTTATTAATTTTCTTAAATTAACCAAAAAGACGAAAATAAAAAGTTAAAATAATTTTTGAGCTATTGAAAATCCCCATGATAAGCGAGTAAGCAATTTCCAATATGAATTCGAAATAAACGAACGGTGTGGTATCATTGGTAACAATTTCTTAGGACCATACGAATTACCTCGTAATTTGAATGGTGAGAGCTACTTAAATTTTTTTCAAATAATTTCATTAATCTATTGGAAGAATTGGCCAGCACGTAGTCCAGATTTAAATCCTCTAGATTTCGGTGTATGGGGTATGCGGTGCATGCAATGAAACAACTTGTTGATAAGGCTCCCATAAATTCCAGCGGCCAACTTTGGGAAGAAATAGGTAAATAGTGCACCGGAATTTTTTGATCCAATGATGTTGTTTAATATGAGACGATCTGTTATGGAACGTGTAGACAAATGAATCGACGGGAATGGATGACATATCGAAAATTCAATGTGACACAATTGAAGTTATAATGTTATTTAGCTTAGTTTTTTTTCATTTGATTTCTAAATGTTTTCAATAATAATCATGCAGTCGATCCCTAAAATGCGATTATATCGTAAACCGTTAACTATTAAGGTAAATAACAAGTATACTTTTTTCTACTAAAATAACGTGGCTTTAATATTCTTTTACAAAAATACCGCTAACTTGAACAGCAAAAAAATTTAGGGGACATTGATGCCACAAATGTGACCTATGTAGCGCCCTCTACAAATTGAATCGACTTACGTACCAGATTATGACTTTTTGTGTACAAAAACCTCAATTTCCAAATTTCCTTGTATACATATCCAAAAACGTTAAAGTTATAGGGATCGAGACCGAACTATAGAAGCAGCACTTCTGTCAAAAGTAGAGCGCCCTGGTGTTGAATAAGAGAAACAATGTGATGTAAACAGTATAATAAACAACCTACAAAATGCAAAAAATTAATAGATCTTTTTATTTTCTTTGCCAGGAAAAATTGTTGGTATGTAAGATGGGTGTAGGGGATTATCTGATTTTTGATTATTGACAAAATGAGCACTGCAATTTATAGTATTTTTATTTGGTTCCCAATCCTCCCGACGTTTTCTGAAATGTAATTAAAAAACTTGAAGTGATTCGTTTTGTACAAATGTTTATTTTCTTCCCCCGAATAGTATTTAATTATTTGAACTTATTTTTCAATATTAAGGTCAGCAAACACATAACTAGTTTTTTATTTTATATAATCAATGAAATCGCACAGAAAACAACATTTTATTCTCTCGATAATAATCTTTTATTTATGTAAAAAAAATTAGAACTATTCTAATAGCATATATGAACAGCCATGAATACAGAAAGATACTTTTGATGACGACATCACAAACATTTAATATCAGTTTTAAAAAATGAACATTTGAAAACGCTGATTATACAAAACTACTAATACCACTAATAGTGTTTACATAACATTGTTTGTGTTTTTTCACGGCTGATGGCATAAACGTCATCTTTCTCGGTCCCCATTGCATGAAAGAAATTTTAAAATTCAACCTTTAACATCCTATTTATTCCTTATTAGCAACAATTTATTAAAGCAAGTTAGTTGGTTTAAATCGTGATATTTTAAAGTCAGGAATCTACCATTTTTCTATGTACAATTACTTTAGGACCGCCCTGTATATTTATCCTAAAATAGTTTCTACGACAAAAAAATACATAATTTGTACTAGGCTCATCATAGTATTTTTTTGTTCTAATTGTCCTTTGTCTTCGAATTTTGGGTTTATATTCCATGATCTTGATATACTAATTGCTCCATTCTTTGAATCTATATAATCATTTCTATATTCTTTAATATTTTTGACAGAAATTTAGACGGTCGGTTGCCGTTAGTAAGTCTAGTTCTCTCTCTTGTAAGACTTGGGATGCTACATTTGTTTGTTGTAACATTTTTGAACAAATAATTAAAATTAAAATATATTCAAAATTTTCAATAGATTTCAATAACCTTCTTGATTCGTCTCTCTCATATTTTTCTGTTGTGGTTAAATTCATTTTTGAAAGTGCTCTTTGATGATATCTACGTGCTTTGATGACACCTACGTGTCTCGGCTTAAGAGCTAACAGCGAAACAGCTCTTCCAGCCAATCGAGTAGGGTTTTATCTCTGTAATTTGATACAAGATTCACTAGTATATGAGCTTAGAATATTCCATCGAATAATACTATATTCATAAAAAGTGAATAAGTCTGCTGAAACGGTAAAAGATTCCGAACCTCAGTCACCTCAGAAAGCGCTTGATGTATGACAATATTAAGATTGTGTGCTGCGCAATGTATATAAGCTGCATTCTGCTCAACATCCTTTATGCGTTTTTGGACACCTGAGTAAAAACCACTCATCACATTTCCAACATCATATCTCTGTCCACTGCAATTTTCAATGCCTAATTCCGATTCTTCCAATGACCTTAATATGTCAGATGTTATCACTGCCGCACTCTGATCTGAAACTTTGGTGAATCCCATAAAACTCTCCATTATTTTAATTCCCACAGGATCATCAAACTTCTCCTTTTCTATTTCGACGTAACGAATAATTTTCTTAGGTTGTCAACTTTTGTTATATCCTGGGTTGTATCCATAATTATAGTAAAGAATAGACTTTGCTTCATTTTTAGTAATCAATGTTTTTGCACTGACTTTCCAAGATAGTCAATTAACTCGTTTTGTATAGTAGGACTTAAATATTCCACACTCCGATGTGGCAAATTGATGACTTCCATCATTATTTAGTCATATTTTGCAAGAAGATTAACTCAAGTTAAAAAAATTCCATTATAAGTATCAGCAATGTTTTCTCTGTGTACCCTAAATGCTACAGAATTTTTTGCCGAAGATAAAGTTATATCAATTAGCCGGCAAAGCACTTTCTGCCAAAAACAACTTTTTTTTCTTCTAATGGTTTATCTAAACAATGATTGGCCTTCCATTGATCATAAACATACCATCAAGTAATATGAGACTACACTTATTCGTGATCTTTAATTTTTTTTTTGAAAGACCTTGCCAATCGTTAATTCCATATATCCACGTCGTATTTCCAGAAACTAATAGCCAGCAAGGTGCAGGATTTATCTTCTTTCACCGAATAAAACAACCAACTTCTGGAAGATATTTGTCCTGCATAGCTTCTTTTGAAATTGCAAAAATCGGAAAAACTTCTTTTTTCGTTGTTTTTTGGAACGCAATTTTCGGTTGGCAAGCTCCTTGGTTGATAATAAAGATTTTCAACTTATCAGTCAGTTCGACTTCTAAAAAATGACCTTCATCACTGAGAAATGGTTAATTTGTTAATCAGAAATAAATCAATGGATGAAATGAATAGGGAACCTAAAAAAATAAGAAAATTAAAAGTGAAAGTTAAACATAGAATCCATAAATACTCATACTAGGTACTCATACTTATCTACTACTATTTTAAAAGCACCAATGAGTACCAATGTTAATACCTATTAGTGTTTCAAATGCAGTTAACTGTTTTTAGCAAATTCCACAATATATTGAAAAATGTTGAAAATTCTAAATAAATTACAACTGTTTCGACATTAAATATCATTGTCAGAATGACAGAAGTTACATTTCATTTGATGCCTACCTGATGTTTAATAATTATTCTTGGCTAGACCAAGAAGTGACCTACCTTGTGGTTGACTTAATATATGTTGATAGAAAAAAAATAATATAAGATATTACAAATGTCAAAGCTTAGATGGTGTTAGCTCTATGTGAATATCCCGGATCATTTTTCTCAATTAAGATCAGTATAACTGTGCAATTATATAGAAAACCAAGAAAACTATACCTGATGATCTTCACAAATATCACTTAAGAAGACAATTTGAAAGTAGAGAACTACCTAGATTTATCTGGTCATTGACGACTTCATATTGTGGGTTTCTTCAGTGTCTTCTAATTTCCAATTCTTCAAGAAAATCCAGTTTTTGTTTCTTATCACAAATATGTAGTACTTCTAGTTCTGTGTTAGGTGTCAATTAATGATTGTTGTTAAGTCGATGTTATACGTAGTGGGATTTATTTGGTTGATTTTAATCTGTACGCTCGTAAGTGTTCACTGTATCGGATTTCAAAATGTCTAAGGGTCTGAACCAAATAGAAAGCATTACATTCTGGACATTTAAGCTTATATATACCTGATTCCTTCAATGGGGATATTTTTGTTTTTACATTTAACAATCTTGTACTTACGTTACTTTCTGTTATAAAAGAAATTGTTGTATTCGTTGCTGAAGATATTATCTTTGAATTATTATTAGAGATATTTCCTGCATATGTGATGGTTTTATAAGTATTTATTCCTTCAGTTGGTTCAGGAAATATTAGATGTAATGCCACTTTTCCCTCTTTTTTATTAATTAGTTCATTTATCGTATGTAATGGATAACCGTTGGATGTTGTTGTTTGTTTATTTGTATTAATCTCTCTATCGAAATTACATTTGTTCATAGGAACTGAAAATGCTCTATGTATCGTTGAATTATATACCGCTACTATATGTGACCTGTGGTCTTGGAACTATATGGAATGGTCATATCATCGTGTGTTGTTTTTTGGGTGAATTGAATATTCCAGTACATTATTAAGTCATTGAATTTTTAAATCAAGAAAATTGATTGAGCTATTTTCTTCAACTTCTAATTTTAATTCAATTTTTGGGTGTAAATTATTAATGTGGTTGAAAAATATATCTAATTGTCGTTCACTACTTAATAAAAAAGCTAATATGTCGTTTAATAAAACATTTTTTTGAATATCACTTCTAAAGATTCTTCTTTCTAAACTGTGCATAAAAATGTTGTCCAAAATTGGTGATATAGGGCTTCCTATTGGCAAATTTCCAAAAATCAAAAATATTGATATTTCAAAAGTTTTAAATGCAATAGAAAAGAAAATAGAAGTTGATTACCCAACAATTACCAAATCTCACAAGGGGAACGTAATTGTCATATTAGCAACTGAAGATTATAATTCAAAAATATATATTTTTATTGAATCTAGCTATGTAAAAGTTCTTAGAGCAGATCCAACAAAAACGTTTTCCAATAATGTAAGGGATATTATTGATAATCCAAATTATTTTTTAAGTGATTACGAAAATATGTCAATCATAATTAAGAATCCTCATTCTCCACAATTATATGGAACCGTCAAATTACATAAAATAACGAAACCAATTAGACATGTAGTTTCGTATGTTAATACTGCTAATAATATATTGGCAAAGAGACTTAACAATATACAGGGTGTCTCATTATATTCTGACTGTTTTTAAGGGTTTATATCTTCGAAACGGTTCTAGATTTCAAGATGCGGTTTTCACAGTTAGGTTCAAAATTACCGTAAGTTTTGTTGGGACGCATTTATATAAATGGCCTACTTCCGGTTTACCTGCTAGAGAAGTGGCGTATTTTTAGAATATAGTAGATGTTTTTTTTTGAATAGGACACCCTGTATATTTAGCAATTTCTTAAAAGACGCATTTTTTTACTTTATAACGGTACCCTAAAGTTTAAAATCGGTGCACAGAAAGAGAAGTTAGATAACTTTAACTGGGATACTGTAATGATTCAGATATCTTATTATTAAATAATAATCAAGGAGGCGTTAGTATGTCACATCACAAAGATATTGCGATCATTGACAGAACGTCACATTTTGTTTCAAATTCAATAAAATTGAAGTGTTTATTCTCTCAAAATGCAGTATACAGCACAAAAAAAATCTCAAACAATATTTTTATACGCCCAAACTCAATCATATGTTCAGACTAGAAGACCATTTAGAAGACAGTTCAATAAAAATCCTCCTGCTACAAATACTATTAAAACATGGTTAACCAAATTTAGGAATACTGCTTCTATATATAGAAAAAGGAGAACTGTAAATGGAAATTTAGGAGAAATGTTATCTGTTTATGAGCTTGTACAGAGGAATCCGAAAATTTCCAATAGAAAAATAGCATCAAATTTGGAAATGGACAAAACTAAAGTTTTTAGAGTTCTAAAAGTTCTCAAATTTAAACCTTACAAAATTCAAGTTCTACCAAAAATTAACGATCGGGACCATGCTAAAAGAGTGTTTATGTGTGAAACTTTAACATATTTGTATAGAACATATCCAAATTTTAGAATTATCATGTCTGATGAGGCTGCGTTCCATATAAATGGACGAGTTAATAAATATAACTGTAGAATTTGGGGACTAGAAAATCCAAGAGAATTTCATCAACATGAAAGAGATTCTCCTAAAGTTAAAGTTTGGTGTGCAGTGTCTCGTGAAAAATTATATGAGCCAGTTAAAGTTATCTAATTTCGCTTTCTGTGCACCGATTTTATCTTAAAGGTACCGTTATAAAGTAAAAAGATGGGTTTTTGAGAAATTGCTGAATATACAGGGTGTCCCATTTAAAAAATTACATCTACTGTGTTCTGAAAATACGCTACTTTTCTAGCGGGCAAACCAGAAGTAGGCCATTAATATAAATGTATCGCAACAAAACTTACGGTAATTTTAAACCTAACGGTGAAAACCGTATCTTATTATCTAGAACCGTTTCCAAGATATAAGCTCTTAAAAACAGTCAGAATATAATGAGACGTAACAGTTACGGATATACATCTAAATACTCAATTAGAAATTCAGAAGAACTAATCAAAAAATTAAAAGCATTCAACTTGCCAGATAAGTCTAAAATCATTTCATTTCATGATACTAATATGTTCACTAAAATTCCTCCTAAAGAATGTCTAATATTTGTAAGAAAATTACTAGAAGATAAAAATATTTATTCAGGAATAATATCAGATACACTCAATTTATTTGATGTATGTGAATTATTTCAATTCTAACAATAAGATATATATATATATATATATATATATATATATATATATATATTCAAAATGAAGGTTTACAAATGGGAAACCCTATATCACGAATTTTGGCAAACATTTTTATGGACAGTTTAGAAAGAAAAATCATTGAAAATAATATTTCAAAATATGTTATATGTCGGTATAAATATGTAGATGACATATTAGTTTTATATGTAGTAATTTACTCCCAAAAATTGAATTTGCATTAGAAGTTGAGGAAAATAGCTAAATCAATTTTCTTGATGTAAAAATTCAATGTCTTAATAATGTACTTGCTAATTGAATTTACCGAAAACCAACACACATTATTGTGACTGTTCAACATAGTTCCAGTCACCCCCTGACACATAAACTAGCGGCGTATAATTCAATGGCACATAGAGCATTTTCAGTTCCTATGAACATATGTAATTTTGATAGAGAGATTAATACAAGTGAACAAATAGCAACAACATCCATTACATATGATAAATAAAGTAATTGATAAAAAAGGGGAGATAGTGGCATTACAACTAATATTTCCTAAACAAACTATAGAAATAAAAACTTATAAAATCATCACATATGCAGGAAATATTTCTAATAATATTTCAAAGATAATATCTTTAGCAACGAATACCCCAGTTTCTTTTAAAACGGAAGGTAACGTAAGTATAAAATTGGTTAATGTAAAAACAAAAATATTCCCATCGAAAAAATCAGGTATATATAATCTTAAATGTCCAGAATTTAATGCTGTCTATTTAGGTCAGACCCTTAGAAATTTTGAAATCCGATACAGTGAACACTTACGAGCATACAGATTAGAACAACCAATTAAATCCCACTTCGCAAATCATCTACTTGACACCAATCATTCATTGACACCTAACACAGAACTAGAAGTACTACATATTTGTGATACGATACAAAAACTGGGGTTCCTTGAAGAATTGGAAATTAGAAGACACTTAAGAAACCCACAATATGAAGTAGTCAATGAACAGATAAATCTGGGGAGTTCTCCACTTTTAAACTGTTTTCTTATGTGATAATTGTAAAGATCAGCAGATATAGTTTTCATGGTTTTCAATATCATTGCACACTCTCTGAAAAAGATTTTCTTGAATCAAAGAAAATTTGTTTAGGCTAAACCAATCTGAAGTTTGAATAGAGTCAACCAAACAGAGGTGTTAAGTTAAAATTTCGGTTTGTTTAAAATTTCAAACAAGAGATTGGGATCATTCAAACTAAATGTAGTGTTATATAAACATTCAAGTGATTAAATTTAAGGAAATTATATCTTTAGTCCAAACTCCAAGTTGTTTACTTCCAACAATTAATATTTTAATATAAACAATTAATTTCTTTAAAACCTTATGACCATCTCTGATTTTGAAAGTTGAGTTGTTTGTTTTAAACAACTACAAGTTTAAATGGAACAATAGATTTTTCAAAACTTCAAAATAATTTCTTTTGTGCAAACTCGAGTTGTTCACTGTAAAGTATTACTGTTTTAAATACAACAATTGATTTCTTCAAAAATCCACTCTCTGTTTTTTTCAAATTGTGATTTGTTTCAGTCAAAAAATACATTTGTTTAAAATTCCTGAATAATTTCTTGCATCAAAACTCGAGTTGTTTTGTTCAAACAATGTATTTTTTAAATAAAAATAATCATGCCCCACTTTTTAAAAATAATTGTTTTCTTCAAATAAATGCTAGTTTAAATAGAAGAATGTACTTTTCTTTAATTCAGAGTAAAGCTATTTTTCAGTTTGGTTTTATTTTAGTTCAATTGATGTAAATCAAATAATCCTTTTATTATTTATTTTTATATAATGAGTCATATTAAAGAGTGTTTGTGCAGCTGATGACGAAGTTCTACAAAACTAAAACCAAATTCAAAAAGGCTAGATTACTGGAAAAGGAAATTTTAATGAAAGGTCTGGCTCTGTCCAAACATATTTATTAAATAATTATATAACAAAAACTTAACACAAACATAGAATCATTGATTTTGAGTAGAAACAAAGAAGTTATGTATATATATATATATATATATATATATATATATATATATATATATATATATATATATATATATATAACAAGATCTACGAATAGTGCGTGACATATGAACAATAAACAACGAATAGATTGGTGGGTATTGCACGCAAATAGAAGAAGGGGCTACTGAAAGGAGTGGTAACCGCAATACCCACCAATCTATTAGTTGTTTATTATATATATATATATATATATATATATATATATATATATATATATGTCACAAAAAGTTCTATTGCAGCTATTTTGCTTACATATATACTTTTCCACAGGTGGATGTAACACTTTTAAGTGTTGACATAAACTAGTAGGATGAACAAATGATGAATTACGAATAAAACAAATAAAAGACATTTCTATTGAAAAATCGGTAACTTAAATTAGATATTCGATTCGTTTGAGAATACTATCTTCTTCAGATTGTTATTTTTCACAGAAAACATAGAAGAATTAAAAACAAAAATGATCAAAAATCACTTAACTTAAATTGAGTATTTTACTCAGCTTGCTGTTTCTCATAGAAAACATAAAATAAACGAAAACTATTTTCCTAACTGAAGAGTCTGATAATTTCAGTCAGAAATGAAAAATAAAAAATAGGTTACTCTGAAAACTTTCAAGCTGCTATATTTTCTTATGGATTATTCACTATCCATACAAAATAATGGAAATATAAACTTTTATATGTGTTCTAATAAATCAGTTATACAGGGTGTACCACGACGTTTTGACAGTTCGATTTCTCGAAAACTGTTCATATGACAAGTATGAAATTTGGCAGATATCAACAGTCAAAACTGATGCTTATATTTATCATAAAATGATTTCCGTTGTTCCTGTAATTTCGGGTCACGTGACCCCAACATCGTTTTTTTAAATGGGACAACCGGTATAATAATACAATTTTGGATATATCATTCAAAAACAAATTCAACGATACCACACTTGTCAACATTATATTGTGCAGTAATGATAATATGGGCTATTCATTTTTACTTTATTAAAGTGATATTAAGCACTCAAAAATTTAGGTGGCTATGGAATAAATAACTATAGTAGCAACAACATAGGTTGTCATTAATTATTGTTAGGTGAAGATTACTCAAGAACTGTCATTAATTATTAGTCATAATTAGGAGAAATTAAATGAACATCTGTGTAAATTATTTTATTAAAAAATGTAACAGGAAATTAAAAAGTACAAGTGATTAAAAAATTTAAGAAAATTGTCAAATTGATGACCTTGTACATTGACACAATGTTCAAACCTTGTTAAAAGATTTCTTTTAAGTGCTGCTTTAATAATTTCGAGTGTTATGGTCCGGCATGCCTGTTTTATTTTATCCTTTAAATCATTTAATCAATCGGGGGTGTGGTATGAAATCGACCTTTTAAGTAACTCCAGGAGAAATAAATCTAAGGGTCCAATATTCGGAGAATGGTGTCGCCACATAATTGTACCATTTCGAGCAATCAATTTTTCTGGAAATTCTATAACTGACCAAAAAAAGTGAGGAGATGCTCCATCTTGCTGCCACCACATTGTCTGCCTCTCATGTAAGTTATATCTTCAAGTAATTCTGCAAGAGTATTTTGAAGAAAATCTAATTATCTTAGCCCCGTCTATGTTCCTTCATGCAAAAATGGACCAATCAACCGATCGTTAAATAAACCACACCAAGCATTGATTCCCCATATTGTTTGAAAATTGGTTTCGCTGATCCACATTGGATTCTCTTGCGAACATAATGACAATTATGACGATTAACCTTCCGGCCGGGGCGCCTAGTCTCTGAGACCCGGCGCTCCGAAAACCGATCGGCAATGTTCGGAAAATCGTCGTAATGGCCTGGCGATCTATCTACCTGTTTATGCTTAGACTCAGTACGTGCACAGTAATTCGTGGATGCGCAAGTATTTTAGTTTCTGAATTATTTCGATTTTGGTCTGTGAGACCCGGCGCCCCGGTTCAGTGTATTTTTTCTACATCTGGCAGGATATATTTTTCTATGGTAAGTCAGGGTAAATATCATTTATATTCTATAGATTTCATAAATATTTGTTTTATTTAGCAGCAATGTCTAATTATTATGAAGAAGAGCAAGAAAAACTGCGTCGTCTATGGGAGGAAGTTGAATCAGAGGAAGAGCCTGATGATGAAGAAGAGGAGTTGGTGTTTGAGGAAAATCATGTTGAAACTCGAAGCACCGATAGTGAATCCGAACAAGAGTGTTCTGATAGTAGTGACGACGATGTACCCCTTGCAAAATTAGCAAGAATTCCAACTTTTATTGGAAAAGATGGGACAACGCGGTGGCATAAACATTGCCCAAACAAAACAGTAAGAACGAGAAGGGAAAATATTATTGTGCGATTACCAGGCGTCAGAAACTGTGGGAAAAACGCCAAAACAGCCGTTGAATGTTGGTCGTTATTTTTTACTGATGAAATGCTCAACATTATAGTGGAGAACACAAATCACTATATTTCTGGATTAGCGGAAAATTATGCGAGAGAGAGAAGAGGAAAGCCCACAGACATTTGTGAAATAAAAGCTTTTCTTGGGTTGTTATATTTGGCGGGTACTCTCAAAAGTGGACGACTAAACACAAAAGAGCTGTGGCAAAGAAACGAACTTGGAATTGAACGTTTTTGGCTGGTAATGTCTCACGATCTATTTCATTTTCTACTTCGTTGCCTTCGGTTTGATGATCTAACAACAAGAGATGAACGAAAAAAATTTGACAAATTAGCTCCAATAAGAAGCCTATTTGACCTTTTTGTTGAAAAATGTAAAAACACCTATACAGTTGGAGTAAACACAACAATTGATGAGAAGCTTGAGGCATTTAGAGGAAGATGCTCCTTCAAACAGTACATTCCAAGTAAGCCTAACAGGTATGGTATAAAAATATTCGCCTTAGTTGACTCGGCTACATCTTATGCGTCAAATCTTGAAGTTTACGTAGGTAAGCAGCCTGAGGGTCCATATGAACAGTCTAATAAGCCACACGATATAGTTTTGAGGCTAATAGAACCTATATCCGGGACTAATCGTAACCTTACTAGTGACAATTGGTTTACCAGTGTCGAATTGGTAAAAAAACTGTTTGACGAACACAAAATAACATATGTGGGTACAATAAAAAAGAATAAAAGAGAATTGCCACCTGAATTTTCCAACACAAGAGCTCGCCCTGAATTTTCTTCAGTATTTGGCTTTCAAAAAGATATGACTATTGTGTCTTACATACCAAAGAAATATAGAAATGTGAATCTTATATCCAGTTTGCACCATGATGATAGAATTGATCCATCTACGGCAGAAAAATGCAAACCCGATATAATTACTTATTATAATCACACCAAGGGAGGTGTAGATAATCTTGACAAATTATCTGCTACCTATAATGTCGCTAGGAATACTAGAAGGTGGCCAATGGTAGTATTTTTTTCAATGATGAACATGGCTGGGGTTAATTCACAAATAATTTTTGCATGCAACAACAAAACATATAAAATCGAAAGAAGATTATTTCTAAGAGACATTGGGCTTTCTTTGACTAAGGAACATTTGGCAAGACGTTCCTATGAAACAAATGTGCCAAGGTCGGTGAGAGAAAGAAGACAAGAAGTCGCTGGAACACAAGAAAACATGAAAAATGAAGAAATCCAACCAGGTACCAGAAGAAGATGTTTTTTTTGCAAAAAGGATTCAAAAACGAAATATTTTTGCAAAAAATGTAAAAAATTTGTTTGTCTCTCTCACATGGAAGCTTGGTGTCCTGAGTGCTCAGAAATTGACATAAATCAATAAAAACTGTTGTTCTATAATATTTTTATAATGTTTCAGTAGAAAATCTTATTTTGTTTACTTATTTACCGGTTGTTTCCTAGTTTTTAGAAAATGATATATTTTTTGACAACAAATTTTAGAACAAGATAAAATTTGTCTATGTAAATTTAAATCATGTTCCTATTATAATATTTGAATAAACTAAGGTATATTTTTCTCATTAAAATATAGTTTTTTAATGTTTTTGCCAAAAAAATGCGATATTTGATGATGGGTCTCAGAGACCCGGCGCCTTGGCTCATGAGCTACACAAAGGCGCCCCGCCCGCAGGGTTAATAATACCATTGTTATGAAATCTTTCATCACTCCATAATATTTTTTCTAAAACAGAAGGGTCATCATTCCTTTCAACTGACATTTCAGCAATAAAATTTATTCTCCTTTCAGAATCTGTGTGATGAATGTATTGTATTTGTAATTTTTTTGATACTCCTTGTATTGAACTTCTACTTATTTGTAATTCTTGTTCAAGAAATCGTATTGAGGTGTGTGGATTCACCTGAAGATAAGCCAAAATATTCATCACATCGTCATCTGTTTGAGCGGTCTTTTGTCGAGGAACTTGATTTTTACCGCTTGGAAAAGCTTTCGTTCGACATAGACAAAAGTATTTTTGCTTGGAGTTATTCTACGAGGAAAACGATTTCTGTAGAAACCTTGAGCATGAGTTTTGCTTTTTCCACATTCTCCATAAATAAGTAGCATGTCAACATATTTATAGCAAGTAGAAATTGAAGTAATTATTTAATTATTATTGCAGTGTCTTCACAAGATTATGACTAATAATTAATGACAGTTCTTGAATAAACTTCACCTAATAATAATGAATGACAACCTATGTTGTTGCTACTATAGTTATTTGTTTCATAGCCACCTAAATTATTGAGTGCAAAATATTGCTTTAATAAATTTAGTAAAAATGAATAGCCCTTATTATCATTACTGCACAATACAATGATGACAATTGTGGTATCGTTGAGTTTGTTTTTGAATGATATATCGAAAATTGTAATATTATACCGGTTGTCCCATTTAAAAAATTTATGTTGGGGTCACGTGACCCGAAATGACAGGAACAACGGAGATCATCTATAATATAAAAATGAATCGCAAAATGTGTTGGTAAGCGCATAACTCAACAACGCCTCGACCAATTTGGCCAAATCTTTTTTTAAAATGTTCGTTGAAGTTCAAGGATGGTTTTTACGGCGAGAAAAATTAGAATTATTGCTGGAAAAACCCTAAAAGTAGCCCTTTTCTTTTTCCCATACAAATGATTTGTAACTAAAACGTAGTCAATTTGAGCTTCATTGCTATGGTATAAAGTTCATATTAAATTACAAGCACTCACTGTTGTCTAAGCAATGTAGGTGTGTTCCTAACGTCAAAGATCATATCTATCAAAACAATGTGCGTGTGTGCGTTGGAGCACAGAATACATAGTTGGAGGAGTTTATTTGTCAACTGATACACGAAACAAATTCGTATATCGTGTTTTGTGCAGAGTGTTTACTTAGTTAGTGTTTGTTTAGTTCGTGATTAGTGAAAACATAATTTATATTTGATATGCCTCCTATAAGACGAAGCAATTTAGGTAGAAGAACCAGAAATGCTACAAACCAAGCTATTTACCGATCCAATCGTACTGCACAAGAACGTGACGACGAAAATGAACGTGAAAGAATTCGGATATCACAAACGCGTGAAGCGAGAGGGCGACATTCAACTAATAATCGCGCAAGTTTGAATCGAGCTGCTTTCAGTTACGATGTGTCAATTGACTACAGTAACTACCAATGTGTTGTTATTGGTTCTATGAACTCGGTTTGCTCACACTGTAAGGCATTAAAATACAAAAACGAAGCCAATGGATTGTGTTGCGCAAATGGTAAAGTAAAATTGATACCATTGGATCCACCACCAGAACCATTGTACTCATTGGTTTCAGGAATAGGAACAGATTCTATACACTTTTTGACACATATCCAACAATATAACAATTGCTTTCAAATGACTTCATTTGGGGCAACAAATGTAGTTCGGGAAAATTTTATGCCAACTTTCAAGGTATGTATTATAGCAGTTACTCATAATTATTTTAGCGAACAAAATTTTTCTGTCAGCAAAGTTAAGATGTGTCACTAATCTTCAATTTCTTAATCACTAATATATCACTTAGTCATCATATTATATGGTGATTCAGTTTCAGTGACACTTTTATTATATTTTATATTTGATAGATATTAGTTAAAACTAAATATATACTTTTTAAGATCAAATATTATTCAAGTTTGATCACTGACAATCCATTAATTTATACCACACCATAATATTTTTTTTTATTTACAGATACAAGGGCAAATATATCACAGAGCAGGTTCACTGTTACCAGTGTCAGATAGCGACAACAAATTCCTGCAAATTCATTTTATGGGCAATTCACCACAAGAAATTGATCTGCGTTGTGCACATAACAATTTAGTAAAGAGGTCTATTGTAGAACAATTACAAACTTTATTTCATCAACACAATCAATTGATTATATTGTTTAAAACTGCCCTGGATCTGATGCCATCCGATAATCACAAAATTGTAATCAGAGCTGATAAAACACCTGCAGGTCAACATACAAGACGTTTTAATGCACCAACTATTGATGAAGTTGCTATCGTTGTAGTTGGAGAAAACTTGGAATCCCGTGATATTGTTTTACATCGTCGGAATGATCAATTACAACGTATAAAGGAAACACACCGCTCATATGATGCACTGCAATATCCCATTATATTTTGGCAAGGTGAAGATGACTACAATTTCTCAACTGCCACATTACAAATCTTTATGACAGGACGAAGTCTGTCGGGTCAGCTAGTTTTATAATAAATATAAGCATCAGATTTGACTGTTTACATCTGCCAAATTTCATACTTGTCATATGAACAGTTTTCGAGAAATCGCACTGTCACAAAGTCGTGGGACACCCTGTATATGGGATCTTAGGATCGCTGCTGTTCCTAATTGTATAAATATATCATTGGAAGAGATACCATATGTGCTGACATTCAAATGCAGATTTGACATTAAATATGATACAGGCTTGAAAACAAAACTATATAGCCTCCAACAGACTAGATGTTTTATAATTGAAGTTATTTAAAATGACATAAGAAGCAGTAATATTATTGAGACAAGGACCTACTAGCATTATATAAAGTTGAACCGTTAGGCCTTTTAAATATAATATATCCAGTCGTCTTTTATCAATTTTTCTATGTCCCCAGGGGCCTTGGCTTGAAATAATAGAGCATCTCTACATTCGGATATTGATGGCTTCCATTGCCTTTTACCACTTATATGGGTGCGCCCTTTGGGTGGTATTAATGCCGCTAACAAATACAACCGTATTGAATCTGCAAAAATATGTAATAATACTTTGGTCTTGGCTCATATATTTTTGCACATAATCACTATTTATCTAAAAATACAGAATTATTCAAAAAGAAGTTGGCTCAACAAACAAAATCGCATGCTGTTATGTCACTTTGCTTCAACAAAAATAAATAGACTTGTTTAAAACTTGTAAAACATACATTCGGTGATATAAATATATTATAACATTTCTGAATGTGTCTCTTTAAATTGACTATAAAATAAGAAACAAGAATAAGTACAGAGACAGAAGTAAGTAGGTATCCTTATGTATATTGCGACACTTAGGTACAATGTAAACAAAAGTACAGACCTACCACTTGTAGTGCCAAGAAAAGTAGAATTTGATTAAGTAATAATATGAGTATTCGTTTTTTTAATTATCCAAGAGATTATTATAAAAATATTTTAGTACCTAGGTAATAAATAAATAATATTCAATCATTAATTTGAAAATTTGTGGGAACAAATATGATGGGGCTGGAGTTACAAGTAGGTACCTATATAGGTCACCTCAAACTAAATGGTTGTTTAAAAGGTAATTTACTTTGTTTTATCCAAAGTAACATTTTTTATTAAAACAAATCATTGTTTGAATCAAAACTTCAATGATTTGGGAGAAAGTTAATTTGTTCAAAATAAACCTGTTGTGGTTTCATTTAAAAAAAACATTTATTTGCTCGTTTGGTGTCATTTGTGTATTTCCCTCCAAGTATTTAGTTACTGTTACGAACTCACACACCGAAGCAGGTACTAAGTACGGTCCTGTAACCTTATGTTGACGGAGTTAAAAAAATGGCGAGCGCACCGAATTCTGAGAAGGTCTAGTGGGATTCATTGTGACAGTTTTTATAGACATGTTCTCGGAAGGTCTTTTAAGGATTGAGCCAGCAATCGAGAAATATCGCGAAAGGCATTTTTTGTGTAAGCCGCAGTCCAGAATTCTCTAGTAAAAAAGGCACTAGTATATAAAAAAGACCGATCAGCGGACCAGGCAGTTGATAAAGTGATCTTGACAAATAAACAGTAAATAAGTGAATATAAAAGTGTTATAAATCAATAATTAAGTTTGTGTGCATATAAATTAAATTTAAGTGATTAGTTAAGTACATATAAATTAAGTGTTAGTGAGTTAGTGTTTAAATAAATTAGTAAGTAGCCATATCGTATGTTTAAAATTTATCCCACCCGTTTATTGTTTAAAAAATAACAAAAACATTACATTGGTGTCAGATAATATAAATAAATTGCTACGTAAAAATGACAAAGAGACTATGTGACTTCAAAGTGGCGGAACTAAGAGCAGAATTGGAAGATCGTGAGTTGGCAACGTCCGGTAAGGAAAGTGAATTGTGGAAAGAATCAAAATGGCACTGGAAAATGAAGGCTTGGATCCAGAAACATTCTCATTCAAAGACGAGGCTTCCACCTTAATCTTGTCAATTTATGATATGAGGAATGATTCTTCTGCTATGGAGAACGATATTTCTACCATGAAGAATAATATTTCTGCTGACATGGACAAGGTTTCTATTAATATGGACAAGAAGATTTCTGCTATGGATAATGATATACCTGCAGATATCTTATCATTGAAAAATGACATTGCTGCTGAAGTTGAGAATAAAATTTCGTTTCTAAAATCAGACATGGAGAATAAGATGACAACGATGGAAAATCAGATGGTCGAGAAAATCAAGGAGTTAGAGACAAGGATTGCCGATTTAAAAACACAAGACACTTCAGCAGAAGAAAATAAAATCGAGATCCGCAAGTCAGAAACACAACACAAGACAAATGATATTGGCAGTTTTACCCGAGTCAAGGCCCCAACGTTCGACGGAAAGATGTCGTGGATGTGAAACAATTTGAAGCAGTCGCTAGAGTGAATGATTGGTCCGATAGAGACAAGGCAGTGAACTTATCAATCGTGCTTCGGGGAGATGTCTTAGATGTACTTCAGACGATACCTCTAGAAGAAACGGATGATTTCGAGCAGCTGAAGAGGAGGTTGAATATGCGATATGGCCACAAACATCTGTACCAATCCCAGCTGAAGAACCGAAGGCAGAAACGTGACGAAACACTTCAAGAATATGGAGCCGATATTGCCCGACTCGTTCGATTTGCTTACCCATCAGCAGCAGAGAACATGATGGAATATCTGGGCATCCAGTCCTTTATTGATGGCTTACGTGACCCCGATATGCAGAGGACGCTTTGCTTAGCCCAGCCCAAAACGATAGTTGACGCATTGACAGCTGCCCTTGAATATGAAGCAGCAACGAAGGCTTCAAGATATAACAAAATTGGGACCATCCAGGAAGAAGGTGACGAAGACAGATTTGACCAGTTCGACAGTTTGATAAAAAGTATGATGGACAAGAAGCCGAGAAAGATCAGATGCTGGAATTGTGGCGAGCTAGAGCATGTACGTAGTTCGGGTAAGCGCCCCAAGACTCCAGCAAACCAAGAATCTCAGTCACAGGAAAACTAGAACGGGTCGGCTACGAGAGGGCAGCACCGACCCATGACCGGTCCAGAGACCCTCTGATATTGATAGCTTCTCTCAGATGTCGCAACGACAGTGTATATGTGGATGGCGGAGTAAATGGCAAGAAATATGCTCTGCTGATTGACACTGGGACAACTAGAACCATTATACGACCAGAGATAATAAACCCCAAGGAGAAGCTTCTACCAACGAGACTGCGACTGCGGACCGCCACAGGCGAGAGTGCCAACGGTCACGGGGAAACACAAATCCAATTGGAAATTGGCGCAGAAAAGTTCACGCATACGGTAATCGTAGCTGACATTGAAGAAGACGTGATTCTGGGGATGGACGTAGTGAATGTACATGGTACAGAACCATTAAAGTGGGTTACGAGAAGGTATTCCTGCATCCATATGAAGGCAGCGCGGTGTTGGGAGCTGTACAGGAAGATACCGTTCTACCTGCACGAAGCGAAACCATGATAGTAGCACAGCTACAGGGAATCATGGAGAAAGGGACATCGGTTATGATGGAACCAAGGAACCACGACTAGGAGGTTGGCAAAGGAGTACTAATTGGGACACGATTGGTTACGTCGGCGAAGGAGATCCCTGTACGATTGATTAACGTGAACGATTACCCAATTACCATCAAGAAAGAAACCAAGATTGGATCCTGCCTACCAGTGACGTATATAGTTCGTCAGACAACGACCACTGACAATTCTAATGCCAGATTCGAACAGATGCTATCAGTAGCTGGTCAATCATGCTAAACCAATTAGGCAATCAGCTCGAAGATTTCCACGAGCGACGAGAGAGGAAGCTGAAAGAATAATTCGAGAGTTGGCAGAAGAAAAAGTAATAGAACCATCTACTAGTCCATGGGTGTCTCCAGTAGTGCTCGTCAAGAAAAAGGATGGAACTACGAGATTCTGCGTGGATTACCGCCAGCTTAACAACGTGACGGAGAAGGACAGCTATCCTCTGCCTCGAATTGACGATACGCTAGATACTTTGGCTGGCAGCAAACTGTTTTCCACCTTGGACCTGAAGTCTGGCTATTGGCAAGTGGAAATGGATCCAGAAGACAAAGAAATGACTGCTTTTACCACCGGATCTGGATTATGGCAATTCAACGTCATGCCATTCGGGCTCTGTAATGCTCCTGCGACATTTGAAAGACTCATGGAAAATGTCTTGAGAGTGTTGTCTTGGAAGACATGCCTGGTCTATTTGGACGACATCGTAGTACTGGGGAAGACATTTGACGAACACCTGAAGAATTTGGAAGACGTATTCAAACGACTCCAAACTGCACAGCTCATGTTAAACCCGAAGAAATGTCAGCTGTTCCAAAACCGTGTAAACTATCTAGGTCATATAGTTAGAAATGAAGGAGTGGCGGTGGATCCAGAGAAACTTGCTTCCATTCAGCAATGGCCGCAACCAACCGACAAACATCAAATTAGGAGTTTCCTTACACTTTGCACATATTATAGAAGATTTATCAGGAAGTTTGGAGATATTGCTAAGCCTCTGACTCGATTTACAGAAGAAGCAAGAGCTTTCTAATGGGACGAAGATTGTCAAACGGCTTTTGATACCTTGAAGAAGCATTTAACCACGGCGCCGATATTAGGATACCCTTTACCAGAGGGAGACTTTATTCTTGACACTGACGCAAGCAACATAGAAATTGGTGGAGTGCTCTCACAGATCCAAGGAGGGCAAGAAAGAGTGCTGGGATATTTCGGTAAAGTCCTCTCCAAACCAGAACGAAACTACTGCATCACAAGAAGAGAACTTTTGGCAGTAGTGAAGTCAGTAGAACACTTTTACCAGTATCTTTATGGTAGGAAGTTTTTAATCCGGACTGATCATGCAGCACTCATGTGGTTGATGCAGCTCAAGAATCCCGAGGGCCAGATCGCTAGATGGATTGAACGACTCAAAGAATATGATTTCAACATCGAACATGGAGCTCGTGTGAGTCAGCGAAATGCCGAGTCCCTGTCTAGACAGCCGTGCACAACAGACTGCTCCCACTGCAACAAGGCGGAATCTAGGGAAGCTGCAGTTTCAAGAACTACTGTAGTCAACGAGGAATGGTCACCCACCAGGATCAGAGAAGATCAGGAGAATGACCCTCACCTGAAGATGATACGGCAATGGAAGAAAGAGAATCGGCGACCTACCTGGCAAGAAGTGTCATATTGTTCACCGAAACTCAAGGCGTATTGGGCTCAGTGGGACTCCGTTGTCCTGGAAGAAGGGCTGTTGAAAAGTGTCCTTGAAAACGATGATGGTTCTGAGATGAGGAGATAGCTAGTTATCCCGAGAACAAGAGTAGCTGAGGTACTGAAGAAGTTACACAACAGTCCATCGGGAGGTCATCTGGGAGTGAAGAAAACCCTTCAGCGAGTCCGTGAAAGGTTTTACTGGATGAACAGCTCCGGCGATGTGAAGGACTGGTGTTAGAAATGTACGACTTGTGCTACGAGTAACGGACCACATCGCAAGAGGAAGGCACCCATGAAACAGTACAATGTTGGAAGCCCTTTCGAAAGGATTGCTTTAGATATCGCTGGGCCATTTCCAACGACAGAAAATGGTGGCAAATACATACTGGTTGTTATGGAATATTCCACAAAGTGGGTGGAAATTTACGCTATCCCGAATCAAGAGGCCACAACTGTCGCAGATGTATTGGTGAAAGAATTTATCAGCCGATAAGGAGTGCCCTTGGAAGTCCACAGCGACCAGGGAAGAAATTTCGAGAGTCATCTATTCCAGGAAATTTGCGAGAAGCTAGGAATGAAGAAGATCATAACAACAGCATCACATCCACACTCAGATGGAATGGTCGAGAGAATGAACAGGACTATTGGAAAATACCTGTCCAAAGTAGTATCCAGTCATCAGAGAGAGTGGGACCAGAATATTTCCCTACTCGCATTGGCTCATCGATCTGCCGTCAATGAGTCCACGGGTGAAACACCTGCGAAAATCCTGTTTGGACGTGAAATGAGACTTCGTTGTGACCTGGAATTTGGCTGTCGCCCTGGAGAAGATCTAGCAGGAGAAGACTACGTGATCCAATTGAGAAGAAGGCTGTACGATATTCATGAATTAGTTCGAACAAATCTTCAAGTTTCCAGCGACAGAATGAGAAGTCGGTACGACACGCAGGCTACAGAAAGCGGTTTCAAAGAAGGGGACAAAGTATCGTTACACAACCCGACGAGGAGAAAAGGATTTTCTCCAAAATGACAAAAATCCTGGGAAGATCCATACTTAATCAAGAAAAGGATCAATGATGTTATATATCGCATAAGCAAGATCCCCAACGGAATACCAAAAGTAGTTCACCAAAACCGACTAGCGCCATTCGAAGGAGACCATGACCTAGAGGAAGGAGTAGACCTTATTCAAGGCGTGTCTGACCTTACCTTCGATGAATTTATGGGCGCGTATGGAGGTACCGGGAAAGCTAGATATGGAGTCACTTCGGAACAACAACAAGATTTGTTCACTCTCCCGGAAGAATATCCACTGGCATACAATATCCCCGCCCGTATCAAGAACGTACGAGGGCTGGCAACCGTCTTACGAAAGAAATTCGGGCAATTAGAAAAACTTGAAGACCAGATTCCAGACCCTGGCAAGACACTGAAACTGAAACATAATTCGCGGTACGTCTTCTACGTGGTAACCAAAAATGAATTTCAAGATCGATCTACCTACCGCGATGTGTGGGAAGTACTTCCAAACCTACGAGACCATGTGTTGGAATCCAGCGTGAAGAAACTGGCTATGCCTAAGATAGCGAGTAACCAGTTGGATTGGCGAGTCATCAGGAACATGGTAGAGGTTATCTTCCAAGATACCGGTGTCCAGATATTAATTTTCAGCTACAACCCCCGTTATCCGTATCCGATGAAGACGGTGCCCTGTTATTTCCATAAGATCGGAAAGTGTAGAAATGGAGTTCGTTGCCGATTCAAACATCCAGTCGCGGCTACACAAAAGTTCCAGGAAGACTTTTCGTTTAAGGAGGGGGTTATGTTACGAACTCACACACCGAAGCAGATACTAAGTACGGTCCTGTAACCTTATGTTAACGGAGTTAAAAAAATTTCAGCGCGCCGAATTCTGAGAAGGTCTATTGGGATTTATTGTGACAGTTTTTATAGACATGTTCTCGGAAGGTCTTTTGAGGGTTGAGCCGGCAATCGAGAAATATCGCGAAAGGCATTTTTGTGTAAGCCGCAGTCCAGAATTCTCTAGTGAAAAAGGCACTAATATATAAAAAGGACCGATCAGCAGACCAGGCCGTTGATAAAGTGATATTGACAAATAAACAGTAAATGAGTGAATATAAAAGTGTTATGAATTAACAATTAAGTTTGTGTGCATATAAATTAAATTTAAGTGATTAGTTGAGTACATATAAATTAATTGTTAGTGAGTTAGTGTTTAAATAAATTAGTAAGTAGCCATATCGTGTGTTTAAAATTTATCCCACCCGTTTATTGTTTAAAAAAATAACAAAAACATTACATTACTATTAACTAATTAAGAAAATGGTACGGCAGTATGTAATAACTATGTTTTTGACAAGACATTTCTTTTTCCCTTTTGGCGGTAATGGGAATAATGATCAGAAGTTGTGTCTTTTAAAACTATTTATCTGCCTGCAAATAATTGAAATTTTGTAAATAAAATTTACTCATTGATTCTTAATTAATGACCAGCACAGAAGCAATACAAATTTATATATACCTCTTTATGTACCTACTTATAAACACGTGTCAAAATACACAAAACTTGAACAGTACCTACATACAGATACGAATTCAAGGATTTATCTATGTAGACAATTAACCCAATTGGTTTTGTACTGGAATACTATGATTGCCCCTCAAAATACAAATATATACATACCTGCAAAATACTCCTATAGGTGGGACAATTCTTCCCACACATCCAGTAAATCCATAACTTGGCCACAGGTTGATGATGAAATATTTTTTAATCTGTGACTTGGCAGTAAATGTTCAATTTTAAAGTATAACCGTTGTATGCATACACAATCCACACAAAAAACTATAATAAACAGACATTGAATATTTAACGGGTTTTGTCTCTGATAGTATGCAGGGTCCACGATATAAACACATCACCAAGTACCTACTTACTTACTTATCTACAGTCCAACAACTACTATGAGGAAACGAGAGGAGTGAGGTTCTCACGTTTCAATGCTCAGCGCCGTGATTGGGTGTTTAATTTCTTTAAAACAAAGAATTTAGAAATGTTTTTTAATTCCAAAGAAAAATATTTTTCGAACCAATTATATGCAAAAATGTAGAGTAACATTGTGGCATCTATACTTTCAAACAAATGATTCATTATCTATAAGAATTTTATATTTCCATTTGAACCAATTTATATATTTTTAACAAATATTTTCTTCTTATTTACTAATTGCCATGTTTGAATGAAATAAATCTGATCCTTAATTTCAAACAATTCATAATCTATATTTAAACAGTTCTAATTTCTTCATTCAACACTTATTGCTTTGAGTTAAACAACATTTGTTATTATTATGAGATTTTTAATAAATAAATGTAATTGTTTAATTCAAACGAATCGTTTCCAGCGTAAATAAATATTCTTCAAGTTAAATGATTGCTATATTTGAAAGAAAGCAATCCAAATAGTAATTGCAAACAATTTATAATTCCAATTCAAACAATTTGAATTTTTTAATTGAAGACTCAATTCTTTTGCATTTATTACAAATTGTTAATTCTAAACGAATCAATTTCAAACAAATACGTTCACTTCAACCAAACAATCCTTTTTCAGAGTGCAGTTATAACGATCTTAATTGGGAAAAATTATATGCAGAATATCCACGTAGGGCTAATAATGTCTGAGCTTTAATATTTTTACTATCATATCTTCTTCTTTTCTCCATTTACCTATATTGAGTCAATCACTAGGTAGGTCACAACTTGGTCTAGCCAAAAATAATAATTAAACATCAGGTAGGCATGAAATGAAATGTAACTTCTGTCATTCTGACGATGATATTCAATATCGAAACAATTGTCAATTTTTTGGAATTTTCAACATTTTTTCAATATATTGTATAAATAGCTAGAAACAGTTTGATTTAAAGCACTAATATGAGTACCTAAATTCCACGAAGTATGAGTCGAGACAGTTACTTTCGTTTATACGTGTTCTAGCTATGCCACCGTATACAGAAACTGTTTCTGTACAGTGGCTATCCAGAGCCAAAAACATCAAACGACTAAACAGAGTAAAGATACACATCGAGTTGGCCCCTACAGGCCAGGATTTCGTCACCATCCAATCCCTAGCGATAGGCTCTTTAGCGCCTCGTAACCTTCGGGCCCCCCTTGGGCCCGGGCCTCCCCGCAACTGCGGGGGTTTGCGCTAGTAGCGCTACGCCAGTGCTCTTCAGTCAAGACTGTTTCATAATAATATTTCCAGATATCAACCATTTTCTGTGGATCGTCTTCTGTCTGGCCGGATTCGTTTTCTAACCCTCTTGTTTTAGCTCTTGGCTCACTATATTAACTTCTTATCTTTTTGTTTTATTTTGTGGTTAGGACTGTCTTGTTCGATTTCCTCTAATTGTTTATTTTTCTATTCATTCTTTTTTCCCTGTTCATAATATTCGCCACGTTGTACTGAACAATACCCAATCATAAAATGTATGACTTTGTGAACTCCGGAGGCAGTACCGTGCTAACAATACATGTTACAAGAAGTGGCCGACGGCAACAACGACGCTGACGTCGACAATGACATACACACAGGATAATTTTCTCGCATCGTAGATATGCTTGTAATATTGTTTCAATAAACCTATTGTTAGTCGATAAAAGTGTACTATTTCAGGAATGAATGATTGTTAAAGTTTTCAGTTTTCCATAGATTCTTTCAAAAAGAAAATGAAAAGGGATATTTCGTTTCAAAACAACAATCCTCTGAAACGGTGAGTGTCAGTCTACTAGTGTATTCATGTTACACTTACACAAAAATAAATGAGTGGGATAAGTTGAAGGGCGCATACCTAGTAACTACGTGGGTTTATCCGAAAACATTATTATAACATGAAAATTCAGAAACTTTGTAATTTTACATTAGTGTAATTCAATCTCTCTATGAAGAGTTGAAGACACCATACCTACCGGCTATTTTCCAGATGTCTTAAGATGTTTTCCTGCTGCAACTTGGAACTAACATTCGAATAACTAAAAGGATGGGATTTATAACAGCTCGAAGCAATGACCCGTCTTCGTAATCTTAAGTATTCCGAACTACACAAAACCATCAGCATTTGGGAGATTCATATAAAGTTAAAATGAAAAGCCTTCTGGGCTACAGAAGTTTATAATAGAGAAGTTGAAGATGAGTTATCACTCAAACCGTGGAAATTTTAAGGTTTGTAACAAAGAAGGATATAAAGACTAAATAGTTTGTGAGTTGTGTTCGACTGTGACCAGCATTTTCTAAAAGCCAATGTACGACATGAAATTTGCGAGTTTGCTACTTATTGATCAATTTCACAGAACAGCAAACAACTAGCCAAATAATTGGCGAAGAAGAGAAATGTGGTGGCAGTTCTATTTGATGCCCTTTTGTACCATAGGCCTCAGAAGGTATTCAAACGTTTAGCTACCAAAATGGATTTTTTTGTCACGCTAGTACCGGCATCAGGTTCGAGGTGCTGCATATAAAACGATGCATTTCATGGAAAAGACGTATAATGTACAGGGTTAGTATAAATGATGGATCCATTTTTAAAAATTCGTATTTATTATTGAAAAAACCAAAAATTAACAATCTTTGTAGCCATGAAAAGGGGAAGATTCAAAGTTTTTTTTAATGAAATATAAATATTCACTGTGTTCTCCTTTTGATGCACGACAAACATATACGGGGTAGCTAAACTCATCCCATACACGAGAAAGCGTATCTGTTGATACATACTGCACGGCAGCAGTGATACGGTTCCGCAGATCGTTCAGAGTTGATGGTAGATGACAGACGTAAACAGCTTCCTCAATATAACCCCATATGAAATAGTCACATGGGGTGAGATCAGGAGTTCTTGGTGGCCAGAATTGTAGAGCCATGTCTTCATTTGCCCTGCAGCACTAAGGAAAGTAATCATTGAATAAGCCTGGTTCAGCTAGATCCCAATGAGTCGAAACTCCATCCTGTTGGTAAATGAAGTGCTGTGAATCTTCCATAACATGAGGGAGCAGCCATTGTTCTAACCTGTCCAGGTATGATATTCCAGTCACAGGAGTTTCAGAGAAGAAAAAAGTCCATGCATTTTTGAACGGACTAAGGCATAAACACGTTTATCTTCGGTGAGTCTCATGTTCCAATGTGTATTTGGATTTTGCAAACTCCGCATGTGAGCATTGTATCTGTTGACATTACCACAAAGGTAGATAGATGCTTCGTCGCTAAAAATTATACGCTGTAGAAACTTGGTCAAGCCAAAATTAACCACTAATCATGAGGTAGGTATCACATCAAATGTAACTTCTTTCATTCTGACGATTATATTTAAACATACCGAAACCGTTGTAATTTTTTTTAGAATTCTTAGGATTCTCTTATTATATAGTGGAATTATATAGAAACTATTTATACCATGAATAGATTCCACAAAGTAGGGATGAAACAGTAAATTTACATCTTTTTAAACTCACTAACCTCATCGCAGTCTTAGATTGAATAACTATAGACAAGTGTAGGTGGACATAAAGTTTTCTGAAATGGTATGCCCTCTTAAGGAAAGCAAAAATCGCCAAAATAGAACTGAGTCTGAAATTATGGCTAACAAAGTCAGAATATAGGGTGTCCAGAAACTCTCCTGCCAAACGGAAACTACAGTTAGTAAAGGTGATTTTAAGACGATTCAGCTCAAATTGCCTCAATTCAAAAATGCTTCCTAAGGGAGCTACAGACCTTTGAAGAAGACGACTTCATGTGAGTTTCCTTCAAGTTACTCAAAAATACAGTTACTCAAAAAATTCAAACTTGGTATAGGGTAACGTGGGCAAATGGCAATCACTTAAGAAAATTTTTTTTTCTAAGTAAAAAAGTAAGTCGTAATTTCAAATAATTTTGAGATAGCAATCACTAGAGCACTTAAAAACTTTTTTGATCTGAAAATATTCCAAAATGTTCTCTATACTTTTATGATAACAAAAAAAACATAAATGTGCATTTGACTGGCATTGTCATACAGATAGGGGAATTCCGGTCACTTATGCGGGCAATAACGGTCAAGCACAAAAATGCTTTAAATATAATTAAGTGAACTTCAAATAAGCATTTTTTACAAAAATATCGTTTATTGAAATGAAAAGAAAATAAAAACAGTCTAACTATCTAAGTAAAAGGCTGACATTCATCACATTTGTATCCTACAGGTGTGTCCCAACCACTGCATTCAGATTGTGCCCATCTTCCGCATAGGGTACATCTGTACCACTGCTCATTATTCTTTCCATAATCATAACATATTGAACATATCTCAATCGACATCTTCATTATCATCATATTGAACATCAACATCAGAATCTGATGAGTTTTCATCAAATAATTTTCTTTTATGGGATTCTCTCTTATTTCTTAAATAATTCCTTTTTTCATCAAGATTCATTTTAGAAGGTTGTACCTTTAATTTCTTCTTTTCCTTTAGCTGTTTCTTAGCTTCCTTTTCTTCCAACTCTTGCTTCAATGGTATAGCTGTAAGTATTTTCGCGTGCTGTTTTTGCCTGCCTGCTATCTTCTTTTTCTCTGTTAGTTTAGGAACGGGAAGAATTTGTCGAAAAGAGAGAAATCCTGAAGAAGTTGAAGGAATTTCGTGTTGCTCTTTAGTTGTAGAAGTCTTTGGTAGAGCATCATCGCTTGCTAGAGCTTGGGGATCATTGCTGAAAGTTATATCAGCTTCGTTATCTTGTATGGCAATGACGTCCTGATTCAATAACTCCGAAGGCAAAAAGTCTTATTAATTAAAAACGTTGCAGTTAAGAGGATAGATACCAACGCTTCTGAAACCAGGTTCTCCTTTGCTAATTGTAGCCACAGTTGAATAAGCTTTATTAATTAAAGACGCTACATCATAAGGAGTGATACTTTTCATCAACTGCGTCTTCATAAATAAATTGCACTGATTCCTGTATTCGGCTTTCAGGGGCCCGTAGAAAACTAAATCTAATGGCTGTATTTTATGTGAACTGTGTGGTGGAATTGATACAATAACAATATGATTTTCTTTACAAAACTCGTACGACTTCAAAGAAATATGGCTGGAGTGGTTGTCTACAGTTAATAAAACCGGCTCGTCTTTCGTGGGTTTAGCGTGATTTCTAAAATGCGTTAACCAGTCACAAAAAATATTTTCATCGATCCAACCATTCAGTGAACATTTATAAAGAGCTTCTGCAGGTCCATCTTTTTCCAGGAGAGGGCTTAGTCTCTTTCTGGGTAAGATAAACATGGGCATAACAAATCCCCCTGCAGCATTCATAGCACACATGACGGTAATATTTCGGCCTCTTTCGCCGCTAGTTACCACACCAACTCTTTTTTGTCCTTTGGTTGCGAGTATCTTTCCTGGATCCTGGACAGTTGTGATTCCGGTTTCATCTGCGTTATACATTTTGCTAGGGGAAACGTTATATTTTGACATCACTCGCGCAATATTTGTAGCCATACACCAAAGATTAAGAGAAAGTGGCTCAGTAGTACCTGAAAATACTGAAACTGGTAGACGACCTGATGTGACAATGAAATACGAAGACGATATTTTGATTGAAATCGAAAATAATCCTGAGGTTAGCAGCAGAATACTGACTGTATCCTGGCATTTCCAAGTCTTCCATATGGAATATTATTTATAAAGAAAACCTTCATCATTTCCATTTTTAAAAATTTCATGCCATGGTAGATGGTGATTTCCCTGCCCGCATAGATTTTTCAAACTGGTTGCGGAAAAAAAAATCAAGATACTAATTTCTCTTCCAATATTTTATTTTGCGATGAATCTACGTTAACCAGAGATAGAATTTTCAATTTACATATTGCACATCATTATGAATATATTGGTGATAATTCTCATACAACAGTAGAGAAAAAGCAACAGCAAAGATTTAGTATAAATGTTTGGATATGTGTAATCGGTAATCAGCTTCTGGGACCCGTAGAGCTTCCTAGCCGTTTAACAGGGCCAGAATATCTTAATTTCCTACAAAATATGTTACCTCATTTATTAGATGAGATTTCCCTGATGATAAGAATCAATTTATGGTTCATGCACGACCGCTGCTCAGCTCATTTTAGTAGAGAGGTTCGTCAATATCTCGACAACAACTATTACGATAAATGGATTGGAAGAGGTTGTCCAGTTAATCGGCCCCCAAGATCTCCTGATTTAAACCCCTGTGATTTTTTTTGGGGATATTTAAAATCATTGGTATATGCTGTTCCAATAGAAACCCGTAATCAGCTATGGCAAAGAATTCAAAGCGCTTCGAAAAATCGTTCGATCGAGTCAAACACACAAAACTTTTCCAATGCCTAAAATCATATAACGTAGACCATCATGATATGCGCCTTTTGTTAAACCTGTATCATAGTCAAACAGCAGTAGTCAGACTAGATGACAGCGTTACAGATGAAAAATCAATAAAAAGCGGAGTAAGACAGGGATGTGTTTTATCACCCCTGTTGTTTAACCTTTATTCGGAAAACATATTTCGTGGGACTTTATATGGCAGGACAGAGGGAGTGAAGATAGGTGGCGAAATTATAAACAACGTAATGTACGCATATATATATATATATATATATATATATATATATATATATATATATATATATATTATAATGGATTGTTATTGTTGTATACTTTGCCGACAATACCACTATAATTGTTATATTATCAATTTAATATATTCAACTCTAGTATAGCTAGCTCAGTAATGAAATAAAGAAAATTTTTTATGTATTTATATATTTAGGTAGAGAGAATGAGAAACTCTTACTACTCTTTGGGTTCCGGAAGTGATTTTAACTCTTTATCTCCAACACTTTATATATGAATCATTCAAATAACTTTTACTATATTTTATTTTATATTATTTGGTGCGCCTATGGATAGAAAATTTCAATATAGCAATCGATTCCAAATCTCACAGTAAGAATAGATGATTAGAAGTATTCAGTAGAATAATCGATTCCAAATGTCACTCATATCAGTTGAAGTAATATATATATGAAAACAATGATTTCATGAATACATTTATTACTACACATATATTATATGAGTCAAGAAATATGTATTATCAATTTAAACAAAGTGATGAAATCTTATATGCTGATATAAAATTATTAAGTCGAAAAATGAAAATTGTTCAATAGAAATGGTAAGTACTTAAGTTTCTGTTATCAGTTTTATCAGAACCTTTTTTTTTAAATTTTAATAGTTTCAGATTCTATTTCTTTTGACTTTTACCATAGATGTACATCTGTAACCTAAATGTTGGTACCAACAAAGACAAATTAAACACTAACCTGATTCACAATCCACTCATCTTCCTTTCTTGAAGAGTTATCTTCCCAAAAACAAGCTGTGGACAGGTCCGCCGACCTTATAATGCTTCTTTACAGGATTTCTTATTTCAGGAAACAAATATTTGTGATTTCTATTAGTTTCTAGCTTCTAAGATTTAATTGCTCTATAATGTTTATTTCAGTAACTTTCCATTAAGTATCATCTCCAATTGAATTGATTGAATTTTTTAAATATTCATTTTATTCTGACATCACCTCCAATAACTTGTATGTCTTGTTTCATCTATTGTATGTAGCTTCTTATATCTTCATTTATTTGGACCTTTTTAGTACAAATTTCTTAGTTTTTATCTAAATTTCTTATAATTTTATCTCCAATACTCTATTTCATCTCCGCATCTCAAAATTCTTTTTCAACAACCACCCGCCTTACTTTTTATTTTCCGTTGCTATCCGAAATCATAAATATCTTGATTTCAGATTCATTTTCTAATTCCTAATATATAATTACAAACCATAAAATTCACATCTTTCTTGACTCAATAAATATAGATTTCTATGGTTCTGCTTCTTTTTCAATTTATAACCTTATTCCAGTCAATTTATAAAATGATTTTTTTTTGACATTTCTGACATTATTTGATATATATAACCAAAACTCTCTAAATGTTGAATAATTAAGTTATTACATGTTTATTTATTGTATCTATTATTAATGTTCAATGAATATTTTTAGAATATGGATTACATGTTTCTTTTAATTAAGGAATTTTGATTTATAACTTGTTATTTATTACTTACAATGGATTGTCAATATGCTTCTTAAATGAACTACTGTGTTTATAGGTAAGTTTTATCCTTTTTATTCAAATTTCTTATTACTATTGCTCATATATTGTATTCCATTATGAATAGATTACTTCATCATCAAATTCTTTTGGTATCATATTAAAGATATTGAATCAAATGTTCCAAACTTCAATATATTTGTGAGAGTGAGAATTTCAAATATACTTCCATCTAAGTAGTGAAGAACTATCTCCTCTATATATATATTTTTTACTTTTATAAGGTAATAGATATTATGTATCCTGATCAAAATAGGTGCTAATAATTCTCTAACACTTATCAGATGATGTATATATGCTCCAGAATATTTTGTACATGTAAGACATATACAGTTTTTTTTTAAATACTGCATTAAATCTTCTGTATATTGGAAATATTTTCATTAACCGATACTGGTTTATATAATTCTGTGTAGTATGCTGATATGAGTTATATTATTTTAGTTTCTGTGTTCTTGAATTATGTTCAATATATATATATATATATATATATATATATATATATATATATATATGTATATATATATATAAATATATATATATATATATATATATATGTATATATATATAAATATATATATATAAATATATATATATATATATATATATATATATATATATATGTATATATATATATATATATATATATATATATATACACCTCAATAACCCTCTCCCAAATTTTTAACTTGTTCTTTAATTTGGAAGACACAATATTCTAGAAATTGTGTTGCAGCTTATCGTTGTCTAATAGGGCGGATCTTCGATCTTGGTTCTGGAACTTCAATTGATTTTCCCTCAGAATTTGTGAGCCTAGTCTGTGTCAAAATTCAACTACCCCAAAACCTGCTCGGTATAAATAATTAAAAAAATACTGAGTAGAAAAAGTAGTAGAACACGCTGGAATGTGCTCCTATATTGACACACGTCCTAGTCTATGTAAGGGATATGATTAATACTTTATCACTACGTGGATACAACAAATACCCCTCTAGTGCTGAGTAACTTCGAAATTACAAGGAGCAATCTCTCATATCAAGTCAATATGAGTAGTTATGAAATTACATCGTTCTCCCATAAAGAGACGGATATTCCTAACCCTTTTTGTTTGTAAGACATATGTGTTTTCCTTTGATAAGTCAAAAAATTATTGATCTATACATAAATTCTGTTTTCTCTGCAATATATCGAATCGAGATTGTAAGAAATAGATTTATTCACTCATTTGTTATTCTGAATATATAACCAGTGGTGCCCCAAATTGTCTTTTGGGGATATTTAAAATCATTGGTATATGCTGTTCCAATAGAAACCCGTAATCAGCTGTGGCAAAGAATTCAAAGCGCTTCGAAAAAGCGTTCGATCGAGTCAAACACACAAAACTTTTCCAATGCCTAAAATCATATAACGTAGACCATCATGATATGCGCCTTTTGTTAAACCTGTATCATAGTCAAACAGCAGTAGTCAGACTAGATGACAGCGTTACAGATGAAAAATCAATAAAAAGCGAAGTAAGACAGGGATGTGTTTTATCACCCCTGTTGTTTAACCTTTATTCGGAAAACATATTTCGTGGGACTTTATATGGCAGGACAGAGGGAGTGAAGTTAGGTGGCGGAATTATAAACAACGTAATGTACGCAGATGATACTGCCATCATTGCAGAAAACATGGAAGACTTGCAAATCCTGCTGGATAGAGTGCATGAGGCTGGTCGAAGATGGGGTATTAATATAAACATCAAGAAAACGAAATGGATGTTTGCAGGTAGAATAAACATAGAACCAATTCCGATTACAATCAACGGACACAACATTGAACTGGTATCCCATTTCAAATATTTGGGTAGTTGGCTGAACAATGACATAACGTGCGACGAAGAGGTAAGAGCGAGGATTGAAATGGCACGTAGGGCATTCAGCAAATGGAAACCAATTCTCACGAATAGAAATCTCACAGTTCAGACGCGGTAAGGAACACTCCGCTGTTACGCATGGAACATTTTTTTGTACGGATGTGAGACATGGACGCTTAAAGTTGACATCATGAATAAAATAGAATTGTTTGAGATGTGGTGCTATCGGAGAATCCTTAAGATCCCGTGGACTGCACATACCAGTAATGAAGAGGTACTCAGACAGCTGTATAAAGATCGAGAACTCCTGAACACCATAAAAATAAGAAAGGTCAGTTATTTCGGTCATATAATGCGAGGAAACAAATATCACATCCCTCGGCTGATCATTCAGGGAAAGGTTGAGGGCAGAAGATGGATAGGTCACAAAAAGCTGTCGTGGCTACGAAATATTCGGAACTGGATCGGACTGGGAGTAGAACAACTATTCCGAGTAGCGAAATATAGAGAACAGTTCAACCAAATTGTCATGGAGATAGCCCACGCTTGAATACAGGCACGGCACTGAAAGAAGAAGAAGAAGTAATGAAATTAGAAATAATGCAGGAATTTTTGCAAAAATCAGACGAACTTTGAAGAAAAGAATAAATTTGTGTATTGAGTCAAATGGTCGTCGTATAGAGCATCTGTTGTGAAATTAATTCTCTTATTTCTGTTGGTAATTATATATTACTTCGTTTTTTTTAATGTTGATTGTTGTTTCATACCCTCACGAAATAAAATAAATTAAAAATTTCCAAAACAATGTGAGCAACTCAATACTTACGACTATTTTTACCCGTATCTGTACAATTTGTTGATTTTTCAAAGCCAACTTGATATTACAGATCATAATTCAACATGATTTTATGTAAGAAACACAAAAAGTTTTAATTTATTTTTCTCGAAAACGGTTCATGATATCGGTTTGACACAAGAGAACATTTTTTATGAAAATTACTTCGAATTTTCCAAATTCGGTGTCGGATACATAAAAAACTTGAACATAATTTTTTTTTTAATAAAAATACCTGTTGGTCCCCCCAACTGACACGCTTGTGATGAATCTGGAAAAAATGTATTTACAGCAAACGTCTGGTTTGTAACTGTTTATTAATTATACCAAGTTTTATTATTCTGAGTAACGGTATTTTTGAGTAATTTGAAGAAAACTCATATGAGGACGTCTTCTTCAAAGGGCTGTAGCTCCCTTAAGAATCATTTCCGGATTGAGGTAATTTGAGCTAAATCGACTTAGAATAACCTCTAGTAACTCTAGTTTCCGTTTGGCAGGAGAGTTCCTGAACACTTTGTAATTTGAGTTGTAGGAAAATGCATATTTAAATATTTTTTTCTCATATCGATTGCTCCCAGTACTCAAATGGAATGAGAACGTTCCTCTTTTTCCATCAGTTATCCTGCAGTTTTGACTGAAAGCACAAATATTAAATCTTTGTGGAATAATCATGTCAGTTTTTAACAGCAATTAAATATTGAGAATCTCAGACCACACTATTTCTCTAACAATCACTTTCAGGCTATTTCATTTCAAACATTAAATGGGAACTTCTACGAAGCCGCTGTGGAAACTATCCTAAAAGGAATCTGATACTTAAACTTGCTGGAAATAAATGTCACGATACCAAATATCCTGTATTAAATTCTCAAATTCAAGTTACGATCCATTAAATCTTGTGCTACTAAGAAAATACAAACAGGCTCATATTTCGTTTTGATAATTAATTGAGAATTCCAAATATTCATCAAATTTTTACAGAAGTATTCTACAGAAATTTCAAAAATTATAAGTGAAAAGAAAATAATAAAATATGGACGATCTGACAGTAGTTTCATACAATAGGGCATTACATAGTAGGGGAAAAGCTCATAGGTTCGCGTTACAGATGACCTCGATATGCTCATGCTTAGTGTTGGGCGATATATCGGTAACCGCGATATTTCAGCGCTGAATGGCAAATCAATAGCCATATGAATGAATCACTTCTTGCAGATGCGGTGATCAGTGTTTCCGATAATCGTTATTTGAATCGATTAATTGTACATTCAATGTGCAGTAGAATAATGAGTACTCAAAATACTTATGCATGTCTCTGTAAAAAAATAAATGATAAAAGCAAACCATTCATTGTCGAATATTCTCAACATTGTTATTGATATTTGTTTTGAAAAATTCAGTAATATTTATTTTTCCAATAAAATATATGTCTTGTTATTTTCTTCGAAATGATGATTTATGAACAAATATCATTTGATTTTACAATAACAACTTTTTAAAAGAGTATAGATATAATCAGATTTAAAATTTATTTGAGTTCTCACTTCGGTGCCTAACTGCCCATTCAAAATTATTCTTATATTAAGTTTTGAGGTGAATATTTTGGTGTCGTTTATATGGAATGAGGCTGTTGGAAGTAGAAAAAATCAGTTATTATATTTGCTAAAAGTGTGCACAAATGCCATACTTCATTTGACATTCCTTTCTTCATTCAAGTTACTGATCTCTACTGGATTTTCATTTTATTTTGTTCCATATTGAACTTTCAAGCTACATGTGTATACATATTGAGTATTGCTCATACAACGCTCAAATTCTTGTCTCTAACCAACCAATTTTTTATTGAACTTTTAGCTTCAGATAGTCCCTATCCAATTTCCATGGTTATTTCTGTTTTTCCGATATATGCAATCTTTCATATAATTATTGTGGCCAACATATTTTTTGAGAAATGTTGCGCAGGAGCATTGTATCTGAGTTTTTCAATGGGTTCTCAACCCAGATTACCCGATGTCAACTTTGCGATATTTTGGGCCTAATTTGAAAATGTTGACATCATTGGACAACAAAGTACTAAAATATTAAAATTAGTCACTGGAGCCCACGAATCGATATCGTAATTCACTTAATTCACCAGGTCATGTCAAGTTAATGCCGTTGAGTATTTCCGAAATTATAAAGTCAGCGGAAGAATGATATCTTAGCAGGATTAGTGATGAAAATCCAACAACAAGTTGAATGTCTACAAAAAACGAGTCCTAGTAGTTCTTGAGTAGCTTGAAGACGTTTTGAAGTAATTTTATGCATGGAATCAGATTCATAGAATTGTTATACTACATTAAGCTCTTGGCTAACTCGAATCTCAAACTTCAAGAAACACATTTTGGTACTTATGTTGGATCAAGAGTAGCCTTTTACCCAAATACAAATTATAATATATTGTACTGTACTTATAACCCGAATATCTATCTGTTCTAATCATATATTTACACATCCTAATTTTTATCTATTTTAACTATGTTTACATAAATTTCCCATACTTTTAATTTTAAAACCATTTTAGTACCTCTTGTATGGTGAACCACATCAACACGTAATGTTCTTCATTTTCCCTTATTATTTCTTTTATTTCCCCCATATCTAATATTATTTCAAATCCTGCTTTTAAATTGTTTATTGATACTTTCGGAAGTAGTTTGTTATCATTAAATTTGTATTTTGTTGTCTCATATATTGTTTCTATTCCTACATAATCAATATTGTCTCCTATTTCATCTATTCCCTCAACTAGATTTTGTATGTGTATAATGTCCAATTTTCGTTTTATGTTGTTATTTTCCTTTTCTGTTGTTCCAAAATTAATTTTCATTTTCTCTATTTTCTCAACTTGGTTTTGAATTTTTACTATATCCATTTCCAATAGACCTTTTATCTTTCTCTTTTTCTGCTATTTTAAAGTTCATTTTTATTTCTTTATTCATATCTTCTTCTATGTTTTGTATGTTTTTATTTGTCTTTATTATTTCTCTGTCTAATTTCGTTATCCTTTTACTATTCCCTTTTATTTTTCAGTATTCTCTCCTATTACAATTTTTAATTCATTTCATTATTCTTTAAACTTTCTATTTCTGTCGATTGCATTTCTTTTATTTCTGTTAATCTACCTAACATTTCGCTTCTGATTTCTTGTTTTGTTTCATGGATTCTTTCTTCTGTGTATCTTTCAGATTCTTCCAATTGCTTTCTTACATTTTCTATCTTCACTTCCATTCTTTGACTACTTGTCTTTTTTTCCTCTTTTATTTCTTCTCTCGTTCTTTGATTGTTTGTCTTTATATCCTCTTTTGTTCCTTCTCTCAGTATTTGATTATTTGTCTTTATTTCTTTTATTTCTTCTCTCTGAATATCAAATTTTCTGCTTATAGTGTCATTCTGATTATTAAATAATTGCTGTAACATTTCCATCATTCTATTTTGTTCACTTCTACTTCCAGCACCTTCTCCTTGATTCTGTCCTACCATCTCTTCTCTACATCTCATTGTTTCTTCATGTTCTTCAATTGGAAAGGCTCCTTCTCTTCCATCTGTCTCTTCATCATTATCCTGATTATGCTCCCCTTGTTCCAAATATTATACTTGGAAATCACCCATACCATGCCTTCTTTCTTCTCTCTCTTCATCTGATCCACTTCCTGCTCCTATCTGCTTACCATCTCTAAGTATCATTCTTCTTCCCATTTTGCTTTTATTTTATTATTTGTCAATGTACAATTTATTGAGTTTAATGTTTTATTAATAGCTGTTGAGATCTAAATTTTCAAACCATTATTTTTATGTGAATTTTTTTTATATGCAAATGTTTTTATGCCCCACGTTGCAGCGACCAATTTGTACTGTACTATGTGTGAGGAATTTTGATTGTTCAATTTTAATGTTTTTATTCCTTCCTATCAATAAAATTTTTATTTCTCGCTACGTTGGGCCGATAAATTTGTACTGAATATAAATATTTATCAATCTGTGAATATAATAATTAAAATTCTATTTGTCCAGAGTTGCTGGTGCCAAATTTGTATGGGTTTCTATATTATTTATTATTTGAAACTGTTATCGAATAATCGTTGAACATGTATAACTCTATCAAAGGGTGGGGTCCAATTGCGCCATTCAAATTCACTATAATTATTGGATTGTGAAATTAAAATGAACGAACTTATGATTTGAGAAATTTTTTAAAAACATAGAAGTTTATAAACAGGAAATGTGTATACCCTACAAAGAAATAAATTACAATTACTTGGAAAACAATAAAAAATCCTAGATTGATTACTAATCATGAATGCATTCCTCTTTGATTTTAAATAAATGTCTATTTTCATTTAGAGATATTTGATAAATTTTATTCGGCACCTTTTAATTTTCTAAAACGTCGCTGCACTACCAAATTCAGATATATATATATACTTTATATTTCTTCTGCCCTTCCAGCAAACAAAAACAACGACAACTCCTCTTCACATATTTAGCAGGCAACATGTCTGCAGAGATATCCTTTAAATTAAAACACTATGATCTTCTTCTCTTGAAATAACTTTCTTTCTAAACCAGCTCAACTTTAAAACTCTCACAAATTTTGTTTAGTACCTTTACCAAATTTACGTTAATTGTAACAACAATTTATATTGGGAACTTGTAGGAGCCGCAAATAATACTTCAAATACTATAATATCTTATATCAATATCCCTCTACTCTTCTCAGTTTAATACCCTTTAGTTTTGATTTAAATTCTTTCTGGTTTTCCTTTGAATTTTATAACATAGACGAGTGAAATTATTATATTATATTCACTTTGACGTTTTCAAAATCACTGACGTCTTTCATGCTCCATCATCATCAACCTCGTTCCGGGTTGCTAGTGAAACTTATCTATCTATACATTATGAATTATATAAACATTGTGTCTTCGTCGATGATTTGCTGTTTATATTACGATAAATCATTGAATTTTAAAGCCGTATATGAAGCATGGAATAACACTTTAGTATTAGAAATGAGAATGTATATAGATGGGAATTTTTATACATATAAATATTAACAGAACTTATTTACCATTTATCAAAAATTCCTGGAATTCCTTGCATAAAACATTTCTACTAAATATATTAAAATGTGTCGTGTTTCTTTTAAATTATCATAAATTTCATTCTAATTTCGACGGACTCTTTTGAAATCACATCATCTACTGAACTATTAGTGTTAATTTCCGTTGAAATTGAATCGCATTTCAATATTTTCGATTCTGACCGTTCAACGAGTATATTGTCTGTTTCACTGTCTCTGGTGATTTTTATTTAGTATGGTTGTGAGGATTTTGTTCAATGTTTTTACTATCGGCATCTATAATTGATTTAGACATGTTTCTTTTCACAATTTATAAATATTCGTTAATGTATTCAATCAAATAGATTCAAGGCGCTCATTACACTTGCTGGATGGTTCATACTATGATAATATATATATATATATATATATATATATATATATATATATATATATATATATATATATATATATATACATACATTTATACAGAAGTAGCTGGACCAATTTTTCAGGGCATACTTATATGTTTATAGGGAATTAGCTGGACGAAAAATCCGTATGTGTATACGGCACTAGATGGACCATATTTAAATTACCATTCATACCACAAGCATTCTATGAATTTGAAGTTTGTTAAACAAATGAAACAAAGAGTTCTCAGAATTTCAAACTATATCTTCTATAATTAGAATCTTACCGTTGTACTCAACATTTTCTTGTATAACTCCTATCCAAGAAAATTACTTAATAAATTATTATTTAGCACATCTAATACCGTGGACTTGCTGAGCGATGATAGCCGTCCTAATGTGGCCCAAATGGATGTTGGCTCTGGTACGATCCCTGCTCGTCCAATTTTCGCTTCTCTACCATACATACCATACTATAAGTGAAAGATAAAAGTTAGCTGACTTCGCTTACTAATGTTGTGTATAGAATTTCATGTAGGAACTATGATAAACAATATATTGGTCAGACTTTAAGGTCACTGTCAAGCCGTATTGTCTCACATAAGAGCGACTGCAGATTACACCCTGAACGGTGCACGTTGGCTGGTCACGTTCATTCTCTGGACTATCATATGAATTTTGAAGTTGTACAGGTGTTCGCGACAGAGTCAAACAAATCTAAGGGATCATTCTTAGAAATGGCTTTCATTTCACAATTCAATAATATCAATAATAAAAACACAGACATAGATCACTTGAGTGAGATTTCCTTCTTACTGGATTTCAACGATAACCTACCTGTTACAGGTGGCAATCATGTTACCCCTCATGACACTACCCTAATTGCAGAAACTTAATATCATAAGAACTTCTATAAGCTGGATGCATTGGTGTTGGTAGATGCACCCAACAATGTATATTTTACACAATTGTTATATTACTTTAATGATTACTATATTATTATTATTTTTATTATTATTATTATTATTGTTGTTATTATTATTATTATTATTATGGATTTGAAGCACAGGTTTCTCCTGGTGTGTTCCGCCTATACGGGTGGAAACCAAGTATAGGTGAACTCTATTAATGTCGTAGGAATGATCGAACAATGTTGCATGTTTGCAGTATTACGACTTTTTGTGTTTGGTTGTGTATAGTTGCAGGTAGGTTCAGTTCTGATAGGTGTCTGATGAAGGATGTGTGAGTGAGGCCTGTGGATGAAATGATGATTGGTATGACAGTGACCGTTTATTGTTTCCATATTCTTCCAAGTTCTATGGCGAGTGGGATATACTTTTGAATTTTTTCCGAATATTTAGATGGTACGATGTGGTCATTTGGTATTGAGATGTCTATTAGGTATGTGTGTTTCTCCTTCTTGTCTGTGAACGTTATATCGGGTCTATTGGGTTTGTCAGATTGGAGTGTTTTATCCCAATATAGTTTGTAGTCTGCGTCTTCAAGTATGTCAGATGGTGTGTATGTGTAGTAGGGCGTATATTGGTTTAACAGTGAATGTTCAATAGCAATGCTTTGGTGACTGATTTTTGCAGCGGCGTTGTGTCTATCTAGTTATTTGGTGGATGCTAGTGTGCTACAGCTAATAGTTATATGTTCAATTGTTCTCGTGCGTTGTGACATCGTCGGAATTTATCGTTCGTTACTGTCGGGTCTTTAATTATGAATTAACTGCATGCGCGTGTTTTGATGATACCGTCTTGGATCGCCAACATGAATCCTTCTCTTTCGGGGAATAGGTTTCCTTTGTGTAGCCATGTGTGGGAGTGTGTTTGGTCAATGTTTGTATTTTTAGAGTGGTTGTAGTAACGTCCGTGTATTTCTTTCCCTGACCATGGGTTAACTTTTCCGTTGTCTATGGTTGGTTCGTCTTTCAAACTTAGGTTTGTGTTGCAAAGGCTCAGTGGGATGTATTTTTTATCGGCTTTTGTGATTGCCAAGTGTAGCTTCATTGTAGAAGTAGGTCCTGATGCTCGTGATTTGTGAGTTATGCGATGGGTGCATATCCCTCCTTCAGAGCGGGGGAGAGTGGATTCTTTCAATGCAAGCATTCTTGTGGTGCATGTTGTGTTTGGTGAGTTTCGTGCTGGTGGCCCTATTCATGTTGTCTAGGTCTGTGTGTGTCCATTTTAAGACTCCCAATGCGTATGTCAGTAATCAAACTGCATACGTATTTATAGCTTTTGTGAGATTACTTGAGTTGAGTTGGCTTTTAAGTATTATTATTATTATTATTATTATTATTATTATTATTATTATTATTATTATTATTATTATTATTATTATTATTATATTATTTTCATTATTAATAATATTATTATTAATGTATTCGTTATATGTATTTTTTGTTTAGCTGGTGGGTACTCTCGATATTTTCTACTGTAAATGGTTTGTTGTTTACCAACCTCTCACTTACGAGAATGAGGTTAACTTCTCTTCTTCTTTCTTATGAATGGAAGATTCACCCCTCTACATTCTTCTTTTCCATCTTTGACGATAAGTAAGAAATCAGAGGCCATTGTCACAATGAATACATAATCTGATTTCAAACCAACTTGTTTCATTTGGCAGGATTGCTCTGTTAACTAACACATCCAATTTAGAGGGAACAGATATCATTTCCTGGCCTGCTTTCAACAAAAAAGCACTCGTTTCCGTTAGGTCTGCAAAATGGTGGTAGATGTTGGCCTTTTAGTCAGTCTTAATGTGATTGTTTAAGGTGAACCATCATAATTTAACTAGTTCATATTTTAATTATCCGTAGTTCATTTCTATGTAACATAATGGAATCTAACCTCAACTCGGGGGTAAATACACACCTGTTGTGGATCCTTCTCCTTTTATATCTCTCTTGTTAACTACAGTACCTAAATGCAGTTTATCCATTTTAGTCTCCCTGATGATGAGGACAATCATCCTCGATAGCTTGTAAATTTTCCGTTAAGGGTACACATAATTCTTTTTTTCTTGCTGCAATCTCCCAATATTCACCAGTTTAATATATATATATATATATATATATATATATATATATATATATATATATATATATTATTGTGCAAAAATAATGCTACACACTGTACATATATCTAACACGAGTTAATTACAATTTGAAATATTACCGAGTATAAAATTATTGGAGGAAAAACTATTCGAGAGTCAAATTTAAACTAAATTAAACTAATGAAATTTCTTTAAACTTTATAATGTACCTTGTATACACATACATGACACAAATATTATAAAGATTCAAACTATTAAGGAGAAAAATTTAAAAAAAAACATCACCTGTTATGAAATAGTTAAATGTTTATGCATTATCTTAAATTCCCATTAGATACCATTAAACTATTTAGAAGCCCTAGAAATATTTCTCGTATTATATCCAAAGGTGAAATTCCAAATAAAAACATTAGGGTTATAAAAATTTTGACTTCTGGAAGTATGTGTCAGCTGGGTAGAGAAAAATCCATGACAGCTAAAAAAAATTTAAGAATTAATAAAATGCAAAAGATAAATAGATGAATTGTTAGTTTAGAATTGTTAAAAAGTATGTTTTATAATTAAAAAAGTTAATATCTTAAATAATGAAATGAAATTTATTGACTGAACTTCTATGAGTTATTTTGATTAGTTACAAATATTTTTATGATTCCAATAAACAGAGGGCTAATGAAAAATGAGGTTTCTTGTTTAGAAAAAAGTGGTTGCTTAGGGAGATAGAAAAAAGTTGTTGACGAGTAGTATTGAGAAATCAGAAAAAAAATACATTGTTCTTTAGAAATAAGATAAGAATTGTTAAAATTAAAGTAAAAATAAGTTTGCAAACAGTGACACTAACCTCCAAAAAGCATTCCTGAAGAGAGGTAATACCATATGTAGAGAATATTGGCTTTAACTATCCTGGAAGTCTATATATTCCGTATCGTGGGAACAATAATTTCCACGATCTTTGAAGAGAATCTATGCATGAAAAACCTTCGAAATTAAATAGATTTGAATGGTTTCTTGAATCAATCCCGACATTTTGGAAGCAGCCTAAAAAGAAGACAGAGTAGAATAAATTGACAAATCTATTGATAATCAGCGGATGATGAAAGATATTTAAAAACTGTTTCATTTTAAATAAAGCTTACCGTGTGTATATTGAACATTAGATATTGAAACTGTACTGTCGTGTGTTTTATGACTGTCCTCCATTTTATAACGCACCGAATACCACTCTTATTCAGTGTCTTAACGAGAATTTACTTATGAATATAAAGCTGTGTTCTTTTGTATTTTGTATATAACGTATAATAAGTTGCATACTTGCATATATTTAGAATAAATTCAATTGTGCGAATGTGTATCGTGTGAAAGATCATTGTAGATAACTTCATTTTTTTAATTGATTGTAAAAAAGAATAATGTATTTTTAATATATAAATTAACAAGTCTTCCCATTTGGAAGAACGAATTATATTGTATGTAGACTGCATTTCTTAGTGTTTGATTTATCAGTTGGCAGGATTGATGGAACGTATTATAACTCGAGAGGGGGTTTGGAACAGAATTTGCAGGGCTGGTTTGTCAAAATTTATACAATATAAATATTTAGATCACAAATTTTTTTTTATCAAAATTCAATATTGAGATTTGGCGCTTATTACTAAAAGAAAAATCATATGAATATTTAACCTTATGAACCCAAGACTCTGAGAAGCTGAGTGCTCATTAAAAAATATAATAGTAAGAAGAGGTAAAGGTAAGTGCATTGTGTGGCATTATTGAACCTAGATAATTTTCTTAAATATACCGGGCAAATTGAATTCATACAAAATAAACTACAATAAAATGTCACCGCAACGTGGGGCTAATATAGAAATTTTGTAAATAATAATAAAAAGTATTGAGATATTTTTTTTTGACTGTATTAAAAGAATTTAAATACATAAAATGGAAAGGAAAATGACATTAAGAGACGGAAAGCAGGTAGGAGTTGAAAGTAGGTCTGGCGAAGAAAGAGAAGAAAGGAGTAATGGTAGAGGAGATTTTCAGGTACAATACTTGGAACAGGGGAGAGAACATTCAGAGGGAGAGATTGTAGAACAAGGACAGGAAGAAGAAGATGCACCATTGTCAGAAGAAACAGGACAAGAGGAAAAACAAGAATCAAAAGAAAAAAAGGAAATGGACGTAATGAGTATGCTCCAAATGATGATGAAAATAATGGATCAAAATAAGGAAGATATAAACAGAATGGAAGGAAATATCAAAGGAGATATGAATAACATGAATACAAAAATGGATAAACAAAATATAAAAATGGACCAAAATAAGGAAGAAATAAAACAAGAAATTAATATAAAGATGGACCAGAATAAGGAAGAAATAAAACAAACTAAGGACCTAATAATAAAATTGATGGGAGAAAAATTGGGACATGTTGACAAGAAATTGGAGGAATCAAACACATACATGGAAAATAAATTAGAATCCACCAAACAAGAAATAAGAGGAGAGGTAATTGGAAGGATCACAGAAATAGAAAATTTACAGAGAAATAGAATCAAGGAAATACAGGAGAAGGAGAAGGATTCCAAAGGAGAAATTCAAAGAGAAGTTAAGGAAATAAAAATGGGAGTTCAAGACACCCAAGAAAGAATGGGGAAATTAGAGGGAAAATGGGACAGAACCCTTATCGAATTTCAACAAAGTGTAGAAGAAGCGTGTATAGAGAAACAAAAACAAGAGGAAGAGAAAACAGAAAAGAAGATTGAGGAAATACAGAAGCAGATGGAAGCTCTGAAAAGAAGAATTGAGCAAACTGGAAGTAGAATCCACAATGGTGAGCAATCAAAGGAAACAGTAGAAATGGCAAGAAAATTGGAAAACATGGAAAAGAGACTAGTTTACTTACAGGAAGAGTATGACCACACAGAGGGTAGAAATTTTAAAGAAGTGAGAAATGGAATGATTGAGACGAAAATAATAAACAATTATATAGGAAATAGAGGGGAACACAAATTGGAAGGGGTAATAGAAAAATACACCCAAAAGTATTTATAAAAATTTTAAGGAACAAGATGAAAAATATCCGAAATAATGAAGACATGAAGAAAATGATTAGGGAAAATCTGGATAACCATGCTTTAGTGTGGTATACAAGTAAGGAAGAGTATTTAAAAGATTTTGAGGAATTTGAAGCTCAATTCATGAGATATTTCTGGGGAAACAATGCGCAAACAAGAGTGAGAGAAAAACTTTACTCTGGAAAATTTGAGATAGGTAGAGGAAATAGTATGAATGATTACGCTATGAAGGTTTTCATGAATGCGAAATTTTTAGATCCACCTATACCAGAGGAGGAAATTATTATGTTTATATCGAGACATTTTAAATTTGAAATCACTGAAACCATTGCTATTCAAAATATCAAAAACATAGAGCAGTTAACTAATTATCTACAAAGAATTGAGAGAAACAAGATAAGCAATAACCAGAACAGGAACAGGAATCAAAATGAAAACAAAAACTATAATGGTTATGATAATAAAAACTATTATGAGAATAATAACAATCAAAATAATAGAACGAATAATTATGAACAAAATAGGAACAATTACTTTAACAGAAATAATAATAATGGATATTATAATAGAAACAATAATTATAACAGGAACAATAATGCTCAAAACCACTACAACAAAAATGATCAATATCATAACAGTAATTATAGAAATAGAATATTTGAAGAAAACAATAGGAATGGATCTTATGAAAACAGACAAAGAGATGAAAAACGAGAACAAAGAAGAGACTATAATACAGAAAGGACAAATGGAAATTTTGAAGGAAGAGGCAATAGAAATGAGGAACAAAGGAGAGTGTACAATATACAAAGACAGAAAGAGAGAGTGATATCCATAGAACCAGAAATAGTCACTGAAACAGAGCCCGATCAAAATTTTGGATCGAGCACATACCAAATGTAAAGAAAAATGTTATCTGTACATATGAACATCCAAGGGAATATATAAAATTTGGGGAAGTATTAGAATTAAAAGAAATAATGGGATTGATAAATATTAAAGGGAAATTAAATGGAAAAGAAATAAAATTATTAATAGATACAGGTTCGGAAGCGTCCATAATTAAAACAAAACTAATAGAAGAAAACATTGGAAATTATGAAAATAAATTAATTAAAATACCAAAAACTACATTGATAGGAGCAAATGGAAAGAAGCTATGTGAAGTAAATAAGTCTATAATACAAAAGATTGAATTGAAGGATGGGAAAGAAGTTGAAATGCAATTACTGTTAGTGAATAATTTGGAAACAGACATAGTAATAGGAATTGATGAATTAACAAAGTTTAAAGTAATACTTGATTTTGAAAAGATGGAGATAGGAATTGATGGAAATAGAATTGAATTTGGAAACGAAAATTTGGAAGAATTGGCAATTGAAGAGGATAATAAGAAGTTGTGGAATATAGAAAGGTGTGGAAATATGGAAGAATTGGAATTAGTGTGTGGAAATAAGGAATAGGAAGAGAAAGTGGAGAATTTAATAATGAAGTATGAAGGATTGATTAAAAAGGAGATGAGAATGGCAAATAATTATGTACATAAGATAGAAGTTAGAGGAATAGAAAATTTTAGAATAAGAACATATCCCATACCTTACAAATATAGAAAAGAGGTTGAATTAGAAATACAAAACATGTTGAAAGATGGTATTATAGAAAGATATAGCACAAGAAATATAAATCAATAAACTGTACCGAAATAAGAGACTCCGAGAAATGTATAAGTAATAAGACGCATAACGAACAATAAAGAATTTTCAATATTGGATTTATAACACGATTCATTAAACTAATTCCTTTGGATGAAACTTGTAAATGAAACTTGTACCTAAAAATAAAATAAGAATTTGTATACATTTATTTATAGTATTATAAATAAATTAAAACTAACTGAAGAGGATACTGCAACACAGGTTTCCAGAATCATCTTACAACAGCGACCTGAAATAAAAGGAAATTTTATTATCAGTCAAATCGAAAGACAATATTTGAATAAAATACTTCAAGTAAAATTTGCGTTCATAAAATTTTTCCTAGAATAAAAAATTTGGTAAACGCAAAATTTAGGGGATGTTATTGTGAAAAAATGATGCTACACACTGTACATATATCTAACACGAGTTAATTACAATTTGAAATATTAACGAGTATAAAATTATTGAAGGAAAAACTATTCGAGAGTCAAATTTAAACTAAATTAAACTAATGAAATTTCTTTAAACTTTATAATGTACCTTGTATTCAAACTATTAAGGAGAAAAATTTAAAAAAAACATCACCTGTTATGAAATAGTTAAATGTTTATGCATTATCTTAAATTCCCATTAGATACCATTAAACTATTTAGAAGCCCTAGAAATATTTCTTGTTTTATATCCAAAGGTGAAATTCCAAATAAAAACATTAGGGTTATAAAATTTTTGACTTCTGGAAGTATGTGTCAGCTGGGTAGAGAAAAATCCATGACAGCTAAAAAAAATTTAAGAATTAATGAAATGCAAAAGATAAATAGATGAATTGTTAGTTTAGAATTGTTAAAAAGTATGTTTTATAATTAAAAAAGTTAATATCTTAAATAATGAAATGAAATTCATTGACTGAACTTCTATGAGTTATTTTGATTGGTTACAAATATTTTTATGATTTCAATAAACAGAGGGCTAATGAAAAATGAGGTTTCTTGTTTAGAAAAAAGTGGTTGCTCAGGGAGATAGAAAAAAGTTGTTGACGAGTAGTATTGAAAAATCAGAAAGAAAAATACATTGTTCTTTAGAAATAAGATAAGAATTGTTAAAATTAAAGTAAAAATAAGTTTGCAAACAGTGACACTAACCTCCAAAAAGCATTCCTGATGAGAGGTAATACCATATGTAGAGAATATTGGGTTTAACCATCCTGGAAGTCTATATATTCCGTATCGTGGGAACAATAATTTCCACGATCTTTGAAGAGAATCTATGCATGGAAAGCCTTCGAAATTAAATTGATTCGAATGGTTTCTTGAATCAAACCCGACATTTTCGAAGCAGCCTAAAAAGAAGAGAGAGTAGAATAAATTGACAAATCTATTGATAATCAGCGGATGATGAAAGGTATTTAAAAACTGTTTCATTTCAAATAAAACTTACCGTGTGTATATTGAACATTAGATATTGAAACTGTACTGTCGTGTGTTTTATGACTGTCCTCCATTTTATAACGCACCGAATACCACTCTTATTCAGTGTCCTAACGAGAATTTACTTATGAATATAAAGCTGTGTTCTTTTGTATTTTGTATATAACGTATAATAAGTTGCATACTTGCATATATTTAGAATAAATTCATTTGTACGAATGTGTATCGTGTGAAAGATCATTGTAGATAAGTTCATTTTTTTTAATTGATGGTAAAAAAAATAATGTATTTTTAATATATAAATTAACAAGTCTTCCCATTTGGAAGAACGAATTATATTGTATGTAGACTGCATTTCTTAGTGTTTGATTTATCAGTTGGCAGGATTGATGGAGCGTATTAAAACTGGAGAGGGGGTTTGCAACAGAATTTGCAGGGCCGGTTTGTAAAAATTTATACAATATAAATATTTAGATCACAAATTTTTTTTATCAAAATTCAATATTGAGATTTGGCGCTTATTACTAGAAGAAAAATCATATGAATATTCAACCTTATGAACCCAAGACTCTGAGAAGCTGAGTGCTCATTAAAAAATTTAATAGTAAGAAGAGGTAAAGGTAAGTGCATTGTGTGGCATTATTGAACCTAGATCATTTTCTTAAATATACCGGGCAAATTAAATTCATACAAAATAAACTACAATAATATATATATATATATATATATATATATATATATATATATATATATATATATGTATATATATATATATATATATATATATATATATATATATATTGAACCAGATATCATATATATTAAAAGAATTCAGTTGTGTAGGAATATTTTGCTTATATGAAAATGGATTGAAATGATGTAATTCAAGAAAACATTATAAAAAAAACACCAATCATAATAAAAAGCATATAAAGGAGAGATATATTAAATAATTAATTTATAACAAAAATAAATAAATAAATTACCTTAATAACTAAATAAAATCAGAAATTGCCTAACAAATGTAGTGGAGAAAATTAAAGCTGCCCAAGATCATGAATGATTATTTGCTATAGCGTAGTCAGCTGTTCATCTGAAACAAAACAAATCTTAGTATAGTCAATTCATAATTATTATCAGCTTAAGTAGTTAAGTTATGAAGCATATACATATTTAAGAGAATAAGGAGAATAAGTTTCATAGATAAGTTAATAATGACATAGAGAAAAATTATATATTGCAAAGTAGAATAAATTTAGATTCAATAAATAATAATTTGTAAATGAATTCAAAGAAATATTTGATAAGACAGTATAGAATTAGTGTAAATAATTTGGAGCAAAGAATATAGAGAGGTTACATAAAAGAATTTATGTTCATTAATAAATATAATTGTCACAGTAATAAATTGTCAAAAACAAAACTAGATATTTGACTATTAAAAGGTAATTATGTATATCACCAACAATGAAGTATTTATTTGATAAAAATTCAAGGAACTCTAAATAAAACTTATAATGCCAAGTGAATTTACATTAGTACATGTATAAAACTTTTTTGTAAGTGAAATAAATGTTAACATAATTCGACTGCTCAAAACAATATGTGATTGGTTTAGAAAAAGTGACAGAATGAATTTCAATCAACGAAGAAAAAACAAATTTTTTAAATAGTGACCTGACAAACAAAACATTTGTTTGTTGAAAAAAATGGAGAATCGGCAGGGAAGCGTTAGGAGTTGGGAGTCGGCGTCGATATAACGAGAGGCTTATGTAAAAGTGTTCCCGAAATTTCATGAAAACTCCCAATTAACATGCCTAAACTTATGAATAACTGTTAAATACAATACTATTAATACTTGCAAACAGTTATATCCAGTTTTCCTGGGAGAACAATCAATATTTCTCCTAATTGTCTGTGTTGGAAATTCGATGGAGTATTCCTGGGTCCATAGGTGTTCATCCAGATTCCAGAGCTAGAGGTCAGTGCTTATTTGATTTGATTATTGGCTAATAATAAGAGTTAAAACATCACAAACTGAAATCAGTTCATATTTTCATGAAATTAATAAACTTTGCGGCAATGATAGATCTAAAAAAGAAAGAAAACGGACTTTATATAGATAATTAATTAAACAAATCTTTAATACTAATTAAAAAAGGCCTTATTCAATATAAATAAAGTTTATACTTACGCCATTTTCTAATCTCATAAGGAAGATTCTTCATAAATTTCTCATGTAATATTCCCATGTGTATATAAATCGTATAATCTATTTCTTCCACAGCAATTTGTAATTTGTATATGTATATTTTCACCATAAATTCTTTTATATATAAAACCATCTCACTATATTCATCGACGAAAACTTTATGTTTATCTGAACAGCTCTCAGATGCTACGCATTGTAAAGTTTCCGTTTGCGTCGTTCTGAATCACATGACGAGAGTTGAGCATGCGCACAGGATGGTACATAAAAATCAATAATTTCATTTCGTAATCCATAGGCGTCGCAATTTATAAATATTGAATTAAAAATGTTCCTTAAAAATTAAATTCTTTTAAAAGTAAAGTGTTTCTTTTTATTTTATATAAGTGAAATATAGATACGGAAGCCAGGACTCAGAGAGAAATAGGGTTTCATGCTCGTGAACAATATAATATAATAATATCTAAATGAATAACTGAGCTAGCCACATCACACTAAAAATGAATCAAATCAGAATAAATCTCATATCTAAAAATAATATAATTGAAACATAGTAAAAACATTGTTATAATATATATATATATATATATATATATATATATATATATATATATATATATATATATATATATATATATATATGTATATATATATATATATATATATATATATATATATATATATAATATATATATATACCTCAATAACCCTCTCCCAAATTTTTAACTTGTTCTTTAATTCGGAAGACACAATATTTTAGAAATTGTGTTGCAGCTTATCGTTGTATAATAGGGCGGATCTTCGATCTTCGTTCTGGAACTTCAATTGATTTTCCCTCAGAATTTGTGATCCTAGTCTGTGTAAAAATTCAACGACCCCAAAACCTGCTCGGTATAAATAATTGAAAAAAATACTGAGTAGAAAAAGTAGTAGGACACGCTGGAATGTGCTTCTATATTGACACACGTCCTAGTCTATGTTAGGGATATGATTAATACTTTATCACTACGTGGATACAACAAATACCCCTCTAGTGCTGAGTAACTTCGAAATTACAAGGAGCAATCTCTCATATCAAGTCAATATGAGTAGTTATAAAATTACATCGTTCTTCCATAAAGAGACGGATATTCCTAACCCTTTTTGTTTGTAAGACATATGTGTTTTCCTTTGATAAGTCAAAAAATTATTGATCTATACATAAACTCTGTTTTCTCTGCAATATATCGAATCGAGATTGTAAGAAATAGAATTATTCACTCATTTGTTATTCTGAATATATAACCAGTGGTGCCCCAAATTGTCTAGCACTGACTCTATTTCAAATTTATGGTGGGGAAACGGAACTAAATAACAAAATATAAACAGATATCGGTCCCTTCAGAGCGAAGATATCTATTTTTCTTATTCACTTATCTTCTGTCAATTTGTGAATATTTATGCAAAAAAAATCACAATGAATCAAGCAGTTCGGATGATTTTGCTATATAATCATATTTTATGGTACTATGCTTGAAGTAAATCCATTTTTTTTGTTTATTTATAAAGAATTCTTTACACGTGTGTCGAAACCAATGATAATACATGACTTAACATCTTAACATCATTATTTAGTGGTGTGTGAACTTCAGCCTTCCCTACCTAACGTTACACATCATATCATACAGTGATGGTGTTATAAAAATTGTCGCTTACACAAAATGGAAATTCACAGTCCGGGACTGGAATATCGCTTTAGTTATCAAACTATTAGTCATACAGGTACTAGTTGTATCATGAACATGTTAAATGATAATAGTTTTGAACATAGAGTAAATACGTAGAGTAAAACGCTAATAATTGTTCATATTCAGTGTTTGACCGTTTTAGTGGAACAATGTTAAAAATAAGATTCCCAGAAATATTTCAACAAATACAGAACTATCAATGAATAACCTCAAATCTTTTTTCCACCTACCACTACTGAAAACAGCCGCTTATAATATCGTTCCCTCTTTTTTGTAGTTTATATTGGCTTTAACTGCGGGCTGGTTACATCGTGTCAAAAAAGATATTTTTTTTGTTTAGATGTTCTTCCAAATACGGTTATATTATTCAGCCGTTTTTATACATTTTGTAGTTTGCTTTGTTTCTCAGTGTTTTGATAAATTTTTTCTATTGCTTAGACCGAAAAAATACTGGCTCAATTTATTTTCTGCCACAAGACAGCCGTTCAAAACTGATATCCCTAAATTTGAAAAAATAATTAGTGTCTAACCCAACGGTCAAATAGTAGGAGAATTATGAGTCTCATATTCTCACAGCTATTGGAAGTAAAGTATACTACATTTTTTAGAAATATATATTGGACTGAAATAAAAATTAATAGATTTCAAAGGATAAATTCAATGAAAAGTCTACTCAAATGAATTATTAAGGTGGTTAAGAGGAAATCAATTTTACTGGTATAATTATTATAAATCAAATAATTAATAATGAAAATGTTAATTTTGATTTGTAGAAAAATCATTCGATGAAGAAATTTATGAAGAAGATATCAAGTGTAGTGCGCGAAGTCCCTTACTTAAACTATAAGCTGAATAAAATGTTCATCTAGTAGGAAATAAAATTATGGATGGTTGCTATGAAAAATAAATAAGATGATGGGAGATTAATTCTCGAATGATAGATGTAAAATAATTATCCTAATAGAAAAATCGAGTAAAAAGTATAAACAAAGAGATTAAATTATATAAAAGAAAATATGGAACTGAGAAGAATACTTTGTAATTGTTTAACAAGGGAAATTATTGGAATTTATAAGAAGGAGAATTTTAACTGAATGATATATGACAATAAATTATATTGATAGAAGAATCCAAGTTAAGATATTGATGAATTTCATTGAAACAGAGAAAAAAGCTGTAAATTAAGAAGGATACTTACCTTATTAAACAGGAAGACAAACTGATATGTATCAACAATAAATAGAGAAATTAAGTGATTGGAAATACATGAGAAAAATAATGACGTTACAAGAAGTACAAATTTGAATTACTTGGCCATCCTATTTATAACTAGAAGGAAGAAGAAATAAGAATACTTACTGAAGCGTCAATTGTGATTACGAACTGTAAGGTGAAGTGTTTCCTTACATAAATGGTTGAAACGATATTAATATAACCTAAAAAACTATTAGATATAAATTAAAAACAATAACTCCTTATTTAACCACTAATATAAAAATTATATGAAGGATACTTGAAGAACACTTATATTAGCATTTATAATCTGTGTGATCATTATAATCGTGTAGAATATTTGAATTCGATCAAAAGTTTCAATTAAGTTTCAAAGCATTTCAACAATTGAAGAGTGGAAGTACCAAAGGCACTAAGTGCCAAAATCTCAGTTTTGTTGATATTTGCTTAAAAAGGTTTCAAGTGCCATCACCAATGTACCCACAAAGGTTATAAGTGTAATTTTATTTGTAAGCTTTCGCAAAGTAAAACTAGATGGAGCTAAGCACTTTGTTCCGAATTTTTATTTTGGAAGAGTATAAGTGCCAAAGTCAGGTATCAGTGTGAGTGGGCTTATTTGCGTTTAATAAACGTTCATCGGACAATAAATTGCAGTGTAAACATAGAAGCTTTCCAAGGAAAGACTAAAGGAAGGTTTATAGAACAGCAGAGAATGAAAAAGAATGCTGGGAAGGCATACGTTAACAGGAAAAAAAGAGAAATTCGTCCTAAAAATCCACCAAATCAAGAGGTAAGATATTTTAGGTTATGACTAGTAAAAGTAATTTGTTGTCCTCAAGGAGGTTGTAGTTTGTAGTGAGGGGGAGACGTTATCAGCTGGCCAAAGGCGAGTTCAGTTGGAAATTAAATAGTCTACTTATGTCATTTTGTGATTTTTATAACTTGGTTGTCCTGCAATTAATATTTGCGCATCTCTTTCAGTTGTCGTGCAAGTGTTATTTTGACTGCCAAAAAATAACTTACGAACGAAATCTGCTATGAAAAGTAGCGTATTTCTCATTGCTTACTTAATTTCACAACCATATATTGCTCATTGTGAGAAATATTAGTTCTCACGCACTTTGCCCACGCCACATACGTTTATGTAGGGAATAATCACAGTCGACAAAAACATAGTTGGCTACTGTCAACTTCAAATAGTTGTCACTAATGTCAATTTTCATTGAATATTCTTTTAATAAGACATAACTTATTCATGAAATATAATATGGATCCTGACAGAAGTGACGATTTTGATGATACTCTTCGAGTCATATTGAAAAAAGCTGTAAAAGTAACTTTTGATTTGTTGCCGGAAATTTAAAAGAAAATGTATGAATTGGCATACAAAAAATTTATGGAATGGAGAAGAAGTACAAGAATTGAAAACTTTTTCGGAACGAGTACTTTTAGTACTGGAAATCTACTGAAATTGAGACAGAAAATACGCCGTATATCAATGATCAACCCTCAACTTCTACAATTAGTATAACAGAAAATTCACATTCTGGGTTTGACCATATACAAAATTGTACGAATTTCACTCTTAACTATAATTTTAACTAAAATTATTCAACAGTTAAGAGGTAGGATTCGGATGCGTTGGTGTTATTTTAATAGTGCTAACCATAAAAATAAATATTAAGTCACATTACTTGTGTTCTTCAAAGGACCCCGAACACCTTATATGGGAAAATGGTGAACTGTTTCAATCGGGGTAACACGATCCTATGACAAGTTTTTGAGATACAACACCCTGTATATATAGGAAATAGCCACTCTTTATCACTCCGTATCCCCCAAGTTACGATTTAGTTCTGATTTATCTTTGGGGGTATCATCACATCCTTGTATGACAAATTCATGAGAAATTCATTTCCAAATCTTTTCGTATTACAGGGCGATTTCACTTGATAATAATGCTATTTGGAGAAATTTGGTTTCATAAAGAGAAAATGGGAAAAAAAGTTGCATGATCACATAATATTATAGATTCATTTCATCTTTCATCACAGTTAATACAATTCATACAAGGTGATTCACGAATATAGAAAAATAACGAATTTTGGTTTTTCGGAGACCTTATAGTAATAAACCCACCGAAAGATGACAAAATTCTTGTGAAGGATGTTAAATAATTTGTTTCATCGTATACAGAGTCAAATAATGTAAATTTGATGAATTACGTATACCTTATTATATAAAAACCTTGATTTTTTTATCCCTCTCTATAACTCATAAGGGAGTCCGTAAAGGTAGCGATATTTTTTCATGGGAGAACTCGAAATACTTTCATACAAATCGTACAAAATTTTCAATTGAATCCTATGACGTGATTTTTATATACAACGCGAACAATTTATGAAAAAGTCCATATATTTTCACTATTTTGCTCTTATAAATTACCACTTGACTTACGTGGATTGTAGGTGTGGATCTTAGATGAGTAAAATAACCAATCTATTCGGAGTCTCCTGATGTGAGTGCAAAGATATTAATGTTAGATATTTATTCAAAACGTAAAAGTAAGGAATTCAGTGGAGCGGAATAAATTTCAAATCATTTTCACGCCACCCCAGATGTTTTTTGTATAATGGTGTCCCCATGAGGCCTACTCCACTAGAAATATGGATAATCAACCAATCACATCTTGAACGGACTTGACAGATGGCACACATATATATCATGACTATAATAAAGATATTCGTCATGGATAACGCGGGAGTTTCAATATATCTACTAGGTAGGGGATGCAATATGTCCTATATATATATATATATATATATATATATATATATATATATATATATAACAATGAGAATCATGGGTGATTCACGCAAAGTAAAGGGCTACTGAAATAGAGTGGTAACCGTGGACATGCATGTTTCTGGCTCATTTTGCCTCATCAGCACGGCATAACCAAATAATGATGTGAAATTTGGGAGCAAAGATGTTAATCGAAACATGGGAAAACACAAAATAACGAATTTCAGCAGGTAAACCAAACGCTCATTTGTGTCTTCAATTGGAAGATCCCGAGTTTTCAGGACATCAACCAACATCGACACGGAGGCGCATATAGCCCCCCCGCCATGAACCTTCCGACCCATAGTAAATAACAAAGAAGATGTAGGAATATCGCGTGATATGTTAACAACAACAACAAAGAGAATCATGGGTAATTCACGCAAAGTAAAGGGCTACTGAAATAGAGTGGTAACCGTGCATGTTTCTGGCTCATTTTGCCTCATCAGCACGGCATAACCAAATAATGATGTGAAATTTGTTATTGTTATTTACTATGGGTCGGAAGGTTCATGGCGGGGGGGCTATATGCGCCTCCGTGTCGATGTTGGTTGATGTCCTGAAAACTCGGGATCTTCCAATTGAAGACACAAATGAGCGTTTGGTTTCCCTGCTGAAATCCGTTATTTTGTGTTTTCCCATGTTTCGATTAACATCTTTGCTCCCAAATTTCACATCATTATTTGGTTATGCCGTGCTGATGAGGCAAAATGAGCCAGAAACATGCATGTCCACGGTTACCACTCTATTTCAGTAGCCCTTTACTTTGCGTGAATTACCCATGATTCTCTTTGTTGTTGTTGTTAACATATCACGCGATATTCCTACATCTTCTTTTATATATATATATATATATATATATATATATATATATATATATATATACGTATTGCATATATCCAGCAACCGCTGTCTCATTATGACATAACTATTATTATTGTAAATACGAGACATACATCCAAGACAAATCCAAGACATATCAAATCGAAAATCTATAATTTCTTATATGTGAAAATCACAATCGAAAACTCCACGATCGAAGGAGTTTAAAAAAATCCTCTAGATTCTTCATTATTAGTTTTCATTCGCGTAGAGAAGAAAAATGCTATTGTATTGTCACTAAAACGAATCCGCTCAAGTTTGAGACCATTCAAAAAATCTCTTGTCCAATTTATGTATAGTATTCAAATAAATACTCACCTCAGTTGGGAAAACAAAATCATCAAACTTCTCCACTTCATTCTTCTTACAGTGCCATATCCGTGATCGGATGTTGGCGACCTCTCATTTCTACTTGTGTTGTGCTCTCCAGTTACCACAGATAGAAGGGACCTACATTTTAACGACGGATCCGAACGTCCACTTCATTGCATACTTAATATTGATGGCAGAATAGGAACTATTGTTCCATATCAGTCATTAATACATTCGAATAATTATACTGACATTGAAAATCCATTTGTATTTTCTGCTCGCAAATGTAGCTACGTATATGACTAGTTTTTTTCATTATTCTCTGTATATTGATTAACGGAATGGTAGTGGGAAATCCCAGCTCATATTAGAAGTTCAAAGAATCTTATATTTTTTATAAGTACCAGATATATTGTGAGATGAGCCTGGGAATATAATTAGGTATGAGACTTAAAGAGATTTCTAATGAATGTATGCTCGGGACGTCCCCTAATTTCTTACTTGGTGAGATATCCTGAGAATGTAATAAGGATACAGTATATAAATACTTACAGATGAGACTTTGGTGAATGACTTATACATGGAATCAGTTAGTATATTTTTATACATATTGATTAATTGATAGAAGTTCAATGGGATATGATAAATATTTTGGATATCCATATCCACGGATATAGCCACTTGAATATGTATCCATAGGATATAATTTAATAATTGGGTTGGCACGAGCAATACGCATGGCATATTATGACGACAATACAACGAGGAAAATACTCAATGTATAACTGCATTTTCCCATAATAAAAGGATATCAAATACGAATAAGAAAAAGATTCTTATGAACATTCAAGAATAAGAGAAAAACCAAGAGACTTAAACTCTTTCTGGACCAATATCCATGACCTCTGGAAACATTCTAATTGCAGAATCTTCTATGATATCTAAAAGACGATTTGATGCAAAATGTATGTTTTCTTGATATCTAGCGTACCCCCAAATCCATATTACGCTAGCAACATGCGCACAAGTTGTTAAAGCCCTAACACTGGACTTATAAGTACAATAATACCCCGAAATGGGGAGGGCAGGATCTTCTGGATTTTCGTCACCTTTTTCGGTGAAAGCAACCCAAAGCATTTGTTTAGTAGCATTCCTGAACCGATATAATATTGTGAATCGTAGAAAATTGGGCTCCCCATGTAACTCACCTACTTCTTAAATGTTGTCTACTTCATCATATCCACGGATTGTATCTTAGATATATGATGCAGCCAAGTGTGAAGGATATGTTACAGTAAGGGATTTTAAATATTCAATATCAAGGGGAGGGAACGATTGTATATGAAGTTGATTCAGACGAATCCATAGACCATCCCTTGTACGGAGGTTTTCAGCTTCAACTCGTGCCTGAACAATGTTGACATCATCGAAATGAACTAACATATGTGTGGCCGTATCCAACGTTCCAGACATATTAATAAAAGTATGGAATTTATTTGCAAGAGCACCAGCAATCAGGTAATAATCACGTAACTTTGTAGCATGTATTGCTGATATGGGTTGACGAAAAAATTTGGAAATTGAATTCAAATGTTCATTTCTAGCTTCAACAATACATCCAGTAGTGGTTATGAAATGTGCCTGATTGGCTTCATTTGTCGTTAATTGCCTTTGATTCAGCATTAGAAATGGTGACAAGTTCTTGTAGACGATTGATTGAATCTCTATCGACTATCACAATATCGTCTTCTTGAAACCATGTTCTCATTCTATTAAAATCTTTTTGTAATTCGTCATCTAGATCACTCGTATCATTTTTCCTAGCATCTTCGGAGTACGGCCCGTTGATTGCTAATATAGATCCATCGGGGCCAGTATGGTCTCTGGTTTGACCAAATGTTTATTCTTGTGGAAACAGTATGATTGCCTCAATACTCGAAAGAAACTGCTCTTTTCTTTTCTATTGTTGGTACAGTCCATATAAACTATTGCTTTGGGGATGTCTGGTGTGGGATTGTACAGTTGATTGGTATAATGGGATACATGACTGTTTATATAATTTTCTCTTGTTATCGAAACAAATCCAATATTATTTGGTGCGAACCTTTATAAATGAGATAATCTTACATTAGAAATAATAAGGCTTGCTGCTTGTCGGTGAGAATGACTAAACAATAATTTCTAAAACTCATCTGAAACTATATGCTTTATTTTGATCAAAAACGTGAGCAAATATTTTTTTTCCACGTTTCTTCTCTTGCCACCTTGTTAAATAATATCGGAAAATTCTAGTAATTGTCGAAAAAAAAATTTTTATACTGATGTGAGCTCGTTTAATTCGTTTTCAGAGAAACAATTGATATCCTCCCAGTTACGGAGTAGTCTGTTTCTATTAACAATTGTCTTCATTAGTTGAAGAATATATTGAAGATTGGAAATTATGTATGGTTTATTCACAAAATTCAAACCTACGTGCAAGTAATTTGGAAGGAAACATTGATGATCAAGATGGTGACCACAAATTCTCAAGAAATCTGGGAGATAGATATCAGAAGCAACAAAAATATCTACCCTACATTCTAAAGAATGTCTTTGAATATTTTGTCGAGTATTACAAGTAATGCACGTACGACTTGAAACGCGGAACAACACATTGAAACGAAGGCAATTCGGGTTATTTTTCATAGCAATAATGTCATTAATCACTGTGTTATTACAATTGAAAAATATTTCTGTATCATCCTGAATATCAATAGGTGGATTTCCCGCAGCTTGTCTTCGATATGTCGCAACTTGCGAAATATCAATTTTATCTCCTCTATTCAAACGTATTGAGAATCTAGGAATAACATTTCGATCACAAATATAACAACTCACTCTATTTGCGAAGGCCATATTGTTCAGCAAAGTTCAACAAACACATAAACTTGAACAGTACAAAAAAAACTTCAATTAGTCTAATAATTCAGAAATAGTTCTTGAGCTTTATGACATCAAAAAAAAAACGACTATAGACATTATTTTTTTATTTTACCCTCTTTGAATTGTTCTCCATGCCTTCTACGAGATAACAGGAATACGTATATTAATGAGTGGTGCTATGTAGGTTTTCGAAGATGGTTCAGATAACGTTTCAAATACAAGTAATGTCAATCCTAAGAGATTTATCTCTGATTTTTCGTGAGTAGACAAAATAGCTCTAGTAGTTCACGTTTAGCTTGATATTTTGTTGTTATTTTTCCTTGATGACAGTTTTTTTGGTTATAAAGCTCTTGCCCCTTCCTTTTTTGAACTCGGGGCTAGTGCGTAGTCAGTCCTGGGGCAAGAGCAATACGTATTACGCTCTTACCCCAACGTTTTGAATTTAATGTTTTTTCAAATTTTCAGTTTTATCATGGCGAGAAAATATATCCACAAAAGTAACCGAGGCAAAGAATATACTGCAGAGATCCTTAAAGCTGCGTTGTCAGCAATAAAGTCAGGTCAAATGATGTTATATCGAGCTAATGAAGTGTTCAACATTCCAATAGCGACACTTCATGATCACTTCAAAGGCAGAAGAGGGCAAAAAAGCTCTAGCTCTGGTAGGCCCCAAGACATTCCTTAACAAGAAGAAGGAAAACTAGCAAAAGGTCTTCGTGTAATAGAGAAATGGGGCTTCGGCCTGTCCCGAAAAAAGGTATTGCAAACAGTAGCTGATTATGTCAAAGAAAACAACATTAAAACGCAGTTTAAAGATGGAGAGCCTGGAGATAACTGGTTTCCTAATTTTAAGCGTAGGCATAACCTTAAGATTAAAAAACCTCAGAGTGTCGAATACGCCAGAAAAAAAAATCTTCATCCGTTCCCGATTTACGACTATTTTGACTTACTCGGCTTGGTCAGCTTAATCAGCTTGGTTTGCAAGAGCGCCCTTTACAAATATGGAACTTGGATGAGAGTAGCTTTTGTACTGATCCGTCAAAAACAAATATTGTTGGTCTACCGGGAGCGCCATCGACAAGAACCATAAGTGGAACTGGCAAGCAAAATACAACTGTTCTAATGTGCTGCAGCGTGAGCGGTGAAAAAGCTCTTCCGTTGATAATCTTTAAAGGTAAGCATGTTTGGGAACCGTGGACTGCTCCACCGGCTACAGAATTCCGGAATACTACCTACGCTTCTAAATCTAAAGGGTGGATGGAGACAACTGTTTTCAAAAACTATTTTTTAAAAACAGTTTTCTGGAGAGCATTCAGAACCACCTGTGTTAGTCATTTATGACGGGTACGGTACTCATCTTGGAGCGGATGTCATAAATTTGGCAGTAGAAAATGATATAAACATACTTAAGCTCCACCCCATACCAGCCACATTCTGCAGCCACTAGACTTGTGCGTATTTAATAAATCACTCAAGACTCGTTCGGATGCCAAACTCGTTAAATGGCAGAGAAAGAACGTAGGAGCTACCATTCCAAAAAGTATGTTCTCCAAGAGATATGGACCCGAAATTTTAGTGAGTGGTTTCACTAAAGCGGGGATGTTCCCGTTAAATCGGAATGTTGTGAAGTAAGACTCAATAGATCCATTCGTTTTTCAACGTATGCAAAAATAGCAGAACTTGGCTCGCAGCGATGAACCTGTCGAGTCGACGCAGAGCACATCAGCAAACAATAATGTAGTATCAGAGCCTATCGAACCAACGCCAAGCTCAAGCTCGCAAGAGTATGTTTATTTTCCACCACAAGAACCAGAGATTCCAGTTGTGTCAGTCGATGAGCTTTTGTGGAAATCTACCAAACGTGAAAGTAACCCCGATTTGAGAAAAAGAGAGCATGTGTGTTTGGGAGCAGAGGTAATCACAAGAGCTGAAGTTGATACAATATTAAATGAAAAAACAGTGGAAAAGAGTAAACCAGAAAATAAGACCAGAAAAAATAAGAATGCTACTAAACAAAAGGTATCTGTCTTGGACCAGTGATTCAAGCGAAGACAGAATAAGTGAGTTTGATAATGACAGTTAAAGTGATTTGGAAGAGCTCGAAAAAAACGAAGCTTCTACTGAGGAACCTGGTTTTTCCAAAATTCAATTGGGTGGTTTTGTATTGGCAAACTTTGTATGAAAAAAGAAAGTCTACAAAAATATTTGTTCAGTGAAAAAACTTATTAATGATGAAGAAGCAGTAGTGACAGGCCTAAAAAGGCTCACAAATGAGTGCCACTTAATTTTAAAGGAGAACTATGCATGCAGCATACTGTTGTCCGACATAGAAAAAAACTATCTGTACCAAAAATGTCGATATTCGCTGATTACGAGAAGTATATTTTTGAGACTGCTCCTGAAGTATTTGAGGCTCGAAAATCTCACTTTTTCAACTATTACTTTCAAGGTTGGATAGAATTTTGATGTTTTAGTTCTTAAACTTACGTTTTGCCCTTTGAATAAATAATTGCCCAGTAAAACAAAATCATCTTCATTCGACTTCCTCCAAAAATATATTTCGTATCTGTTTTTTTCACGATAATAACTCAAAGTTGAACATGCCGAAAACATGTGCAAACATATAGGAATTATGCACTAGCCACGCGTTAAACTCCAGGCATTATCAGCAAATATAATGGCGTATTATGCTCTTGCCCCTGATCAGTGGGGCAAGTGCGTAATATGCACGTCAAAATAAATGTTGCATAAAAAAATCGCAAATATTGTTTTTTTGTTGAACATACCTTATCAGTTGATAGTTGGATGATCACAATGATACGACAAATACGCAAAAACTCCTAAATTTAGTAAGAGCGATTTTCATAGTTAGTTAAAATTCATCTATGGAAATTCCCTTACGAACTAATATAATATATACTCTATATAAACCGATAGAAATACGTACAAATTATGATTTTATACTGGTATTTTTCTTGTGTGACAAATTCATGAAAAATTCAATTTCAAATCTTTTCGTATTACAGGGCAATTTCCTTTGATAATAACGCTTTTTTGAGACTTTCACAATTCTGCAAATGTAACAAGTATAATATGACTTCTGAGAAAAACTAAACATGAAAAAATAACTTCTCCATTGAATGGCCTCCTAGGCGATGCTGCGAATGTTAATTCGTTTTTTCGAGGGATGCGGTACGTGATGGTACGGTTATATTACTGATCTATACAAGCCCGCCGAGAGTTGGCGTGAAAATATAGCAATGAGGAAATGTACAGATCTTAGCTTTTTTACAAATTGTTCACCTTGTATACGAAAATCACATTATAGGATTCCGTTGAAACTTTTGTACGATAAGAATTACAGTATTTCGAGTTCTCCCACTTTCTTATGAGATATAGGGTGATGAAAAAAATCAAGGTTCATATTTAATAAAGTATACGTAATTTTTCATATTGACATCATTCGGCTCTATATACAATGAAATACATCATTCAACATCCTTCACGAGACTTTTGTCATTTTCGGTGGGTTTATTACTACAAGGTGTCCGAAAAACCAAAATTCTTTATTTCTCTATATTCGTTATAAAATAACAAAATTATAAAAGTCTCAAAATAGCAATATTATCAAGTGAAATCGCCCTGTAATACGAAAAGATTTGGAAATGAATTTCTCATGAATTTGTCATACAAGGATGTGATGATAAGACCACCAAAGATAAATCAGAACTTGGAGCATACGGAGTGATGATAAGTGAATATTTTTCATAATCAACACCCTGTATCTCGAAAACTAGACATAGGATCGTCATGCGCCCAGTGAAACATTCCACCAGAATGATCAATTTCAAAACATATCAAACATTCAAGAAATTTGACGGAGTGCCATTTTCCCATATAAGGTGTGCGGCGTCCTCTGTGCAGTTGTAGAAGAAGTATAGTATGCAACATGGAGGAAAAGTGCTTGTATCACTCTTCACTTAGCGACACTCGCCCTTCAGGTTCGTTGAGAAAAGTTGAACTTTCCCCACTTGTCGCACGATATACTATTTTCTGGTCAACTCTGTCATTAGATTTGTCGTCCCCACGTCCGATTTCATAGTAGAGATTTTTTTGTATATAATTAACAAATAAAAAAAGTAGAGCAACTTACTCTGCATCCATTACTCAGAAATGTTGTAAATATGTCCAAACAATTCAATCAAATATTCTATTTATACGGGAGACCCTCATCTTGAAGATTTGTTCGACTAAGTAAGAATTGAACAGCTAAATATGATTTTTATTCTACACATCGTCGCCTTAATCAGAAAAACCTGTAAGTCGACATTTTATTAAAATCGACCCTTTCGCGCCATCTCTGATATAATTTAAAAACCTACAGTCGAAGAAAATATTATCTCCAAAATGTTTCTGAAATTTACTATTCCCAAAAAAGAATTTCCCATAAGTCCTCGCCGGTGTCAAATATAAACGTAAACCCCGTATGCCCACAATCAAACCGTCATTTGGATGTAAACAATAGACTTGCTATGTGTTTACTTCCCGATGTTGTGCGATTCTGCAAGTTAGATTTGATGAAAGTGTATTAATATGGAGGGTAAGTACATGCAATCATGTTCAACACATTTATTTACTAAAAACTAATGGTCTTACACCCTCAATTGCCATTTTGCATTTGTCTTGGACTTCGGGATTTTTCTAAAATACTAAATTTGCTCAGGCATCGTGATACTGGGGAGATACGGGAATTTCCCGTTTTATGTATTTGTATAATTATAGAATTATCCATTATCAACTATCCATGGCAATGGAATGCTATTGGAATAGTAAGTCTCTAAGAATAGTGTTCATTTCCATTAAAAATGAGTTTTTTTAATCAAAAAACCTTAACAGATTCCTTTGCAGTGTTTGTTGTCACACAACTTGAAAATACGGGGATTAGACCATTTATTAGTTTTTTTGGATAAGAAAATACCTTAAACTTAAAAAAATGTATTATTTTATGGTTGGAGTCGAGGACCATACAAATAAATATTTTTTCATGATCGTGGTTCACGATGTTCGCTTCCATATCAAAAAGGACGCAAATAATTATGTCTAATTGTGACCAACAAACCAATGTAGAAAATAGCAACAACAACAATAACAATGCCTATATATATATATATATATATATATATATATATAGGCAGTAGTGGTCTCCGACCATGATGTCAAAATTGCGTCTGCCTTGACCTCCGCGGTCTCGTGACTTCCGATATACGGAGGCCACGAGGATTATGGCTAGAAATTATCGCAAATGAAAGTTATGTACCATTGCTATCGTTTAGCAAAATATAAGCCGGACGCCCTTCCGGCCGATTTTTGTACTTTTTAATATACCATAGTTTGAGCAGTTACCGCACGGTTCTCCACAGTCGTATGAAGTATACCTTGCGATCACTTACGCGCTGCTCGTGGCCTCCAGCATGGTTTTCACCTATTTATAGTACCTGATGGCTGCCATATACACCATTTTCGGTGTTGCCGCCTGTGTGGCATGCATTTGTTTTAAATACTTTTCATTTCATTAACCTAATTTACTACTAGAGATTTGAGTTGAAATTTTTGCACAAATTCAAGGCACTCAATAAATAGCTTTCTAATAATCATGTTTTTAGTACTAATTTATTATATATAAAAGTGAACATTTTTTATTTCACTGAATTTTGTGACAAATAACCTAATCAAACAACAAAATTGATAAATCATGATAGAGATTCAGGAAATGAATTTCAAGTTAAATTAATTGATATAAAAACATACAGATCCTTTGTAATTCCCGGCATGTTTTACGAGGTATCCAAAAATATAAGTAGTGGGCCTAATTGTAACTGCAGATTCAGAAGTCAAAAAGAATAATATTTTCATTAACAGAAATGGGTCTAATCCTGCTCCTTACTGAGATACAGAATGATTAATAGAAAAAAATTAAATAGACTTTTATTATTAAAACAGTTATTTTTCGAGATAACGACTTGAAAATTGGATATGACCATGTTTTAGTGAGGACAAACAAGAATATGAGAGAGGATTAGAGTAAATTCAGAGATGACGCCACATCAGCTACACATTTTTTATCACTCATTAAATTTATAACTCACTTATTTAATTTGGATATCCTCATCATTTCTGTAGAAAAAAGGTGTACTTCTTTGATATTCAAAATATTAACCGTTCTCGAGATATTTGAATTTTAGAAAAAAGTTCTCATAAGTAGCTCAAGCTCAAGTCTTTTCTAATGTTGTCCGTCTCTTTTTTAACAGGCGTATAGTATTTTATAAACATAAATAGGATTTCTCACTTAATTTTTGTATCATTTCATATTAATATTATTATGAATTACGGTTAGATAAATGTAAAGTACAGCCATTGGAGCCATGCGGTGAAATAATTAAATTCAAATTATTTAGCGAATTCTTTCCATCTAGAAGAGAAAAATAGGTCATTACAAATTAAGTTCAATGTAGGTAATTTATCAACATATTACAATATTTATTGTAAATAGAATGATTCTTTGCCGTTTGAAATAAAAAAGGCCAGAAGAACTTTTAGCTCGAAGTACAGAGAGGAATTTTTGACTACTATTTTTTCTGTTCAATGTCAAAATGTACTAAATAATTTCTGAATTCCAATTAAAACATCTTAATAATTATAATGTACATTGAAAAACCTGTATTTCTATATTGTCTATCATAATCTTAAATAATAACAATGAAATATATTTCGTAAATAGGTTTCTAAAGTTAAGCAGATATGTGATATGAAAAGATAATTTTGAATCTGGGTAGGGTCAATGGTCGAAATATTCAATATCTAAATAACCCAGTTTTTGTAAATTAGGTGGATGATCCCTTGCGTTATCTGTGATATGATGGTATATTGGGATTTTAAATTATATTAAATTATAGCAGAACGATCCCTACCAGGCTATACAGCTCTATCTACAGTACCACCTTCATGTAGATAGGCCCCGCACAACGTCTGAGACTCTGTTATAAATGGTAAGATGGCGCCACTCGAATCGCCTTACACCACACCGATAGTGATGTAACCTAGTCCTATACATAGTAGCATGGTGAAGGGTAGAAGGGAACACGGATTACGTATTATTATATACTTTAAATAGTTCATGTTATTTTCATTTAGTAATATTTTTGTTTGTTGTTAAATAAAATTATTACTACACTGGCGCCCTGACGTGGAGCTCGAATTAAGGATTCCTGAATGCAAGTGAGAGTTTCGTGAATACTTCGACATTTTTTTGTCTTGTAGAATCGAAACTGTCACATTTGACAGATTGGAATTTCGTCAGTCCGGCTTTTTCCAGTTATAACGACATGAATATTCGCTGTTGACTTTATCCAATCCGATTTCACCAAACATTCCGCGTCGAAGTAAACGCATTGCTGCAAGCCAAACAACCATGGCGATGTCTCCAGAACAATTCCAACAGTTTCTACAAGCCGTAGCCGGCATAAGGACAGAACCAGATAATCGGAAGAAAGGGAGTTTGAGCAAATGCACGGCCCGATTCGACGGAACACGTTGTCATGAGACAGTCGACAATTTCCTAAACACCATAGCAGTCTATAAGGATATGGAACAAATCACAGACCAAGACGCAATTAAAGGCTTGCCACTACTACTTACTGACACTGCAGCTACTTGTGGCAAGGCATAAAAGGAGAAGCAACAGACTGGAATAATGCTATTCGATTAATCCGTGCCGCTTTCTCTCCGGCAACTCCTGCATATCAAATTTACCTAGATATTTTCAAGTCCCCTCAAGGAATCTCGGCACCTACTGACGAATATATTTGTCAAAAACGAGCACTCCTCTCCAAACTTCCACAAGGAAGACATTCCGAAGAAACACAGATTGATCTAATCTACGGTCTTATGCACATTAGGGAAAAAATCCCAAGAGGAAAAATCACTACGTTCACTGACTTGCTGACAAAAGCTAGACAAGTTGAGCATCTAGAAATGGAACTCAAGGATACGTCTACTTTACGACGCAATGAATCAACCGATACGCTACCGGTAAAGAAAACCAAATTAAGATGCACGTTTTGTAATTTAAAGGTCACAGCATACAAGAATGTCGTAAACGGCAGAAGCAAGACCAACCTAAAACGACTGCGACACATACGGAGCCTACACAATCAACCGCTACCAAAACGGACAAAGGTCACCTTCACTGCTACGGATGTAGCAGAGCTGGATACTTCCGCAGCAATTGTCCCAATTGCACTAATGTCGGCAAAGTTGTCGATGCCCAAGCTGTCCACTTCTATTCGATAAATACGCTTTTAAGATCTACACCTGAAGTCCCAACAGTTCCTGCAAGAATATGTGGTATTAAGGGCCAAGCACATATAGATACTGCGGCTAAAACAAGCGTAGCTGGCGTCACCCTCTACAAACTTTTAAAAGACAAGAATTGTGCATTCACCAAAACCACAGCCCGAGTCACACTCGCTGATGGACTTCAAAAGCAAACAGAGTTACTGACAACATTTACTACTATAGAGTTAGGCGGTAGAACTCATAATATCAACTTTGTCGTGCTGCCTAACGTCGTGGACAACAGGACCTTATTAGGTATAGATTTCCTAGAAAAAGTTGGCATCGTGTTAGACTTAGGACAACGGTGCTGGTACTACGCAGACCGACCTTTCGAGCGTTTTGAGTTTCAACCACAGTACCAAGGACTAATACAAAGACCACAGGATCAATCAGCAGAATCGAAGAGGCCGAAGAAATCTCTAAATATCGAAAGCGAACCAACTAAGGTACCAGATCCTAGAATACAACTTAACATCACGGACGTTGACGAGAATGATGACGTTTTATCTCCATTCTTACAGTTTTTCACGTCACCCTTACGGGATGAGTTATGGGAAGCTCCAGACTCCAGATTCCCAAATGTTAAAGAAAACAAGCACACGAGTAATGCGTATGCACCGGAAGACATAGATGAAATTTTTCGTGACAGCCTACCTCTCACATACTCGCCACAAAAGAAAACAGGCACCAAGCGAAAAATCCTTGAGTTATTTAGTTTCGATGTCTCCCTGCAACCAAACTAAGCCGCATCGCTATGCCCGACTAATCAAAACCAGCTGAATGCAATACTGCAGGAATATCCAAATTTATTTGACGAACATGGCCCTCCTACCACGCGGGCGGAGCATCGAATAGACACAGGCACTAGTGGACCAATTTCCAGTGCGCCTTATCGTCTTAATGTGACCAAGCAAACAATTTTACGCGACAAACTCGACGAGATGTTGGCTAATGGAATAATCGAGGAAAGTGAAACAGCGTGGACTTCCCCCGTCGTCATGGTACCAAAGAAAGATGGCGATGTTAGGGTCTGCGTCGACTATCGCCGATTAAATTCGATTACGATACCAGATCGATACTTACTTCCTCGTATCGACGATTTGCTACACACAGCAAAGAGCAAACCTTATATGACTACCTTGGATCTCAAATATGGTTACTGGCAAATAAGAATGCATGAGGAAGATAAGAAGAAAACCGGGTTTATTACACCTTTTGGAGTTTACTGCTTCATGCGCATGCCATTCGGTCTAAGAAATGCTCCGGCAACATTTCAGAGATTAATGGATAGGTTTAAAATTAGTCTCAGTCATATCACACTTCTAGTATATTTAGATGACTTGATTATTCGTTCATCACCGTTTGAAGACCACTTGAGGGACTTGGAACAAGTTTTTCGACGTTTACACGATTTCCAACTCCGTATTAATAGAACTAAATGCCGTTTTGCTTGTTCGACCATTGGATTCTTAGGCCACGTGCTGACACCAGATGGGATCACGATGGATCCCAACAAAATTCAAGCAATTGTGGATTTACCTGTGCCTACCCATGTAAAGGATCTCCTTAGATTTATCCAAACTTGTTCATGGTATCGCCGATTTATTGCAAATTTTGCCAGCATTGCAAAACCTCTTACAAATTTGACTCGGAAGAATACTCCGTGGAAATGGGGAACAACTGAGCAAGATGCGTATAACAAATTAAAGAACTGTCTGATAACTGCTCCAATCCTCAAACAAGCAGATGAGAGTGAACCCTTCACTATTAAATCCGACGCCAGTAGCTATGCCATCGGTGCAGTTTTGGTCCAGGGGGAGGGAGCAACCGAACACCCTATTGAGTATACGAGTCGCTTATTAACGAGTGCAGAGAGGAACTATATGACCACGGAGGAAGTAGAATCACCTGCCAATCCACCCCTAAGGAAGAAAGGATTACGAGGTATACCCAAGGAACAACAACCTTAATCGTCCTGCTTGGTGTGCCAGCCTCTCATCATGACGATCTCGAAGCTAGAGGGGGAGGTTATAGCAGAACGATCCCTACCAGGCTATACAGCTCTATCTACAGTACCACCTTCATGTAGATAGGCCCCGCACAACGTCTGAGACTCTGTTATAAATGGTAAGATGGCGCCACTCGAATCGCCTTACACCACACCGATAGTGATGTAACCTAGTCCTATACATAGTAGCATGGTGAAGGGTAGAAGGGAACACGGATTACGTATTATTATATACTTTAAATAGTTCATGTTATTTTCATTTAGTAATATTTTTGTTTGTTGTTAAATAAAATCATTACTACAAAATCAATAATATCAAGGTCATTTCGGTTTTATTAATATTCATACAGGGTGATTCGTTGGGCAATGCGCATACAATAAGGGTAGATGGAGAACACCGAGGTGCTTCTAAATAACCTATATTTTATGGGTTTTTCGCTGTTTAAAACCAAGGTACAGGGTGATTTATTAATTTTCCCCATTTTTCAATTAATAATAACTCATGTACCACCCTATAAACATTTGTAATCTCTGGTTCGCATGTTCTTTGTTCACGGTGGTGTCGATTAACAAAATAAAAAAGTCTCATTCCAGGTCCAGCTTTAAAAGATTATTAAATAGGCTACGAGTCGAAACAACACCCTATATTATCAATATTTCAAAAGAAATTATTTAAAATTTGGGAAGATCAGAAAAATATGAGTATGACTAAGTGCATTTGGTGTTTCCGCAAACAAGTTTTCTACTTATTAACTTGGTTCAAATCTAGAGGTTTTGATAATGAGGTGGCCCAAAATTAAAAACATATGTTTCTCTCCCCAAATGGTATTTTTTCATCTTTAATCCATAACATCATCAACTATTTCTCATTCTCTTAATTTCTGAAACCCAACCTTGAAAATAACGAGAGGACATGTTTGGATTTCGGACGAATTGTTATTACCAATGACTAACTTTCGAACGCGCTGTATGCGTAAACCAATGACTAGCTTAAAAACTATAAAAAAAGAGCATTTGCAGAAATTACGTTGAACGAAAAGAAATACATACAAAAAGAGTAAAGAGCAACAACAACAGTTGTGTGGCTTCTATTTTGCTATAATTTTTAACTCAACTATTTTGCTCAATACACCTACGTGCTCTTGAAGTCAGATTTCCTAGTCATAGCTTAGTCATTTCTCAGTTCTTCGAATGCGTCCTTAATTCTCCGGGGAAGGTCCTCTCTAGTGTCAACATATTTTGAATAAACTTTTTCCTTTTTAATAACACCATTCATGGTAATCGAGTGGATTGAAATCGGACCTCCTTGCAGGCTAGTTGTGATGTCCTCCTCCGCCTATTCAGTGATTTGTCAATAAGCTGAAGTTCCATCATGTAGAAAGTACACGCCTCCAACCTCAACGCCTTCATCACCTAGCAATATGGGTAAAATATTTTGCAGGAACTCCAAATACACTTCACCTGTCAGTAGATGTGGTAGGATATAGGGTACAATTGATCGGTTGTTAATAACGTCACACAAAACATTAATGGAGGATCTGATTTCTGAATGTGTTTGTCTTATGGCTTGAGGATTTTGTTCGGCCCAAAGATGGAAATTCCGTCTCCAGTAAATTGAGCTTCATCGCTAAATAAACACCTGTGTATGATCCTATTATTTTGTAATACCCACCCACTAAAAGCCAATCAACACCAGATACGGTGTTCAAGGAATTCACATGTTTGGACCGAACAAAATCCGTTCCCCATGAAACAAACACATTCACAAATCAGGTTAGTAAAAAACCATGAACTTCACACCCTGCAGCCCAGATCTAAATCCCATAGGGAATATTATTAGGCAACCATTCCCTGTCTTTCTTGACGACAATGAAGTTATGGTGTATTTGAGCAAGAACAAATACGACGATTGATTTTAATTATGCCTAGTCGCTGTAGTCGCTGTGAAGAAGTAATTAAAAATAGCGTGTTTTTTGCGAGAGGATTGTTTAAGATTATTTAGGATGTGTTTCCTTACATTTTAGTTGTTTTAAATGTGAATAAAGTTTATGCGTATTACAATTCAATAAAATCACGTTATGCATTGGACGTACTTTTTTAATTTGATAACAGAGATATCCAGATGACTTTTTTTACGAGAATGTCGAGAAACGGTGAAGCTATCTCGCAATGTTAATTATATGTAGCATGTGTTTATAATGAATTTCACAGGGTGCTGCCAAATAAGATGGAAAAACAGAACTTTATTCATACACCTCGTATATGGGTAAAACGTCAACATTTCTCAGAAAACATGCTAACAGTAATTCTTTAGAAGTTGTCCCATGGTGTGAGAAAGTAATCGGCATCCCATCAATGGTTCAGAAGAAAAATAGCTTAAAACAAATTATGCGTTAATTTTGGACAGTAGTGTAGCTTTATGGCTAATCTGTGGAGTGCAAACCAACAGAATCATCACAAAAGTATCCACTTGTGTTCCTAACAAAACATTCTAATATAGATCGATTATTAATAAATGTATTATTTTCAATCCAAATTAATCATTTACTAATCAGGATCCGAATTTTAGAAAAAAATAATAATGATATTTCGAGATAGTCGTATATTATAACAAATATTGATTTAATAAGAATAATATAAAAGGCTATATTTGTTTTAGTGTTTTTCATTTCAAATCTCATTTAGATAAGTTACGCGAATCTCAAAATCTAATACAATTCGTAAAATGTACAAAATAAAACTAAGTCTAAATCCAATATATGTTTCAAAAATAGGTTTCTAAAATTAGAGAGAAATATGCCTCCTGAAATAGATAGTTTTCCAGCTGTGAAGGTCACCGATCGAAATAATAATCACATTCAATATGTATAGATAACTCAAGTTTTGTAAAATATGTGGAAGCCAACTCGAGCGCGATCTCTATAACAACAGTATATAGCGGCTTAAAATATCATAATTTTAATGAAATCAAGGTCATTTCATCGATACCAAGAGACGCAACGTTGTCAAACGTGAGGAGGCCGCTAAAGACGCTAACTGAGTGGTCCTATATACATGCTGTATATTGGGCGGAGGCTAATGCAATATATATATATATATATATATATATATATATATATATATATATATATATATATATATATATATATATATATATATATATATATATATACATATATGTGTATACATATATATATATATATATATATATATATTTCTAACAATAATGGCATTAAATGAATCAATATATAACAAATTGCTGATACTAGATATTCCAGAAATTACTGATGGCTCTAAGGAAACTGAAGTACCTAATCTGACGAACTTAAACGCCGTCCCGCTTAGTGTTGAAAGATAAGTTTTCCGTGACACCCTTAAGGAACAAGATGACCATAGTCCATGGATAGAAAAAAACATCCTTGATCAGAAGATAGAGACTTATCTAACAGAAACCGTTACTAAAAATCCCGATTTTCATGTTGATGTTATTGAAATGGAATATTATACTACGACAAATAAATTGTTTGACTCCTGCAGTAGAACTTGTAATAGAAAAGAAAATATATATAATCATAAACCCGTTTGTACCCGCTGTGAGTGTCGGGTGTGTCGCTTATTCGTGGACAAACTTCCGCCATTCCTTTTTATTTCTAGCTTTTTTCGCCGCCTTTGTCCATGTAATTCCTTTTTCTTTTCAAATTTCGGCTACTGTGTTATCCCATGTTTTCTTTTGGCGACCTCTTTTTCTCTTGCTTACTTCTCTGGCTTGCCAAGTCATTTTTGCTGGTACACTGTTCTCCATTCTACAAAGGCGCTCAAACCATCTAAGCTGCTGTTTTTCGATTGTTTTTAGTATTGGTTCTATGTATAGGTTTTCCCTTATTATTTCATTCCGCATTCGATCTTTTCTGGTGACACCTTTGACCCTGCGTAAATAATTCATATCTGCTGCTTGTATTCTGCTTTTGAGTGAGTTTGTAAGTACCCAGATTTCACTACCATGCACAAGGATTGGTCGAAAGACTGACTTGTACACGTTCAATTTGATGTTAGTTGTAATTTCTTTTCTTCCCAGGAAATTTCGATTTATTGAGAAATATACTTTGATTGCTGCACTTATTCTTTCGTCCACTTCTGCTTCCTGTTTTCCATTGTTTTGTAAATATACTCCCAGATATTTGAAACTCTTCACTTGTTTTATCGGCATTTCATCAATTTCGATATTAAGGTGCTCTTCTTCTTGCCCCACCACTATTATTTTTGTCTTTTCCATATTCATATTCATGTTTCGTAGTTTCAATATATGCTTCCATGTTATTTAATTATGTTTCAGCTCTTTTTCGTTTCAAGCGAACAATACTAAATCGTCGGCAAAAACGCATTCAAATATTCCAACATCTTCCATATTTCTATAACCTATTTGAATTTGTTTAACTTTTGTTCTTACTCCCTCCAAAATATCATCCATTATCATTATGAATAATGTCGGGCTCAGTACTCCTCCCTGTCTTAATTCTTCTTTTGTTATGAAATCATCGGACTGTTCATTATCTTTCCTTACCCGGTTTATGGTTGTCTCGTAAATGAATTTGATGTTATTTCTCAGTTTTGATCCAACTCCTCTTTGTTGTAGACTTTTCCATATTTGATTTCTGGTAACGCTGTCAAAGGCTTTTTGAATATTTATAAAACCGAGGTACACTTTTTGATTTGTTCTCAGTTTTTTGTCTATTACTTGTTTCAATGTAAATACGTGGTTTTGGCTACTTCTTCCTTTCCTATAGCCGCTTTGGGATTCTTCCAACTGTTTTTCTATTATTTTCCTAAGTCGAGTCTCTAAGATACTTTCGTAAACTTTCAATGCCGCGCTCAGCAATTTTATACCTCTATAATTGTTACAATTACTTTTGTCTCCTTTTTTAAAAATTGGCAATATGATACCTACTTCCCAATTTTCGGAATTTTTTCTTCGTTCCATATTCTTTGAAACAATTTAGCTAGCATTTGTATCCCTCTTCCTCCTAGACTTTGTAACATTTCTGCGGTAATACTGTCGTAACCCGCTGCTTTACCTCTTTTAACTTTTGTATTGCTTGTTTCACTTCTTCTATTTGTATCAGTGGTTCATTTTCCTCATTTTCCAGTTCCTGATGTTTTTCGTCTTGTAGTTCCATTTGTTCTTCTTTCTCTACATTAAGTAATTCCTCAAAGTATTCTCTCCATATCTCTATAATTTCCTTATCTTGTCGTGTCATAACTCCATTTTTATTTTTTATCTGTTATACATTGCTCGACTTTCCCTTTCTTACTGTTTTTAGTACCTTGAAAAAGAGTTTCTGATTTCCTTTACTGTCTTCTTCCATCTTTTTGCCAAATTCTTCCCACGTCTCTTTTTTAGCTGTGATTACCATGTCTTTAACTCTTTTTCTTTGAATTCCATAATTTTCGTAGTTTTCAGTCGTTTTATTTCGTAGATTTTATTTTCATTGCTGCTTTTTCAGTTTGGTATGTTCTTGTATATCTTTATTCAACCATCTCGTTTGTTTTTTGTTGCTACCGGTTCTAGTAATGCCACACACTTCTGTTGCTGTCTCTAATATTATAGATTTGAATTTGTCCCACATTTCCTCTATTGATATACTTTGTATTTTATCTTGACATATTTCCATTTTTTTTCAGTATATTCTGTAAATTTTTTGGATACCTCTAATTCTCTTAGCTCATATGATTTTATCTGTTTTTTCAATTTTTGTCCATTTTTCCCATTGTTCGAACTTCCTTTCTTGTTCTCAGTTACCATCTTCAATGTTCCTCTTGATAAGTAATGATCGCTGTATATTTCTGCACTTTGCATGACCTTGATATCTTTCACATCTTCTCTGTTTCCTTTGTTTATGAAAACATAGTCAGTGATGTACTTTTCATTTCTGCTGCTAACCTCTCTCGTGTATTTATGTGACTATTTATGTTGATAAAACGTATTAATTACTATTAGTTGGTTTAATATACAAAAATTTATTAACCTTACTCCATTGGTATTTGTCTCGTTCTCTCCATATATGCCAATTACGTCATTGCTTTGTTCGTCATTCTTTCCACCTCTTTCATTAAAATCTCCCATTATCATTAGTCTCTAGCATCCTCTATTGTTTCACATAATGTTTTCCAGAATTCCTCTTTTTCGCTCACTCGTTCATCTTCATTTACACTGTAATTATCGTTGTGCTTTCTCTTAAATTCAATTCAATTTTGATTATTCTTTCTGTAATTCCTGTCCAGTTTTTGATATATTTTTTATGTTCTTTTTTCATTATACATCCGATTCCTTCCTTTTGATCTACTTTTTGCGTCTACCTCAATATATATTAAAAAATGTCCCTTTTCTAATTCAATTTCACCTTGACCTCATTTTTGGTCTCTGTAATTCCTAATATATCCAAATTTTCCTTTTCAAATTCTTGTATCAATTCGTCTTTCTTTCCTAATAGTCCTCTTACAATCCATGTAGCTATCTTCCACACCCTCTCGTTTTCTTTATTTCTATTCGTAATACCTTTTTCTATATTTTTTCTTTTGTATCTGTTTTCAGTAGCATTCATCTCTTTTTCAAAAGTTTTTACACATTCTAATTCATTTCCATTGTCATATCCGTTTCCATTGTCACATTCGTTTCCATGGCCATTTTTATAGTTTTCCTCTCGATTTACTGTTTGGGTTATTAGCTTTTTGCTGTCCGCGTAATTTTTCTTAATTGTTCATCCAGTAGATTAGCTTCTGGAGATTTTTCCTGTACTTTTCTTTTCCTGTCTTCTTCTTGTTTTCAGCCTTGTTGCAAGTCTCTATTACTTCCTTCAAATACTTCATTATTTATAATTAATTTATTGTATTTAATATATGCTTTTTGACCATTTTCTCTAGCTATCTTCAATTGTGGATACAGCAATTTTCTTTCTTCGAATATTTCCTTTGGATAGTCTTCGTCGATCCATATATTTGTTCATTTGAGTTTTTTACTTTGTCTAAGTATCCCTATTTTCTTGTTGCTTCTCACTAATCTTAATAATATCGGTCTATTGACTCCATTTATTGGTTTTCCGATTCTTATGACATCATCAATATCATCTTCTGTATTAAACTTTATTTCTAATGCATTTATTACCTGACCTATTTTCTCTATTGTTTCTTCATTTCTTTCATTCTCTCTCTCCTCTATTCCTTTCATTATTAGGTTTTTTCTTCTAGTTTCACGTTCCAGAGACGCAATTTTGACGCCTTGTTTTTCAACTTTTTCTTTCAACTTCTCGTTTTCTAGTTTTGTTTCTTTTAACTCATTAATCATTTGTTCTAATTTCTTGTCCATCTTTTCTATATTTTTATTCAAAGTCTCTAGTATACTTTGTATTTTTTCTACGTTTTTTATCATTTTTTGTTTGTTTTGATTATATACATTTACTAGCGTTAAAATCTTTCCAGTATTTGTAAACCTCTACTTTATACACAATCCCATAACGCCGCAAAATATTCTATCGTAGTTTGTCGGCTCATCTCCGCTACTTTATTTATTTTATCAATTAATCTATTTATTTGTCCAATGATTGTAATCATTTATAATTGATATTTTGTTTTAAAAACTACTGTTTATTTCACTACACCAAGATTCGTAACTAAACAACACTATAACGACTTTTACGTAAATTATTTATCACCACAAGTCCCAAATTTTGAGATTATTCCAAGAGAAATACAAAGTACGTATTCATTACTTTTATGCCACGATGCCACGATAGAAGAGGAAAAAGCAAATAATGCTGGCAAGAGGCAAATAAAAACACTGAAATAAAAAGAAAGAAAAGGCAAATGGCGCGTACTGAGGATTGGGAGAATAACCACCCAAAATTTGAAAGAGAAGTGGGACAAGATTATGATGGCAGGAAAAAAATTGACGAAAAATGGAAATATATCATTGAACTGAAGGACGTTTTCTGATGAAGAAAGGAATACTATATTCAATCACTTTTGGTCTGATATGGGCTGGAAAGAGAGAAAACTTTACACCTCTTTTTTAATTGATTCTATATCCACAAAAAAGAAGTAGAAATAGAGTTTTAGAGGGTGTTTCTAGGAGAAGTGAGTATTTAATATATCACCTTAAATAAAATGATGAGTGGAAAAGGGTATGTAAACAAATGTTCTTGAATACTCATAGCGTAAAAGAAAATATGATTCTCGATTGGTTGGAAAAGCAGAATGAAGTCAAAAATAAAAACCAGCAAAGACACGACAATAATGCAGAACAATCATCAGAAACCCACGATCATGTAGAACGTGGGCGCTGTACAGACTTGAAGAAAAATCAAAAACATTTTTCAATGAACTTCCTAATATTGAGACTCATTACTGTCGAGCTTCATCGACGAAACTTTACCTGGAGTCCAATTGGCAATCTAAGTCTGCACTTTATAAGTTTTATAAAAATTGGTGTCAACAGAAAAGAGACTCTTATCTATCCATTGCATCGTTTCACTATGTCTTTGATAAAAGAAACTTATCACTTTTCCGGACAAAAAAGGATGAGTATGACGCATGTGTGGCACACAAAACTGGAGATTGAGCTGATGAACAATTCGCCTAACATCGAGAAAAAAGACTAGAAGCGAGAAGTCTAAAGACAAAGAATCAGCCAATATGGTTTTTTGTATTGACTTACAATCAGTATTGTTATCACCACAATCAAACGTTTCTTCACATTATTTCAAGACGAAGCTCATTGTACACAATTTCACTTTCTTCTACTTAGAAACAAAAGATCGGTACTGCTATATTTGAAATGAATCAGATGGGGGCGTAACGGCAAGCGTTTATGCTTCCATCATTTGCCAGTTTATAAAGGATCATGTTAAAAATGATCTACAGTCGGGACAAAATCTGATCTTGTATAGCGACGGTTGTACCTCACAGAACAGAAATTCTATCTAGGCCAACAGTTTAATTATCCTCTCTATGACATTCAATATACCTAACTATTGAACAGAAATTTCTTGAGCAAGGCCACACGCGAATGGAAGCAGATTCCATGCATTCTGTTATTGAGTGAAAAATTCGTCATACCAACATAAATGTACCAGCTATCTATGTTGGAATATGTATGCGAGCTCGTGAAAAACCAAGACCTTACCAGTTATATTTTCTGGACCATAGCTCCTTTAAAAATTTCCAAAAACTACAGTTTCTCACATCTTTGCGACCTGGAAAGAAAGTGGGTGATCCTTGGTAACGGACATACGCGCTTTAAAATATAGCCCAGATGGCTGTTTATTTTACAAACTAAGACAGATGGAAGATTACTTAGAGTTCGAATAGCGTGTACATGGAAATGAACGGAATAATCTTGCCTGTGAACTAAAAAGTCCTCTATCATTATATGAGACTTCTATACCAATAAAAAAGAAGACATGCATACACCTACAGTTTTTAAAAATAAATCTTCAAAGTGATTACCATAGTTCTTATGACAATTTTCCGTATAAATTAATTTGAAACATGCGTAATTTAGTTCATTTAATTCACGTCTAGATGATTATTTGCCTTTAATGGATAAACTAAGATCTTTTATTTTTAGAATATTGTTTTAGAATAATTCCCTGTTAAAGCTTCAATACAAAAAATTTAAAAAAAAATGTGGTCGTAATTCAAAGTTCAGGATGGAAAATCCCGTATCTCCAAAAATCCTTTCAAAAAATATTGGAAAAACAGGTAAGTCCATTCAGATTATCTGCGTAATTACTTTTAGCTTAGGGTGTCATAATTAATTTTAAAACGAATATTTTCAGTGTTTGCATATTTTGTTTTCACTCAAATAACTCTGCGCTATTTATAAACTCTTTTTTGTGCCTTGAAAATTTTCATTGTGTGACTTACGGGTTTTTCTGATTAGGGCGACGTTATATTATAAATGTATGACAGATTATATGAACGATATTCTTAAGAGAATGAAAATGCATTGAAAGTATTCTGCTCAACTATTATCGAGAATCAATGGGTTTTTCAGGATATCTTGAAATCTTTGTGCAACTCATGATAAGGATTCTTTCGTTCAAGCTTCATCACTATGTATCACATTTACCGTCATAAATTACTCTTTCAAATTATAGTCTCAAGATAAAGATTGATAAGTTGTAAGACCGTTTTTAAAAAATATATTTTAATTACAATACAATGTTTATGCTTCAAGAGCTGGACAGAAACTGACAAACTGTGTTAAAAATGATAAACAAGTAACAGAGATAATAATACAATGTTTTATAAAAGGTGTCGTATTTCTTCGGTGTTTGCGTATTGTTGGCTCGTAACTCCTCCATCCCTAGGACGAAAAAATAATGGAATTATTTTTGTGGGATGAATCTGTTGTAATTTCTTCTAAACTGATTTCCTTTTCTTCGTTGGGTTTCGATTGACTACGTTTCCTTTTCAATAAGAAGTAAGTTGCTATTGTTGCGAATAAAATTATTGATATTGAAGTTGTCGATATGGCTGGTACTTTATAGTTAGTTGTCTGCTCCTCAAGGGGTTTCAACTGTTTGGCAATTCTGTTAATTTCGTACAAGTCGTCGAGTTTTATTTCTGTGAGGTTTGAAGCTTGATAATTTTCCTGAATTCTGAATTTCTTCATTTCCAGTCTCGGCAAGATTAGTGATTTTCCTTTTTGAATTTCTTGCTTGAATGAATATTTAAGTTTATTAATTGACAGCTCACAATCTTCTGGAATATTTATTAAGGAGGGTGTTTGTACTTGAAATATTCGATGAGTTCGACACTTTGAAACAACATCTTGGGATTGTGCAGGGATGATCATCAGTTCGTTATTTGTAACTTGATTGATTATTGAGTATTGATTATCTATTTGAGTCGCATAACATCCAGTTGGCGACTGGCCGTTTAGGAGTTGCAGCGTACAGTTGTCGGCAGGAATAAACTCTTGAATACAGTAGTAGATGTCTTCAACTTTCGGACATTCTTCTTTCTCTGGTTGGGCTTCTTCGTTATTAAGTGCCAAGTAAGGGTAAGTGGGAGTGAACACTATATTCTTTTGAATTACGGGAAATATGTGATAGAATTCTAAGGACTTTGGTTTTAGGATAGGGACATGAATTTCAAATATTAATTTCGAACCAGAAAAGGTCATTTGAGTACCAAGAAACGTATAGTATGTTAAGATGTTATTGAATTTAGGGATTTGATCCATTTCGTATATTTGATTTAAATGTTTAATTAAATCTAAAATTTCGGAACTTGATATTATGGAACTATGAAGAGTATTTAACTTAGAAAATAAGATAGCATTCTCGATATTATCTATAAATGATATTAGATTTTGGCAATCGAGATTAATTTGACTTATTGTTCCTTGAAATGTAATATATCTACCTAAAGAGTCGATTTGATTTAAAATAGATGCTTGAAATTTTTCTAAATTGTTATGAAGTTTTTGTTGATTTTGCCAAAGTGTTGTTAGTGATTGATTATAGTGATTAATTAATTTTTTGAACAAAGAAGTTTGTAAATTCAATTCATCTGTTACATGTTTTTGGTTTTCCTGTAAAAGTTTAATTGCATTGTCATAACGTTCACCGTCATCTGAGTCTAAATTACCAAATAACCATTTATTAGCTTGACCTAATCCATTGATTAGACCTCTCTTTGAACGCATATGGGGATTCAAGTTTTCAAATTTTCTGTCTAAAGAATTAATTAGAAACTCAGTTCTCTCTACAAGATTTTCACTTAAGCCATGGTATGAAATGAGATTTGAACTATTTAGTTTCACTACAGTTTTTTGTATAATAGAGAAATGACTTTTTAACGTGTCTATCTGTCTAACTACTTCTTTAATATCTAAATAATGGATAAATGTATGTTTTGTGTATATAATCCTAGCTTTACCTATTTCTACTGGAAGTATCATACTTTCTAAGGGAGTTATGCTAATTTCTTCCCTAATACTAACTATTCTATTCATTTGAAGGATCAGGCAGATAAGGAGTATCAGTGACTTCATCCTGTTGATCCTGCAAAACGTTATCTAAATTAATTCTAGGTTTCCTAATAATACTCTTATGATAGGTACCTTTATTAGTTTCTAGTAAGACACCGCTATCATTTACTACTTCTACCTTTTTGAATTTCGGTAGTTTTTTATCGCGAGACTTAGTTTGTATGTATGCCGTCTCTTGTGCAGAAAAATCAGGGGGATCGTTACGACTTTGATTAGCTTTATTGATGAAGTTTTCTTTTACCTTTTCATTGCGTTCTTTTATCGACTTATATAGCTGTTTACTAGCTTCTTTGTGATTCTGTACATAATAAGATAGGACTAAATGATCGTTCAGATCAAAGGGGTCTGGATTGTCTATATGACCTTTAATTATTTCGAATGGAGTATATTTCGTGGATGAATGTATCGAGTTGTTATAACTTAGTATAGAGTGTTTTATTATTTGAATTGGAGTTAAGTCTTTGTTTTCATCTCGTAAGCATCTAAAGTGTTCTATTAAGGAAGAGTGGAATCGTTCTACCGGCGAATTTGAATTACTATTTTTAGCCGTTGTGTAATGTAGTTCGATTCGGTGCAATTTGCAAAAGTCTTCTAAGTCTTTGTTTTTGAATTCTGTACCACAATCGGTGGTTATTTTTAAGGGTAATCCATGATGAGTTATAAAACTTAATAAACTGTCTACGACTGAAATACCACTAACAGTATCGAGAGGATAGGCTTGTCCATATCTAGAAAATGAGTCTATAATAGTTAAAAAGGGGGTATTAGATATTCTAAATACATCTATGTGTATGTGATCGAAGGGCTTAGAGGATGTTGGTGTTGAACTTGACAATAGGGGGTTTTCGGTCATATTTGTTTTTCAATCACGTTTCACAATTATTTATGTATTTTTCTATATCATCGTTCATTTTCGGCCAATAGTAAAATTTATTTAATGATGCTTTTACTTCGTTAATTCCGCGATGTCCTTTTTTATGAATATGGTAGTATGTTATTTTCTCCTGCTGTTCTTCTATAGTTAAAATATCGCTTAAAAATTTTGTACAATGTAAAAGTTTATATGCAGAGTTTCTAAAATATTTTTGAAGAGTTACTACAAAAATCTCGGGTAAGTGTTGCGTTTTAAAATACAAAGCATACGTGTATTTGGGGTTTAGAAAGTTTTTGGCAAACTTAAAAATACTCTCTTCCAAATTTCTACTTGGTAAGGTAACGTTTAATCTTGAATTTTCGAATATTTTTTCACTTTTACAAAGTGTTTCAACTATATAGCCACTCGTTAAAAGTATTTGATTTTTATATTGATTTAATGCTCGATCTACAATGGGTATCGACAGGATTGGGTTCTCTACAGATGTATGTACGGTTTCTAAATCGGTTTCTGAATTATCTGATAATGGGGGTAAAATTTGAACACTTTCAGTAATATTTATTTTATTATTTTCGTTTAATGTGTCATCAATGTCATTTACGGACAAATTTGGCAATTCACTCAGCTTTTCAATTTCTTGTTGAATTATAGAATCAATATCATCTATATTAACATCTAATGATTCGGTTTCTAAGGCATTCAAATCAAGTTTAGGAGGTGCTCGTGATAAAGCGTCTGCTACTTGGTCTAATTTTCCTTTTTGATATTTTATAGTGTATTCAAATTCTTCTAACTTAAGCCGCCAGCGCATCAGACGTGAATTTGGTTCTTTGAGAGAGAACAGCCATTCTAAAGGTTTATGGTCTGTTAAAATTTTAAAGGTTCGACCAAATAAGTATGGGCGAAAATATTTACAGCCCCAAACAATTGCCAATAACTCTTTCTCAATGGTTGAGTAGTTGATTTCGGCAGAGTTTAAAGTTCGTGAAGCGTAACTTATGGGGTGATTGTTTTGACTTAGTACGGCTCCGATAGCGTACTTTGATGCGTCCGTCATAATTTCGAAAGGTTCTTCAAAATCAGGATAAGCTAATACTGGTTCTGATATCAATAAATTTTTACAGTGATTAAAGCAATCTATAAATTCTTTCGTATGCTCTATTTTGTTGTCCTTTTTCAAACAAATCGTCAAAGGTTTAGTTAATTTTGCAAAATTTCGAATAAATTTCCGGTAATATCCCAGAAGGCCAAGAAAAGATTTTATTTCCTTCTGCGTTTTCGGAATCGGGAAATTTTTTATTGCGTGAATCTTTTTTGGGTTGGGCTTGATGCCTTGGGGTGTTACTACATGACCTAGGAATTCTACTTCTTTCCGTAGAAATTCGCATTTGTCCATTTGTATTTTTAGACCGGCTTCTTTCAGTTTGTTAAATACTAATTTCAAATTTTGGATATGCTCTTGCAACCCAGTGCTGAATATAATTATATCGTCCATGTAGACGAGGCATATCTTATTTTGGAGATCTTTTAGGACTTCGTCCATAACTCTCTGGAATGTACTTGGTGAGTTACGAAGACCCATTGGCATTCTAAGGAATTCGTATTTTCCATTATCAACATTGAATGCTGTTTTTTCAATTGAACACTTGCTCATTTCTATTTGATAAAAACCACTAGCAAGATCAAGTGTACTGAAGTATTGAGCTCTGCCCAATTTATCAAGAATTTCGTTAATATGCGGTATAGGGTACCGATCACTAATCGTTTTGTCATTAAGTTTTCTGTAATCTACTACGAGACGCCACTTCTGCTGTCCCGAAGCATCCATTTTCTTTGCCACAAGCCAGATTGGCGAGGACCATGGACTAGAAGATGGTTTAATGATACCTTTTTCTAACATATCGTCTATTTGTCGACTTACCTCTTCTTTGAGAGCATAAGGATACCTATATGATTTTACATGAACAGGTGCTTCATCTGTTGTCTTTATAACATGTTTTACTTTTGAAGTAAATGTAAGGGGGTCACCTGGTTTAAGAAATATTTCTGAAAATTGTCGACACAACTTAATAATATTATCTTCCTCTTCCGAGTTCATATGTTGTGTTCTAATAAAATTTTGAATATCATTTTTCTTTAGACTAAGTTTAGTTTTATCATTAAAGCATTCAAATTTATACATTTCATAAGAATCTGATTTATACGGAATAGAGTTTATCGGTTTTAATAATGTAATTGAGACGTTTTTGTTACTCTCGTTAACGAATTCAACTAAAGCGAATCCATTTTCAGCTATAGTTAAAGATTCTGGTATATAAATATCTCCTAAGATAGTTTTATCTATTAGAATTTCACCATTAAGACTGGTTACAGGTATTTCTTTCAAAATTCTTTCGTACGGTCCGACTGAAATTTGAAATTTAATGTCGGTTGGTTTCCTAAATTTAATCGGAATAATAGCGTGATCACTAATAAGTCGTTTATTCTTTAAGTCAATATTAAAATTCATTTCTATTAAATCATTTATACCGATAACACCATCAAAGAATTCGTGGAAGTCATACAGTATGAATTGTAACATATGATTATTATTAAATTCGCTGAATGCAGGGATCTCAGCTTGAAATCTAATATTCTTAGTACCTAGAGAAGTTGAAAGTGATATATTCGAGTGATATATACCATGGGGATAAAATTTTTCTGCGACGATAGGTTTTAAAATAGATTTTGTGCTACCAGTATCGATTAGCATTTTTAATGGGGGTTTTTGAATTTCAATGTAAGGTAATGGGTTGTTGGAAGTTATATTGAGTTCTGTCAAGATAGACGGTTCCGGGAGGCATTGCTCTGAAAATTTGGATCTGAACATTCAATAGTGTCATTTATTTGACAATTACCATCTTGATCAGGGAAGTTTTCATGTTGATTGTGATTGTACTCTTGACAATCTACGTAGTCTTCATTATAGTCATTAACAAATAATTCTTCTGATATGAAATTGCGTCTTTGACTATTATTATTAGAAAAGTAATTATTATTTCTATTGCTTTGATTCTGTATTCTGTTGGTATACATTAAAGGGATTCTAGAAGCGGTGGACATTGGTTGCGGTTTCGGCATTTGGTTTTGAGGGATCGAGTTAGGTTTGAAAACATTTCGTCTTCCAAAAACTTGGGCATTCGTTGGAAAATTATGTTTTTGTATAGGAGGGCGTGGTTGAATGTTTATTGGCTGTGAAGACCATTCGGTTCTTTGAAAGTTTTGTTGGGGGTTATTTGCATTTGGAAAGTTTTGCTGATTAAATTGTGAATTTGGTTGATGATTGTTTGATTTTACGAAATTTTGAGGTCTATAATTATTTTTGGGGGAGTTGAATTTTGTTTCGTTAGAAGGTGAATATAACTTCTCAAAATTTTCATACTCACTAACGTAAGCTAACGCGTGTTCTAAAGAATTTGGTTGTTTTAAGTGTAAATTATTTCTTAGTACTCCTGTGCAACCGGCAATGAATGTATTCAACGCCGTTTTGTCACAGTGATGCATTTGACATATTTTTTCATTTTGGTTGAAATTCATATCGTTACTAATTCTCTGCACTACGCTACTTCGTAAAAGTTGAAGTCTATTTCCAAATTCTAATAAATTCTCGTTTCTATACGGTCTGGTTCTCGTGAGTTCTTGAATTAAATAGTCCAGATTACGCTTATCTGAGAAACATTGCTTTAAAGCATCTTTTAACATATTCCAATTAGTTAGTTCTATCCGATTCCCTACCATTAATTGCGCTTTGCCAATAAGTTTTCCCTGTATGCATTCAAATATATGACCGTTTAATTCTCTGTCGCCATAATTAATATACGTTGCTATTAAACTTTCACATCGCGAAATAAAAATATTTAAAGTATCAACATCTCCATCATAGGGTCTAATATTTTCTAGCTTTGACTTAAATAAATTCCAGTTGACGGTACGAGGCTCTTGAGCAGCGGTTGCCATATTTTGTCTATTTATGTCATTTGAAATTTTATTTAAATTAGATTTGTTTTTACTCTTACTAATACTCAAGTTCGTAAAGAATTCTACTAATTCAGAATCGCTCATAAATTAATAAATTCAAGTACTTTATTGTTCTGTAGTAACAAAATTCAATAATCTTAACAACTATCCTCCGAAAAACCACGAAAGAGCTAGGAGGGCAAAAAGGAACTTGGCACTTACCTCGATGGTTGTAGATACCAGTTTCTTCTCCGAGTTTCTGCTGAGGTCCAGTCGATTCGGTCTCGTTTCCACTAAAGGGTAACTTGAAGTCCTCGAAAGGGTAACGGAAAAGTCCTCAAAAGGGTAGATTCGACAGATTCGCGATAAAGACGTTAAAACGTCAAAGTCCTGAATTTTCACTGTTTTTTTCAACTAAAGCGATTTTTCACAGTACTTTCACGACTTCGGGAATCCTACTGACTGCGCCAGATAAAGATTGATAAGTTGTAAGACCGTTTTTAAAAAATATATTTTAATTACAATACAATGTTTATGCTTCAAGAGCTGGACAGAAACTGACAAACTGTGTTAAAAATGATAAACAAGTAACAGAGATAATAATACAATGTTTTATAAAAGGTGTCGTATTTCTTCGGTGTTTGCGTATTGTTGGCTCGTAACTCTCATTAATAATAAACTGTTTGGACATGAATATAAAACTGTGTAGACATGAATATTAATCTGTATGGAACACTAATATTTTTATTTTTGTACAAATGAACTTCAATTATTAAACATGCTTGTGATATTACTAGTATTTTGATTTATAATGTCTAGTTTAGGAAAAATATACTTCGTTAACTCATCTAAAAATATAGGATTTATAGTTTTTGTACTTACCACCACAATCCAAACACCCAATATCCCATCAACTCATTGGCTAACGAAAACGGCATGATTATTAAACCGAGGAAAAAGTCCGACACTGCCAAAGAAGCTATGAACCAGTTTTGAATGTTCTTCAGAGCTTTTTCGGTACTTATTGCTATTATAACCAACATATTTCCCACGACAATCACTATCATCAGAACAGTAACCACAATTGATGCTACTGCTATTTGCGAAATAGTGTAGCCACTCGGATAATGCGGAACGGACAACGTGTGGTTGGATATATTGCCATTAACGTCACTGACATTGCACTGGTAGAACAGATCATCAAAACATATTGGTAATTTTGCTGTTGAAGTTGGAGTTTCTAACGACATTTTAGTTCTGAAACAAGAAAAAAACGGTAAAAAATCAGATGCAGAGGTATTATGTTCATTGTTCATCAGATCAACAAGAATTATTGAAACTTTCTAAAACAACTGCATACTGTATTTTTATTTCAAAAATTGCGATGTTTCTCTTTAGAATTTATAATACATACGAATATCAATTGAAAATTTCGTTTGAGGCAATAGTGTCAAAACACCCGAAAACACAATTTGCTATTTTATAATAGTCGTAGAAATGTTTTAGCGATAAATATTATAAAACTATGTTATTCTCAGAAACTTTTTTTAAATGTTTATTAAATATCTATAAACACAAAATGGGCACAATTTATAAAATACTTTCTTTGAATAATATCTTTCATAAGTGCTATAGCAACTACTATGAAACAGATACACAATGTTTATTAAATACAATAAAATTGTTTGATGGAAGATTTAAGTGTTTAATAAATGTAGAAATGTCTGTGGATATGGTGTACACACTAGATGTAAATTGAGTGAATGAAAACGACGAATACTCAGTGTGTATTAGTTTATTATTTTCCAGCTAAGCGCTTTCGGCTATTAAGCCATTATCAAAGCTGTCCTATGAAACATTACAAAGCTTGTGAAATTCTGAAAAAACAATTTAAAAAAGGTTGAACTTACGTCATTTAAAAAAGTAGGTGTCAAAGGCATCAAGTTGATTAAAAACAATGCTCAAGATAGAATCATTGTTATGATTAAGTCATTGGAATAAAAACATAAAAATACCCTATTGGAAGGGTGTAAAATTATAACTCACATGATGTAAATTCATTCAAAATTGAAAAACTGAATGAAAACAGATGACAAGTTTGACGTTAAAATTACGGTGGGTAATAAGCCAGCGCGCCGTAAAAACAAGTGCATGACAATACAACATCTTTACACGACGAACACTGAATCAAAAGCATGATTGAAAAGATGAAAAAATTCATATAGTGAACTGAAAATTGTAAGGAACCCTGAATATTACATTTATTTTTAAATTTGAAAATGAAGTTAAAGATGTGAATAAATCAAAAAAATTGAAAAACTCTATTCAAATTCAATTCCCAACATTCATCCAATTTAGATGAATAGCAAAATCCCCCTCATCCCTCAGCTGCATACTGAAACTGAATTAAGAGGTTGGATCCATTCCCCAGCCAGTCAGGAACAAGCGTAGTAACCGAAACATGTGAAATGCTAGATAACATAAATCAAATATTTAGTTGTAAATGCATCCATGGAGGAGCTTATATAATCTATTGACTAAGGTGGAAGAAATACGCTGGCAAGGTGAACCCAACAACCGACGGTCTCACTTATGAATTAGATGTAATGGCATAGTGATTGTGACCTAATGACCCAAACTATGTCCCATACATAGCCCGACGTCAAGAACACAATGTGATTATGAATTTAAGTCAGTTGTTACAAACCTAGACCCATACTAGGCATGTACAAGAAGAGAAGAAACACTCTTAACATACTCCTATGATTTCTTCTCTTCTTGTACATGCCTAGTATGGGTCTAGGTTTGTAACAACTGACTTAAATTCATAATCACATTGTGTTCTTGACGTCGGGCTATGTATGGGACATAGTTTGGGTCATTAGGTCACAATCACTATGCCATTACATCTAATTCATATGTGAGACCGTCGGTTGTTGGGTTCACCTTGCCAGCGTATTTCTTCCACCTTAGTCAATAGATTATATAAGCTCCTCCATGGATGCATTTACAACTAAATATTTGATTTATGTTATCTGGCATTTCACACGTTTAGGTTACTACGCTTGTTCCTGACTGGCTGGGGAATGAATCCAACCTCTTAATTCAGTTTCAGTATGCAGCTGAGGGATGAGGGGGATTTTGCTATTCATCTAAATTGGATGAATGTTGGGAATTGAATTTGAATAGAGTTTTTCAATTTTTTTGCTTTATTCACATCTTTAACTTCATTTTCAAATTTGAAAATAAATGTAATATTCAGGGTTCCCTACAATTTTCAGTTCACTTTATGAATTTTTTCATCTTTTCAATCATGCTTTTGATTCAGTGTTCGTCGTGTAAATATGTTGTATTGTCATGCACTTGTTTTTACGGCGCGCTGGCTTATTAGCCACCGTAATTTTAACGTCAAACTTGTCATCTGTTTTCATTCAGTTTTTTAATTTTGAATGGATTTACATCGTGTGAATTATAATTTTACACCCTTCCAATAGGGTATTTTTATGTTTTTATTCCAATGACTTAATCATAACAATGATTCTATCTTGAGCATTGTTTTTAATCAACTTGATGGCTTTGACACCTACTTTTTTAAATGACGTAAGTTCAACCTTTTTTAAATTGTTATTTCAAAATTTCACAAGCTTTGTAATTTTTCATAGGACAGCTTTGATAATGGCTTAATAGCCGAAAGCGCTTAGCTGGAAAGTAATAAACTAATACACACTGAGTATTCGTCGTTTTCATTCTCTCAATTTAATAAATGTGCTAGAAAATTCTTAAATATGGGATACTTATGTATGTTTTATAATTAAATTACATGCCATATTATTGCTATTGTAGCCGTTTGATAAATCCACTTTCTTTTATTAATATGTTTGTAGAAAGGTGAATTATTTCCAAATAATTATATTGCAGAATTGTTGGTGATAATAAATAAAGGCATACATGAACAGCACCAACTTCAGAAAGAAAATAAAAATGTCTGATTGTTATAAATTGAATTTTATTTTTGTGCAAGTATTAGTTTCAGACAGAAAAAAAATTTTGAAGCAAAACAAATTTTATTGTGATTTATATAGTATAATGAATGTGAATTTTTCATGCGCTCCAATTTTATTGACTTTTTCTAATAATTTTTGAAGTTAAAAAATTAAAAATATAAGTTTTAGTAGTAATATTTGAAATTACTAGTTGTTTTCTGCTAAATTTGTTTATACTCGATGTTATTTACACATAAAACAGTGAAATATATTTTCATCTTTGAAGATATTATTAAAATTTTATCTATATCTGATTATTATCATGACTGCCAGTAATATAACAGTTTAGTGGACAAAGTAGGTTTTAGAGGAGACGAGGGAGGGTTGATAAGGTTAACCCTTATAATACCAAGCGGGGTGCGAATGAACCCCAAATGTACTTTTTTGTATATATCTAAGCCAATTATATTTTGTTTTATTTCCTCTTTTTAGTAGCTGCATTTTCTCAGGTTCCAAATGTAATTTACCTAAAATCTCACATAGATTTTTTCCATCTCAGTAATTATTTAGGTTTTTAGAGTGTGGGGTGCATGTGCACCCCGCTTGGCATTATACGTATACCAATATTTCTATGTTATTATGAGCTAACGGCAGGGTAAAATCCTTACATGTTGTACTGTTCGTATCCCCACTTCTTTTATTCGGCGCGGCGCTTGCATTGCTACGCCGCCGGCCGCCTACTGGTACAGGAGTAATAGTTATTACTATTTAGTGTCGTTTATGCAAGCGTCTGTGTAAGATAAACGAGTCGATTTATAGTGCGCCGCGTGGTTGTTTATTCGGTCGAAAATGAGTAATTTCCGAATTCGAAATGAAAAAGCTCTAACGGGGGAGGAAATGTTAATGCTGTTGCAAAATGATGATCCAGAATATGAGGAATTATTGCAGGAAGATTATGCAAGCGACATCGAAAGTGAGGACCATATATCCGACCAAGAAGAAATCGATGAAGAAAGCTATGTTTCTTCTGATGAAGAAACACTAACTTAGAGGTACCTGTAGCTGATATTCCTGTTTATACAGCTAAAGATGGTACCCAGTGGTATAGAATGCCAATTATTAATCAAGTTTCACGTTTGCAGACAAACAAGATTGTGCATGTTCCAGGATTTACACCTACCAGTGCAGAAATAGGTACGATCAAAGAATCGTTTATGCTGGTTTTTTCAGACGATATATTTAACATTATTGTCGCTGAAACCAACCGGAAAGCTAAATTTTAATTTGTTGATTATAATGAAACTTATCCCGAGAGTACGAAGAAATATGTGCCAACTAACACAAGAGAAATCGAGGCCTATATAGGTCTACTTATTACACTAGGAGCATTGCAAGCTACTACCGAACCCATTGAAATGCTTTTTACTTGTGACCCTGCATATTGTTGTCCTATAATAACAGCAACTTTGTTTAGAAATCGATTCCATTTTCTGACCAAATTTTTGAAATTCGATAATTTTTAGACCAGAGCTGAGAGAAAGTTAGAAGACAAGCTTGCACCAATAAAGGAAGTATTTGATAAATTCGTATCAAACTGTAAAAAAGCACTATATCCGAGTACGCACGTGTGTATTGACGAGCAACTCGTCCCGTTTTCCATGAAAAGCAAGCCAGCAAAGTATGGAATAAAGATATGGGCACTGGCAGATTGTGAATACAATTATACTTTGAATATGCAAGTGTATTTAGGTAAGTCATTTATTCTCATTTATGCTATGTTATCTACCGATTTTTTTGTTAGGCAAAGTAGGCAACAAGCCTGAAAAAGGACAAGGTGAACGGGTTGTTCTTGAACTTTCTGATTATCTAAGTCAAGGATATGGTATCACAACTGATAACTTCTTTACTAGTCTTCAGCTGTCTCAAAAATTGTTGGATAAGAAGCTTACATTATGTAACACTCTGCGCAAAAATAGGACGTTTATACCAAAGAAACTACTTCCATCATCTTCAAAAAAAGAATATTCTTCAATGTTTGCTTTAATAAAACATTGTACATTAGTGTCTTATGTGCCGAAAAAGAACAATGCAGTTATTTTGTTATCAACCGAGCATGACGATGACAAAGTAAGTAATAAGGAATCAGACTACACACCAGATATTTTCTTGCATTATAATAGTACTAAAGGAGCTGTAGATGCAACAGACCAAATGGCAGCAAAATCTACCACTCAAAGAAAAACTATTAGATGGCCCATGGTACTTTTTTACCATATTATCGATATTGGAGCTATAAATGTCTATAAAATATGGAAAATCAAAAATCCAAATTACGGGTCTGGGCATCAAGACAACGTTGTGTAAAATGTGAGCATTCTGTTTGTGTGAATCACTCTTGTTGGAGAAGTAAATAATCTAACGCCATTTTGAATATTGTTTTTGACATCTGCCAAATTATAAATGAAAAACTTTCATTATTTTTTTAGCAGAAAAATAAGGAGTCTAAAAATGATGACAGTTATTGTCACTTTTTGAAATACTCAAAAAATTATGTAAGTGAACAATTTTAAGAAAAGAATGGAGTTGTAAAGCCAGTCCCCCCTCCCGATAAAGTTTACAAAAAGTATTTATGAAAATTCAGTAATAACTGAGTCTGTAAAAGAATTAATATATTGAATAATAATTAACAAAAAGAGAACCATTGAGCAGCGCACCTGAAAAAATGGAGAATGGTATTAGTAGATGTTTAAAAAATTGTTAAAGAGATGATAACAATTTCACAAGATAAGTGAGTTTATAATTTCGTTATTTGTATTTATCACGAACAAACAGGTCCTTCATAGTTTTTTCCCTATTTCAATTTCTTCAAATATTTGGTGAATGTAAAATAATTTAATTGTTGTAGTTTTTAATTAAGGGTGAATGACAGGCCTGTGGATGAATGTGTTTTAGCATAAAGCTATTGTAAAGTTGCAGTTATCGTTTATGTAATTAAAAGGTAATTTAGGAAGTTTTCAGTTGAGTATATTTGTTATTAAAATCAGTTGGGTTTATTTTATTTGCTAAATTTTAAAAACCAAGGATAATTTTAACCGGCACCCATGAATTATAGTAAACTAAATTTCGGCAATTGAAAGGTCGACCCTACTTTAGTGTTGGAATCAAAGAGTGATTGCAACATTAAAATTGGTCCTTCTTCGACGGATACTTGGTTTTGAAATTTTGTACGCTCACCATATTTTTTGCATTTTTGTAGATATTTGATTTGGTTATGGTTAAAAGTTAGTCATACATTGCTCTAGTGTTTCCCACCATTTATTTGTATTTGTTATTGTGAATGTTATATGACTCATTGTAGAATTTGTGTTTTTTACTCGCTACAAGTACATTTTGTCCTAATAGTGTAAATTCGTGTGGCAGTTTATTGTTTAGAAACAATGAATATCAATGAAGTTAAAGGGAACAGGACAATAGCTAAAGCTGGTATTACGCGAATAGAAAACTGGGTTAATGTTAACATTGATACCACAGACAATGTGTTTAGTTTAAAAAGTCGAGAAGAACAGTTAAGAAGTGAATTTGAAAAATATTGTCAGGCACAAGATTTGTCAGATATATATTTAACTGTAGAGGAAAACACAGAAAATAGAGAGTTAATTGAAGATAGATATTATGATGTTTTGTCTAAAATTCAGCAAAAGATTAAAGAGTTAGAGGATGTAAAAACTCCCACCCCACCAGGTTCATCCTCACTTTTCTCTCCTGTCGCTATCCCCTCAATAGTTAAGTTACCGGAAATTAGAATACAACAGTTTTCAGGTACTGGAATAGAATGGATTCCATTTTTTCAAATTTTTTCATCTCTAATAATTGAAAATAAATATCTGACGGATATTCACCGTTTCATTTATTTAAAGACTTATTTGGCAGGTGAACCTTTGAAATTGATTGAGAATTTGCAAGTTACTAATGACAACTTTCACACCGCAATTGAAATTTTGCAAAATAGATATGAAAACAAAACTCTTGTGATAAATAGTCTTTTGGCTGGAATTTTAGACATAAAACCTATACAGAAAGGTACATCTATTACGCTACGTGAATTTTACACCGAAATAAGTAAAAACTATGAAGCATTGAAAAATTGTAAATTAACAGACACTCAGCTTTTGGATTTGATTTTAGTTTACTCATTAGAACGCAAGTTAGATTTTAATAGTAAGAAAAGTTTTGAGTTTGATAGAGATTCAAATGAATTGCCAACACTTAGTGAATTTTTAACATTTTTAGATAAAAGATCAAAGTGTTTAGAAAATTTGAAATCAGTAGATAATAATGAAGGTTTTTCAAAAAGGCAAACAAAAACAACACTTTTCAGTAGTGTCAATAATAATAATAATTCTCACATCGGTCAACATAGCAAAAATGGATGCCAATTTTGTAATGACAAATCTCATAAAATTTACTCTTGTTTAAAATTTAAAAATATGAGTTCCATCGAGAAACAAAATTTTGTAAAGTCCAAAGGATTTTGCTTTAATTGTTTTGGAACTGCTCACACTGTTATAAATTGCCAAAGTAGAGGTTGCAATGTTTGTGGTAGGAAACACCACACCCTCCTTCACTATGCCCCTACCACTCAAAATAAAAATAGATTCTCTTCACATCAAAACTCTCAAAGTGAAGATTATCGTTTACAAAATGATGCTCACCCGTCTCAAACATATTCCCACACTTCTCAAAAGAATGCTCAATCCTTACAGTCAATTTCTCACCAACCCTCCACTAGTTCGTTGTCACATAGAAATAATTCTCACAGCCCATCTTCCTATAGGGAACTTCAAAGTAACCCAAAGAGTTTGAATGCTCTTAATTCACCAGTGATTGCTGAAGATCAGCAAAACTCTTCCAATATGACTCACTCTCTCTCAGCTATAAGTACAAAAGATTCCTCTGTGCTTTTAGGTACTGCTCAAGTTTATGTATATAAGTCGCAAGGTCTACGTGTTAAAGCTAGAGCAATTCTTGACCCCGGGTCACAAAATTCTTTCATTAGTAAAAGTTTTGTAGAAAAGTTGAATTATACCCCATACAATAAAGAGTTGAACGTGTCAGGCATTGGATTAAGTGCCACCCTCTCTCACCAAACAGTTGATATTGTCTTTCACTCCACTATTAATCGCTCCAATTTAAGGCTTCTTGTTCAATTCTGGAGACAATCACATGTAAGCTCCCTCAAGCCCCAGTGGACAGATCAAAAATAAAGTTATCTCCCAACACTCAGCTTGCGGATCCGGCCTATTTTCAGCCTGCAGAGGTCCATGTTCTCATCGGAGCTGACTGTTATTATGATTTAATGGATGATGGTTTTTTAAGATTAGGAAAAACTTACCCGTGTTACAAAACACCCTTCTCGGATGGGTGATAGCTGGCAACGCTCCACTTTTACGCTCTCACAAATACTCAAATTCTCATGTTGTTACCTACTCATCAGGTCCCGTATCTCCCACCTCTAGTGTAGCAATGCTCACACAAGTAAGTGAGCACTCCAAACTTGAAAATTTAGTTGAAAGATTCTGGAAATCAGAGGAAATTCCAGAAATAACTCATTTATCTCTTGATGAAAAATTATGTGAGGAAATGTTTGTGTCCACTACGAGACAACTCGATGATGGTTCTTATCAAGTAAATTTGCCTCTGAAAACCCCTTGTGAAAGCCTCAAATTGGGTCAATCTCTCTACACTGCGAAAAATAGATTCTTGAACTTAGAAAAGAAATTTCAAAAGGATCGCACTTACTTTTTAAAGTATAAACAATTTATTGATGAATATGTTGATCTTGGTCATGGTCAGTATGTCCCACTTTCTGAAACTAATCAAAATGCAGAACCCAAATATTTCTTGCCACACCATGCTGTCATTCGTGAGGACAGTAGTACAACAAAACTTAGGGTTGTATTCGACGCATCCTGTAAAACTAATACAGGCCTCTCTCTCAACGACATAATGCTTAAAGGATATCAAGTTCAGCCTAACCCTTTTGACATTTTGTTACGCTTTCGTTCGTTTAAATATGTGCTCACCTCTGACATCGAGAAGATGTACAGACAGATAAAGATAAACCCCACCCAAACATTTTTGACAAATATACTATGGAGAGATAACCCCTCACTTCCCTTACAATGCATCGAGTTAGTAACTGTTTCCTATGGAACAAATTCAGCTCCATACCTCGCTACTCGTGTATTGCAAGAAGTTGCGCTGAAACATAAAGTTGAATTCCCTTTGGCTTCCAATATTCTGTTAACCCAAACCTATCTTGATGATTTGTTAGGTGGATGCGATGACTTAAATGCATTAGAAAAATTGTACTCTGAACTGACCACTCTCCTTAAGTCATCCGGTTTCACACTCCATAAGTGGTGCTCAAACTGTTCTCAATTTCTCTCCAGCATCACTAATGAAACTCCAAGTGAATATTGTTTGAATCTAGATAATTCACCCAACAAAGTTTTAGGACTAAAGTGGAACCCTACTTCTGATGTCTTAGGTATTTCAATTCCGCAAGTAACACCTCAAGGTACACTCACCAAAAGAAAAATGCTCGCTATGATTTCACAGTGTTGGGACCCCCTTGGCCTTCTCTCACCTGTAATTGTTATTGGGAAACTTCTTATTCAGAAGTTATGGTTATTAAAATTAGATTGGGATGCAGAAATCACAGACACCTCTCTCCTCCAAGAATGGAAAAATTTATTTGATAATTTACCCTATCTCTCTCAGTTGCAAATCCCTAGATATTTGTTTGTTTGTTTTCGAGCAAACCCATTATTAATGTAGAATTTCATGGTTATGCTGATTCTAGTTCTCTTGCCATGGCATCTTGTATTTATGCTCGCACCCTTTATTCAGATGGATCCGTTTCTTGTCACTTGATTGCCTCAAAATCAAGGGTAGCCCCTCTAAAAGTTTTGTCAATTCCCCGTTTGGAATTATCAGCTATGCTTCTGTTAGCAAAATTAATGAAAGCTCTTTCAAGAATTTTTGAAAACATATTTACTGTTACAAAGGTTCATCTATATTCAGACTCAGAAGTTGCACTCCATTGGATTCACTCCCACCCGTTGCATTGGTCAACATTTGTTGCTAATAGGGTTTCTCAGATTCAAGAGTTAACTTCAGATTGTATTTGGCATCATGTTGGGACTAAAGATAATCCCGCAGACCTCCCTTCTCGTGGAATAACTCCACGAGAAATTATGGATAACTCACTTTGGTGGGAAGGTCCTACCTGTTTAAAAAACCCACTTGTCAAAATCCCAGTTTTAAACCCAGAAGTCAACCACCAGAATTACCTGAAGAAAAGAAGGCGATCCTTATATCTTTAGTGGAAGCCTCAAATCATGAGTTTTGGGACGAATTATTTAAAAAGTACTCTAGATTTTCTAAACTACAAAGGGTGGTAGCATATTGTCAAAGATTTATTTATAATAAATTTCAATTAAAACCGGCTTCAGAAAAATTGATTGGTCCTCTGACAGTTGATGAAATGACTCATTCCCTTCATTGCATTGTCAAGTCACTTCAAAATAAGCACTTCTCACGAGAGATTAATGAAATAAAGAAAAATGGTTGCTTACAAAATAAAAATTTAATTTCACTCACACCAAAATATGATGTAGGAGATGGCTTTCTTCGTGTAGGAGGCAGATTAGAAAATGCTGATATCCCTTACAATCAAAAGCACCCTATTTTGTTGCCTTCCCACAATACTGTTGTCTCTCTTATGCTCAAAGATGAACATTTACGTCTGGGACATGCAGGTGCCCAAACAGTACTCTCCAACTTTAGATTGCAGTTTTGGCCTTTAAATGGCTTAAAAGAAGTCAAAAAGGTTATTAGAAATTGTCACACCTGTTCTAGATTTAGAGCCCAACCCCAGGAACAGTTGATGTCCCACATTCCTCGTGATAGGATAACTGTCTGTAGACCCTTTGAGAAAGTGGCAGTCGATTATGGAGGCCCTTTCTATTTAAAATCATCTCATTCACGTGAAGCTCCTGTAATAAAAGCATATATTTGTATTTTCGTGTGTATGGTCACCAAAGCTGTACATATAGAGTTGGTCACTGCCCTCTCCTCAGAAGCTTTTATAATGACTGTGAAAAGATTTATTTCTTGTAGAGGAAACCCCTCTTTCATTTTTAGTGATAATAGTACCAATTTTTGGGGGGCCAGAAATCAGTTAAAAGAACTTCACGAGTTTTTTATGCACTCTCACCTCTCTAACCCCATTAAAGAATATTGTGTGAAAAATGCAATTGTATTTAAGTTCATTCCACCTCTTTCACCGCACTGGGGAGGTCTTCATGAAGCTGCCATCCGCAGTTGTAAATTTCATATTGTTAGAATCATTGGTCAAACTTCTCTCACATTCGAAGTTTTTTACACCATTTTGAACCAAATAGAAGCAATCATGAACTCAAGGCCTATTTGTAGTCTTTCAAATGACCCCAATGATTTACAGTGCCTAACCCCAGGTCACTTTCTAATAGGCAGGAGCCTTACTGCTCACCCTGAAAAGGATGTTACAGAAATCCCTGATAATAGACTCTCCCTGTGGAAACGAATTTCCCAATTGCAGCAGTCTTTTTGGAAACGATGGTCTGTCGATTACCTTAATCGATTGCAAAATAGACCCAAATGGACTAAATTCACCAAAAATCTATCAGTAGATGAACTTGTCTTATTAAAGGAATACAATTCCCCTCCTCTAAAGTGGGCCCTCGCTCGCATTGTGAAAATTTTTCCTGGAAAGGATGGAAATGTTAGATCCATTCAGCTGAAAACTTCTTCTGGGATATATACCAGACCCATAACGAAGGTATGCCCTCTTCCCTATGAACAAGAGTAATTGTTCTCTGAATTTAGTGTGTTGTTTTGAATTTATCCCAGATCCATCCCCTTCTACGATAATAATTTTTTTTAAGTGGTCACAGTTGAGCTGTATTTTTTTTTTGGTCATTTTCACTGTTATTGTTTGTTTTGAAAGATGGGGATCTTTCAACGCGGGGAGTATGTTGGAGAAGTAAATAATCTAACGCCATTTTGAATATTGTTTTTGACATCTGCCAAATTATAAATGAAAAACTTTCATTATTTTTTTAGCAGAAAAATAAGGAGTCTAAAAATGATGACAGTTATTGTCACTTTTTGAAATACTCAAAAAATTATGTAATTGAACAATTTTAAGAAAAGAATGGAGTTGTAAAGCCAGTCCCCCCTCCCGATAAAGTTTACAAAAAGTATTTATGAAAATTCAGTAATAACTGAGTCTGTAAAAGAATTAATATATTGAATAATAATTAACAAAAAGAGAACCATTGAGCAGCGCACCTGAAAAAATGGAGAATGGTATTAGTAGATGTTTAAAAAATTGTTAAAGAGATGATAACAATTTCACAAGATAAGTGAGTTTATAATTTCGTTATTTGTATTTATCACGAACAAACAGGTCCTTCATAGTTTTTTCCCTATTTCAATTTCTTTAAATATTTGGTGAATGTGAAATAATTTAATTGTTGTAGTTTTTAATTAAGGGTGAATGACAGGCATGTGGATGAATGTGTTTTAGCATAAAGCTATTGTAAAGTTGCAGTTATCGTTTATGTAATTAAAAGGTAATTTAGGAAGTTTTCAGTTAAGTATATTTGTTATTAAAATCAGTTGGGTTTATTTTATTTGCTAAATTTTAAAAACCAAGGATAATTTTAACCGGCACCCATGAATTATAGTAAACTAAATTTCGGCAATTGAAAGGTCGACCCTACTTTAGTGTTGGAATCAAAGAGTGATTGCAACAACTCTGAAGAAGAAATTTTTTGTATCCCATGTAAACCAAAAAATTAAAATTAATTTTGAGTACCTAATTAAGGTTTGTTTATTTTTTAGTAACTAAATTGAAATAAAAATAGATACAAAATAATTTATTTGCGTTTTTTCTTTCATTCTACTTAAAAAAAGTGATAATACTACAAAAATAGACAAAAAAATGGGGTGCAAATGAACCCCGCTTGGTATCGCACGTATGTAAAAAGCTTGGAATCATGAAGGTTAATCCTTGACCTAGGAGATTGAAATAAGTTTTCATTCAATGAAATCGGATTGTGCGGCCTTTTATAGCCAACTAAGTTGCAATTAATTGTAAGCAGGTAGAACATGTCAGTTCAGATTATGGTAGGAGATACCTGGTATTTTTTAAAAACTGTATCAACCCTCCTATGGTGAGGTAGCTTTGATACTGTGTAAAGGAGGTTTAATACAAAATAGATAAACAATAAAATACGCCAAACCACAAAATTTATTAGACATAGAAGTATTCATTATTAATTAACATTGTAAAATTTATTGAATTTGACGGCAAATGATAATTTCCTTGTGGATCTGGCAGTACCACCTACAAAATTTGGTATCGGTAGCTTCATAACATCTTCTTATGAAACTAGACTTTGGTCTTCCACGTCCGGATATACGAAATGGTATCCAGGCTTCTTCCGCCGCATAAAGTTTATTAAATATTCATCTCCCACTATTTCTATAACTTGTCCAACATAGTGCTTTATTGTCTTTTTTGTTGTAAATCTTACTAGAGAATAGTCCTTTAAGGTCACTACTCTTCCAACAAAATAATCTTCTTCCATATTAGTTATTTCATCCGATGATGATGGATCGAATACAGAATTATCATATCTGGATTCGTCTTCAATTGCTCTATGTTTCTTCACTTTAACCACATTGTTAGTGCCCATAAGACTTCTTTTAAGTTTACCCTGGTTTCTCTGTTCTTGCCTTTTTTTATAGTCATTTTTTATTTCTTCCATATTTGGGGTATCAGTGAGAAATTTTGTTTTTGCAGGTTTTCTTCCTGATGTTTGTTGTTTTCTTAGTGGTGCCTGCGGTAATGGCTTTATTTCTTCGGGAGTCTTGTATGAGCAGGAAAGTTCAGGCTTTAGCCTAGGAGTAGATTCTGGGGTGTGTTCTCTGCCGACAGGTAATGCCAGCGTATCATTAACTGTAGCACTTTGTGACTGATGAGGATCAGGTCGGTCAGTAACCTTTGCAGTATGGAAGCCGTGATCAGTAAATTGGTGTGAATTGTATGGGTAGATACGAATTTGACAAAACCCTTTGTTAATATTCAGTGGAGTAAAAGCTCGCTGATATGCAGTACCAACAAGCGCGGCAATATCTCTCAAACAAATAGTTTCGCCATGATTTTTTACCATTAAATCATCGCAAGCTTCCTTGAAGTATGTTTTGAATGGACCGACAACATCAAGTGGTAGCAATCGGTGACTTGTGTGTGGCGGTATGGTTAATAAAACGATGCCATTTTGCTTGCATATATCTTGACCACTAGGGGATATGAGGCTGTTTTGATTATCCAAAATAAGTAAGGGTTTCTTAAGCTTGCTACATTTTGCGAGTTTTATGAAATGTGACAGATATAATTCAAAATTTTCAGATGTCATCAAACCGCTTGAATGAGTAGCAGCATTGGATCCTGGTGGTGCACCAATGGTCATATAATCTTGTTCACGAACACACAGGAAAACAAAAAAAGAGGAATAGAATTCCCTATGGCACTTATGGTACACATGACTGTAACTGTCTGGCCTCGTTCTCCTGAAGTAACTTTAGAAACTTGTTTTTGTCTTTTCTACTTTTCCGCCCAACCTATCTAATATGCGAGAAAAGTATTGGTTTACCCCAAAAAAAGTTGGAATTTTGAAATTTTTTTTTGAGTTTTCCATCAACAACTACACGAAAAAACGGTTTTTAGAAAAAAAAATCCTGTGTGTATGTTGTCGTTGTCGTCGGCCACTTTTCCTTACATGTATTGTTAGCACGATACAGCCTCTGGAGTGCAATAAGTCACCAATTTTTGTTAAGGACATGTCACAGATAAACCCTATTGATTTTCAGCACAGCAGAGCCAGTACAACGGGTGCTACGGTACTTAAAGTACGATATTTCCTCATTTTTTGAGAAATTCTAGTTTGTTAACACGATACAGCCTCCGTAGTTCAACAAGTTACCAATTTCATGATTGAATATTATTCAGGACATTTCAAAGATGAACCTTATTGATTTTCAGCTCACCAGAGCCAATACAACAGGTGCTACAGTACTTTAAGTACGATATTTTTGTCATTTTTGGAGAAGTCTCAGTTTGTTAGCACGATACAGCCTCCGGAGTATATACAAGTGACCAATTTCATGATTCTAAATTATTTATAGCGTCTCAGAGAATAATTCTATCGATATTCAGCTCACTAAGGCCAGTACAACGGGTGCTATGGTACTTGGGGCACCAAATTTTTGTCCTCGTAGGAGAATTTTCAGTTTGTTAGCACGATGCAGCCTCCAGAGAGTATATGATTGATCAATTTCATGATTGAATATTGTTTGAGATGTCACACAGATGTACCCCATTGATTTTCAGTTGTCTAGAGCGAGTATAGCGGGTCCTGTAAATCCAGATATACTGCATTTTTGGTTATTTTTGGAGAAATTTTGGTTTGTTAACACGATACATCCCCCGAAGTGTATACAAGTTACAATTTTATGAAAGAATATTGATCAGAGCATCTCACAAATGCGGAAAAGTTAGTTTAAAACTTTAAAACCATTTATTTTCAAATGATTTTGCTAGGTTTGTGGACAGTCTGGACGCCAATCTCGTCAAAGTTGTATATTGAATCTGGTTCAAATTTATCTCGGCGTAGTACTCCGCCAAATAAATTGAAAAATTCTCGTACAATGTGCTGGTTAAAAGCTGTTCCACGCGAAACGCTCCTTGGTTCTGGTTTTCGAAGCGATAGTTCATTATTTCTCTCCATAAACGCTCTAAGCCACTCATAGGAAGCCATTTCATTTTTCAGCCAATTTGAAGGCGGTGTTCTATTAGTTCTTTTTCTCCATTTGAAAGGCATCATAAAATTAAAAAGAACATTTTTGTAGGTACAACCCAGGATTCTGAGAGAGTGGGAGGTTTGATACATGTATTAAGTCTCCCCGAAATGGAATGTATCAATCCTCCCGTACGTGACCTCTTCTATAAAACTTTAGATATTTTTAAACATAATCCACATTCAAGCATTTACTTAGTACCAAATTGTGGCTAAAAAACAGGGTTACATCATAAAAAACTTATAAATAGGTTAATCTCAACCAGTCTTTACTAAGATGCTTACACTTACCTTCCGAAACTTTGTTATATATACAATAAAAACAAATTTTCTGCGCAAATTTCTTAAAAACGTCTCCGAATACAGCAAACAGGCACAAATTTGCTGATCACAAGGAGACGTTCCACTGTTGCCAAATTTACCAAGCAACAAGTGCTTAAAGCGGCAAATTTGAAAGCGCATTATCCCTCCCATGGTATCAACCCTCCCTAATCTCCCCTATATAATAATTTTTCAACGTTTGTGTTAATTTCAAAATTCTTATAAAATATTTTTCATTCTCAAAAGAACCCTACAAAACAGGGCAGAATTTTGAAAATATAACGAATAAAGGATTATATATTTCAACATTTTAAAGTGTAAATAGGACTAAACGAAGTAATGCAAGCCGCTGGACACAGCATCTGTCCCAAATATTCACCTCCAAAATGTATTCATAGAGATGTACGCTTATCTCAAGTTACATTTATGAGCATAAAGGAGTTGCTGACAACTTCGTGATGTGTCGTAGCCACGTACATAGTTAGTCTCAGGTATACGTTATTAGTATTTGTAGATGAGATAGAGAATGAAATCAGAGGATGGGCCACAAATTACAGTACTCCTGGACTCCCTTAACTCACTCCCAACCATGTTTCTAACGTGCATACGACGTGACGCGCGTCCTACGTCTCGTATGAAACGGTATTTAAATCAATTGACAAGTTCTCTCGAGCCTTTTGTAACAATTAACAGAACTAAAATTGATAAATTCAGCAAAGTTATCGACGTTTATAGAAAACAGACATTTCCTCTATACATTTTCATACCCACCCCTCATGCCGAAAAACAAGAAAATAATGAAATTTTCCATTTAATCAAGGTTGTCGCACCATTGGGCGACCATTTTAAAGCTCATAATTTCCATGTGTGCATACATGTTTTTCTTTAACCTTCATGAACCAGTGGTCAAAAACTTACATTAAATACCGAGTGGGGTCCAATTTGGAAAAATAATATGAAAACAGAACAACCATTTTAGCGACATTTTAAATAATGATTTAATTATCACACTTGTTACAAACTGTTATATGTTTTTAATGTTCTGCATATACGAATTGATTGCACCGAATATAAAACTGTCGAGATTTGCCGTCTTTACTTCTGTTGCATAAGAAACATCGCTGCTTTCTGCCAATAACGGGAACAGGTTGTTCGTTCTTTATGTTTAATTCTGTCAAATTGTTTAACATGGATTGTTATATACTGGAATGTAACGACTTCTCATTTTGGTATCTACGCATTTTGTTTTCCTAATTCATTATTGGCCCAACTTCAACAAAAACATTCTTCTCCTATCCAAGCGTTTTTTTTCCCAAACTGGATTTTTCAACATCCAAAGTTTATGGGCGTTGATGCCACCAATGTCCAGCAGATGAAAAAATATTACCATCGGCCACCGATTACTTCTTCTTTGTGTCGTGAATTCCTTCGCTAATTTATCTGCACTCTCTCTTTTATTGTATTCTAAGATAATGTCTGGTTTGTAATAAGTGTTTTCTCCACTTGTTTTGTCATCATTATATTCTGTCGATAAAAGAATAACTGCCGCATTTTTTTTGGAACGTAGGAAAAAATGTTTCATTTTCCATTAAAGCAAACACGCTTGAGAAGTCCTTTTTATATCTTGCTGGAAGTAGTTATTTTGGAATATAAGGTTTATTTCTTCCGCAGTGTACCACACAAGGTAAGGTTTTTATCTAAAAGCTTATTAGCTAACTCAATACTGGTAACAAAGTTATCAGTATTATTCCATATCCTGATAATAAATAATTTACCAGGTCCATCACTACCCTTTGTCCTTGGACGTTTTCCGGTTTGTTCCCTACTTTTCCTAAAATTATTATTCTGTAATAAAAATCTACATTTTTTTCATGGAAAAACTTACCTAAGTAAGATTGTATATTCGCTGTATATGCCGAACTACAATCAGCCAGTGCCCAAGTTTTTAAGCCGTACTTATCCGGCTTACTCTTCATGTAAACCCGAAGAGGAGCCTTGCCTTAGAATGGGACTAACTGCTCATCTACGCATAAGTGTTCAGATGAATTAAAAGATTTCTTGCAATTTGTTGCAAAACCATCAAAACATCTGTGATTGTGGCAAATTTATCAGTGCGTTCTCTTTCTTCTCTTGTTACAAAATTGTCGAATCTTAGAAATCTGTTGAAATCTGTTGCGAGACAGGACAGATGATACTAGAGGCCGACATAAAGTTGGATCTTGGTTCGATAGTACACATATTGGCTCTTTAGCAGCGTGCCATGCTCCAAAAGTAATAAGCAAACCAATAAATGCTTCCAGTTCTTCTTGCACAAAAGGGGAAAAGGCCTTCTCCTTTCTCGCACAATTTTGAATATTTCATTTTCGTCTTAGTAGTGAAAAGAACCTTTCCCCACACACTATCATCTTAGACGAATAAGTTGGATGATCGGTATAAAAGTTTACTAACCGGCCTACTTCATATGCAGAATCTGTCGACTCATTTTCCCTATCACTAACTTCTAAAACGTCATCTATCTCATCAGTTTCCGTCACTATGTCAGTCTCTTCAATATCATTTGCATCATCTACTAGTGCTGTATTCTAATATCGCCTATAGTCCTTCGTCAGCTTATTTTCATTTCGAAACTTCTGTGGTTCACTCATTTTTATAAACGCGTACTCGACAATCACTGTAAACGTGACTAAACACACTAAAATTATACTGAGATAAATACGTGCAGAAAGTCGCTATTAAATAAATTCGGAATCCCCGAGAGAGTTGACGCCAAGAAACGGGGAATCCCCGCCGTTTGAACAATTTTGAGTTTATTTGTACCACGGTTGGTTCTTAACGTAGAGGTGGTTACTTAGTAAGGGTCCCTCGTATACTCGACGTTTACCATAAAGGCATATTATTATGGAGGAAACCACTTACCTAGCAACCTGTATTCGGGAACAGAATAAACAATAACACATTTATAAAATCACTGGGTTCAAGTTTAATACATTTCAAAATACACGATTATAAATATCAAAACGACTTATTCAAAGTATAAATAACAATAATATTATCATCCTGGTTCGTTCACACCCATTATATAGGAAACATAGTTGTGTTTTATTACACATCCGACCTCCGTCTATAAACTGTACATGTCTGTCTATAAAATAACAAAACAAGCTTTCCTTGATAAATGACATTGACCATAGCCGACCAATGCTCTCTAAATACTATAATTAATATTAACCTGAATTTAAATATTATTTCTAAGTTAGTGTCCTTTTGTCTTTAATGTCTTTTAAGGGATCACTACATCATCCCCTCTTGGAAGAGAAAAATTATCATTTTAATTTTTCGATATAACTTATACCTATAACTGTTTTTATGAATGTTTTTGTTCTGTCTTTGTTTACTAAACACTACTTGTCCGTTTATCAACACACTTCACTTATTTACAATTGTTCCAGCTCTTTGTATACAAACAATCGATTCTTATGAACAATTTGTTGCTTTTTGTCTGGAGATGTAATCTCACAATTTACCCCCTTGACTCCCATTATTTTAAACGGACCTAGATAATGTGAATCGAATTTGTTTCTTGCTTCATTTTTTAGAATAACTAATTTCCCTATTTTAAAATTTACGGGTGAAGAAACATTTTCGCTATTATTAACTCTACTTAGTTTATTATTTATTAAAAACTGTCTGGCCCTTTCATTAGCGTATTGTAATTTATATCTCAATTCATTATCATATTTTTCAAAATTGTAACACGGTTCAATTTTTACGTTTAAAAATTCTGGCAAATTGGGTTTTCTCCCATATAATAACTCAAAAGGAGTGTATCCGTGATACGTATTTGGTGTTGTATTATAACAATATGCGAACATTCTTACAAACTCACACCAGTTAACCCTAGAATCTTTGATAAAATTTCTTATATATTCGTTAAATGTCCTATGTAATCTTTCGCAACTGCCTATTGTTTCGTGGTGGTATGCTGTTGAAAAATTATGTTTTATATTTAATAGTTCTGCTAAATTCTTCATTATTTCGTTCTTATATTCCGTCCCTTGATATGTTCTTATTTCTCTCATCAATCCGTAATTTGGTATAAAGTTGTCAAAAATTGCTTTTGCTATTGTGTGTGCTTCTTTATTCTGAACTGGTATCATAACTGCGTACTTAGTTAATTCGCATAATATCGTGATGCAATAACGATTCCCGTTGTTACTCTCTACAAACGGACCTATTGTGTCTATGTAAATAATATCAAACGGTTTTATAGGGCTTTGCCTTATTCACTTGACATTCATGACAATTTTTTACGTATTTCCTTACGTCTTTCTCCATGTTTTTCCACTTGAAATTTTCTCTTAGTTTCTTTAATAACCTATTATTTCCTACATGTCCCCCAAACATTGGATCATTGTGGTATCTTTCTAATATCTTTTGGATCTCTTCTTTCTGCTGTACCGTTTTTGGTACGTCGCATATACATACATGAATACTTATTAACCTTTGATTTTCTATTTCTGTAAATTCTTCTACTGTGCACTTTTTAAACATATCATCATTTGTATATATTTTCATTCTTTCTACTTCATTTCTTACCGATAGCTCTTCAAGCTTTTCCAACGTTCGTCCTAGGTCGAAGTTGTGTAAACCGGTATTCAAGGCTTCACAAAATTTCAATTCATTTTTGATCTGGATGCTCATCGTAAGTGAGATACGGTTATTTTCGAAGTGTAAAATTGATAATCTATGTGCCTCAAGGTTATTTAAAACTTTTACTACTGCAGGTTTTTGTATTCTTACTTCTTTTGTTTCTACTTTATTCCTTTGATTCTTTCCTGTTTGTACGTTTTCTTTTTGCGTTTGTGCTCTTGTGATTGCCAAGACATGTGAATTATTTATATATAAATCCTTAAGTTCTTCAATGGATATTCTACATATGCTGTCCGCATAGATCGCTATACCTTTAACATACTGTATTTCAAAATCATATTCTTCCAAATCGATCAAACTTCAAATTTTCTCAGACAATTTGTTTACCTCTTGGTTGAATAAATCTTTTATCGCTAAAAATTTTATCCAAAATTTTCGGATCAGTTTCTTTATTTTCCTTATATGTTGATTTGTTCCATCCTGTATGTATTTCAAACTGATTCTTCCTTTGTTCTAATTCTTTTAAACTGTACACGTTGTCATTAATCATTAACGTATTTTCAATTATCTTAGCTTTAGCTCCACTTTCTCTCGCCTGTTTCATGTATCTTATTAACTGTTTTCTCTGTTCCAATATATCTTTTGAATAATCTTCATCAATGTATATCTTTGTTCCTTTTAATTTATTCGTTCCGTTCAAAGTCTCTACTTTCTTATTCACATCTTTCATCATTATTAATACTGGTCTACTTTTGTTACTGGTTTTGTTTCCTAATCTTTTACAATTCAAAATATCTGTTTTAACATCTACTGTGTTGTTAACCTTGTTCATTACATATTCTAATTTGTTTTCTAGTTGTTCTTCATCTTCTTCGTTTTCTTCTTCTATACCATGTATTATTAAATTCTCCTCTCTAAAATGTTTCTGAGTATCTGTCATGTTTCCTTGCAAAAATTCTGTTTTTTAATTTAGTTCCATATTTTCCATCCTTAAATCGTAGTTTTCCTTCTTTAATTGTGCTATTTGTCTGCTCATTCCTTCAATTTTCTCTTCTATCTTGCATATTCTCACGTTATTTTTAGCTTGATTATTGTAATTTCCATTATTATTGTATTTCCTATATTTATTAAAATTTTCGTATTTGCCATAGTTGATTCTCTTGAATGATTACCGTTATAAAATCCTCTGTTGTTTCCTCTCCAGTGATTATTTTTAAAGTCAAAGTTTGATTTCCTGAAAAAATTCCTGTTATCTTTCATATGTAAGACTTGTTGTTGTCCTACTATACCTTCTACTGAAACCAATTTTGATAATACCTCTTGTGCTGTTTCAAATCTTCCCGCTGCAATTATCGTTTTGCTTGCATCCATTGCGGCATTCATAGTTACTGCCTTAATCGTTGCTTCTTTCGTATATTTCTCAGCTAGCCGTTTAGGCATCCCTTCCGATGTGTATGCTGCCTGTAATCTTTTCGCCAGTTTCTCTATTTCTGTTGCATACTGTGTCACATCCTTTCCGTTCTGTCTTATTTTACCAAGTTTCGCTAGGGGAAGGCTTGGATTGTCTCCTCTTATCCCTGCTTTAAGTTTATCTTTGATGTCTGCAATGGAGTTTTCCGTTGTGATTAAACTTCTAGCTTTTCCTGTTAATCTCATTTTTATTCCATTCGTGTTTGTCTGTAGTAAATCCAATGAGTCTAAGAATGACTGTAATTTACTCGCTTCGCCGTTAAACTCATTCGGTAAAACTTTACTCGCTAAATTTAAAAAATCGTTCATATTTGTCGCCATTTTCAACTGTTTGCTTATTGCTTGTAATACAACAGTATTAATTTCCTCAAATATAGAGGTAGGTATGTCTATAATACAATTTAACGCTTGAAATGCCCTTTCAGCTTTATCCCTAATCCTACTTGAATAATTTTTACAAGTCTCCTGTTTTACTGAACCTAAATTTTTCCAATTTTTGGCTAGTAAAATTATTGTAAAGACCTACTATGCTACTAATTACTTCTATATGTATATCAGGATTTTTAGGAGTTACCTTCTTCAAAACCCTTTTTCCCTGTTTATTAACTTCTTCTACAATCAATCGTAATTTATTCTCAAAATCTTCCCACGTTATTGACATTTGAAAAAACTTTGTTCATAAGAATAGAATGCATGTGTACTTACAAATTATTTATACGGTGAGAGTTCATGTTGCCTGCTTTATTGCATTGCTTCTGTTGATATCTCTTTTCAACGCTCTTCGGTGTGTTTTCCATACTGACCAAACGAATTTGAAGATAAAACCTATTGTTATAATGTATAGTAATACCATGATGTGCATCGCAACATTATCTTGCTGTACCATGAAAGTGTTATTGACAATTCCTGTTTCTTTTGCTTCTTGTTTGGTTGATGAACCTTCGATTGTTTTTTTTCTCCAAGGTCCCAAATTTAAGTAGAAAACCATATAGTTCTATCCTTATAACATCAATTGTACCATAACTTATCATTTACTTACAGGATAATTTACCATAACCATTTATTCTGGAGGATTACTATTTCACTATTACCATTTACCATTAATATACATTTCACTATCCATTGTTCCATTACCATATTACCATTCATTTTTCACCATTAGTTCCGCAGGATCGCCATGTAGCGGCGATAACCATTATACAATTAATTTTACCATTACCATTTCGTCCGCAGGATCGCCATGTAGTGGCGATTACCATTTTACTATCAATTTCTCCTTTACCATATTACAATAACCATTTATTTCCATTTCACCATTTACTTCGCAGGATCGCCATGTGGTGGTTACTTAGTAAGGGTCCCTCGTATACTCGACGTTTACCATAAAGGCATCTTATTATGGAGGAAACCACTTACCTAGCAACCTGTATTCGGGAACAGAATAAACAATAACACATTTATAAAATCACTGGGTTCAAGTTCAATACATTTAAAAATACACGATTATAAATATTAAAACGACTTATTCAAAGTATTAATAACAATAATAATATCATCCTGGTTCGTTCACACCCATTATATAGGAAACATAGTTGTGTTTCACTACACATCCGACCTCCGTCTATAAACTGTACATGTCTGTTTATAAAATAACAAAGCAAGCTTTCCTTGATAAATGACATTGACCATAGCCGACCAATTCTTCCTAAATACTATAATTAATATTAACCTGAATTTGAATATTATTTCTAAGTTAGTGTCCTTTTGTCTTCAATGTCTTTTAAGGGATCACTACATGCAGCTGGACCCCAATCAACAAAACTCTAATTAGTTACAATGAAAAGCAATTTATTTAAAATGTTGTATACCAATTTAGATATCTATTTAAGAAAGATAGCTCGATTAAGAAAAAAAATTATTTTACAAAATATACACAAAAATTCATGTCTGGGGTACGCCCGTGCCCCGCTCGGGTTTATGAAGGTTAAATAGATAGGTTTTTGTGAATTGGCGATAATTCTATTCTAATATTTTGGTCTAGGACCACTTTTATGTTGTCCCTGAATACTAGCAGACAATTTGTATTAAAACACTTCTATTATATGAAAACGCAGGTTTATAATTTTGAATTAATTGGTATTATTAAAAATTAGGAAACAACAATCACTTTTTATATCTAATGCATTCTAATTATTATTACTTGAAATGCGAACCCTGGTCAAGAATTTTACGAGACTTCATGTACAGTTTATAAATAAATACTATTGTGAATAGTATTGAACATTTCCATTATGGTCCTGTTCGTTGTTCGGTGTATCAACGTATGTTATCGATGTTTATAAAATAAGTCACCTTATTTCGCGTCAAAGTCATTTCAGAAAAAGATCAACCAACTCAATTTCATACAAACATTGTGCCCATTCTTGCATTTATAAAATATTTTCAATATTTCTTCCAACTTGTAACCTATAAATTTGTTGTTTATTATTTGGTGGATGGCGCCACAAGAATTATGAGAGTACATAATACGTTATCCCGTCAGGTAAGTGCTTTTGTTGGTAGAATTTGGTATTATCTCAAATACTTGCATTCAAGACTTGTTTTGCAATATAAAGTGAATTATTTACTTTTCTGTAGTTTGCTACAGTTTAGTTTGCATTCTTTAATGTTAGATTACTTCTCATGTTTCTTGTTCTCTTCGTTTTAGACTGTTTAACCCTCCGGTAGTCGCGCCGCTGTCTGTGAGACCGGGTCGTCACTTTTTGCGTCGTAATAAATCGGCTTTTAGTCATTTTCGGTTGAGCTCTTCAGTACCTTCATCTATCGTTACAGTTGACCTTTAGTCGTGTTTTAGTCGTTACTGGGTGAATGTGTGTACAGAAATAATCATTTCGGGTCTGTGAGACCGGCGCGACCTGCTGTGATACAAAATTGTAAAAAGGTATTTTTTTGATTTTTATGTTATTTGATCACTGTATTTAGAAAAAAATTTTAAATTATAGCCATGGCTTGCTATGAAAAGTACCAAGAATATTTGCAAAATCTTCTGGATGATATAGGACTAGGTGGTAGTGACAATAAAGAAATTGTTTTCGAAGATGAATCAGATGAAGAGGAACAGGACAATGTGGAACTTGTAAATCACCAAAGTGATTCTGAACAGGAAATTTCTGATTCAGAAGAAATTGTTGAGCATCCAATTTCCCACTTGTCTACAGAGGTATTGTAAAAAATATGACAAAAATTATAATAACTATCCAAAATTTACTGTTGTTCTTTTAGGCAAGAATGGTACCATGCGTTGGAAAAAGCATCCCTCACGCCCAAAAACTGTAAGAACAAGGCAGGATAATATAATTATTCGCTTACCAGGGCCTACACAGGCAACCAAAAATTTGAAGACTGCTGAGGAAATTTGGAATTATTCCTTCGATGATACGATAATTCGAATTATTGTTGACAGTACAAACAAATACATATTGTCCATCCAAGAAAATTTTTCAAGAGACCGAGATGCTAGTCTAACGGACAACATTGAAATCCGGGCTTTTATAGGACTACTATATTTATCTGGTCTTGGTCACTCCAACCGCTCAAATGCTGAGGATCTTTGTAGGAGAGATGGGTATGGCATAGAAATGTTTCTCCTTACAATGAGCCTAAAAAGGTTCCGATTCCTTTTACGTTGCTCACGTTTTGATGATAAAGCAACGAGGATAACCCGAATATAATTTGATAAACTAGCTCCCATTCGTGTAATATTTGATCAATTCGTAAGAAATTGTATGAGTGGTTATAATCATTCGGCGTTTGTTACCATTGATGAGATGCTTCCGGGGTTTAGAGGTAAATGCCAATTCCGTCAATACATACCCTCGAAACCTAACAAATAAGGCCTGAAGATTATAGCGGTTTGTGACGCGGAAGTCTTTTATACTTCCAATTTGGAAGTCTATGTGGGATCCCAACCCGAAGGCCCATATAAACTTTCTAACAAAACCTATGACCTGGTTTTAAGAATGTGCAGACATCTTTCTGGTTCATTAACTTGACCATGGACAATTGGTTCACGTCTATTCCTTTGGTGGAAAAATTACTAAAGGATTACAAAATAACTGTAATTGGAACAGTGAGAGAAAATAAAACAGAACTTCCAGTTGAATTTTCAAGACCAACTAAACGCCCCATCTATACAAGTATGTTTAGCTTCACCAAAGATCTAACAATAGTTTCATATATTCCTAAAAAAGTTATAATGTTATGTTAACATCCAGTATGCACCACCATGACGATATTGACCCTGATAGTGGTGAGAAATGTAAGCCGGTAATTGTTCCTACATATAATGAGACAAAAGTGGGTGTCGACGTCGTAGATCAGTTGTGTGCTTCATTTGATTGCTCCCGTAATAGTAGAAGATGGCCCATGGTGATATTTTACACCATGTTGAATGTTGCAGGAATCAATAGTCAGGTTATATACAAGGCTAACAATCCCAATGAAAAAAATTTACGTCGGCGAAATTTTTTGAGAGAAATAGCAAACGTACTGATCCAGCCTCAGTTGAAACGGAGAGCAGCTCTTACCAATGTTCCAAGGACACTAAAGTGCAGACTTTTGGAAGTTACTAACACAGAAGAACGAGACCTTCAAGATAGACAGTTACCACCTGGAAGATGTGCCCCCTGTGGATGGAGGAAAAATGGAAAAACAAGATTTTATTGTTATAAGTGCAGTACCTATATGTGTTTAGAGCATATTATATGTGTTTGTCAAAACTGCAGGGCAGCACAGTAATAATAGTTGGCTCTAGGTATGTTGTTATAATATGTTCACTATACATTTAGTTACCATTTTTAAATTTTGCTGATCTCAATAGAATGTGCCATTTTTTTTAGTTGGGTTATATTTGAATGTATGTTTTTTTATGAGTTTTTTTTTCAAACCAATGTTAAGCATTTGTTAAATGAGTTTTAATAAAAAAAATTCACTAAAACTGTGTAATTTTCATTATATTACCGTATTCTTACAAAATAAAAAATTTAAAAAATCATTTAATATTTTTTTTCCCACCTGGTCTCAGACACCGGCGCGACTAAACTTGAAAGAAAAATTCGCGCGACTTCCGGAGGGTTAATATCGTTCAAACTATCGAAATAGGTTTAGATATTTCAAGTGGGATTACTGCTGCATGTGATCAAAAAGTGTAATTGGTATGACCAAAAAATTTTGCAGATAAATTGGTTTCAATCGCCAATTCTTCTCCTGTGATTTGACGGTTTACAATGCACTGTAAATTGAAACAAAAATTACCTAATTAATGACGAGGTGGTTAGGTTAGGTTAGTATAATGGAAACAGAACTTGAGTCAAATAAAGACGACGAAAAAAAAAGACCTAAGTTTTGTCACAAATGGATAATTTTAATAATACGGCAGCTGATTGTTTGGTAAGAATGTTTTTTATAGAATATTTTGTTACTGTATTCCAATATGGAATGCAACAAGAGTGTATGAGTCACCTTCATATGAGTAATATATACCTACATTTATTTTATTTGTTTCTTCTAATTTACTTTTTGAATTAATTTTTAAAACTTTAATGTGAAGTAAAATATATTATAATATGGTGCTCTAAAAGGAATATGTAATATTTTCAAAGTTTTTCTCCGAAACTCTCCACTCCCTTAATCCCGACATTTTCATAGAGTTTCTACGTGGTTTATTTTCCTAAAACTCCCAAGCCAAATCTAATATATTCATTAGTTATTTCATGAAAGCTATATAACAGATTCCATTCTAATAATTATATAATTATTTTAAAGCCGTGTCTGGGAATAAAATTACGGCAACCACCGCTTTTATAAAATTCTTCTATAAGCTACTAAAAGTGTTTATAACAATAGTTTTATAAAGTATTTATGCCTGATTTATAAATGCTACCAAACTCTCTTTAAAAATTGTTATAAAGCAACTAAATTTTATAAACAATAAATGTTTTATGAAACCCTTACATGACACATATAAAATTGCTTTATAAATATTATATAATTTTGAGGTTTTTGTGATAAATTTTTAAAACAATTTTGTTACAAAAAACTAAATTTGCTCTTGTGAAACCTTTATATAATAAGTTGCGTTCCTGAAAGCAACAATAAATCAATATTAAAATAAAATTGTTATATGAACCAAAAGTTATAAAACAACTATGCTAGTGGGGACACTACGTACACGTCAGAGAATTCTCATAAGAAACTTGAGAATCGACTTGTTCTTTATCATTCTAGATAGGTTAATCATAATATTTGGGGAGGTTTATGAAGAGTTCATATTTCGAATTATTGAAAATACTGATACTGCAGCATTCAGGAAACCAAATAGCTAGTATAGTATTCAATATATTACGCATTCTTCAATTCCTCCCATAATGGAGTTTAATTTCGGGATCGAAAGTAATTTCAATCCAATAATTGTCAGAAGAGCAGTTATCTTGTTGGATAATAAACTCATTTTCATTGAGAGTGCATCGTACTCATCGAAATATTAAGATTACCAATGCATTGAGCGACTCATTTCTTACATTTTTCTAAAGCACTGATCCATTCCCAACTTTCATCCAATAATAACCAGATTTTCTGATGTAAATGCAAATAGAGAAAACGGATACTTCTTCAGAACAGTTAATTTTCTTGTTAATTCGTTTTTCATAGAGTTCACTAAAAAACGTGGTTTAAGCCATCTGCTAGATTTGGCAATTGGAAAACTTGCCGTCCTTATCACTGTGCAATTTGCAATCTGTACCCTGTAGCTCTAATGGTCTTAAATGAATTGTTCCACAGATAATTAATTAGAGTTTCCTGTGCTACGAGATTGGTTACAACATTATTCAATCTGGTTATTCGTAATGTTTGTATTCAGCTAACTTACCACCAATTATTTGTGTTTCTCAAAGTTCCAACCTTATCTGCTATGAAAATCAATCAACCTATTTTCATGAATTCGTTAGATTGTTTATACAGCTCTGACGTTTTTTAAGAAATTATAGAATGCGACATAGTTCTCGATTATCATATTTCAACTAATTGGGCCATTTATTTGATGGTATCACTTGAAGTGATTCGTTAACTAACGAATGGCGTACCTTCTAATTAATTAGTAGGAGTGTTTTAAATGAAACCCACGGTTTCTAGTTAATTCCACAATAGAAATAAAATTATTAAAATTTCTAAAAAATTGACAATTGTTTCGATAAATCAATATCATCGTCAGAATGACACTAGTTACATTTCATTTCATGCCTACCTGATGTTTAGTAGTTATTTTGGCTAGACCAAGAAGTGACCTAACTTGTGATTGACTTAATATATGTTAATAGAAAAAAGAAGATGTGATATTACAGAAATTGAAGCTTAGATATTATTAGCCCTATGATGATATCCTGGATATCATTTTTCCAATAAGGATCAGTATAACTGTGCAATGATATAGAAAACCAGGGAAACTATTTCTGCTGATCTTTACAATTATCACTTAAGAAGACAGTTTTTTAGTGGAGAACTCCCTAGATTTAACTGTTCATTGACAACTTCATATTGTGGGTTTCTTAAATGTCTTCTAATTTCCAATTCTTCAAGGAAATCTAGTTCTTGTTTCTTTTCACAAATATGTAGCACTTCTAGTTTTGTATTAGGTGTCAATGAATGATTGATGTCAAGTAGATGTTTTGCGTAGTGGGATTTATCTGGTTGTTTAAATCTGTACGCTCGTAAGTGTTCACTGTATCGGACTTCAATATTCCTAAGGGTCTGACCAAAATAGACAGCATTACATTCTGGACATTTGAGTTTATATATACCTGACTTCTTTATTGGTGGTATTTTAGTTTTTACATTTAACAATTTTGTACTAACGTTATTTTCTGTTTCAAAAGAAATTCTTGTATTCGTTGCTGAAGAGATTATCTTTGAAATATTATTAGAAATATTTCCTGCATATGTGATGGTTTGATAAGTTTTTATTTCATCAGTGTGTTCAGGAAATATTAGTTGTAATGCCATTTTTTCCTCTTTTTACTAATTAGCTTATTTATCATATCTAATGGATAACCGTTGAATGTTGCTGTTTGTCTAATTGTATTAATCTCTGTATCAAAATTACATTTGTTCATAGGAACTTGAAAAACTCTATATATCATTGAATCATATGCCGCTAGTCTGTGTGACATGGGGTGATTGGAATTAAATGGAATTGTCACATCAGTCTGTGTTGGTTTTCGGTAAATCGAATAATAAAGCACATTATTAACTATTCGAATTTTCAAATCAAGAAAATTGACTGAGCTATTTTCTTCAATCTATAATGTAAATTCAATTTTTGGGTGTATATTATTGATGTGGTTGAAAAATATATCTAATTGTCGTTCACTACCCATAAAACAAGCTAATATGTCATCTACATATCTATACCAAAATAAAACATTTTTCGAAATATTACTTTCAAAGATCTTTCTTTCCAAATTGTCCATGAAAATGTTTGCTAAAATAGGTGATATAGGGCTTCCCATTGGTAAACCTTCATTTTGAATATATATCTTATTGTCAAAAGTGAAATAATTCTGATTAATGTATACCTCAAATAAATTTAGTATATATGATATTATTTCTGGATTATTATTTTTATTTTCTAGTAATTTTCTCACAAGTATTAGACATTCTTTAGAAAGAATTTTAGTGAACAGATTAGTTACATCGAACGAAATAAGTTTATAGTTATCTTGCAAGTTGATTGCTTTTAACTTTTGAATTAGTTCTATTGAATTTCTAATTGAGTACTGAGATTCATATCCGTAACTATTGAGTATATTGTTGAGCATCTTTGCCAATATATTATTAGGTGCATTAACATAAGAAACTACAGGTTTAATTGGTTTCGTTATTTCATTTCATTTAACGGTTCCATATAATTGTGGACAATGAGGATTCTTATGTATGATAGACCTCTTTTCGTAATCACTTAAAAGGTAATTCGAATTATTAACAATATCCCTTACATTATTAGGAAACTTTTTTGTTGGGTCTGCTTTGAGAACATTCACATCGCTAGATTCTATAAAGTTATATATTTTGGAATTGTAATTTTCAGCTGTCAAAATGACAGTTGTTTTTCCCTTATCAGATTTTGTAACTGTTAGTTTATTATCTTCTACTTTCTTTTTGATTGCATTTAAAACTGTAATGTCATGTTTTGATTGACGTGTGACTTTTGAAGGTTCAATATTTTTGATTAAATTGGCAATTTTCAATTTCTCATAAAGAAAATTATTAGAATTAGATTTTAAAGCTATTTCTGACTCTGTAGCTATAATTTGTTTAATATTATTCGTGAATTTTGGTGGTATGCTGTACTTCAAACCTTTATTTAAAAATTCTATTTCACTATCTGTAAAATTAGTGTCTGAAAGGTTTTCAAATCGTGGTGCAAAGTGTGTTGGTATGTAGGTACTTACAGTTTCATGATGTTTTGAGTATTGAATTTCATGTTGCGTGTGTTCAAGATTCTGTAGCTTCTTTTCTTGTTTCTTAAATTTCTTATACTTCATCGTGCTGACACTTTCTCTAATTTTGTCATCCAAACATCAAATTTTACTGGATGTATTTGGAATGTGAGTTCTGAATGTACAACTTTTATGTAGTTGTCTAAGGAGTCTCTAACTTTGAACCATTTCTTACATTCTCCTTTTATCCAAACTAGTTAAGCACATTTTATAGCTTTTTGTGCTTGTGGTGTTTTAGTGTGACATTTCATATTCACATAATTTGGTACTACCTTTTTTCTAAGGCATTCTTGGTTAAACCAAATGTTTTTTAACGTTTTTGTAGTAACTTCTGATACAGTCGGTTCAAATCTTCTCTCGAAGATTTTTTAATGAAATTAACTGTCTCGACTCTTACTTCGTGGAATCTGCTCATATCAGTGTTTTAAATAAAACTCACGGGTTCTAGTTAATTCCACAATATAATACAAGTTATTGAAAATTCTAAAAAATTGACAATTGTTTCGATAAGTCAATATCATCGTCAGAATGACAGAAGTTACATTTCATGTGATGCCTACCTGATGTATAGTAGTTATTTTTGGCTGGACCAAGAAGTGACCTAACTTGTGATTGACTTAATATATATTAATAGAAAAAAGAAGAAGATGTGATATTACAAATATTGAAGCTTAGATATTATCAGCCCTATGGTGATATCCTGGATATCATTTTTCCAATTACGATCAGTATAACTGTGCAATGATATAGAAAACCAGGAAAACTATTTCTGCCGATCTTTACAATTATCACTCAGGAAGACAGTTTATTAGTGGAGAACTCCCTAGATTTAACTGTTCATTGACAACTTCATAATATGGGTTTCTCAAATGTCTTCTTATTTCCAATTCTTCAAGGAAATCTAGTCTGTCTTCAGCAACGAATACATGAATTTCTTTTAAAACAGAAAGTAGCGTTAGTACAAAATTGTTAAATGTAAAAACAAAAATACCACCATTAAAGAAGTCAGGTATATATAAACTCAAATGTCAAGAATAAAATGCTGTCTATTTGGGTCAGACTCTTAGGAATTTTGAAATCCGATACAGTGAACACTCACGAGCGTACAGATTAAAACCACCAGATAAATTCCACTACGCAAAACATCTACTTGACACCAATCATTCATTGAGACCTAACAAAAAATTATTTGTGAAAAGAAACAAGAACTAGATTTCCTTGAAGTATTGGAAATAAGAAGACATTTAAGAAACCCACAAAATGAAGTTGTTAATGAACAGTTAAATCTAGGAAGTTCTCCACTAATAACTGTCTTCTTAAGTGATAATTGTAAATATCAGCAGATATAGTTTTCCTGGTTTTCTATATCATTGCACAGTTATACTGATCTTGATTGGAAAAATGATATCCAGGATATCACCATAGGGCTAATAATATCTAAGCTTCAATATTTGTAATATCACATCTTCTTCTTTTTTCTATTAACATATATTGAGTCAATCACAAGTTAGGTCACCTCTTGGTCTAGCCAAAAATAACTACTAAATATCAGGTAGGCATCACATGAAATGTAACTTCTGTCATTCTGACGATGATATTGATTTATCGAAACAATTGTCAATTTTTTGAATTTTAAATAATTTTTATTATATTGTGGAAGTAACTAGAAACCGTGAGTTTCAATTAAAACACTGATATGAGCAGATTCCACGAAGTAAGGGTCGAGACAGTTAATTTAATTAGTAGGAACTTCTACTTCTTAAAAATATTCAACTCGTCCAATTATAAATGGATAAATACAAGTAACGCCTTTATTTGTTTGAGAATATTGACAGATGAAATCTGGCGATTTCTTGAAGGAAAGAACAATTAATTCCGTCGCTATATGCCGAAACGAATATTGAATTACATTTTTCTTGAAAAATGTGAGAGGTAGTTTGTACCGACCGCCGTCACGTTTTTCGTGTGAAATGTAATTCAATACTTGTGGAAATATATAGCTAGTGTAACAGTTTATAAATCTGTCACAACAATATATAATTTAATTTGGATATACTATGGCGGTATTATCCTTCTCCGACTAACAAGTTTAGTTAAATTTCTACAATGAAGTGGTACGCCCGTAAATGATTCGCCGTTAGGTGCCACTATTAGTACCGAATTATCAATTAAATTTTGCATATGCGTAAATTTCCGTTTTTTTGGTCGATTGTCGAAACTGATATCACGTTGTGTTTGGTTTGGTGTGCTACAATTTTCATGATCTGGTGATATTTTCTTCATCCTTTGCGGTATTATAAACATGAAAATTGTATTTTTTATTGTGGGATTTTGTTGGATGTCCGTCGATGCTTCCAGGATTATATTATTCCCAAATAACTGTCTCAATGAGGTTCAATTAATGCCAAGCCAACGCCAGCGATTTACAAAGTTTTACCTATAAGGTGTGTGTTTTGGTTTTTTTTTGTTGTCTTTCTTTTCGTATCGTAAACTCTGTCGGTTCTAGTTAATAATGTTTCTGATTGAATTTTGTACTTTGCAGGAGAGGTTATAATAAATCAAAAACATCTAGAAAGTGCCTTCAATTTCTTAAGCTGACGAAATATTTTAAGTAAAGTGCCGTTTGGCATAGGTGAGGAATATTCATATTGTTATTTACCATATTGGCTAAGTGATTAAAAATTCAATATTTGAACATTAAATTTATATTATTTTTTTGTTCTCGAAATAACTTTCATATATATTTTCGTTTTTACCATCAGTCAAAGCATAATATTGAATAGAGGCGCGTCTAGGCAAACTTTTTATTTCGGCATTCTTATTTATTTTTTTTGTACTTTTTAGGGTACTTAATTATCTATTATCTTCCTACCTAACTAATTTTTGGATTTCAATTTCGAGCTCAATTGCTACTAAAAAGACCCATTTTGATTTACTGGATAACTAAGAGAAATTATTACGCTAATTTGACACAAGTAGAATACCATCGCTGGATATACACGCAAGTTGCATAAACTTATTTTTGATTGTGATTGCTTACTTGAATCCAACTGAATATTTTAGTGAATATTTAGTTGCCACTATTACCCTACTTTATTCGTATATTTTGCTTAGGTTGCGTATATTTGTTGTTTATATTGCGCTTAACTTTCTATTTATTGAAGAGATTTTGTTATTAGACGTTATATTCGAAAGAAAACCAAAGGACATACATTTGGATTATTCTTTCATAATATATGTTTTCGAAATAGTTTACCTACTCTCTTTATGCTCAAGCATTAGGACTAAGCGTTCTGGTGGTGGTACATATTAATACACTTTATTAGAGGTGTGCTATAGCGGCTTGGTTTCACTTCACCGAGTAATTTAATTATTGTTATAATCTACAAATACATAAAACCTGCGCTTGAGCTCACGCGAAGTGTTCTTTATGATCAGCTATATTCTTTTTATATTTGCTTTTCCTTGTATGCTACCAATATTTATTGCCAGCGCTTATAGTGATCCTGTTTTAGGCCATTTTTTGTTTTAAGTCTTTATTGTAATATAGAATAACTTGCTTCTCAGTAATTAAGGTGAGAGTACCCATTATTATTATTATTCATTTTATTATTGTTATATAGCTGGAAGTTCAGTTCTTTGGTTAATGAAATAGTAAATAATTTAGGCACATACATACATATATATATATATATATATATATATATATATATATATATATATATATATATATATATATATATATATATATATATATATATATATATATATATATATATATATTTATATGTACATATCTTTTTTATTTTACTGAAACATAAATTGCTTTTCTTTTTTTATGCCTGAATATCTCTTTCAGGAAACCTGATAAATACTATTCTGGGTTTATATTGGTCTCAGTGTTTAATTGACATTTTGGTGAGGATGGGGAATTTCTATCGTGGTTACTTTGGGTACTCAAGGGCTGAATTTCTCTGGCGCTTAGATTTGAATTCTTGTAGTTTTGGATTAGAGACCCCGCCCTTCTCCACTATTTTTAGCAAGCCGTGAGTACTCGTCTGCCGGGTGGCAGACAAAACAACATAACCGATATAATTTCACCCATAGGAAATTTGAAAGAAACTCAATAGTACCGTTTATTTTCATCATAAATTTTAATTATTGAGTACGGTTATACTAGCAAATCAGTTATTTTTTCCTTCGAGATGTGGTCAAAGCAATTACTTGAGAACACTTCATTTTTTATAATAATACACAAGGTGTTCCGAGTTATTGTTTACAGGCAATATCTCGCTTAATTCAGAAGATAATCTAATACTATGAAAACTGTTGAGAATGGCATCACAATTCTTTCCTAATGACTTATCAGAAAAATTTTTCCACTTATCAGTTCTTTGGCAGCCACCCCTCAATTTCTATTTTAAAATTGCACCCCCTATATATTTTCGTTAAAAATTGCTTATCACTATATTTGGAATACAACGATGTAACATACTTTTAGGCTTTTTATTATTACTTCCAAAAAAATTAATATTTTATGATATTTTGCTTTGCCTAATTATCCTTATTGCTACCGCCACTTTTTTTAAAAACTTCACGAGAAAGAAGTAGATTCTTCTTTTGTTTAGGAAAACTTATGCTTTTTATGTCAAACAACTAATGACAGTTAATAATAATGAGTGTAGAACAACAATCATTTGCGAAAAGTACCTAGGCTGCTGTAGTTAATCGACGAAATAAATGTTTATACTATCCACAAATTTGAATTCAAAATTATTAATCTTGTTATAAGCACAATGCCATTTACATTCAGTCCAGATGAGTATATTGATATGCTTAGGTATTGGTCTATGGTGAATGCAGGAAAAATGCTCGTTCATACCAAGAACGTTTTTCTCAACGTCCTCAGTTATCACACATGGTGTTTCCTAAATTGGAAAGGAAGATGCGCAGCGGTTCGTTCCTAGACAAAAACAGTGCACCGCACCGATATCCAGTGATAACTGATGATAATGTAATTAATGTACTTGCGTATTCTGGTATCAATAGACCGAAAAAGTTTGACGTCAAAACATGGCCGCTGACTGTTACTGAGGGAAAACAAATCAATTATTTAACTTATGTCTTGTCTTCACCGTTGTAATATTTCAAAAGTTTATTCGTTTCTTTCTTTTGTGAAGTGACACTGCAGTGACTATCAAGTAGTTATGCCTTATTGCTTCGCTCCTAAACTTCCAACATATACTCTATATCTACGACATATCCACTGTTCAAACTATCTCCACATTTCTTCAACACTTTAATTCCATTACAAAACAGCTCCGCAATGCCCGACCAATTAACAATAGCCATGTTTGAGCATATTACAAACGTGAAATGAACGTAAATAAATATTTGTTTTCCCTCAGTTACTGTCAGCGGCTATGTTTATGACGTCATAGCTTTTTCGGTCTATCCTCATACTTCTCTTGAGCCGTGTGTCCACTAGCAAGTCACTTGCGGAAGAACTTCTCCAAGTATTTGCTGAAGTGTTTCCACTCAAACCGAAACTTGCGAAAGTCTGCTTCCAGAAGTAGTTTTTTAGAAGTTATCACGACGAACTTGCTGCAAGAAATTGTAGACGTGTTTCCACACAATGTACAGCTTGCAGTAGTTTACTTTTTTCATGAATGACAGTATAAAAATGTCTTGTGGCAAAATAAGATTGGCAGCTGCCATCGCAGAATGTTTAATTGGAACAAAACAAATAAAAAAAAAGTGTTTGGGTGAGAAATTGGGTGCTGCGGCGCGTAGATTTAAGTTTCCAAAATTCATTACTTGAATAATCGAGGACTGAAGACTCCATTCAGCTGAAAAATTTCCTGAGAATGTCTAATGATGATTTTGAATACATTTTATCTTCAATTCAAACAAATATTGAAAAGCAGGATACTAAAATGAGATTGGCTATAGCTCCCAAAGACCGGCTTTTAGTTACTCTTCGATTTTTGGCAACAGGTAAGAAAGAAAACAAAAAAAATATTTTTTAAACCAATCTATTCATGAAAAACAAGAACAATATTTTCAATTCATTTTATTTTCAAATTAAATGTAAATTATGAGTACATTTATTTTGTAGGCGATTCCTTTCATTCGCTTATGTCCTTCCTTCTAGCCGTTTTCTATCAGTTGGATATAGGCCTCTCTCAATGTTCTCCAGGTTTCCCTGTGTTGTGCAACCATATACCAATTTAAACCTGCTGTGCGTTTTCTATCGTCGTACCAACGCTGTTGAGGTCTGCCAACGCTTCTCCCCTCGCCCCAAGGTCTCCATCTAGTTACTTTGCTGCTCCAGTTGTTGTTTCTAGCAATGTGCCCAGCCCAGTTCCATTAGAGTGAGGCTATTCTCCTTTCGATGTCTTCGATTTTTGACGTTCTCCTGATCCATTCGTTAGTTTTTCGGTCTTCCAGTATTACTCCAACTATCTTTCTCTCTATTGCTCTTTGATGTGTTTTGAGCTTGTTCAAGCTCTTTTTTGTCAAGACCCAAGTTTCCGATGCATATGTAGACACTGGCAGGACACATGTATTGTATACTTTTGCTTTTAGTTTAATTGGTAGATTGGACTGAAACACCTGTTTTAGTTTGCTATATGCTGCCCATCCTAACCGTATTCTCCTATTGAGCTCTGTATTCTGGCATTCCTTACTAATTGTTATTTCTTGGCCTAGATAAATGTACGACGCTACTTTTTCGATTAACTGGTTCTCAATGGTTAGTGTATTGGTAATTGTATCTTCGTTTGTCATGGATTTGGTTTTATTTATGTTTATCTCTAGTCCAACCATGTTTGCTTCATGGTATAGTTCCTGAATCATGCCTATCAGTTCTGCCTCGGTTTGAGCGAATATGACGATGTCATCTGCAAATTTCAAGTTGTTCAGTTTTTCGCCTGCTATGTTTATTCCCCTGTCTTCCCAGTGTAAATTTCGAAATACATCTTCGAGAACTAGCGTGAATAATTTTTGTGATATTACGTCCCCTTGCCTCACTCCTCTTCCAGTCTTTACCTCATTTGTATATGTTTGCATCATGATCTTCATTTCAGAGTTTACGTAGATGTGGCTTACGATGTCGATATATCTTTGATCGATTCTCGCTTATGTATTTGTTACGAATCCCTGTATGTACGATTGCGACGATTGTGTTGGAATGTTGCGAGGCTCTGTACCAATGTCTGAAATCAAAATATTTGAAGGTAAATATCAAAATATATAATTTATATAAAACATTTTCCAAAAATACCTTGTGCGTGGTCGGAACATATAAAAAATTGGGTAGATGTATTGCAAGGCAGCATTATTGATGATTGACTGGAGCTTTCAAGCCCAGTTGTACCTGAACTAAGTAGTTGCGTGTCCGAGTTGTCTTCATCGTCTTCGTCCGTCACTTTTAGAATAACCTGCTGAATTAATCTCATAATTTTACACTTGCTCCCAGGTTTTCGGAAACCTCGAAAATCTGAGGCGACAAAGTCACCAAATATTTGGTACTCATCAGACGATTTTCGCATTATTTTCAGAGCATTTTCCAATACGACGTAATGTTCGTCTTTTTCTGAATTGCCTTTTTTTGTCGTCTCCGTGGTACTGATTGGACTTTTTCGGACTGATCGGTGATGCTTTCATCGTTGTCTAATGCAATTGAAAGATCCTTAAGAACACAAAAGCATTTTTAATTGGAAGCTCCTAGAAACAAATAAGGAACAAAAAAGAATTTATTAGGAATTAAACTGCTTTTTTTAGGTTTCATCAAAGGAAGAAGATTGGCTTCAGTATTCCAACGGATTTCACAACAAACGGAATTTTCCTAATTTCCTAGCTGCTATGGACGGGAAACATGTGATACAGACACCAAAGAAAGAATTCAGTGTTTACTTCAATTATAAAGGCACACATAGCATTATACTGTTGGCGTTGATTGGACCTAATTATGAGATGATTTACTTTGATGTGGGGTGTAATGGTAGAATTTCGAGCGGGGGAGTATATAACAATGGGGAACTTGGGCAAAAATTAAATTTTAAAAATATTTGTCACAACCCTAAGCTAACATTATTAAAAAGACCACAGTTTACAACAAAACTCATTTTTTATGTTTATATAGTGGAATATAATAGAATGAAATATCATGTACAAATTTATTTTTTAAAATCATAATTATTTGAGAACTAGTTATTATAATCAATAAGGGACATTTTTTCATAATTTGATATTAGACTAAAAGAATAGTTATCGTCCTGAAATTATTCCTGATTTTAAGTTGATCAGACCACATATGATTTTGATAATTTTATCCGAATAAGGCAACAATACAAGCATGTGGAGCAAAAAATGAAAATTCCCTCAATCTACGAATTACTTTTTCTACATGAATTTCCGAAAAACCTATTCTCTTAATCTCGAGTACCTCATTTTTACTAGTTTTTCTACCTGCAGAGACACTAGGTGGCCTAATTAAGACACAACCTTCAGCCACAAGTAAATGTTCGATATGTTTGAATCCCCTGTCTGCCATGACAGCAACATTGGGAGGCAATGTATCTAAAAAGCCACTATTTTCTACAATGACTGCATCAGAAATTTCGACTTCTGCTGGAACAGCTCTTATTGGCGATAACCCGACCGTAACTCCACAATGTAGTTTACATTGAACAGCTTTACTTCTAATCCTCGGATATGCTTGTGTAGAGACATCACTTTTGGAAACTGCAGTTCCTAATATTGGCACAGTGCTACTCGTTTCCAATTGAACTTCAGTGGTGTGAATGCTGACTGCTGTATCCTGGCTACTAGAAGCAACTATCTGCAAATCATCTTGATTAAGGACTGGATCTTATATCATAGAAAAAGAGCAAGCTAATGATTCATCTACAACTCTTCTTTTAGCTCTCTTAACAGCTGCTGCTCTGGGTTGATTTGTGAAAGATCTTTTTCTGTCTGGCTGGTAATCAAATATATGAGAGAATATACAAGCTTCCATTTTTTGCATGCACCCATCAACTTGAATTTGTTCTCTTCGAGCTAAAATATATAAACAAATAAAATAATATAATGCATGTCATTAAAGGCAAAAAGAGAATTTAAACGAAAGTGATTTTTATATGGTTATTATTTAGTACTATTATTCAGCAGAGAAATAAGCGGAAAGTTAAACTGAAAATATATATTTATCTGTTATATTCGAAATCAAGTATGTTTTTACACTTACGTTAAAATGATCTTCACAAACGTGGGCAGTAGTTTTCTCAGAAATATTTTTCTCACTTCTTCTGCACGCCTTCAGCCATTTTAAACGACGGCTTTTATGTTGTGGTACACATATGAATAACTTATTAGGCGTTTAAACCGTTGGACTAGAACAAAGTGGCACGATGCAGTATTTGTAGTATCGGTTTTGTGTTTCCTCCATTTTTAGTAACATTAAAGAACAAATCGGAACGAAATATATTCAAAAATCACTCTCACAACGCAACCTATCCTCAAAATGCCAAGCACAGTACACAAAAGACTGCCAAAGTGGAATAAATAGAAACTTAAAATTTAATTTATAGCTGCCGTACCGCTGACCGACCGAACAAGCTGTCTGACGTCACGACCGTTCCCGCGCGTTTCGTTTAAAATGACTAGGTCGCGGTCGCTAGTTCAATTGTCGATTAAAAATTAAATATTGCGATTTGAGGGCTAATATTTCGTATATGTTGTTTTTATAGATAATCAAATATATTCAAGAAATAAAAAGCATTCGTTCAAGTTCTCCATTGTGAATTATCGAAATGCCTTGAACAAAATACAATGCATTTGCCATCTCCACGATCACTTCCTGCTAGAACAATTCCAATTTCACACGTTATTGTTGCAGATAACGCATTTGCTCTTAAAAAGTATATTATGAAGCCATTCCTTTTCAAGAGCCAGCCAGTTCAAAATCGTGTTTTCAATTATCGGCTTTCTAGGGCCCGAAATGTGGTTGAAAATTTTTTTGGACAAATTGCAGCTCGTTTTCCAATTTTACGTAAACCCATTCTCTTAAGTCCACAAAAAACAAAGAAAATTGTTGAGGCCATTTGCGCTCAGCATAACTGTCTGTTAAGTCGCAATTCTCAATATGCGCCGTCTATGACATTTAATTCTCCTATATCCGATAATCAAGGAGAGTGCCGTACAGAAGGGATACCAGAAAGGAACATGTTACCACTTGAACCACATAATTCACGCAATCAAGCACAAGAACCAAAAATGTTCGTAAGGAATTTGCTGAATAATTTATTTCACCAGAAGGAGAAGTGGAGTGGCAATATAGGCATATATAATAAGTATGTGCAAGTGAATATGTAATATAATGAAATGAAAATTAAAACGATTATATATGTGTATTTTCTTATTCTTACCAAAAAATCCTCAGTTTCTTTGGGTACATATGACGTCATGTATTTCATGTCATTATAAAACTCCCACTTGCTAACATATATCATCAGCACTTTGGCCACTTTTTTTTTCTTTTCTTTGTTTACTTCTTAACCAAACTGCGTTCGGAGGTTGTGCAATTTTCTTTTGACCTCTTCTTCGGATGCGTCTATATCATCGGCTTTTGCCTTTGAAGCCTTTTGTTTTTTAATTTCATTCTTATAGTCTTTCGAGGACGTGTCCCATAATTCAGGATAATTTTCTTGTTTTTCAATTACCAAATGTGTTTTCTCACTACTCCAAACGATTTTATGTTTGTCCATTTTCATGAATTTTGAAAACAACTAAAAAAAACACAAAACAAAACTGAAAACAGGAGAGAATACCACAAACCGTTTACTCATGTATACCCGACTTTTTCTGCTTGTCTTCAGAACACTTGTAGTACACAGCAAGTCGTTCGTTACTTCCAGCAAGCAACAAACACGTGTTCCGACATAATTGCTGCAAGTAACTTCTGCAAGCCATGACTTCTGGAAGTCGACTTCTAATACGTGTTCTCACGATAAAAACTTCTGGAAGTCACTTCTGGAAGCAACTTTCGCAAGAAAACTTGGTTAGTGGACACGCTGCTTTTTTAGAAACATAGCTGAAGATCTGGGAATAAACAAGAGCACGATACAGATTATTTTGATGAAACACTAATATCGACAATTTAAACTACATTTAGTTCAAGGACTGAGGTCTACTGAATTCAACAGAAGATTAGATTTCATATTTCTAATCGATGTTATGATTGCCGACAATCCCTTACTATTAAATCAAATATTTTGGAGTGATGAAAGCCGCTTCCACAACAATGGTAATTTCTTCTTCATTATTTGTATATTATATTAATAAGGAAATTTAAAAATTACAAATTCTTAGGTGCTAATAATAAAAAACCACTTGTTACATCGTTGTTTTCCAAATAGAATCACAACCAATTTTCAACTAAAATATACAGGGTACATTTGAGAATAGAAAGTGAGGGGTGTCTGCCAAAGGACTGTTAAGTGGAATAAAGTTCCTGATACGTCATTAGGAAGGAATTTTGATGCCATTCACAACAGTTTTCACAGTAACGGATTATCTTTCAAATTGAGCGGGATATTGCTTGTAAACAATGACTTGGGACACATTGTATAACATTTTAATAATTTTTGTGAATTCCTCTTTTATCCATGACATATCCAAAGTATTGATTGATTGATGAAATCCGCTGAAAGAAACTTCACACTTTTCGATAATTTACATCTTCCTTGTGTCTTTGAAACGTTTTGTATTTTTCGCATTGAGTTCTAGAAGCTCCAATGTTTCTAGTCTATAATTATACATCTGCTATTATACAGTTCACTCATGTGATGTGACAAATCGCTCTTCGATTTTCAGGAATAGGAAAAACTGAGAATGAATTTTCAAGCCGAATAACCCAACGATGAAATTTTTGATAGGATCGTATGCTTTTATCGGAAAAACAGTTTGAACGTCCTACGGCATTTTTATATTAGAGTCGGTATCTGATATGATGATGAACAACAAAAATTGGTTTTCAAACCTTTATGTTACTTATTACCAACAATAAAATTTACGTCCTAATTACTTGACAGCTAATTGCTTACTGACAGTTATTGACAATTAAGAAATAAGATGAACTAATGTAATAATTTTTATAGTGACGTTAGCTTTTCTTATATGATCTACTGGGAAAGGAGTGACCCAATTCGCTAAAAAATGTCTACTTTCTCGGAGCAACTTCAGAACCCAAAATACACTATTATTGTACTGTAGTCCATTGCCAGACAACTAACTATACCGAAACGAAAAGGGTGAAGCAAAATGTTAGCCTCAGAAAATTAGCCTAAATTACGCCCATCACTAGAAATAACTACAATAGTTTTGAAATTTGGTACAGTTATTCCTAGTGATGTCCTGATGAAAATACTAAAATTCCTCCTGGATAGGGTGTGAACTGGCGGGGGAGAGGGGATGAAAGGTCTATTTTCTCAGTTTTTTGCTTGTATCTCTAAAACTGTCAAAACTATGACCACATTTACTTTTACATTGATTACTTACATTCTATTTTGCATATGTTATGTTATATACATTTTCACTGTAGAATCAATACTTTACGAACAACAATGAATCAAAGACAATCTACATGGATGTCAGTAGAGATATCGGTACGAGTTCCAACTACTGATTACCTACCTTGCCCACGCTCCGCATCCATGGCCTCGTCCACAACAACTCGTGTCGCCTCTCTCTCCTCACTCACCACCCGCCGGTAGCTCACAACGCTTACGGTATATCCACGCTGCTGCTTGTGTTCGCAAACAGCCGTTTCCTTGTTTGAGTTTACTGTTAAAAGATACAATCATAATAACTGATAAATTTGAGATAATGACGTGACTAGCGACCGTTGTGAAGTGTTGCGAAAAGGATTGATAAGGGCTAGTAAAAGTAGAATTAATGGAAACATATCCTTCTGGCTGGTGTTGAAAGTGTTGTTGTTCATATCGCTTGTAGAAAACGATACACACCCTCACCTCCTCTAGAATAGAATCCTCACCTCTCGAATATTTTCATTGTGAACTGACCTTCAATGATCATCAGTTTCTGATTTATATATATATATATATATATATATATATATATATATATATATATATATATATATATATATATATATTATTGTGGATAGTATAAATGTATATATTATTGTGGATAGTATAAATGGTATAAGCGAATCGGTGAGAGAAATTTTAATATTTAAATTTGCATAAATATATTTTTTTTTAATTTGCCCTACGTTGGGCCGACATTTTATTGTGGTTTATTATTTGTGTTTCAAAATCAATAAAATTTCAATTCAATTCGCCCGGTATATTTAAGAAATTATTTTGTTCAACAATAATGCCACACAGTGCACTTACCTTTATCTCTTCTTATTATTAATTTCTATATGAGAACTCAGCTTCTCAGGATCTGGATTCATGGGCTTTTTATATATAATAAATCTTGTTATTATTATTTTATATGCGCCAAATATTTGATATTAAAAAAATTTTGTTAAATTAAATATATTTTTTTTTATAAATCTCTGTAGTGCGGTCCTGTATACTTTATCTCAAGGAAACCTTCAGTGGTGAATGCTGTCTAAACAGTATTGCCAACTTACAAAAGAAAACACTGAATCAAGATTCACAGATATATGATTCCATTTATTTGAGAGAAAAGAATTTTTTATCTCGTAAAAAAATCAAAAAATACATTATTTTTCCTTGCATACGATATATAAAGAAAGATAAAACTTATCTATGATGGACTTTCACACAAAATTCATACCAATGAAATTATACATGTACGTATGCAACTTATTATGCGTTTAAGTTGTGTTGGTAATTGTACTCAACAAAAACAAATACATATACAAAATGAACGATTGTGATATGTACATAAGAATATCGGATATAATTCAATACCTAATGTTCCTTTATATTTACAAGTAAGTTTTCATTTGAAAAAAAATTATGAAATACCTTTTGTTTTCCACTAATGTTCTATAGAAGAATATTCATTTTTTCTTGCCTTTTAGGAAGATCTGGAAAATTTCTTGGGAAGCTGGACACACAGTTCATTTGAATCAACTCGTTACTGAAAAGCCTTTTAGTGTTTTCTTCTGGGATTGTGTAAAGGATATTTACACTGTATAATGGAATATTTAATTCAGGAATCGTTTTATAAGGTTAGTTTCACTAGTCTTTTTGGGAAGCTGGATTCACAGTTCATTTTTATCACTTCATTACTGAAAAGTCTTTCAGTATTTTCTTCTATGATTATGTAAAGGATATTTACACTGTACATATCAAATATTTAGTTCAGGAATCGTTCTAGAAGATTAGTTTCACTATTCACTTTTTAATATTGGTTATAAATTTTACAAGTCTTATAATTATTATGAAAGAAAAAAAATGTGTTTTCCTTTCTGTATTTTCTTCTATGATTATGTAAAGGATATTTACACTGTATATATCAAATATTTAGTTCAGGAATCGTTTTAGAAGATTAGTTTCACTATTCACTTTTTAATATTGGTTATAAATTTTACAAGTCTTATAATTATTATGAAAGAAAAATAATGTGTTTCTTTTGGCTTTTCTTAGCACCAACGCTCTACTACCTTTTTTCTTTTCAAAAAAAATCAACAACCTTCCCTTATCTCCCTCAGCGACCACTTTTTTCTAAACAAGAAACCTTATTTTTCCTTAGCCCTCTGTTTATTGAAATCATAAAAATATTTGTAACCAATCATAATTACTCATAGTTCTTTATTCATGGATTTCATTATATGTTTTAAGATATTAACTTTTTAATTATGAAACATAATTTCTTACAATTTTAAACAAACAATTCATATCTATATCATATATATTATTAATTCTTAAAATTTTTAACTGTTGGCCTTGCTCTACTCAACTGACACATATTTCAAACAGATGTCAAAAATTTTATAACCCTAATATTTTTATTTGGAATTTCAACTTTTGGGTATATTACAAGAAACACCTCCAGGGCTTCCAAATAGTCCGATGGCATCTAATGGGAATTTAAGATATGCACAAACATTTGACGATTTCACCCGAAGAGTGGACTCATTCATTTCATAACAGGGGATGTTATTTTTATAAACTTTTCTCTTTAATAGTTTGAATTCTTATATCGGTGTCATGTACATATGTACAAGGTACATTATAAAGTCTAAATAAATTTCTTTAGTTCGATTTAGTTTAATTTAGTTTAAATTTGACTCTCAAATAGTTTTTCCTTCAATAATTTAATACTCGTTAATATCTCAAATTGTAATTAATTGTGTTAGATATATGTACAGTGTGTAGCATTATTTTTTCACAATAATATATATATATATATATATATATATATATATATATATATATATATATATATATATATATATGTATATATATATATATATATATATATATATATATATATATATATATTATAATATATATCTATATTCTTTAATAATATTATTTGCCCCACGTTCGGGTGACAATTATTATATATCTACTGTTTTACTAATTTTATTATGATTTATATATGAATATGAATTTATATGATGTGAATTTTATTTGTTGCTGTCGTCACAATTTGTAATAGTAACTGCATTAATGTGAAAACACTTTTACCGCTAAATATAACCTATTAAATTTGTTTGACAGTAGTTGTCAAATTAATATGCCCGGCTCAGATAAATATGAATTTTTATATTATGAGAGTTAAATCAATACACAATCCATTAACTCACTCTTAACTCAGGGAGGGATCAAAGATTTCAAATAAGAATTCACATTTCATAAATTTCCAAATAATTTTCCAAATTACGTATTGCACTATTCAAAATGTGAAGGAACTGTTTGTCCAATACACTATAAGACCATCAAATTCTTATGACATATATGAAATTTACTGTCAGGGAATTAACCAAATGTCACTTATTATACTAAATTTTCTCTAGCATAAAAATTATCAAATATAATGAGAATGAATATAAAAAAAACCAAAGAGATTTAGAATTCAAATTTATATAATCTATTATCAGATAACAAAAATTAAAACTTTTCAAAAAATATGAACGCATAAACCAAACATAGAAACTTTCTATTAGACCTTAATATTAAACAACCTATAATTAGAAATTTCCTATCTAAATAATTTAACCAAAAGTTCAAAATGTCTACTTTTATAATTGATATATGTCAATGTAAAATGCGCAAATATCCTTGTAAATTGTCTGTTCCAGAATTGTCTTCACTAGACGTAGAATTTTATATTAGTAACGTTACTATAATTTCAAAGTAGGTATTTAATCATAAGATGCATCTATTTTCGAAATAATTTTACTAAAGGCCTATTAATTCTCGAGAAATAATATAGATAATATGGACTGGATTCACCAACTTGGTTCTGGTAGACTCGTTCGTATTCTAAAACGCTTTTTTATAATTTCAGGAACAACTTTTCTAAATCAATAATTGAGAAACCGGGAAAACCACTCGCACTTTAACGCTGTAATTCTTTGCGAATAATACACGCACTGGCTTTATAATGGAAAATATGTTGAAACTGATAATGATCATACAAATTACTATGATATTATGAATTAAATTTGAGACAACTCTTATTCGATGTTGTCTCGAGGGAATCTAAGAATCAACTCAATTTTAAATAAATTTGAGACAACTCTTATTTGATGTTGTCTATCGGGAATATCAAAATCATCTCACTTTTAAATAAATGTGAGACAACTCTTATTCGATGTTGTCTCGAGGGAGATTCAAAATCAACTAAATAAACTGTTTCAATAAATAATTCTCCTCTCCTTTGGTTACCAAAAATTCTTTTTTTTTTTAAATACAAATTTACGTTTTCATATACAAAGAGAGATTTTCATTGTTTTAGTATAAATACCATTTTGCTAACAGAGACATCTGTATTCTTGTTCTCAAATTGTTTCAAAATCTATCTATCATTAAGTCCATTCTGCATTAATGTCATAAGAAATTGAAATGTTAAATTTTATTGGTATATTGAACCTTTCAAATTATTGATAATGAAGTGTGTATCACTAGTATTATAACCAAATAAGCACATTTCCTTCATTTCAATGTTTTCTTTAGAATTTAGATAGAGGATATGTATATATATATATATATATATATATATATATATATATATAATTGATAATGAAATTAATTTAATAATAATTTTTAAAAGTTAATTATTTCTTATATGTATGTATGGGCGCCATTTTATTATAACATAAATGTGAATGATTGAATTAATTTATTTGATGAAATCTAGTTCAATAATAATTTTAAGTTTCATTTTCTTATACGACTAGCTCAAATTATCTTATAGAGTTTTATAATTACCTGTTGGAAATAATAGCCGGGGCATGAAAAATTCTCTTTTTTTCTCTTTGAGTCCTGGCAGTTGATAGCTCTTTAAAAACTCTATCGATTTTGCGCTTCTATGATGTTATATTTGTGACCTAATTGCCACTACGATACGCCTATGGAGGTTAAATCATTCGCTCTGCGGGAATCGATTACGACAGTTCGTCATTCAAAGAGAGACTCGTAGAACATGATGAAAAATATACAAACGTTTTGGTTATGTACAATGCAATAAACAATAAACTTTTATAATGGAATGTGTGTGTGTAGATAATGATGGAATGAGATGAATAACTTTATATATAATTAGGTGAGTACCTCACAAGATATGTATTACTTAGTTAAATGTTTCAATTCTTTTTAACCTATAAATTATTTTAATTATGATTTATTTGTCTTTTAGACTTATTGTTCAACTCGAATGGTACCATTACAAAGTATGATTTTTTTATAATTGATCAATTATTTTGTTATCACTGTCATTTTACGTTGCCGCACACAAACTTCTATATTTTCGTTCATGAAATAAAAATCAGCTGATGATGTTCCCCGTGAAAGAAATGGATCGTTGTACAAGTGCTTCTTGGATGGTAGTCTCTCAGTTATTCTTGGGTGAGTACAAATTCACTTATTCTTGTTACGTTTCGTGGATGCTAAATTTTTTGCTTCTTTTGATTATTTCATTATATACTGCATGACGAATGTTTCTATAGTTAGTTATATTGTTTTTATGTTTATTTTCACTGTTTGAGGACTTTTTTAAGGAGTTTTATATACTTTTTTATGAATTCTTACGATGCGTCTCCTTATGCCTCCTTCTCCAAACCACGCTTCTCTCCGACTCCCTTTTGTCTTCCAAATCAACAGACTTTTTAGCATCTGTTGCTAAACAATTTCATGTATGCTCTGATCTCATATGTTATTTTGACGTTCAAAAGTATTTCACTTATTTAACAGTTTTAAGCAATATCACTTGTTAAAAAATATAATTTAAGTCCTTGCATTTCATTTTGAATGGTTTCCAATTGTCTTAGCCGTTGTAGTCGTTCATATACGTTAAAATATTGAGTAATGTGTTCATATTGAAAATATTTTGAATTACAAATCTACAGTCTAAATTTACATTAAAATGTGCGTGAGACCTTCTTAAATATTCACTTAATCTAATTTTACAATTGGTTTCAATAAACTATTCCTAGATGATATTTCGTTCCTCGCAAAATTAATATTATTTACAAACGAATCATCTCACACGTTTTACAAATTTCCTTGTTCTGCTCTCTTTGTCGCTAGCGTTTGTCGCAGCGTTATGTCGCTGTAGCATTTTGACATTTGTGGCATCAAGAATTCTAACCAAACATATTTTGTAAATATGAAATCATAACATTGAATATTGTCTCTCGCATTGTTGAATATTATTATTGTTTAATATTTCTTTCAGATTTAGGATTCATGGTATTTCTTTGTAAGAGATTTTGTAGTAATGGACGATGTTTATTTAATGGTTCAAATACATGTATTTATGATCAAAGGTAATGTTTCTTTTTTTTTTCATTATTAGTTATAAGGTTTTTTGAAATCACCCAAAGGCTGTCTTAGTGGATTGAAATGAGAGTATTTATAACTATCTAGAGAACATTATTGAATTGAATATCTCATTCTCAACTTTTTATAAAGTATGATCTAGACCATTACTATTTCAGTATTTCATAATGACTCTATATTATAATAATCTTTATATCCTATTTATCCGTTATAACATTCCCTGAATTTATATGAAATCATTCTAATCATTGTTCACAGTGATCTAGAATGTTTTATTATGAAATTCATTTAACAGTACTTAATTTTTATTTGCAATATTCTATTGTTATTGAAATCCACTTGATACATTTTTTTAAATTTAAATGATTCATTGATTTGTTATTATACCTAATTAAACCTATCTCTAATTTATTACATAATCTTACACCTTATTTCTACAAACGATTAACTTTTTTAACTTTTAAAATTGAATCATTATCATTTTTTTTATAGGTCAAATCTATAGAATTTCATTGAATTCTGGATATAATCGATATAATTGATCCACATTGAAAATTCCTCAAATATTGCCAGTCACAGGATGTACAAGCTTATAGCTATTTATACCGTTTAACGTCTCTACTTTATAAGGACCTTCGTAAGGTAATTGTAATTTTGCACAGATATTACGCTCATGATTAGGAACTCTAAGAGCTTTGATTATTACTAGTTTCCCTTCATTGAAAGTAGTTCTTTTCTTAATTCTCTTGTTTCGTCTTTAAATATATTTTTCCGCATTCTTGGAAATTCTTTCCCACGTTTCATTTATTATATGTTCATATTTCTCCATGTTTTCTGGTATCCATGGTCTTTCAGGTACTATGTTCTCCACAATTAGTATGGGTGCTCTTCCAGTCACTTCATGTGGCACGTTATATGAACAGAATTCTATATTTTTCAAGTTCTTTTCCCAGTTTCGTTGTTGGTTATGAACAAGTTATCTTAGACATTTGATAACTTCTCTGATTTATATCTCAGTTTGATTAGCACACGGGTGTCTAATACTTGTGAAGTGAGGCTTCACCTTTGATTTTTTTAACCATGTTTCAAAATTTTCGTTATTGAAATAAGTTGCGTTATCCATCAAACAGTTTTCTAGGAAGTAGCTTGTCAGGCATTTCTTTACCGTCTTCTTGTCTGTCCGTTGACATGGATATACTGTTACATATTTTGAGAAAGCATCTACGACTACAAATATGTTTTGATTACCCTCTTTACTAGGTATTATATTTGAAATGAAATCTACCATTATAACTTCAAGAGTACGTTTCGTTACCAATGATTTTGGCTTATTTTCGTTGTGATAATTTTTTTCCTTTCCAAGTTGGCAAAGTTCACATCTAGTCCGTCTTCTTGTCTGTCCTTGTATTTCATTTTGAATTGTTTCCAATTGTCTTAGCCGTTGAAATCGTTCATATACGTTAAAATGTTGAGTAATGTGTTCATATTGAAAATATTTTGAATTACAAATCTACAGTCTAAATTCACATTAAAATGTGCGTGAGACCTTCTCAAATATTCACTTAATCTAATTTTACAATTGGTTTCAATAAAATATTCCTAGATGATATTTCGTTCCTCGGAAAATTATTATTATTTACAAACAAATAATCTCACACGTTTTACGAATTTCCTTGTTCTGCTCTCTCTGTCGCTAGCGTTTGTCGCAGCGTTATGTCGCTGTAGCATTTTGACATTTGTGGCATCAAGAATTCTAACCAAATATATTTTGTGAATATGGAATCATAACCCTGAATATTGTCTTTCGCATTGTTGAATATTATTATTGCTTAATATTTCATTCAGATTATGGATTCCTGGTATTTATTTGTAAGAGATTTTGTAGTAATGGATGATGTTTATTTAATGGTTCAAATACATGTGTTTATAATCAAAGGTAATGTTTCTTTTTTGTTTCATTATAAGTTATAAGGTTTTTGAAATCACCAAATTAGCTTTTTGGACCTTACCCTCCATCATACAACTAACACCATAAAAACGGAATGGCACACAAAAGATACCCCGATATTTAAACTTCAAATCACAACACCCTCTAACACAAAAAAAATCTGTTAATATAGGACTCGCAGATCGATCAATAAATCTGTCCGACCCCGAATTCAGAGAGATTGCAATAACAAAAGCTAAAGATGCCCTTATAATCAACAACTATCCCACTAATTTGATAAATAAGATATTTAAAAAACGTTTACATATATTTTATAACCATATTAATACAAAAACTAAAATTGACAATAAAACAAACCAATTCCTCACTTTGCCATATATACCAAATTTATCAGAAAACCTAAAAAAGACATTTTCGCACCACAACATACATGTTGCACATAAAGGGTACAACCTACTGAAAACCAATTACACCTATCTAAAAAGTTCAATCTCAAAAGAAAAAAAGAGCAACATAGTCTATGAAATACCATGTAAAAACTGTGAAGGGGTCTACATCAGACGAATAAGTCAGTATTGGAAAAACAGAGTGAATAGTCACAAATGTGACAAACGAAACAAAACGGCATTCACTATCCATGTTTCAGAGAACCAACACGAACTTGATTTCGAAAATACAAAAATTCTTCGAAGTGAAAACCACAAAAAAACGCGAAGTTCTAGAAATGATAGAAATACAAAGAAAAACCAGTTCCGTAAATTTAAAGACTGGCACAAAAAACCTTAACCGTAAAATTTATAATAGCATTATAAAATCTTAGAAATATTGAGAAACACGTGGCACATTCCAAATATAATAAATTTATTACCACACCCTATATAAATATAAAATCCTTTGCAATACCAGGCAACACAAAAACGACACATTAAAACCTCGTTATGCCTGCTTTTATTGTATAGAACAAATACTCGTATTCCAATACAAATTTTCATCAATGACTGTCATATCTTTAAAATGTTCGTTTTGTTTGTGTGTGAGCTATATTCTGTTATGTGATACGTCCTAAACAGCTATAAAATATATTGAATAATTAAATGAACGTTCTGTCGAAGGTAATATTCATTTGTTTTGCTATTAAGATTCTTTTTGTAACTTGTACCATTTCTTTTAGTTTTAACAAAAATTTTATTTCTGATGAAGGTCATGGAAAAACCGAAACGTTAAATAAAAATGTATAAACTACTAGTTTAAAAATGGTCTCCAATCCCAAGAATACAAAATAAACTATATATATATATATATATATATATATATATATATATATATATACTCAACGCCACGAATCACCCCTTTGACTAATTCCAATGCCCCAATCTGCCTACACCTTGGAGTTTCACCGGTAATTATAAATCTGAATAATTATTTCCGGTAAAAACATGATATTTTGAGAACATATTGAACAGTGTGTATTTACTATCACTTCCGACACTTATCAATCCCATCAAAAAACACTCAAATTTCTCACTAAGTAGTATTTATGCATTAAAATGTTGGTAAAAAAGTGTCACTTGCGCACTCCTGAAGTAGAGGCCGATCCCTTGATGTAAAGGCTGATCCCTTGATGTAGAGGCTGATCCCTTGATGTAGGTAAGTTATCTCCTGGAAATACCGTTTGGCTATATTTTATTGGTGTTTTGGAAAAAGCATGCCATGTGTTTTCACTCGAATAAAAGACTTTTATTCTTGGGGGCCACTCTTTTCAATAGCTTAAAATTTTTCAAATTATTTAGCCTTACAACTCGATTTTAGACCAGAATGTTCAAGAAAATGGGAAAATTCAAGAACAATCACGATGTTGATAAGTATCAACTTGAATAAAGATAAAATGATTTCACAACCCACTAGAATGTCGAATTGAATTTAATATATAGAATAAAAAAAGTAATGATTCAGAACTTATCAATCAAAATGTTAGAATATTAGAAGATAGAAGACTTTTGAGATGAGTATAAGACAAGTTGGAATTCTAACTGAAGCAGTACGATTCACATTTTTTCGGATCATTATTCCCAAAGTGTGATTTGCGGTTATTAACATCAAGTTCTTGCAAATGAATTCACCAAAATTGAAAAATTATTATTCAAAGTATGATTATACGTAGAAATCATGTGAAGGTCGAAATCCTAATTGTATAACTTGCGGTGAAACATAATGAGGAATCATGTTTTGTACAATACATATTATAGTGTACCTTGTTTGAAAAAACCAATACTAATGGAACATATCCTATAAATCGGAGGGAAAAATCAATTAGGGATTTGTGTAGTTATCCAATGAAGTTGCAACACAAATAACATTAAATACAGAAGCTCAACAAATTTCAAAATTTTATCTTGTAAACTTTGGTACTCACAGATTGTTGGGAAGGTCGGAAATTTTCACCACCTTCAAATGAATAAAGCAAAAACTTCAAAATTATTCTAATGACAGCTTCGTCTTCAATAAAAATTACATGATGATCATATGAAAAAAAGGGAAATAATCGCAGTTTACTCGATTACACAATTGGTCTGCTAGCTTGGCGTAATTGATAGATTCTAAATCTGCGGTCATCACCTATATTTTAATGGTTTTTATAGAGACTTCTGAGCAAGTTCTCCTCGACCCACTTTAGTTGAAACTCCTGGTATGACTAAGATAAACGATTGATTGAACTGTTAAACACAGTTTGGTTTTCTTATACACCAATACGTGTAATTAATGTTTTTTGTCATGCTGAATCTGAATCTTTTTTCAAACTGTCTCCATCACTTCAAGATTTTGAGAAATTAAATAGGTTTTACAAAAAACGCATCAAATTTTACATAATTTCAGAGTAACTTTCATATAAGAAACATACTGCAACAAATGTTGTTCAGTCAAATATTGAGAGGACGTGTCCGTTCTACGTCAGAGCACTTAAACCACGCGCATGTTTGCTCTGGAACCAATCAAATTAAGAATTGGTAGATTTCTGGCTATGTGGGTATATAAAGAACTACACACGGCATTTCCCTAGAACAAACATTCCAACTAAAACGATACCCATTCAACACAAACATTATTCGAATTTCTCTCTCTCTCTCTCGCTCTCTCTCGCATTTTTGATTAAATGTTAGTCAGTTTGTGATAGCTGAACGTTCTTTTATTTCATAATGTCCCGTACGTGTGTAAATAATCCAAACAGCTCCTGATATATACATGAAGAATTCACTACACACCGGCATAAGCGGAATATTACACCTTTAATAGAATGTTGAGTAATGTGTTCATATTGAAAATATTTTGAATTACAAATCTACAGTCTAAATTCACATTAAAATGTGCGTGAGACCTTCTCAAATATTCACTTAATCTAATTTTACAATTGGTTTCAATAAAATATTCCTAGATGATATTTCGTTCCTCGGAAAATTATTATTATTTACAAACAAATAATCTCACACGTTTTACGAATTTCCTTGTTCTGCTCTCTCTGTCGCTAGCGTTTGTCGCAGCGTTATGTCGCTGTAGCATTTTGACATTTGTGGCATCAAGAATTCTAACCAAATATATTTTGTGAATATGGAATCATAACCCTGAATATTGTCTTTCGCATTGTTGAATATTATTATTGCTTAATATTTCATTCAGATTATGGATTCCTGGTATTTATTTGTAAGAGATTTTGTAGTAATGGATGATGTTTATTTAATGGTTCAAATACATGTGTTTATAATCAAAGGTAATGTTTCTTTTTTGTTTCATTATAAGTTATAAGGTTTTTGAAATCACCAAATTAGCTTTTTGGACCTTACCCTCCATCATACAACTAACACCATAAAAACGGAATGGCACACAAAAGATACCCCGATATTTAAACTTCAAATCACAACACCCTCTAACACAAAAAAAATCTGTTAATATAGGACTCGCAGATCGATCAATAAATCTGTCCGACCCCGAATTCAGAGAGATTGCAATAACAAAAGCTAAAGATGCCCTTATAATCAACAACTATCCCACTAATTTGATAAATAAGATATTTAAAAAACGTTTACATATATTTTATAACCATATTAATACAAAAACTAAAATTGACAATAAAACAAACCAATTCCTCACTTTGCCATATATACCAAATTTATCAGAAAACCTAAAAAAGACATTTTCGCACCACAACATACATGTTGCACATAAAGGGTACAACCTACTGAAAACCAATTACACCTATCTAAAAAGTTCAATCTCAAAAGAAAAAAAGAGCAACATAGTCTATGAAATACCATGTAAAAACTGTGAAGGGGTCTACATCAGACGAATAAGTCAGTATTGGAAAAACAGAGTGAATAGTCACAAATGTGACAAACGAAACAAAACGGCATTCACTATCCATGTTTCAGAGAACCAACACGAACTTGATTTCGAAAATACAAAAATTCTTCGAAGTGAAAACCACAAAAAAACGCGAAGTTCTAGAAATGATAGAAATACAAAGAAAAACCAGTTCCGTAAATTTAAAGACTGGCACAAAAAACCTTAACCGTAAAATTTATAATAGCATTATAAAATCTTAGAAATATTGAGAAACACGTGGCACATTCCAAATATAATAAATTTATTACCACACCCTATATAAATATAAAATCCTTTGCAATACCAGGCAACACAAAAACGACACATTAAAACCTCGTTATGCCTGCTTTTATTGTATAGAACAAATACTCGTATTCCAATACAAATTTTCATCAATGACTGTCATATCTTTAAAATGTTCGTTTTGTTTGTGTGTGAGCTATATTCTGTTATGTGATACGTCCTAAACAGCTATAAAATATATTGAATAATTAAATGAACGTTCTGTCGAAGGTAATATTCATTTGTTTTGCTATTAAGATTCTTTTTGTAACTTGTACCATTTCTTTTAGTTTTAACAAAAATTTTATTTCTGATGAAGGTCATGGAAAAACCGAAACGTTAAATAAAAATGTATAAACTACTAGTTTAAAAATGGTCTCCAATCCCAAGAATACAAAATAAACTATATATATATATATATATATATATATATATATATATACTCAACGCCACGAATCACCCCTTTGACTAATTCCAATGCCCCAATCTGCCTACACCTTGGAGTTTCACCGGTAATTATAAATCTGAATAATTATTTCCGGTAAAAACATGATATTTTGAGAACATATTGAACAGTGTGTATTTACTATCACTTCCGACACTTATCAATCCCATCAAAAAACACTCAAATTTCTCACTAAGTAGTATTTATGCATTAAAATGTTGGTAAAAAAGTGTCACTTGCGCACTCCTGAAGTAGAGGCCGATCCCTTGATGTAAAGGCTGATCCCTTGATGTAGAGGCTGATCCCTTGATGTAGGTAAGTTATCTCCTGGAAATACCGTTTGGCTATATTTTATTGGTGTTTTGGAAAAAGCATGCCATGTGTTTTCACTCGAATAAAAGACTTTTATTCTTGGGGGCCACTCTTTTCAATAGCTTAAAATTTTTCAAATTATTTAGCCTTACAACTCGATTTTAGACCAGAATGTTCAAGAAAATGGGAAAATTCAAGAACAATCACGATGTTGATAAGTATCAACTTGAATAAAGATAAAATGATTTCACAACCCACTAGAATGTCGAATTGAATTTAATATATAGAATAAAAAAAGTAATGATTCAGAACTTATCAATCAAAATGTTAGAATATTAGAAGATAGAAGACTTTTGAGATGAGTATAAGACAAGTTGGAATTCTAACTGAAGCAGTACGATTCACATTTTTTCGGATCATTATTCCCAAAGTGTGATTTGCGGTTATTAACATCAAGTTCTTGCAAATGAATTCACCAAAATTGAAAAATTATTATTCAAAGTATGATTATACGTAGAAATCATGTGAAGGTCGAAATCCTAATTGTATAACTTGCGGTGAAACATAATGAGGAATCATGTTTTGTACAATACATATTATAGTGTACCTTGTTTGAAAAAACCAATACTAATGGAACATATCCTATAAATCGGAGGGAAAAATCAATTAGGGATTTGTGTAGTTATCCAATGAAGTTGCAACACAAATAACATTAAATACAGAAGCTCAACAAATTTCAAAATTTTATCTTGTAAACTTTGGTACTCACAGATTGTTGGGAAGGTCGGAAATTTTCACCACCTTCAAATGAATAAAGCAAAAACTTCAAAATTATTCTAATGACAGCTTCGTCTTCAATAAAAATTACATGATGATCATATGAAAAAAAGGGAAATAATCGCAGTTTACTCGATTACACAATTGGTCTGCTAGCTTGGCGTAATTGATAGATTCTAAATCTGCGGTCATCACCTATATTTTAATGGTTTTTATAGAGACTTCTGAGCAAGTTCTCCTCGACCCACTTTAGTTGAAACTCCTGGTATGACTAAGATAAACGATTGATTGAACTGTTAAACACAGTTTGGTTTTCTTATACACCAATACGTGTAATTAATGTTTTTTGTCATGCTGATTCTGAATCTTTTTTCAAACTGTCTCCATCACTTCAAGATTTTGAGAAATTAAATAGGTTTTACAAAAAACGCATCAAATTTTACATAATTTCAGAGTAACTTTCATATAAGAAACATACTGCAACAAATGTTGTTCAGTCAAATATTGAGAGGACGTGTCCGTTCTACGTCAGAGCACTTAAACCACGCGCATGTTTGCTCTGGAACCAATCAAATTAAGAATTGGTAGATTTCTGGCTATGTGGGTATATAAAGAACTACACACGGCATTTCCCTAGAACAAACATTCCAACTAAAACGATACCCATTCAACACAAACATTATTCGAATTTCTCTCTCTCTCTCTCGCTCTCTCTCGCATTTTTGATTAAATGTTAGTCAGTTTGTGATAGCTGAACGTTCTTTTATTTCATAATGTCCCGTACGTGTGTAAATAATCCAAACAGCTCCTGATATATACATGAAGAATTCACTACACACCGGCATAAGCGGAATATTACACCTTTAATAGAAAACTTATATTTTCACTATTTTGGCTCAACCATTAAACACCCAGACAAGTCATGAGATCCCAACATCTGCTGTGCCCGCTGTGCTGTTACTCTGACGGGCTCGTCAAACGGTAAGATCATCGCTATGCCATTTGCAAGACCTATGATTTGACTTGAACAAACTGATCATTCGACAGATTGCTACTTTTGCTGCACGAAAACTTTTGGGTTTCCCATAAAAAAATAATGAAAATATTATTTATACTAGTCTTCCCTCTGCTACTCGTTCAGTACCTCATTCGGAATCCTTGCCAGTACCAAGACCCATAGGTTTTTCGAGTGAAGGATATGCTGGTACATTATCATAAGAACCAATTGTCGCGTTATCGACCAGCGAAGATGAAGATTTGCCATCTCAAGGGGGCGGAATTTGTCAAAAACTAAAGCAGAAATATTAGGATCTAGACTCCAAGGATGACAACTGTTAGATCCAGGCACACAAATTTCTGTGTATCGTAATCGACAGAAAGAATTATCGCAGTATTTTCCAAACGACGAGGGTCTTTCATACTGCAATAATGTCGACGATACGATGCTGGCCTTAGGTCACCAATACTATCCAGAAGAATGACGTCTTTTTAACGATGCTTCGAAATTGATTTTGGAAGCTGAACTACTTCACATAGGAAACGTTTATCCATCCATCCCCGTTGGCCACACAATCCACATCAAAGAAACGTATGATAATATGACTCGTCTTCTCGACAGAACTAACTAAACATTGTTGAATTGGTATATCAGCGCAGACCTCAAAGTTGTAGCAATTCTACTTGGTTTAAAACTAGGGTATACAAAGCACTCCTGTTTTCTTTGTGAGTTGGACAGTCGATTCAGAAATTCCCACTACATTGTTAAAAACTGGCCATTCAGGGTTCAGTATATTCCTGCACAAAAAAATATACTTCCTAAGTCACTAGTGGAACATGATAAAATATTTTTACTGCCATTACACATAAATATAAGTTTGATGAAAAATTTCGTCAAAGCAATGGATAAAGTTGGCCGTGGATTCCAATTCCTAAAACAAAATATCTCAGAAACAAAACTCAATCAGAGAATTTTTGTAGGACCCCAAATTAAACTTCTACAATTAGATACAATATTTGAAGAAACCTCAAGTGACTTGGGGCGTGTTGATTGGAATGCTTTTAAAAGTGTCAACCAAAAGTTACCATAAATTCGGCTTTAACATGAGTCTCAAAATACATTTCTTGCATTTGCATCTGGATTTCTTTCCACCAAACCTCGTCGACGTAAGTGATGAAAATTGCGAAAGGTTTCATCATAACATTTCGGTTATAGGAAAATGTTACCAGGGCAAGTGGAATACTGAAATGCTTGCTGATTACCGTTGTACATTGATATCAGAAAGTGCCGCAGAACAGTATAGAAGAAAAGTGAAAAGAAAAACACTTTAAACAGGCCGATAGCATACAGCTTTCTCTATTGTACATACCTAATAATTAATAATATTTCATCTATTTTCATTAGTTTTTTCTCCAAAACCTGACGTGTTGGTTATATTACTATTTTAATAAAGCAGAGAAAGAAACGAAGATTGTATATAGTTGCTAAAGAAAAAAAAGAAAAATTGGTTGTCTAGTGTATTTATGCAAATACTAATAAATTCACAGCTGTTGATATTGATCAATTTATTGAACAAACAGGTTAAAGAACTCAGTTAAATGAAAACATAACCAACAGGTGAATGACACCTCAATTACATGGCCACATGGCCACTGTTCAAGACTATAAAGTCTTACTCACTTATCGACGCGAGTTTTACACTCATCGAATCGAGCTCAACGCTCAACAACAAAGTTAGATTTTTACAATCTTCGAAACGAGTTCAATACTCTCGATAACAAAGTTTTACATACATCGACGCGAGTTTTACACACTCATCGAATCGAGCTCAACGCTCAATAACAAGTTCTTATACTCATCGAAACGAGTTCAACACACAATGGCAAAGTTAGTTTTAATATTCATCAAATCGAAACATAAAGTGTCTTCGGATCTGAAACCACCGAAGTTCAGCATTCACAACTTTTTACCATTTTGTAAATTTGTATATAATGAATTATTAATTCCGTCATTAATTTTGTCAAATTAAGATTATTTATCTAGTTGAATGTCTACGCCAGTTGACGAAGTTCAGCTAAAAATATAATCAAAAACAGCCACCATACTTTTGCAACATACATGAGGCATGGTTGTATAATCTAATAGTTTCACTGAATTCCTTGGCGTTCTAGATACTCAAAACTTTCATGTTATATTAGATCATCAACTCTAGAGAAAATTCACTCATACTGATAGCTATCTACAACCGGTTTCTCATAATTATCCGGTTCAAGATCAAAGTTATTAACACCCTTGTTTCAATCATTGCTAGGAATGGAAGGATATGTATGGATCCAAATAAAAGTGTCGGAAATCATCTTAGGTCTTTGATGAAATGGGTTTTCCCAAAATAATAACAATAACACCATTCCTGTGAATATTATATGGTGAATTCTTTTACGTTTTCTTTTTATGTTTTTTCACGTTATAGTGCCTTCACAATTAAAAGAATTTATATTAATCTAATTTTATAATTAGATGTTTGAAATAATTTGTTCATTACACATTGGCTTTTTATATAACAGTTAATATTTCCCTTTTAATGACTATATACCTTATCTGCATTAAAGTGCTTGAATGGAATTCTATATAATTTATTGTACATTTATCGTTCATATAGTGAATAATAGGATGATTCTAAGTGTATGAGCCACGTTATTAAAATAATACTTTCCTTCAATGGTATTTCTGAATTACATTTTAGAAACCCTGCATTTTACTACATTTTTGTATTCGTAGTTTCAAACTTGTATTTATTATTTTCAACTGTCATTAAATTTTTCACATTTCAACTTTAACTTTTTTTAATATTTTTTATTTCAACTTTGATATTTTTTCTATAAATTCACTTTTTATTAAATGATAGTTGTCGTTTGTTAAACTTATACTTTTTTTACATTTATTAAATTATATTTGTAAATTTATAACTTGGTTCATATTTATACACTTTCCAACCCTCTTCAAAAGGTTTATTGATGTGGATGTGTACCAACTACAAAGCTGATAATGTTCTAGGTGGCGCCCGTTGATCGTATCTTAATTTACCTTAATATAAATTATTTTTTCTTTCTCTACAAATATCAGTCAGTAGCGCCAGTCCATCGCCTGAGGAAGGTGATACAGCAAGAGCGGGTCACTGATTCAAACCTGTTCACCGCGATTTCGCCGGCAACGTGGACGCCTCCATTAGAAGAAACCAACTCCATGTTCTGCCGAACTTTTTAGTTCGACAGTTCATTCAATACACTTGGAAGTGTAAATTGTTTCTCTCGAAACAACTTCTATTTATGGAAATAATAAACAGTGCCTAATCTTGTTTTATTTTTAGCCAAAATATACAAGCAAACCACACCATCCGAAGAGGGAAGGACATTTAGCACCCAGGTAATATAAAAACTCCTGAAAGCTAATAAGTCAGGAAACCTTTTTCTGGGGGGTGGCAACTCCCTCTGGCAGTGAGTCCGCTGTCGGTATTAGCTTTCAACCCCACTCCATAACATACTTTATCCTAAAATGTCCTCCAGACATCGTCGCAGCAGCAGAGCTGCAAAAACACATTTCCCACCAACCAGATTCGAAGCACTTGAACAATTCATAGAGGAAACCAAACAACTCATTAATAAATCTCTGACCCCTGACAAACAATTCCCCCCTCTTCTATCACCAGTCACATCCAGCACCTCCTCTACACACACTTCCAACAAAACACACCACTCCTCAACACCCTCCCATCAAGCAACACCACCCCACTTACAAAACATAACACACGATAACACCCTACAATACACACATACCCCATACACATCCCCACAACACACACAATCCGCACACACACCCTCAAGAAGGTCTTACGCTTCCTCCGTAAGATCCCAATCACCAACACCCACACTCACTCGACAACCAACTGCCTCCGACGAGGATGGCTTCACCCTCGTCGGTAAAACCAAAACCCTACCACCAACACCCACACCTACCAACATTCCTGCACCAACTCACACCGTCAACGACACACCAATCCAAACCCTGAACCTCCGAAACCTCCCAACCCAATACGCCACTCAAAAATCCCTTTTCACCCTACTCAACACCTTCGAACTCCTACACGGCCACGTCCTCTTTCTCAAGGTAAACTTCAACCGCACCGCCCTTCTCAAAACGTCCTCCCCAAAGTCAGTCTCAACTATTCTGAGTCAAATCCATAACTCCACTGGTGACAAAAACATCATCCTCAACGTTCTTAACTCAACAGAACGTCTACCACGTCCAGCCAACAAAACCCTCATACCCACCTACTCTTTTGTCTGCAGGAATGTAGACACCACTGTCAGCCCCGAAGAATTTGAAGAAATTCTTCACAATAAACAAATCCCCTTTCTCAAAACTTGGCGAATCATGGCCAAAGCCACCAACAAACCCACTTCGATGCTTCGCATCGTTACCACCTCCGAAGCCCACTACCACCAGGCCCTAACCTCCGGCCTCTCTTTTCACGGCCTTCGATGCGAGCCATCGAACACAAATCCACTCCCCCCAGTGCCCAAATATTGCAGTCGATGCACCCAAACCGGACACTCCTCCGAATCTTGTCGGTCTAAACCGATATGCCCCTCTTGCGGCCAAACAGGCCACCGAACCGAAAATTGCCCCAAGTCCGGCACTCCTAAATGTACCAATTGCGGTGGTCCACACCCCGCTTTCCACCCTCGCTGCCCCCACAGGCTATCGACACCTAAAACCCCCCAAGAGACCGCACCAGTCACCCTCGAAAAGCCACCCACACCTTACGACCTTTCAACCGACTCTAAAATCCTCATCGAAATACTCACCGTCACACTCATGAATGCCATCCCCAACTCGAGAGATGTCATAGCCGAAACACTTCGCCACTTAATTCCTTCCATTTATCGACACAACTGCTCTATAACAAATATAAGCAGGCGTGCTCACTTTGCTTTCACTCCCATCAGGAGTGAAAGCGATCCAAATTGATCCGCGAGCCCCATCCACCCCGTCGGTGCTGCAGGTTTTTCACGTTTTTTCCTGTAGCATATTGAATTTATTCGCTAGCCAAATGGGCCGACGTACGACGAAGTTTTCGGATTTAAAGATTGTTATTCGTACCAGCTCACTCATTACAATATTAAACAACCATCTCAAAATCTTAAATTTCAATATTTTAATAAACAAATAGAAAATTTACTCGATATACAAAAACTTTTGATTTTTTCAGAATTTCATATTCAAGGTTCCACACCACACATAAACACACCTTTTAACAATTCCTCACCTCGAACTCGAGAAAAGCCAGTCGCCACCGCCCGACTTCATCCACACATCTTTCAACGTCTCCTAGTCACTTTTCCAACAAATTTCAAAAAACTCAAATCCCAAAAAATTCTCAAATTCCAATATCTCCCCACGCTTCTATTAACTTTCATGACACAGGAGACACAAAATCCCCAAAAATCATATCTTCACTTTCCAACAACACCATCACCCAGCCTGCTTCTATTAACTATCCGCAACGCAACGTGGTTCGTCTTATTCATTTTCGACCTTTTCCAGACACTATTAAAATCCCCGTTCCCTCATCTCAAAACCACGTTCGCTTAAAAATCACCCAATTTCGACGCTGATTGTTTTCGCCTCTCCCTCCGGTTGATTTCTGGCAAACACACACAACCCACCCACAAAAACAAACACAACTCCAATTTTCTATACACCTTTTTTCTCAAACTTCCTAGACACTTTTTCTAAAACTGAATTTTCAGCCCTACCCAAATCTCAAGCCAAGTCAATACGCGCACACAAACCACCCACAAAAGCACCCCCAACCAGCCCTGAAGAGGAAACGAATCCTATAACAGGGCCCACCCCCAAACAAAAATATACCCAAATAAAAACACTACAATCCAAACTTCAAAAATTCACGATCTCTCTCTCTCTCTCTCTCTCTCTCTCTCTACAAATATCTCATTTCTTATCGTATCTTATTTTAACTTGATTTAACCTATTTTTTTTTTTTTAAATTATCTCATTTCTTTATAAGTGTTTAATTGCATTAACTAATGTTTGTCTTGAAATAGTAATTGTAAATTGATTTGTTTAAAATAAACACTGGATGGATTGATTTGGGTATTAATCGATTGAGATCGTGTTTCGAACTGTCTATATTTCATTTAATTCTCGCTGCCGGAGCCAACTTACATGTTGCCAAGTTTTTAATATGGCACTAAATAAACATTCTACATACATTTTTGTACACTCCCCCCGTTTGAAGGGTACCTTCAAATAAAAATATATTGTACAAATAGACATTGAAGGAAAAATATATCAAATAAATATATGGAAAATGTAAATATTTATATAGAGTGTTTTTTTTTATAAAGTGTCGCTTTCCACTGGCAGTGGACACAAATGTCGAACTGAACGGGTTACGCACTTTGTTTTTATCTCGGCCACACGGAACACACCGTCCTTGCTGGGAAAATGTTGTACAATTCGCCCAATTGGCCACTTGCATGGTGGTTGTTGATCCTTTTTTATTATTACTAGCGATCCAATCTTGATTGGGGTTGGTGGTTCCTTCCATTTGTATTGTTGATGAAGCTGGGAAATATATTCTTTTTGGAACCTTGTCCAAAACAACTGGTACATCTGCTGAAGAACCTTCAATTTTGGTAATTTTCCAATAGCTATATCTTCTGAATTTGGTTTAGGAGGAATAGTTACAGGGCGTCCGATTAGGAAATGAGATGGTGTGAGAGGTTCTAGATCGTTTGGGTCATTGGATTGTGAATAAAGTGGCCTAGAATTTAAAATTCCCTCAATCTGAACAAGTAAAGAATAAAAATCCTCATATACAAATGTTTTATGAAGTGAGACTTTTGTTAAATGATATTTCATACTCTTGACTGCACTTTCCCACAGCCCACCAAAATGAGGAGTGTAAGGTGGAATAAAGTGCCACTTAATATTATTGCCATTAGCATCATTTAAAATTGCATTTTGATTGTCACGGAGAAAATGACCTAATGGTTTCAATTCATTTTTTGCTCCCAAAAAGGTACTTCCGTTATCAGAATAAACATGCTCCGGAAGCCCTCTTCTTGAAGTAAATCGGCGCAGACATGACAGAAAGCAATTAGTAGTTAAATCTGATAATAATTCTAGGTGAATGGCTTTTGTGCAGGAGCAAACAAGAACACACACGTAACATTTTACTATCTTGTATCCTCTCCCTTCTCTATTTCTTAAAGGGAAAGGGCCTGCGAAGTCAATACCTGTGTACTGAAAAGGTAACGATGAACTTGTTCTGCTTTTAGGTAAACTTGACATCGGATAAGTTGCAAACGTGGGTTTGAACTTATAACAAGTAATACAGTTTCTACTTATTTTTTTGGCTAAATTGCGTCCTCCAACTACCCAATAAAATTGTCTTACAATATACAAAAGTAGTTGAGGGCCTGGATGTAGTAACTTAATATGTTTATTTTCAAATATTAATTTTGCAAATGGATGTTTGGATGACAATATAATAGGGTGTTTTTGATTTATTTGTAATTCAGAAAATTTTAGTCTACCACTTACTCGTAATATGCCTGTGTTATCAATAAATAGTGATAAGCAGGATAACTTATTGTGTTTTTCAAGTAACTTTCCATCAGTTTTTAAAAGACTTATCTCTTTGGAAAATGAATCTAACTGAGCTAATTTAAGTAAAGTTATATGGGCATTGTTTATTTCAGTGACGTTTAATTGACGATAAATTCTTTCTTGAGGTATTTTACGTGAGTTTGATATGAATCTTATGCAGTAGCTAACTACGCGTCGTAATTTATTTATACAAGAAAACCGATTAAATAAATTTAAATTGTCAACTTGTCTAGTCGTCAATAACATCCAAGATTTTTTTAGTTCTGGGATGATAAAATCGTGTGTTTCATCGTTTTTTATTAGTGATTGATCAATTGGACATGAGAGAAACTTAGGTCCATGCCACCATAAACGTAAATTGGCTAAATTCTCTTGAAGAACGCCTCTAGTTGCAAGATCTGATGGATTTTAATTTGTTTTAATATAATGCCAATCATTGATGTTTGAGATTGTTTGAATTTTAGAAACTCGATTTCCAACAAAAGGTTGTAATTGATTCGGTTCCTTTTTTATCCAGCATAAGACTATTTGGGAATCAGACCAATAATAGACTGGAATTGAAAGGGCAAGTGCACCCAGAACTTGTTGCATTAATTGGGCTCCTAATAAAGCTGCACAAAGCTCCAATCTAGGAACTGTGGTAGGTTTTAAGGGCGATACTTTAGTTTTGGAACATGATAAATGAGTTTAACTTTTTCCTTCTGAATTGATACTTCTTAAATAGACACAGCTAGCATATGCCTGTAATGAGGCATCACAAAAGCAATGAATGTCTAACAAAATATGATTGTTTCCAATAGCGTGTCTAGGAATTTGGAGATTATTTAATTGGGAAAATTTGTTATAGAATTGCGTCCATTTTATGAACAGAGATTCTGGAACTGGATCGTCCCAAGGTAATTTAATTGTCCATAATTGTTGCAGAAATATTTTGGCAAATATGATTACACAACTCAAAAGTCCAAGTGGGTTGTAAATTTGTGAAATTGTAGAGAGAATTTTTCTTTTCGAAATTGTTGTGCTGATTTTGACTGTTCCTAGATTGAATTTTAATTAATCTGAATTGCTGATCCATTGGACACCTAGTGTTTTGAAGCTTTCTGACTCTCCTAAATTTGAGATTTCATTAGAAATATTAGATGTTTCAAGTTTAGATAAAATACATGGTTCGTTTGCAATCCATTTCCTGAGTATAAAATGTGCTGACTTTAGTATTGTGGATATGTCTTTACATCTTGTATGTAATGCAACGAGATCATTTGAGCCTGTTAAAAGGTCATCTAAATAGAAGTCAGACAGAATTGTTTTAGAAGCAGCTGAAAATTGTTCCATATGATCAAAAGCCAATTGATTCATACATCTTATGGCAATATAAGGAGCAGACGTAGTGCCGTAAGTAACTGTGTTAAGTTGGTAAGTATCAATTTCCTTGTCTGGAGCGTCTCTCCAGACAATTTGTTGTAGCATTTCATGATCTTCATGCATTAATATTTGTCTGTACATTTTAGAGACATCTGATCAGACTACATATTTATATAATCTGAATCTAATTAATATATCAAAAATGTTATTTTGTATTTTAGGTCTCACATACTGAAGATCATTTAATGACCACCCAGAAGTAGTAGACAAGAACCATCAAATACAACTCTTAAGTGTGTGGTAATTGAATTTTCTTTAAAAACACCATGATGCGGTAGGTAATAATTAGGATGAGATTCAGAATGTGTATTATTTGTAATTTTGGTCATATGGCCTAATAGAATATATTCATCAATAAAAATTTTATATGTAAAATAAAATTCTGTGTTTGTATTAAACCTTTTTTCTAATGATAAAAGTCACACATTAAATCATCATTTGACATTGCAATTGGTTCACTTATTTCATTTATTTCCCAAAATTTGGTTAATTGTTTTTCTTCAGGAATTGTTTTAGACAGGTTACATATAGATTTTTCAATAAATTTTGTGATAGTGCCAGATACTATCCACCCAAGTTTAGTATTTTGTAGGTTATAGGTTTGTTTTTGCCTAGCTCAATTTTGCCGTCTTGCATTAGTTTCCAAAATAGAGAAACGCCAATGAGAACGTCAACCTTATGGGGCCAAAAAAATTGTGGATCTGCTAAATGAATGTTTTCATGAGTTTTAAAAGTAGAAATATCAATTTTTTCAGATGAAATAACAGAAGTTATTGTAGGAATGACATAACATGATAAATTGCATTGATAATTCTTAAAATTTGAGAAAATGATAAAATTAGTTTTTTGTGTTAATGTAGATGTCACATGATTAATACCAATCATAGACAAATTGGTTGGGGTTAAGGTTAGACCTAAGCGTTCACAGCATGATTTAGTAATTAAATTCGATTGAGCTCCTGAATCAAGTATTGCTCTACATTTTTGCATTATGCCTCTATTGTCTTTCACATTAAATGTTACCGTAGATAATAGTGCTGATGAATAACATATTTTTGGTTGATTTGAGACTATGTTCTCGAAGAAGGGTTTATATCATTGTGATTATTTTGTACAGGATCTTGTTAATGGAATTGCTAGTTGATAAATTAACATTATTAGAATTGTCTGCATTTGTCAAGTCTTTGTGAAGTAGTGTGTTGTGTTTTAGTTTGCACTTCTTGCAAGAACCCATTGTGAAAATATCTTTTGAATAGCCTATGCGCAAACAGTCATGGCATAATTTTAAGTTTTTTACTTTATCCCATCTTTCACTTGTATTTAGTTGTAGAAATTCTTGACAAATATAAATAGAATGATTACCTTTGCAAAATTCACATTTTAGCTTGTTAATTGATAAATTTATATTTGAAAATTGAGGTTTGAATATTTTATTTTGATTATTTTGATGATGTTTGAAATTGTTTGAATGAGGTTCTTCAAAAGCCTCCAGTATGTATTGTCTTACTTTTAAAAATTCTAGAAAATTGTCAAGTCTTGGTAATTCAGATTGTGTATAAAATTCTTTCCACTTATATTGGCTTAGTTTATCTAGTTTATAATAAATTATGTGTATCATTGTCATATCCCATTAATATTCTTTAGTTAACTTCATACTATCTAGAGCAGAAAGATGTTTAGATATTTCATCTATGAAATTTTTAAATTGAAAATAAACACTTTTTTTAATAGAGTTAATGTTTAATATTGCTTTAATATGAGTATCTACGAGAAAGTTCTTTTTGTCCAATTTCTTACAAAGCATGTCCCAGGCTGCTTGATAATCTTGATTATCGTCACTGCCCATTATAGAGCGCTTTGCATAATCTTCTAGTGAAGCCTTTAAGAAATTATATTTTTGTCCATCATTCAAGGTGGAATTTGAGTTAATGGTTGATATGAAATTATTTTTGAAGTCTAACCACTGTTCATATTCCTCATTAAATGTTGGTAGCTTAATTTTTGGAAGTAAGAAATTTTGTAAGGATTCCTGGGCTGTTATTGTTACAGGTCTAGAGGCTTGAGAGGATGAATGTTTGTCTAAATAAGTCTTTAAAAAGGTAATCGATTTGTAATACTTAGTACATATTAATTCTCTCTCCTCATATTGTGACTCTGAATCTTTTTCTTCACATATTTCTTCGAGTTGTTGTTGAATAGTTTCAAATTCATTTATTAAATCTACATTGTTTTCGTATCTCATAAGTACATCTACTGTATCTACCTCTGATAAAATGTCTGTTGTACTTGGATTTTTAATTGAATTAACATATTTTTCCAAATTTGTTAACCGTGTTTTAATAGATTCCCTATTTCGAATTAATCGTTTAATATCTGCCATGGCAAAATAGATCATTTAATTCCTTTAATGTTCAGATCGATTCAATCTCAAATAGTAGACGAAATTATAATTCAAAATGAAATAATTGTAGCTTTATTCACAAATGAAAGAATAAGGTTAAGGAATAAGAGGGAAACGGACTAACCTGTAGATAATTTCTAAATGAACTATTCGTTCTTGACACTTTGTAGTTACTGTTTTCTTGATTCTCGACTTGGTCCACTATAAATTGCAGTAGTACAGCAGGTGTTTGGAACTATTGGATTGTAATTCACTTCGACCTCGTGGCTGATTTTATTTCAGATTTATAGTAATTTTAATTCAACTTGTAAATTATGATGTACCCAAATTATCCGTTTTCGAAGGACCAATAGATGTTTAATTGCATTAACTAATGCTTGTCTTGAAGTAGTAATTGTAAATTGATTTGTTTAAAATAAACACTGGTTGGATTGATTTGGGTAATAATCGATTGAGATCGTGTTTCGAACTGTCTATATTTCATTTAATTCTCGCTGCCAGAGCCAACTTACATGTTGCCAAGTTTCTAATATGGCACTAAATCAACATTCTATATACATTTTTGTATAATAAGCAAATATTTGTCATTTATCAAAAAATAAAGTAGTATTACCCGCGAACCGGTAAGACCTTCTTCTACATAATTATTCAGCTAGAAAAAGAATTCCGCCTGAGATGCTCTATAACTGAGTAGCCGCTACAAAAAATGAAGCCGAACAATAGGTAACAAAAAGTAAGTTGGTGGTAACAAGATCACTACTTAAGGTATCGGCTATCTGTAGGTTTTTTCCAGGCACAAAATTGAGAGTAACTGAATATCTTAGAAGTGTATGTACTACACTTTGTGTTCTGGGAGACACTTTAAGCAGCGTTTTCTTCATTAACCATATCGATGGCATATGGTCAATTTGTGTTTGGAACTTCTAAGTACACAGGTAGTAATGAAAACGCTCACAGCCATAAACAACGGCTAAAAGCTCCTTCTCTATGTAGGTGAACGTTGCTGGGATGTCGTGAGGGGAATTGAATCAAATTTCACAGGATGACCGTCGTTCATAATCATTGCAACGATACCAAATGGACTAACGTCTACAGAAAGTATAACTTCATTTTTGGGGTTGAAATATCCTAATATAAGAGAAGATGTTACTTAAGCATTTAGTATTCCAATTATTTTCATCGTTTTCTGTCCAAAGCCATTGAACACTGTTTGCTAAGAGTTTTGTCAATGTGGTCTTTTGTGGGGAAAGATTCAGTTTAAATTTTGAAAAGTCTACAACTATTCCCAAAAACCAAAGCAGATCTTCTTTACTGTATTGAGGTTTCATTTCTGTCATTGCCTTGATTTTCTTACCATCAACTTCAATTCCTTCATCACTAATTATAGGTACTAGAAATTTGAGTTTTCATCCCCCAAATTTGATTCTTCTTAATTTAGTATTGGTCCGATTTTTTAAATTATTTCAAGTAGGTTGTTTAGATTTCTATTGCGCTTTATTAAGGAATTTCCAAAACAAATAGTGATTCGCACGAGACTCTCGTTTTTGAGAGTCTCGCATGGTCTCGTCTCGTTTTCGAGACGAGATTCGAGACGATACTCGGACCAGACGAGACGAGACTTTTGTTTCGTCTCGTCATGAGTCTCGTGCATGCGGTATCGCGTCTCGCGCGAGAGTCTCGCAGGTGAATATTTCTGAATGAACATTAAGAATTGCTTTTAAAAGCCTCTGCAGGCGTTATCGGTTGACTGTAATCACTTTGTCTTTCTCAAGCGCGCCGCCGCTGCCGCCGCCGTCTTTGCACCCTATTCCGACAGCCATAAATTTTGCGATATAAACGTGTCCTATCCTATTGTGATCGAATAAATAAAGATCATTATTGAAAATGAAAGTTTAAATTTCTTTCCAGTTTAGTTATTCGTTTTTCGTTGTGGATAGTGGTAGTTATTCGAATTTTTGAGCGTGCGGAATAATTGTGCCAAGTTAATTCATAATGAGCCGATTCAAAAGGAAAAGGAGCGAGCTTTTGACTTTAGAAGATGAATCAAATTCCGGTGATTTTTCTAGTGGAACTGAGGATATTTACATACCAGACAATGTTAGTTTGGGTGATAATGTGACTGGAAGTGAATTGTCGTCTTCGTTAAATAACAGTCGCTCTTTGTCTCGCAGAGACATTTAAAGGAGAAGACGATCGAATTCGGCTACCCTGCTTATGTGTCTCTTATCGACCTAACTAAAGCATTCGACAACGTAAAGCTGCGAGAGATACTGGACATATTAAAAGAGAAACAAATACCAACATCAATCATAAATATAATCAGAAATATGAACTCAGACAACACTACAATAATAAAAGTGGAACATCAAACTACAAAAGAAATACCGACACTAACAGCAATAAGACAGGGCAATATCCTCAGCCCATTCCTTTCTAACCTTGCCATGGACGAGGTTACATACAGTGTGACAATAATGGAAAGGGGATACAGAATGAATAACAAACCAATCAGAAAGTGATTAGCAGAGGCAAACACACAAGTTCTATCAGACTAGTTAAAAATATCCATCGATAAAACAAAATGTATGACCTTCTCCAAAGAACCACCAGGGTGCAAAGTTGTAATAGACAATATACCAATAGAACAGGTAATGAGCTTCCATCCTGGAACAACTACAACATGCGGATTGATAGTAAAGTGCGGATATATAAACCAGACAGGTGCTAACCATTGGTTTCGAGACGAGAGATGACACGAATAAGACAAAAAGTATCCTTGGAACAGCGGAGATGAAAACACTACGAACCATCGCAGTGAAGACAAAAAGAGATAGGGTGAGAAACAATGACATAAGAGCGACACGCAAGGTGGAGTACATAGTGAGATGGGGAGGGAAAGAAGAAGATACTGACGTGTTCACATAGGCAGAATGGACCAAGAGAAACTAGACATCGCTAAAGTTGGAAAACCAGCAGGCCGACGACCGCTAGGGAGACCACCTAAGAGATGGGAGGATAGCTGGAGCTTCGTCTTTCAGGATAACCAATCAAATTGACCCTTTGCAATGAATAGACCTTAAGGTCTCATTGAAGTATAGGAAGAAGAAGGTGAATAACGAAATTTCATTTATTTTTGCATGTCTTGTACAAGCTATCCGGGTACCGCCTACAAATTTCATTTTTTGTCCCTAAGTTTCGCCTTTTCGTTTGATTTCTTTTTGCAAGCCAAAAAATCAATTCTTGTCATATTTTGTACATGAAACGAATAAATTCAAGTAAAATTTCGATATACGCAAAAAAATAAATTTTTCTCCCCTTTTGTCCTTTAAACAAGAAAATTAAGTGTAATTATGATATTTTCACAAAAAAAATCGTTTTTCCTCAAATACAGTCCATGAAAGGAATGAAATTAAATGAAATTTCGTTGTTTACACAATAAATCGATTCTTTTCAAATTTTGATCATGAAACGAATGAACTTAGGTAAAATTTAAACATGTTCATGATAAATTAGTTTTTCACACGTTTTCTTCATGACACCATCAAGGTTTAGTAAAATTTTGGTTTGAAGAACTAAATTTTTGATGGTACCCACCATGCACCTCTGAAATCACTCGAATATCGATTATAGGTATGGTAAAAACCATTTCGAACCACTTATTTCCGTTTAAAGCGACTAAAAAAATGCATGAAACGCATTAAAAATCTAAAAACCTATATATGCCGTTGGATAGTGTTTTTCTCCATCTGTTGTTGATATTCATATCAATTGAAACAACTTGAAAAAATGAAAAAAAAAATAATAGAATGGACCATTTATTTTGGCTATAACTATACAAAGCTACACAGAAAATCTAAAATATCAAATACTATCAGAAAAGTCTTGAATAGAGCTACAAAACATATTGAGTGTGATTTTCTCTCTCTGGGTTGAAAAACCTTATAAATTGGAAATAACTAGAAAAAACAAAAAAAAAATCAAAGGTTGGACCACTTATTTTGGCTATAGTGGCACAAGTGGTTACACCAAGTATCTCAATTATTATATATCGTTAGAAAAATGTTGACTGATATTCCAGATCTGAATCCTCACTGATAGTCTCCGAACAAGTTTTCTCCATATTATTCTAACGTTTTTTCTATGGTCTTGGCCAATATTTTATACACTGCGTCCAGTAGCGCGATCCCTATATAAATTCTGCATTCGTCCTTTTTCCCTTTCTTGTAAATTGGTGCCGTCATTCAGGTTTCGCACGCTTCTGGAATTGTTTCTTGTTCCTTTAGTGCGTCTCCGCCGTATTTTATCAGCTCTGGCTCTATTTCGTCTTCTCCAGGATATTTTCCGTTCTTTTGTATCTGTATTATTTCTGAGATTTCCTCTCTCGATGGTGGTGATATCTCTTCGTCGTTATGTTTATTTTGGGTTGTGAGGTCCTCTCGCTGCTCGTTCTCATTTTCGCCATTTAAGATCTCTTTCAAGTATTCTTCCCATCTTTGTATTATTTCGCTTTCATCCATTATTATTTCCCATTTTTTGTTCTTTGTACATATGGTCTTCTGCAGTGTTTTCCCTTTATTATATTTTACTTCTTAGTAAAAGTTCTTCTTCTTTATTCACATAATTTTCTTCTATACGTTTTATTTCGCCCTCCATTCCTTCCCGTTTGTTTGCCCCACATATATTATTTTCATTGTTACTCTCCATTGTTCTTCGTACATGTAAGGTAAACAGATTTATAGCAGTGCCTTGAAGCCATTCCCTATTTTATTCACAATCGCTTAGTAACAAAATGTTAAAAACATTAATTTCAAGAAAATTTGTTCTCATAATTCAATATGTCTTTCGACAAATAACTTCATGAAACTGTTGCTAGGCAATATTAGCACCCAGATAGCACGCAAGTTTGCTGCAAACTTGCTTGATTTTTGATATTGAGTTGCTCAAGCAAATTTGTCATATTAAGCGTGAAACAAGTTTGCAACAAAATTGCCATGTCAAAGGTGAATATGAAAAATGGTTGCAAATTTGATGCAAATTTAAAAAAAAACATTTTATTGTTTTTGTATTTAACCGTAATCAATTTGATCACTTATATGCGAATAAGCTCAAAGAACAAAAAAAGGTAATAGGTAATAGAATAATGTTTAAATATTCATAAAATTTAGACATATCATCGTTGCGACCGAATACTATTTTATTTAAAGATCAGAGTTTCACTACGAAAAGAAGAAGATTAACATAACCTTACACAATGAACTGTTCGTTGTTCGTTGAGGGTCAGACGCCATTAAAGATGAAGATTTTAATGGTGAGTTTTGGTGGTTTTATCTAGAAAAGAGTGTTTTCGCGCGTTATTAGTGTTAGTGATTCTATATCGTTATAATAGTTGCCAGAGACCCTGAAATTCTATCACGATTCTATATAGTGATTTTCGTTGTATAGATGTAAGTATCTTATTTTTATATATAAAAATAATGTATGTGTAAGAGTATGCGTCTATTAATATGAATTGTGTTTATTTAACTTCAATTTCCAATTACTGATTAAATAAAGTAGGAGAATAAGTTATAGAGCACGTGGGTTTCTTTTATTTATGATAGATAATTATTAATTTTTTGATTTCTGAAGTAGTTTATATAGTCATACAAGTTTTATTATTTTATTACAGGTTGTAATTGAAGTTCAGCTGGCTGCCCTATTCAATTAGTGACTGACCTAACAGAAGGCTTAAACAGAGTGGAGTAGAAGGTTGACTCCATTTTATCCCAGAGCTCCAAATCAAAATGACAATTGGGAAAATATGCAACAAATTTTTGTTTTTAAATCAAATTCAAATAGGCAGATATTGGATAAAATTAAAACACATTGTTGAATTTGAATTACCCTTATATATTTTTTTGTTTAATATTTTCGTAAAAACAAAATTGATACACATTTTCTTATTGTAAACTTGTTTCTTTTTCGGAAAAAAATGTCTTTCAATCAAACACAAATGAAATTGTTTGAATTAGTTTATCACAATTCAATCTTTGTTACAGAGCTGAGAGACAACAACGAAAAAATGATGTAAATAATATAGGTTAATAAAAGTTCTTAAATTTGTTTGTCTACTTCATTTAAAACTACAAGTGTGCCGTAGATGCTAATAAAAGTCGTTGACATCTATGATAAAGGAGGAAATGAATACCAGCAAGTCCCTGTGGGATATATACTATTCTGACATTTGACACCCAGTTGTGACTTGTGACAAGTTTGAGTTTATAAACTTTAAGCAAGTTTCATATGGCTGACTTGGTGCAACTTTGATATGTGGTAACTAGCAAGTTTGCTTTATACTTGCAGCAAGTTTGTGAACTTGCTGTAGCAAACTTAATGCAAGTTTAGAAGTTTGATGTGTCAAATATGATGTAAGTTTGTAACAAGTTTAAATTGCTATTTGGGCAGTTTATTGTTATTGACAATTAAATCAAATACTATTCTTTTCGTTGCGAAATTTGAATTTTTTTGCCCAAACAAGTACATAATGTCTAATTATGAGCTAACTTGTACTCTTACGGAAGTTCGAGAAGCTGCGAGCATGCGGTTGACGCAATAATTCCGGAGAAACGCAAAGAGAGGTATGAGAAAAACGTTTCGTCTTACATTAAATGGTGCACAATTAACGGTGAGCAACATACTTCAGAAACGATACTGCTTACATATTATATTAAAATGAGTGAAGAAGGTAAAGCTTCAACATTATGGTCTCGATATCAGATATTGTGAGCTATACTCAATATCAAGCAAAATATTTACAAGCCAAATTGCGAGCAATTTTGAAAAGGCAGAATGCTCGATATATATTTTAAAAATCAATGTTATATCAGAAGAAAACATCAGTACCTTCTCAAATAAGACTCCAGAGGAATATCTTTTTCAAAAGGTAATATTTCTACTATTTAAATCATATGATTTATGTGTTCAATGGTATATTTTACTTTAACCCTTGAGTGGACGCGCTGGTGAACTTCCACCACTAACCGCATTTCTGTATTTATGTCCTTGAGACTTATCCCCTCTTCTCGCACAGTACCTTACACCTGACTTCTGATGAGCATATCAGTTGAGTTTTGACTGCCTGCGAGTACAGATATATCATCCGGAAATCGAAACATCAACGTGTGTCAGAGTGGGTGTACTTACTTCACCAACGCGCCCAGTCATGTAAGTATTTTTCAATTTATTTTATCGCGTACATTCTAACGCATATAAGTTAGTTGTCTAGGAAACATAGGTAATTGGAATAATTCCGTTTTATTTTCAGGTCAAAATTTTTAAAAGAAGAGGACTATGAGCGGGTTTTCCTCGAACTTTCTGATAGAGATAATGTAAGTTTACATGAAAGCGATTACGGATGGAAATCAGATTCATCTGATGATGGAGAGGAAAAAGTGTACTATTCAGATCACGTTAGCAGTTCTGAAATAGAAGGTGATTATGTCCAAGATTTCTATTATGAAGATGACCAGCAGAGGGATTTTTTTTTTGGGAAAGATAATGAAACGATTTGGTGCAACTCAAATTTCTCAAAACAAAACTGCCGATTGAGATCTAAAAATATTGTCAAAACATTTCCAGGCCCGAAAGGCACAGCAAAAAAAATCACCACAGAGATTGATGCGTTTCATCAATTTTTCAATACTGATATGATTGATGAAATTGTGAAGTATATAAATCAGTATATTACAGAAAAGCAGAAAGTTACAAATTACAGTAGACCAAGAGATGCCAAACTAGCTTCAAGATATGAAATATGTGCCCTCATAGGATTGTTGTATTTGACTGGATTAGAAGGTTTGCAGCACACCAATGTTGAAGGAATTTGGAATAAGGATGGTACCGGATTGATTGCAATTAGAGCTTGCATGAGTTACAAAAGATTTTTGTTTCTTCTGAGGTGCATTAGATTTGACAATAAGGCATCACGGGTCGGAAGACAAAAGCACGATAAATTGGCAGCAATCAGATCTTTACTAGATGCTTTCGTTGATAACTGTAAAAAAAAATATAATCACAGTAAATTTGTTACAAATGACGAGAAGCTGGTACACTATAGAGGTCGGTGTAGCTTTATTAAGTATATGCCGAAAAAGCCTGCTAAGTATGGTTTGAGAATATTTGCAATAAATCATGCTAAAACTTTTTACACCTCATCTATAGAAGTTTACTTTGGAAAGCAGCCAGACGGTCCATACTGCACCTCAAATAAGCCTTATGACATTGTACATCGTCTAATAGACCATATAAAAGGCTCGAATCGCAATTTGACAATAGATAATTGGTACACAAAATACGATCTTGTTTTATCACTACTCGACCATCAGATTACCACTATTGGAACAGTCCGCAAAAATAAAGCGGCAATTCCCCCACACTTCTTGCCTCATAAGTCAAGAAAGGTTGGTACTTCATTATTTGGCTATCAATGTGAAATGATGATTTTATCATACGTACCGAAACCGAACAAAGCTGTTATATTACTGTCATCCATGCACGATGAGGGCTCCATTGATGAGACAACTCAAAAGCCTCATGTTATAATGGATTATAATATGTCAAAAGGGGGTGCAGATACTTCTGATCAAATGGAGGCAAAATATTCTGTTTCTAGAATAACAAGAAGGTGGCCATTGTGTTTATTTTTCACATTTTTGAATATATCTGGAATAAATCCTCAAGTCATTTTCAGAGCAAATCCAGATAATAAAAATATGAAGCGGAGAACATTTATGAAAAATCTTGCATTTCAACTTATGGAGAAAATGTATTTTGAACGTGCCACAATGGTTTCCCTACCCAGAGACATTTGTATTTTTCTGGAAAAATTCATAAATATGCCTGAAGAGGAGTCCCCATGCGTCAGCTGAAGAGAAAACGATGTACGTATTATGACAGAGCAAAAAATTAAGTTACAACTAGAAGATGCGGATCTTGCTCTAATCATGTTTGTAAAGGGCATTCAAGAGATGTCATACTTTATTGCAATTGTGAAACAGAACAAAACAAACAATATGATTCAGAGTGATTTGTCAAGGATTCCTGGAAATACACCATTGTGTTAGTTCCAAGTTTTATGTTCTCATTTTCCCTTATTTTTTATTAACCCTAGTTAAAGTTGATTATCATGATTTTTCAAAGTAATATGTTTCTATATTTCAATAAATCAATATAAGCAGCCATGGTTCTGTTGTTTTAACGCAGTATTTTCGAGTGGTGATCTGAGTTCACCACGCGCCTGGTCGCGTAGATTTCCAAAGCGCGCCCGCTCAAGGGTTAAGGTTAGGTTAGTTATTGTCATATCTGGCGCCTGGAGATGGGATGAACTCCTAAATATGAAAAATGAGTGATCTGGAAATTTTATAACAGAGCATAATGGTAGTTATACCTCTAACAAAAACCTACACTACTACACGAATATTTGCAAGCACAAAAACGGAATGGATAAAAATAATAAAGTACTTCTAGGATCTTTACAAGTCCATATTGCCGATCGCTTTCTTACCAAGATTAGAAATCAGAATTGTGGCCAAAATGTTATTGGAGGTTTTCCCCAAAATTAGCGGCTTTTTCAAAATTAGAAAAAGCTCCAGGATTTGCGTTACATTACTTTAGACGGACTTCAGCTACATTACTAGAAAATACAGTTGTAAAATTAGGAGGATGGAAATCCAGCGGGGTAGCCTAAGGATACGTGGAGAACTCGTTACATAGTCAAGTAAAAATTGCAAATACTCGTATGTTATCCCATACAGAAAACTCAAATTTTATTTATGCTATAATCTAATAAAATGAATATCAGTTGGTTTTATCAACTTATTTTGGTTTGAAAACAGCTTAACATGATATTGCCATACTTCGGAAAAATGACACATGCTTCTAACCGAAAAAGTACTTTTCCTACGATCACTACCCAAAGTAGATTTTGCACACTCAAATCTAACCGCAAAGTTGATGTCTTCCGTGATCTGTCATAATTTGACATTATTTCCGCTCTAGAGCGTACTTTTTATTTACAATAAACTAGAGAAAGGTAGCAGTTAATAGATATAATAAAACAAAATATAGGACAGTCCAAATATTTTAGTTGAAATATTAATATTTGAAGATATTTCGAACGAAATTAAATCTTATTTTATAAAATAAATTTACCTCGTAAAAATATAACAGTTAGAAGGTAGGCAATACAATATATACCTAGATGCAACAGTGATTGCATATTTAAGTACCTACCTACTATTTTGTGAAAATAGTAGACTATGAAATTAATGAAACGTCATTATTTCATTTTTAGTTTAGTAGTTTGTTTATAAATAGCTATTTGAAAAATGGATAGTGACAGTGAATTTTTGAATTTTCAAGCACACCTCCAGATATAGCAGATTCTGCTTAAAATATTATTCTTAATTTTCTGCCAACTGAATCCAGGGGTAAATACGAAAAGCAATACAATATTTTTATGGATTGGTGCCGCTCAAAGAAATTTAGAAAACATTCGGAGAATGTATTGCTGACTTATTTTGGCGAAAAATCCAAAACTCTAGAATCTTCAACCTTGTGGTCACAATATTCGATGCTTCGAAGCACTTTGCAAGTATAAAATGATAATAACATCAGTAAATATACTTAACTGATTGAATTTTTGAAGTTAGAAGCAGTGGGTTACAAAGCAACGAAGACACAAACATTCTCAAAGGAACAAGTAGAGAGCTTCATTAGATTTACACCTGACGATGAACATTAGCTGAGAAAGGTACAAATGTTTTAATATTTATTTTATGCTGATACAGAATTTCTCAGAATATTGTTTTTAGGTGATCTTAATCATGGGTATCGCTAGTGCATGCCGTAGGGATGAATTAGTCAAAATTGAATTAAAAGATATAGATGATAGAGAATCATTTCTAGTGCTTCGAATCTCCGATTTGAAAACGAATAAAAGTCGTACATTCGCAATAATTAATGGTGCCGAAGAAAATGCGATCAACTATATATTCTATTATAGGAAATATTTCAATTTAAGACAGCAATGTCGTAATAAAAGTAATAACATTATTTAGCGCTCAATTTCACGATACTCCAAAGGTAAATTATTCAATCAGGTGATTGGTATGAATACTGTGTGCAAAGTACCAAGCGAAATAGCCAGCTTGTTAAAATTGTCCAATAAAAATTTATTTACTGGTCATTGCTTTCGACGAACGTCGGCGACATTATTAGTAAATGGTGGATGCGACTTAATACAGCTTAAAAAACATGGTGGGTGGAAGAGCAGTAATGTGGCTGAAGGATATATCGCCGGATCCATTAGCAATAATATAAATACCTTCCAAAAAATTTCTGGGAACGCAGCAGTACCAACTAGCGAAGAACTTCCGATTCCTTCTATATTTGATATTGCAGACAAATATTCAGAAGGTATTAGGCTACCTCCGACTTCTTCAGATCCTGGGATGAATATTAAAAATTACCAAAACTGTACATTAAACTTCAATATTGTAGGCAATAAATAAAAATAATAAGTAATTGTTACAATTTTTCAACATCACATTCTAATAAAGTGTATTTTTCATGTTTTTTTCATTATTTGTCCAAAAACAATGTGATCGTAGAAAAAATCTTGTGTGCAATTCGAGCAGAGAATGCGTTGCCGCTTTCGGCAGATTGCCCGCGCTCCGCTACGCGTCGAGCGTGCAACTCTCTACCTCAAGCGGCAAAGTATCACTTTCCGCTCTTGATACACAAATAGCTATTTCCTGCTAGTGGGGAAGTGAAGGTTCGTAATGAGTCATTTCTCTACCGCTTTAATTTTTAATTGTTATTATTAGTAGTTTGTACAAGTGAGCAAAGCGTTACTTTTCCCACGAGCGCAGAAGTTTGTGGTACGAGCCGTAAGGCGAGTGCCGCAAATCCAGCGAGTGGGAAAAGTGCTTTGCGTACGAGTTGTACACAATATTTTTTCCACAACTACGTTTATTATTTAAAGAAAAAAGTTACTTTTATGAGTATTTTATTTAACTTAAACAGAACGAGTTTAAGAGTTCCAAAATTAAAGTAAAAAGATTAAATAAATTGCAATTATATAAAAAAGTCGACAGGATGAACCCAGGCCTCTTCGTTCCAATGCTGATGTGTTTTCCACTAAGCTATCGCGGCATCAATTATGAAATACTGTATTTAGGTCTTTCCGCTGCTTTATTTTATTTTAAGTTTTTTATTTCGATTTTTTTATATTATGAAGTAGATTGGTTACTAAATAATAATAGATTGAATACCTAAATATAGTCTTTAAAATTATTACTTGTTTTTTGAAACTCCGGGTAACAAATTTTCGATTCCATTAGGAGTATTCTCAATATCGGAATTCGACAACTCGAAAGATAAATTATGATCTCGGTTCATAGTTCCTAAAATAATGGGTAATAAATGAATTTGTTTATAATCTATAATCAATAAACTGAAATACATAGTCTAAAAAATAGTTCACTTACAGAATTTTTAGTTTAAATTTGAAATTTGAACACCCAGAAATCCACTATAAAGTATTGTCAAAAAAATTTGACATTGACATTTCCGTGGGAAAAGTGACATTTCCGTGCGGAAAAGTACCATAACCTGTACTTTTCCCACACTCTGCATTATTATTTTCCTCACGGATATCAAACTAATTAAGAAAAGGCTTGCTTTGCGTATAAAAATTTTTGTAGAAAAGCGTGTTTTGCACAGTAGTTGTAGAAAAACATATTTTCCCGTATATTTCTGATCATTTAACCCGTGAAAATTCCTCAGAGTATTGATGCACGAAAAGGTCCTTAATTTTATCGGCCAAATCGTAAAAGATGACATTCCCTTTATACCACCGAAAAAAACTCAATAAGACCCCATACCTACCTTCTTCGCATTTGAAGCTCTCTGATTCGATAGCCACAACTGTGGATGTGTAAAATCTATTCAAAATAGAATTTGTAGACTTCAAAGAGACTCATACCTTCCTCTGGCAAATGGAAAATAACTTCAAAAGAGCAATACAAGTAGGCACATATATCAAAAGCGTATTGCTACACCTCATAAAATAAAAGTATTCCATCTAAAATGATACCTTGATATATTTCTGTAAATCGAAACATAGCTTGTATAATATTCTCCTGGTGTTTTATCTATTGATAACTACACTACACACAGGTGTCATACCTATCAGATTAAAATAGCTTAGTGGAAAAACGTTTTAAATCATACATCACAAACGTTCAACGTATGGACTTTAAATATACCGATTGTAAATTCCTATATTTTCTTACATAAACCACATAATTAATCGACTTCCTAATATTTTCAATATCAATTATTATTTATGCACCAATTGATTCCATCCATTTCCATAAGAATTGAGTCATTGCGACTCACAAATGAGATCATTCACTAGAATAATTTCCAATAAAATCGTTGTAAAGTTCTATTTGGGGTAATAAGAAATTCATCAACCATTATTATGGAATTATATAGAAAATATAAAATCTACGCTCTTTTGGGTGTAGTTAGCTGTTTCTTACCATTAGAAAACTTTTATTTGACGATGAAAAGTTATTGTTAAATTTCCGCGCACAAAACGACCTTCCTGCCTTATAATTTTCAGTCATTATCAAAAATATACCATTGAATTAGCTCCAAGTGGAGGAATCCTGGAATTATTCAGCAATTGTCATTACTGAGACATGATAAAATGAAAAAAGGAGATGAGGTAAATAAAATACAAACATTCTACTGAAGGAGAACTATTGGTAGAAAATTATCAACAGGAAGCCTGAAAAAATACCGCAGATATCAAAACCATAATGAAGGGCAACTATACAAAGGAGGCATATTGAGACGAAGACCAGGGTGTGACTTAATAACAGGTTAAATCCAGAAATAGCTAGCAAAGACAGTAAATGTCTATCCGGTCAATGTTATGAATTCCGAATTCAGGATAAGGTGCGTTCATATCATATGGGTTGTAGCGGAAATAATGATAATAGTGAAATAATAATGAAACCCTAAAAAACCCATCCGTTGTTTTAACGTATAGGACCATATTAATATTGCCCGTAATATCGAAACCATTCAGAAAATAAAATCTGGTCGACCTGAAATCCATAATTTGATCCCCAAAGGTCGATTTGGATTCCGATAAAACCACTCCACCAAAAATCATTCTTTATAGAGTTACAGATATTATTGAAATATGACTTAAAAAAAGACCGTTTACTTTACCAAATTCTTAAACATATCAAATGCTTCTATTGAAAATTGACAGGTCTCGATTCATGAAATAATCCTTCTTCATCTATACTAACAACTACTACCTCTTAAAAATCAGAATTTTTTTAAGAACTTAGCAAATCCTTTCTTTTTTCACCCGAAGATCACAATATACACTTATCACTCCAATTTTCAAATTCCTTATCTCTGTATTGCCGCAGCATATTAAAATGATGTATATCTTCCTATTTCCACTAAAAACTGTTGTCTCGATGTTGAGGAAACCATCTGAACTTATTTTGTTCTCTCTAATAATATACAGTTGAGCCGTTGGTTCTTTACCCATGCGTCTTTAACAATAACAACACTAAATCAATCGAAATATTGTGCTGAAGAACCCATTTTACTCTAACAAACCCGATTCCAAATAAATTACATCAATTTAAAAACAACGTCAGTCATGTTGCCAACTCGAAACCTAAACCCCCGAGCCAATTTTGAAACCCGTTGTCGTTGTCGTTGTCGTTGTCGTTGTCGTTGTCGTTGTCGTTGTCGTTGTCGTTGTCGTTGTCGTTGTCGTCGGTCACTTTTCGTTACATTTCTTGTTAGCACGATACAGCCTCTGGAGTGCAACAAGTCACCAATTTTATGATTGAGTATTGTTCAGAACATCTCACACATGAACCCTATTGATTTTCAGCTCACCAGAGCCAGTACAACGGGTGCTATGGTACTTGAAGTAGGATATTTTTATGAATTTTTGAGAAATTTCAGTTTATTAGCACGATACAGCCTTCGGAGTGCAGCAAGTCACTAATTTTAGGATTGAATATGAATCGTTATACACAAGTGGCCACAGTTGCCGAGTACGTAAATTTTAATAAAAGGAAATGAATATAAAAAGTGACATATGAAAATTAAGTGCAATAGGTAATGATAGGAAGATTGGTTTTATCGTAATAAAACAAGACACAAACTTCAAGCATAATTATTAAAAAATACTGCTCTTGCAATTAGTAATGAGAGAAGAATAATTAAGATGTCTCCTCATTCTAGTATTCATCAAACATGAAAGTCAATGAGCAAAAACAATGGCGTCAAAGATTCATTTTGACAGTTCTCACAACCAAACTACATTTGAACTGTCTCAACCCTTACCATGTGGAATTTACTCATATTAGTGTCAATTTTTCAGAACTTTCAACTTTTTTCATTAAACTTTGGAGTTAACTAGAAACAGTAAATTCTAAAAAAACACTAAACTATATTCGGCTCTTAATTTTTATTACTACCAACCACTTCTATTTCACAACGTTCCTCAAAATGAACTTGTTGAGGAATGGGATAGTTCGTGATCATTATCAATTTGGCTGATATGGCCAAGCATATTTCATCTCAATAGAGGTACTATGAATGCTTAATTTTAAATGAGTTTCCATCTGCAAAAAGTATGAATTATTTCTTAACCTTGAATTAGAGTATTGAAGTGGACCTAATACCAATGATACCATCCGTTTTTTAAACAATAATGACTGAATACTAGTAAAGGAGCTAGGCGGGTTCTAGACCATTCCTTATGTAAATTAACATGGGAAATTGCCAAGGTCCATAGTGGTAATTTTTGACGCAATCAGAGGCGGCCATCTTGTACGCATCCACCATGCTAATGACGTCAGCCATCTTGTATGAGTCATTTGTTAATCGTCGAGTAAATAATGAGAAAGAAAGCTTTATTTGGGGGAAGGGAGGTGGTGAAGGTAAAATAAGAACATTCGAATAAACAAACATTTTTATTGCATATAAAATGGGCAAAAATTCGATATACAGCTGGATATTTCGATATCTAATAATATTAATAACTAACTAGTCTAACATGTAAAATATGAAATTTTTTATTCAAAAGGCTGGATCAACATCCATAGCACCACCAATCGAATAGTGCCCCCAGGGTAAGGTTTCATCGGAACCATGAACAGTATAGCGCTTGTCATCCTCCGGGCTGAGTACTACTTTATTTTGGATAATTAAATCGACCAGATGTTTCTCGGCACGAATTAGATTTTGGGAACTATTTTCTGTGTGAAGGTATCAAGGCATTCTTCAAATAGATAAAATTTTAGATTACCTTACCTTCCACCATCGAGTTTCAACGACCCCCACTCCTGTCGCCTCCCCGTTCTTTTGCCACCTTTCGCAGCTGTCATATAGGTTAGAAAACCACATTACTTCACTTTCGGTGATACAGTTTCGGCGACCCCCACCTTTTCTCGCACGCGTTTCTGCGATGGCATAACTACGGGAAGTAACATTTTTAACTTAGTGTTTTTAAATGAAACTCAAGATCTCTAGTTAATTCCACAATATAATACAAGTTATTGAAAATTCTTAAAAATTGACAATTGTTTCGATAAATCAGTATCATCGTCAGAATGACAGAAGTAACATTTCATTTTATGCCTACCTGATGTTTAGTAGTTATTTTTGGCTAGACCAAGAAGTAACCTAGCTTGTGATTGGCTTAATATCTGTTTATAGAAAAAAGAGAAGAAGATGTGATATTACAAATTTTGAAGCTTAGATATTATTAGCCCTATGGTGATATCCTGGATATCATTTTTCCAATTAAGATCAGTATAACTGTGCAATGATATAGAAAACCAGGAAAACTATATCTGCTGATCTTTACAATTATCACTTAAGAAGACAGTTTATTAGTGGAGAATTCCCTAGATTTAACTGTTCATTGACAACTTCATATTGTGGGTTTCTTAAATGTCTTCTTATTTCCAGTTCTTCAAGGAAATCCAGTTCTTGTTTCTTTTCACAAATATGCAGCACTTCTAGTTCTGTGTTAGGTGTCAGTGAATGATTGGTATCAAGTAGATGTTTTGCGTAGTGGGATTCATCTGGTTGTTTTAATCTGTATGCTCTTAAGTGCTCACTGTATCGTATTTCAAAATTCCTAAGGGTCTGAAATACGATACAGTGAGCACTTACGATCATACAGATTAAAACAACCAGATAAATCCCACTACGCAAAACATCTACTTGACACCAATCATTCATTGACACCTAACACAGAACTAGAAGTACTGCATATTTGTGAAAAGAAACAAGAACTGGATTTCCTTGAAGAACTGGAAATAAGAAGACATTTAAGAAACCCACAATATGAAGTTGTCAATGAACAGTTAAATCTAGGGAATTCTCCACTAATAAACTGTCTTCTTAAGTGATAATTGTAAAGATCAGCAGATATAGTTTTCCTGGTTTTCTATATCATTGCACAGTTATACTGATCTTAATTGGAAAAATGATATCCAGGATATCACCATAGGGCTAATAATATCTAAGCTTCAATATTTGTAATATCACATCTTCTTCTTTTTTCTATAAACATATATTAAGCCAATCACAAGCTAGGTTACTTCTTGGTCTAGCCAAAAATAACTACTAAACATCAGGTAGGCATAAAATGAAATGTAACTTCTGTCATTCTAACGATGATATTGATTTATCGAAACAATTGTCAATTTTTTAGAATTTTCAATAACTTGTATTATATTGTGGAATTAACTAGAGACCTTGAGTTTCATTTAAAAACACTAATTGAGCATATTCCACGAAGTGAGGGTCGAGACAGTCAACATTTTTAACGCTTAGTATTCGATTTTCGCCGAAAGTGTGAATATGGCAAGCTCCAATATATTCAGTGTTTCCCAACTTCACGGCAGGAAAGTTGAATCGACCGATGAGAGATTTGGATTGTGGCTCCTGTTGGAAAATTTGGATGGTAACAATCTGGTTACAGATATTGGAAATATTAAATACACGGAAGGCAAACAGCCGCTGGAAGATGGACTTATACCAATTACAGAACCATTTTGTGACAACATAATGCTTGTAAAGGTATGCGGCTTGGAGGACTGAGATGAAAATTCTAAACTTGTTAACAAAGAAATATGTGGTTCTTTTAATAGTTATATACGTGGCAAATTTGGCGAATTGGTTTCTGCAAAACATGGTGTTAAAGCTAAGCTGATTTTCCTCTTATTAAATAACAACCCACTTGCCATTGGAACAAGAGAAGTAATCGGAGATTTGGAAATTATTCAAAGAAAAGATAATGAACCTCTTTGCATTCCATACAAAGTAGAATTGGCGGACGTTAAACTCGACAGGCTACTGAAAGATATAACGGATTTATTGGAGCAACTCCGGAAGGAAGATTACTATCTAATGGACTCTGACATAACACAGGATTTTGCAGGAGACTTTAACAAGGAGGAAATGATTAATTATTTAACTAGCAGCTTTAACTTTTGCATCCAAGGAGAGTACAAGAGAATGTGCAACAATATTTTAAATAGTGATAAAACAGTTGGCATAGATTGCCTCACGTGGCTTACATCTAACGCAAGGGTTGAAATATACAACAAGTTCATTTGTCAAATAACCAGTACTGGAGTTAACAAGAACATTGGAAACCATATGATAGATTTCGTCAACTGCCAGACGCGAGATTGAAAGGAACGTTCTCTTCTGCATTGGCCAAGAAGCACGGTATTACCAGATTAGAAGCTACGATATATAACTACTGAATTGGAAATTTCCATGGAGAAGGCTACAGTCATTTAGAATATTGCATAACTCTGCTACAAGATGGTAAGTTGTACTTCCAAAATTCTCCGTTGTACTCTGTTTCGATTGCAAAAATGTGGACAAAGTTGACCGAGAGTCTACAGAACAGTTGTTGTCTTGTGTTTAACAATATGCTGCAATATGTTTATTGGGGTAACAGCAATACAAGAAAGTTGACGGGATTATGAATAAATTTACCAAAAGAATCCGACGCAAGGGAGAAGTTTATAAATTACATTCTCTCTGCATGCAGCTTTAATTGCCTCCCTGTTAACGATATAGAAGTTGTAGAAGAAAAGGAGAACAGAGACAATGTTCGAATTATACAAAACTGTTACATTAAAGCTGGAGAGACTTACTATTCTAGGTCTAGCACCCCATTTTCTACTAGACCGGAGGAATCGACATACAGGACGCTGGACTAATCTCTACAGATAATTTGGTTGACCGTATTTTAAGGAAGAGAACTGATAAAACATACAACAAACTTTCTCCTTATAAGATTAAAGAAATCGACCCTCTGTCGCAACCTTACATTACAACGACAAGGAAACGAAAACAGAAATTGGATGAGCTAGATACCAAGAGGCAAAAGCTGGATTTTCTCGAAAAGACAACTGCAATAAAGGAAGCATATAGAGGTCTACTGGAAAAAGAATAGAAGGTCATACAATTAAGGGAGAGATTATAAAACTATTTTTATAGCTATTGGGTGAACCTAGACCCAGCAGGTGTGTATAAAGTGTCGGCGTTTAGCATAAACAATAAAAACAAATATACTTATGTTGATGTGTTAGCGGAAAAGGATGGCATAAAAAATGTCTACCTCTTAAAGGGTTACTACAAAAATATATTTATAAGTGTTCACAACAATAGAGCTGCTCTGATTGCAGATGGTTATATTACAATACTTTATAACAATGGTATGGATATAATATGTTTGCCTACAGAAGAAACGTTTGTAACGTTTACTACCAATGGTATTACGTCTTACCAAGGTAACACATTCGCCAAGATAGAAAATTCAAAGTTTCGGCAACCCCCACCCCTTCTCGTACGCGTTTCTGCTATAGCATAACTACGGCAAGTATTATTTTTTAACCCTTAGTATTCGATTTTCGCTGAAACTCTTAACATGGTAAGCTCCAAAATGTTACTTCCCGTAGTTATGCTATCGCAGAAACGCGTGCTAGAAGGGGTGAGGGTCGCCGAAACTGCTTCGCCGGAAGTAAAGTAATATGGTTTTCTTACCTATATGAAGACCGTAATCACATTTGAAGATTATGAAGAATGCCTTGATACCTTCCCACAGAAAACAGTTTCCCAAAATCTAATTCGTGCCGAGAAACATCTGGTCCATTCAATTATCCAAAATAAAGTAGCACTTAGTCCGGAAGATGACAAACGCTATATTGTTCATGGTTCCGATGAAATTTTACACTGGGGGCACTACTAGATTGATGGTGCTATGGATGTTGATCCAGCCTTTTGAATACACATTTACATATTTTACATGTTTTTATCTATTTTAATTATTCATACATTTAGAATAACGATGTAATTTATTAGGTTACTAATATTATTAGATATCGAAATATCCAGCTGTATATCGAATTTTTGCCCATTTTATATGCGATAAAAATGTTTGTTTATTTAGATGTTCTTATTTTACCTTTACCACCTCCCTACCCACAAATAAAGCTTAAATTCTCATGACTTACTCGACGCTTAACAAATGACTCATACAAGATGGCATTAGCATGGTGGATGCGTACAAGATGGCCACCTCTGATTGACGCATGCGAAGATCGAAATTGCGTGAAAAATTACCACGATGGACCTTGGCGATTTACCATGTTAATTTACATGAGGAATGGTCTAGAACTTGCCTAGCTCCTTTATTAATACTAATCGGGACGTTAATTTTTTCCATTACGGGTATGGAATAGTCCGGTTTGTGGGTTGTTGTTTCCAATTCTATTCACGATACTAGGTTCTCACCAATAAGACGACACTCAAATTCACACTGTTAGGACTTGTATCAGAAGAAGATTATCCGCTGGAATAAATATATAGAACAAAAAATTGTAGAACGGCAAACTCCAGTTTTTTAAACTGATTATATGTTTGATAATATGTATCGAGATATATGTTCTTCTTCTAGAGGTCCGTCAAAGTGAATAATTCATGCTAAGTTGTATTTTAGCAAAAATTGGTTGAAATTTTGAACTACTTCTTCTCCCCTTATCTTAATTCCAATAATTTTGTATTGCAGAATTTAATAAGGCAATATAAAAAGAAAAAATGTATTTCTGTAATAATTGCATGCAAAGAAAGGTTTTTCACAAAGAATAATTATCGTTTCTATTTCTTCTACAGGCTCATAATTAAGATAGTTGTCCAAAAAATAAATTTTTATATAAACATTATTTTTTAGACGATTTTTCAATGATCTGGGAACTAATATATTGAGATCATCTGATTGTTGTTGAAGTACAATCTCCACTAACGATGCTATTGTAATCCTGAAAAATTCCTATTTTCTTGAGAAAACTGTAATTTATTTATATGAGGCACATTAGAAATTATTTAGATGAACCATGTGAGGCATTCCCAATACTCATAGAATTCATGTACATGGCAGCTATATTTGATTATATTCGTATGCAAATAGCAAGAGCTTGCCGAAGAGATGAATTGTATAATACCATCTCGAGAGACATAAGAAAATGCCAAGAATTCTTAGTTGCGGAAATTCCGAAACTTGTAATATTATATATACAATGAAATATTTTCTAGGGAATTACATCACTTCTAACAAAGCAAAACGTAAAAATATATTTTTAAATTGTCGATAGGTGAAAGCAGTAGGCAGGTGTTGAGTAAAAATTAGTGGAAGTTCGAAAAAAATTTGTCCAAAGTGATACAGCATCATTATCAGCAAGTACAGTTCATTCAAACTCACTTCAAAATAAAATGATATAATATGATCAGGTACATGTAACCGACCATAGGTTGGAACATCATATAAGTGAATACTTCTAGCATTAGTTCCCAAGTTATTACATAAATAATTTTTTCTACACCCGTGTTATAACAATGCACTTATATGCCCATAATCCGTTCCATAATGATATCCATTACGATACAGATTTTTAATCAATAGAAACCCATAATTTTTCAATCAAACATGCTGTACATTTGACGTTTATCCTGGGTTCCTATGTAATTATTTTAGATGCCAAAATCAGTACGTATTCAATTTTTGTGGATACCTAACTAAACTAAGATAATTTATCTTAATGTCTGATATCAGCGATGTAGAAGAATTACCATCGACTCCTCCACACATATCGGAGAAAGCAGAAAATGCAGCTCAAAATATTTTGCCCCAAAAATCTAAGAAAGTGTACGAAAAACTTCATCAACGGTTTATGGACCGGAGAAATACAAATAAGATCTCGACATTCTCCGAAAATGTTTTAATTGCTCATTTCCAAGAATTGATGGAAACTATGAAATCATCTAGTACATGGACACATTCTTCAATGATAAAAACGTTGGTAAATATAAACCATGATATAGACATTTCTAAATATAAGAGACTACAAGATTTATGAAAGCGAAAGTCCGAAGGATATGTAGGAAAAAAAGCAAAAATACTTTCACCTGAACAAATAAAAAAAATTATCTACGAAGTACTCAATGAATGGTTTTTATTTTTAAAACTAAGTATCTATCTAGCATTGCATTTTTGGAAAAAATTCATGATTACATTCACCATTCGACTCATGCATGATAGGTATATTTCATTAATTCCGAGCAAACTCATAAACCGAACTCGTGGCCGAGCTGGTTAAGGCGCTCAGTTTGGACTAGACTGCAGTATGAGTTCCGCATTTCTTTTCTTTTTTTTCATCTCTCTATTTATTGTTGTTGTTTGTTTTTAGGTAGCAATGATTTTTGGAAGAATGGGAGCATGTCGAAGGCATGAACTACATGACCTAAAATATGAAAATGTCAAAGATATGAATGGAACCTTAATTGTTAATGTGATAGAAACTAAAACAAAAGTACAACGAACATTAACGATTACCGGCGAATACTACGAAATAAGTAAAAAATACATGAATCTACGGCCCAAAATTTGCCCCACCCCATCTTTTTTCGTTAATTATTTAAATGGAAAATGCACAATTTAAAACATTGGTATTAATAAATTTGGTGATATAGGGAAGAAAATAGCAACATATTTAAATCTACCTGATCTGAATTTATATACAGGGCATTGTTTTCGTAGGACATCTGCAACCGTATTAGTAGATGCCGGTGGTGATATTACTACATTTAAGCGTCATGGTGGCTGGAAATCCAATTCAGTGGCAGTTGGGTACATTGAAAATTCAGTTCAGAATAAAATCAGCATTTCCAATTATTATATGGGGAATATAAATACAAATGAAATGTTTATAGTTTTCTTGTATCTATGGCAATACCAATCCCCGAGGTATTAGTTACAATTTTGTAGGTTTTTTAATAGGAATACGAATAATTACTGTTACCTATTGTGTCCAATAAAAATATTAAATTTATGGTTTTTGATTATATATGGGGTGTAGAAAAAGCAGCGTATGCAACTCTCATGTAATGGTTAATTCACTAGCATAATCCATACGACACTCGCCTTCGGCTCGTTTCGTGTCACGGTTAATGCTCGTGTATTAATAACCATCATTACATGATCGTTTCATAATATACTTCTACCGACTGTGTTCGTTCTACATGACAGTAGAACTTATTAACTTTTCTCAAATTATTGGAAGTGAGAAAAAATTATTTCCAAAGTGATACAGCATCATTATCAGCAAGTATACTAAATTCAAATTCACTTCAAAATGAAATGATATAATATGATCAGACACATTTAACCGACCGTAGTTTGGAACATCATATAAGTGAATACTTCTAGTATTAGTTCACAAGATATTACATAAATAAGTTTACCGACTGTGTTTGTTCTACATGACAGTAGAACTTATTTAATCTTTTTTCAAATTTCAAATTTGAAATACCTGATATTTCAGAAGGAATATCTCACGGTCTTTGTGAAATTCAATGTATCATTAATAATTTGAGATCCATGCGTGAATTATTTTACTAACGCCTTCGGTCTAACTCCAAATAAACATGGCTAAAATTTTTCACAGAAAATGACCATGAATGGAATGGAAGTTGATAGTACAAAACAATTAACTGGCTAAAGAATTTTTTTCTTTAAGTAGAATAATAAAGTTTGTCATGTATGGGCAACCATTAATTAAGGTGTTAAATTTCTCATAAACCACTGTGGACACTAATGGTGACATCCACCAATACGCAACATTTTTTTTGTATCCACACACTTGTCTAGACTGAATGTTGCCGTCATCTTCAGTGGTAGGTATCGATTTCCATCATTGAGTAGTCGTGAAGCCTTTATCAAGAGTGACTGCTCGTCACTCGGGCCATGTCACGTCTCGACTCCGCCCTCTTTAATATCTTTCTGCGCTAGACGACAGACACTCTTATACCGAAAATTTCGTCTATTTCCTCTGCCCGAAATTCTAGATTTTCTAATTAATTGAAAAGTATATTATCTACGGGCAAAGTATGCATACATTTGCCATATAATTCATATATGATATTGCAGTTGCAGCATCAATGATAATTTTCCATGTATTTATTGAAAATATATTCAGTTCAGAAGAATAAAAGTTGTAACTTTTGTAAAAATATTTCTAAAATTGAACGTTGGTCATATGTGGTTTCGATATTTCGGAAAGAGAATCAATGTCACCACCGGTGATTCATTCCATGCAGGTGTGGGGGTCGATGATTGAGTTTCATCCGCACTGATGCCCTGAATCTCGAATCGAGGCGTTATTCTTGACGTCGTTCCCAACGTCATGCATAGGCAAGCTTTTGAAAGCTCTATTTGCGAATAGTTCCCAGAATGATGTTCTCAAGGACCGTTACTAAAATCATCAAATTGTATCGTCCTCACAACAGCGTCAGTTGACGTTACAATACAAATGGCATTTGAATATGTCAAATGTGAGGGTGCATCCAGATGCTACGTAGGGCGCGTTTTATGCGATCATATGCTTTGATCTGGTAAATAGTCGGGTCGTTCAGATGCTAGCGGTAAATTTTATCAATCGTCCAACCATTTTACCCAGTCGACACATCGGTAGAAATTGACCCGCATGCGCTTTGCATTTTATAATGCATGATTGAGAAGTTTGGGTTATGTTTACGAAATTACAAATAATAAATTAATATTCAACGAGACATTTTTTTCTACACCTACATGTATATTATCAATTTTCTGCACAATTTACAGAATGGAAACCTAGGCCATTTCGGTTAACTGGCGTAGTTTTCAAGAAAAAATATTCTAGTTAAATGAGTAATTACAGTGATGAATCAGAAATCAATAAATATTACTCCATCAGATATTCGTTTAGCCGCAAAGGAGACGTATAACACACATCATTACCCCAAAAATTAAAAAGTATATATGAATTTTGTTACAAAAAGTTCATGTAATGAACTCTGGTAAACGGAGTTAAAAATATTATCAGAACAAGTTATCACTGCATATATGAATGGAATATCGAGTAAAAACAAGCTCCAACCCTTTGGACAACATATTCCATGTAAAGAAGAATGATAAATATTGAAAGTAACATTGACATTTCAACTTACCCTAAATTGCGTTGATTTCAAATAAGTTTGTGATGGATCAGTCTGTTAACGTACGTCTCTAACTGTATACAGAAGAGAATATAGTTGGTTCAATCCCCGCTTCATGCGTTTATTCTTATTGCTGATATTTGTATTACAAATAGCAATTTTCATAAAATTTTAGTTAGTGTTCATTTTTTGAATTTATGGAGGACGTTCTCGTCAAAAATTGAAAATTCACATTATTGTCTACATATTGAAACAAAGCATCTTTTCGCTGAATATATTTGCTGTTTATTAATACATTGTCATCAATGGCCTGTTACAATTTATTGTATGTGAAACAAATTGTTATTATGGGAGTTCGGCCCTGACCGAATACAGAGAATCTGTGTTCAATGTGGGCTCTGATTATTTCCAAAGTTGCTAAGTGTTAACAAAGTAATAATTGTGAATTTTGTGCAGGGATACTTTTACAACAGTAAGTGCATTTGCTGGTATCTTCAAAATTAAATTATTGACAACAAAGTGTACGATATCTGTGTATTAAACAATTTCAGTTTCATACATTTTATATTGTTATTGATAAGTAACCGGTCTCATTAGCTGGATAATTACTATCGCAGGCCCATACACCTGTTTTATCAGGTGACAGGGCCGTATTATTATTTTTTGGACACTTCATCATGAACCCCAACCAAAATGTTTCAACTCTTCCACATTCTCAGTCTAGATCAGATATTTCCCGAACCTATTCATCAGCAGCTTCAAGCCCCATCTTCCCTTCAAAAGAACAAGCAATCGTCTTCAGTGCATTAGAAAACACTCGTCTTCAAGATTACCTAATTCCTCTGGGTAGTATAATCCAGCCAAAAAACATAATCTTTTCATCCCGGTTATCAAACAATCGGATATGCATGTATCTGTCCAATAAACAACTAGTAGAAACTTTCATGAATAACTATGGACAAATAGAAGTTAATGGAATGGTAGTCAGTGCTAGAAAACTAGTATCACCAGCAGAAAGAAACGTTCTCTCAAATGTGTGCCCATCTATACCTCATGATATACTGATTAATGAATTACAAAAAATTGGTTTAGCCCCTGTTTCACCCATGACATTCCTGAGAATCGGTGCATCTCTACCGGAATATACTCACATATTGAGTTTCAGAAGACAAGTATTCGTCAGCCCACACAACTTACAGCTTCCAGATTCATTTATACTTGATTTCGACAACACTTCATACAGAATATTCATTTCTCAAGACAATATAGTCTGCTACAATTGCAAAAAACAAGGCCACATAGCATCTCAATGTTCTGAACCTATAATACAACCTACACTACTTCCAAATGAAATTCCTTCAGCACCGTCTCAAACAAATACAATAACGCAACCAACAAATACAAAAGCTGTCTCTGATAATCCACAAATACTTACAACTATGGAAACTTCTCAAGCAATCGTCGATATAAGCCAATCAAAACGAAATTTTGACGAAATCGTTTCACCTGAAGTGAGTCCACCCATCACACAGTGCAAAGAATTCCCTGTACCAAAAAATAAGTTAAAAGCAAAGAAGCCAAAGTTCAACTCTAACTCAAAAAATGAAGATAACAACTTAAACATAATACAATCACTTGAACCAGCCAAAACATTTATCGAAAACCAGTCTCCTCCATTTGTGCTCAATTTCGATCAACTAACTCTTTTGCTAAGCAGTCTAAGCGGATCTTCAGATCCCATTAGTATTATAAAAGAGTACACTACAGATATTTTAGCACTGACTAGTATGCTACGTCTAATATATCCTCACGTAAAAGACAAATCAACGAAGCGCAAACTAACTTTACTTAAAAAGAAAATTTTCGCTCAGCTCGGTGGTAATTTCTCAGATGACGAAAGCGACGCCTCTCAGTTAAGCCAGAACTAACATATACAAATTATTTCCTCAAATTCACATCAATACTACAATGGAATATTGATGGATTTTTCCATCGCCTTGCTATGCTTCAACTCATTATTGCTGAACAAACTACGGACATAGTATGTCTGCAAGAAACCAACTTAAACCCTCAAAAAATATACAACTCTGTATCATTCAAATGCTTTCGAAAAGATAGAGTCGCAACCAACAATATATCGAGTGGTGGCGTAGCAACATTAGTTAAGGACACATTAGAAGCAAGTTTATTTCCCGTAACAACTAACTTGGAAGCCATAGTTGTTAAAATTAAATCAGACAATGTTTATTTTATTTGTAATCTTTATCTACCGTCAAGCACTCCTACAACGTACAACGAACTAAAAGATTTGTTTAGCCAGATACCGGCTCCTCGCATTATAGTAGGAGATTTTAATAGTCACAACATTATATGGGGCTCGTTTCATACTGATGCTAGAGGGAATATTGTAGAAAAAATCATATCGGACCTTCAGCTTAATTTTCTTAACGATGGCTCTCCAACAAGATTTAACGTCAACACTGGGAACTCATCAGTAATTGATTTAAGTTTGTGCGACCCCCAACTTACTCCTCGCCTTTTTTGGGAAGCCCTTCAGTACACATACGGCAGTGATCACCATCCTATTCTTATCAAGAACTCAGCAGCCCTGACTCACGAAAGTTTTGTTCCGAAATGGAAAATAGGTTCTGCAAACTGGACAGAATTTGAATCCCACATCAACCACGAAATGCTGGAATAAACGATGACCGATGACATTGATGAATCCTTAAATAATTTCAACAGCATTATTCTAAAAAGCGCAGAACTCTTTATAGGTAAAACTATGAGGACAAACAAAAAACGAACACCTGTACCATGGTGGAATACGGAATGTCATACGTCTATTCGTGCCGCCAAAACAGCACTCAATAAGTACAAGAGGCACAAGACAATCGAAAATAAATTAGATTTCAAAAGGCTCAAAGCGAAGGCACAGCTTATCATCAAAACAGCTAAGAAAACATCATGGTCAAAATATGTTTCCGAAATAAACAGCGCCACTCCCATCAGTGAAGTATGGAAAAGAATAAGAAAAGTTTCAGGACTAAAGTACACACCAGTATTATCTCGAATGAAGATTAACGATGCAGTCACAACCTCTCCACAGCTAATGGCCGACGCTTTAGCCAATCACTTCAAAAGTTTGTCTTCAAACCGTAATTATGATAATACCTTCCTTGAAAACAGATTAGTGGTGGAAAATTCGGAGCTACTTCAAGACGAAGACGAAAACTCTCCACTAAACTTACCCTTCTCTATGGAGGAACTTGAAAATGCACTTTATAGCATGAAAGATGCTAGTCCTGGACCAGATGATATCCCAGTCACATTTTTAAAACACCTTCCTGAATCTGCGAAAACCCTCCTTCTCCAACTATTCAACTGTGTCTGGGAACATAATAAATTTCCTTCAATATGGTCAACGGCATACGTTCTACCTTTCCTGAAAAACCAAAAGTCAAGTCTGGAACCTGACTCGTATCGACCTATAAGTTTAACCTGTTCAATGTGCAAGTTAATGGAGAAAATGGCTAATTACAGATTAATGTGGACCTTGGAAACATCAAAATGTCTAATATCCGAACAAAATGGTTTTAGACAAAATCGATCCGGCATCGATAATATTCTCGAACTGGAAAGTGATATCCATGAAGCACTGTCGATTAAACAATCATGTATATCTATATTTTTTGATTTGAAAAGAGCATTTAACACATGTTGGAGATTTAATATAATAAAAGAACTCCACTCATGGAATATTCGTGGTAAGTGCCTCAGATTTATTAGTAATTTTCTTAAAGACAGATCATTTCAAGTAAGAGTCCATAATTCTTATTCTGAAAGTCAAATTGAAGAAAACGGAACTCCTCAAGGCTCCGTACATAGCCCAACACTGTTTCTAATAGCTATAAATAAGATTATCAAAGATATGCCAAAACCTCTCAAGGCTCGCTTATACGCAGATGACCTGGTAGTTTATTGTAAAGGCAAAAATACCACTTTGATGACAAAGATATTTCAATCCTTTCTCACACAATTAGAACAATGGTCTCAGCACACCGGCTTCAAATTCTCAGTTTCAAAAACAAACGGAGTACTATTTTCTAAAAGGATTCCAGAATCTTATCCAAAACTCATTCTATACGATGAAGTTATTTCATTCAAGCCATCTGTTAAATTTCTCGGAATGTGGTTGGACCAAAAACTTTCTTGGAAAGAACATATAAAGCAAACCATATTATCATGTCATAAAAGGCTAAACATAATGAAGACATTAAGTAACAAACACTGGGGATCTGATTATAATATGCTGCTAAATATCTACAAAAGTTTAATAAGATCTAAAATAGACTATGGATCAATTGCTTACGCCTCTGCATCTAAAACAACATTAAAATTACTTGATACTGTTCACAATCATGGGCTTAGAATTGCTCTTGGAGCTTTTAGAACAACTCCTGTTGATAGTATTCATAGTGAAACGGGTGAACCTCCTCTACATTATCGAAGAATGTATCTAACACTATCACATGCTACCTCAATTGCATCGAATAAAAACAAGCCCCTTTATAATAACACATTCACCAATAAATATCTACATCACTTCAGCAATAAGCCCCAAACAGCTAAACCTTACTACGAAAGGATAAGAATATTCCTAAATAATTTGGACATTCAATTTCCTCCTGTATTTCCTGTGGACTTGGATCATCCTCCACCCTGGACCATCAAAACCCCTAGCGTTAATACAACACTAAGTATATTTAACAAAAACGAAGTTAACTCAGCAACATTAAGGGATAAATTTAATTTAATTTTGGAACAACAATACAGTGATTGCAATAAAATATACACTGATGCATCAAAATGTGAAACAGGGGTAGGGGCTGCCATTGTAAATTCGGGGAATATTTCCCAATACAGACTTCCTCCCAGCCTCAGTATTTTCTCTGCTGAACTTTTTGCTTTAACAAAGCTCTCCAACTCGCAAACTCGCTGACATTTTCAAACAGCCTCATTCTTAGCGACTCCCTCAGTGCTTTAAAAAGTTTGCAGCAAATATACCAACAAAACCCTATTGGAAAACTAATAAAGGCTGAATTACTGGAAGCCGAGTTGAATTCTAGAAGCGTTAAGTTTATATGGATACCATCGCATATTGGAATCAAAGGCAACGACAAAGCAGACGCTAGTGCGCGTGATGCGATCTTTAATATTAATTCGGAAAGTGAGTGTCGAAGCGTTGCTAGTGATTTAAAAGCATTCTTTAAAATGAAAGTGTATAGTGCGTGGGATCGCGAGTGGTCGAATTCCAGTTCAAAACTAAGGGAAGTAAAGAGTAATATATCTCCATGGCAACCTACTACTAAAAATAGGAAAATACAAGTTGTATTAACGCGGCTTCGACTAGGTCACTCAAGATATACTCATTCCTATTTATTCACAAATAGTGAACCCCCGATGTGTACAACGTGTAATGTCGTAGATAGCATAAAACATGTCCTCATTGCATGTCCAAAATACACAGTCGAACGAGCAACAAATAATTTTCCGAACAGTTTGGAAGTTCTCCTCGGAAAAGACTGTCAATATCATAGGCGAATCATAGACTATTTAGAATCTATAAACTTATTGTATAAGATCTAATGTTATTATATTATTGTATTGTCGCTAATAACCTTTTGGTGGATGCGACATGTTTCAATAAAAAAAAAAAAAAAAACATTGTTATTATGACACAACAATGTCAATAACATTTGACAACTTATGTGATATTCAATACATCAATTTTTTTTATTGTTTTTATAAACGTAGCACCTGTTTAAAAATTAGTAGTCGAAAAACAAAAATCTGCAACTAACAAAAATTACTATTTGTAGTTGGACATTACTTTGATGAAAATTATGCTATTATAATACCTCTATGCAAAAATTTCACATATGGTACTATGCTAAATAATAAATTTGGACCAAGTACATGAAAACATGTTCCACTTTAGAGAAAAGCTGCCTACTTGACAGAAAACAGTGAAACATTTTTAACTCAGATAATGTTCAACTGCTCATATATATTTTTATCGGAAAAAGAAAAATACGAGAATTACCTCTCTACCCATTTTATCAATGAAAATCCTCGAAAAGAAAACCTCTGGCAAAATTTTGTACACCATTGCCTAGTAATGCCCACTACTGACACTGGAATGCGTACTACGGACTCAGTACTGTACCAACAATACCCACTATTGCTCTAGTAATCAGTGGCGTAGCTAGATAGTCAGAGGCCCTGGTGCGAAAAATGGTTTGAGGCCCCCTAATAAATTGTACAGTTTTTATCAATTTGAAATATAAATATTTAAAGAAGCAAAGATACTTTATCAGCAATCTTTCACCAGGCACTGCAGTGCAGTGTACAGCAATGCTACTTACTAAAGGTATGTGCACGAGTGTCTTACCTGAGCATATTTCTACAGTTGAGCATTTCAGGAATATACTTGAATAAATAATGTTATTACGTAATGAAACAAAATTAATCGATAGGTTTCTTTATGTATTTATATAAAATATTCAATTGTGGATAAAAATAAAACATTGAAAATTATGTATATGAATTACCGAGAATATTACTCATAAACAAAGGTTGACTTATGTATTAAAAAAAATAACCAGTTTTGTTTATAACATTTTCTAGCCTTATTTTCTGCGTAAAAATCATTAACTCCAGCCAAATCTAGTTTTTGATGCAGTTTCGTTTTCGAATGATATTAGAGATAAATGTCGCAGCCTTTTTCTACGAAATGGGAATCTTTTCTTGCAATTTCACTAGCTTTGCACTTGAACGGTTTGAAGTCACTTCTATAAATTTTCATCTTTGCATACGTCTCTGCTAATGCTCCACATACGTCATCCAAAATGATATCGCATTTTTGTAATGCTTTAAATGCTGATGTCATTTAGTATGCGGTGCATAAAATCGAAAAGAAAAGTGAATTCAAAATTAAGCATTTTTGTTTTAATAATTTCTGCTTTACTTCGCTCCTCTTTACTGGAATTCTTGAGAATTATTTGTGAAAATGCCTTAATGATATCGAAAAACAGAAGTTTTATTGGAGAAATTGTATTGACTCTAGTGAAAAATCTCAACGTTTCATGCTATTTCCAAAAAAATTATACAAATTTTGTAACGTTGCAAAAAAAATTGTAGTTTGATACAACTGCTAACAGCATCATTAACTACCAAATTTAAATTATGAATAGTGCAATGTACGCACTCTGCATTAGACTGAATATCCTAAATTTCTTTCTGCACATCGTTATACATATCGCTCATCACACTGGCTCCATCATACCCTTGACCCACACGTTTTTTAAATAAATATGTTGGTCAATAACAAATGAAGTCACCTGTCTTATTAAATCTGCCGCGTTATGTTGAATGCTGCATGAGAGCCCAGAAACCCTTCTCTCACTTCTATATCCACTGGCTTTCTATTTCCGATCCAGTTATTACAGCATACCTCACAGCAATGCTTAGCTCTTCTACCTTCGATATGCCCTGTGTCGTATCTAATATGATGGCGAAAAACGGTTATGCTCTAATTGGTTTTATCAGATGATTTTCAAGTGTATTTCCCAAGCATTCAATAATTTCATTCTGAATTGTTGGTCTCAGATAGGTTGTGGCTACTAGAAACAAAAAAGCATTATTTTTAATGAAAATTATTGTTGAATATATAATCTTAGAGATTTAATCGAATAAAATGGAAGAATAAATGAGATGGAAACAAAATTTAACAATTAAACAAAAATACCTTTGGACATATCAAAAACTTGTTGCAATATTTGATCACATCGGGTGGGAAGTTGAACAACAGATAGGCACTTTCCAAAGTGCCCTTCCTCACTTAAGTTCTCTCGATATGATCTAAAAGCCAAATAATCCTCTGCTATAGAAAGTATGACATTGAATAATCTTCGAAGAACCTTTTTCTAAAAAGACTGATCTTTACTAATTTCATCTTCAGGCTCCTCATCAATAGTATCATTTTTTCACCAATATTCATACACAACACATGCATTCACATGACCATTCACGAAATTGTGTTATTTAATTCTTTCTGATAAATGTTTCCTATCACGAATGCCTGTACACCGCATATTTTTCCATTGAGAAGAAAATAACCAGCAGTCTTGATAGTAGACAGAATCTAGTATTTTAGAATAATACTTCCAAAACCGATGAACTGATCTATATTTAGAAGTTGAAAGGTAGGAAGATTTGGTAGACGACCTTCCGAAAAGGGCCTGAAGGCTGTAGGTGCTCTATATTAAAAATTGGGCGTTTTTCATTCGTACTTAACATTTTTAGCATATGTGCGTCTTTATTTAAGTGGCATTCTATATAGAAGCGTGTAGTTTTTGCTGTTTTAGAGTTCTCACAATAATTCGATGCTAATCAAACAAGTATTGTATGTATAATTTCTTTGAAATATTCAATTAAGTTGTAATGTTACGTTTAAATGAATAAGAAAGCAAAATATTAACCCTTTCTCCTTTCAAAAAAAATTGCATTTGATTATTCTACATTAAATGAACAAGTATTTCGTTTTGTATTCGATAACTTTGAGAACGCCAAAATTATATTAATAATAAAAGTTGTTTCGACTACAACCACGCAGATGTACTCAAATTTTAATATTGAGTTGACTATCTACCCGTATAAAAAGGTTATCTATGTTCAGTGTATGTCTACATTATCTTCAAGTAGTTTAATACATTTTTCCTTTTCTGTACAACGATATTTACTGTTAATGTATAATTTGGTTGAAAAGCTTAATTATAAATATATTTTCTTTAAGTTCTGTGTTGTTATTGACAGCATAGGATATATATATATATATATATATATATATATATATATATATATATATATATATATATATATATATATATATATATATATATATATATATATTCCTTTCTTGAAATTCTGTCTGTCATGCATGCATATGTCGTCCAGATGGAGATGTTTTTTTTACTAGATTTCTTGTTACAGGTAACACGTGTTTGTAATTTCTATTATTCTCCAGCTTCTAATTCCCAATCAATGCTTAATATCTTATTCAGGAACTTCACATTACGATTCCGTACCACATCAACTGATTATTCAATTTGGAATGACTCTTTCATTTGTACCATAGCCTCCAATAACATGTAATTTTTTATATATTGTATATATCTTCGTAGAAATTATTATTTTAATAGCCTTATACTAGCTATTTCGAATTAATATATGGAATAACTCACTTCTTTGTACAATAACTTAATTCTCTCTTCTTAAATTCTTCAACCATTTTAGTTTTCTAATCTCCGACTTCCATCATTCTTCCAAAAATCAACAACCATCCCGCCTTTATATTTTTCGTTGCTATCCGAAATCATAAATATCTTGATTTCAGATTCATTTTCTAATTCCTAATATATAATTACAAACCATAAAATTCACATCTTTCTTGACTCAATAAATATAGATTTCTATGGTTCTGCTTCTTTTTCAATTTATAACCTTATTCCAGTCAATTTATAAAATGATTTTTTTGACATTTCTGACATTATTTGATATATATATATATATATATATATATATATATATATATATATATATATATATATATATATATATATATAACCAAATCTCTCTAAATGTTAAATAATTAAATTATTACATGTTTATTTACTATAACTATTAATAATGTTCAATGAATATTTTTAGAATATGGATTACATGTTTCTTTTAATTAAGGAATTTTGATTACTTACAATGGATTTTCGATATGCTTCTTAAATGAACTACTGTGTTCAAAGGTAAGTCTTATCCTTTTTATTCAAATTTCTTATTACTATTGCTCATATATTGTATTCCATTATGAATAGCTTATTTCATCAATAAATTCTTTTGGTATCATATTAAAGATATTCAATCAAATGTTCCAAACTTCAATATATTTGTGAGAGTGAGAATTTCAATTATACTTCCACCTAAGTAGTGAAGAACTATCTCTTCTATATATATATTTTTTTACTTTTATAAGGTAATAGATATTATGTATCCTGATCAAAATAGGGGCTAATAATTCTCTAACACTTAACAGATGATGTATATATGCTCCAGAATATTTTGTACATGTAAGACATATACAGTCTTTTAAATACTGCATTAAATCTTCTGTATATTGGAAATATTTTCATTAACCGCTACTGGTTTATATAATTCTGTGCAGTATGCTGATATGAGTTATATTATTTTAGTTTCTGTGTTCTTGAATTATGTTCAAATCCCCTCAAATTTGAATTTTAAGAGTTCTCAATACCTTGAGATCTTCTTCACATTTAAATTTCCAATTTAAAATTAATTCTTTTTTTTCTGGAGGCAAATCTAAATTTGTGTATTATCCTTCTTTCATTATGTTCTTTGAATACGGCGATTAATTTCCCAAACTATTATTATATCTCTAATACCTATCATATATCTACACTAAATCTAACTATTTATAAATTAGTAACATAATATTATCTATTAAATAATTATCAACATATCTCAAAATTATCTTGAATCAAATTAAACTATTATTCCTAATTTCCATAAAACTTCTTAAATCTACTATATCTATTGAAATTTCACGTGACGTACTGTTATTTGTTATTATAAAATTCCCTATATACATGTTGATCAATTTCTTCTATGATCTGTAATATTTCAACTCTCTTTTATTCCACTCTGCCTAAACAACTTACATGGAACTGGATATAATTTTACTTTAACATTTCTCAGTATTCTTCTCCTTTATTACATCCATATTTTAGTTAAGCAACCCTTAGTTCCTTCGAAATTCTTTTGTTATACGTCTTTAATAATTCATTTATAACTTCATAATATTCTTCATTACAATCTGTCCAATTACCATTACTTTTCACATCTTCTATTTATTCTATCTCACACTCATAATGGTTAGCCAGTCTTATTTCTTTTTCAATCAATCCTTCATATTTCATCATCAAACTCTTCACTTTCTCTTCATATTCCTTATTTCCACTCACTAACTCCAATTCTACCATAATTCCATTCCTCTTTATATTCCATAACTTCCTATTATCCTCTTCAATTGCCAATACTTCCATATTTACCTCCTCAAATTCAATTATTTTACCATTTAATTCTATCTATCTATTCAACATCAATTATTTCCTTATATTTCATCAATTCATCAATAACTATGTCTGTTTCTAACTTCTTCATCGACTATGCTTACATATCAACTTCTTTTTCATCCTTTAATTCAATCTTTTGTATCATATATTTGCCTAGTTCATATAACTTCCGTCCGTTTGTTCCTATAAATGTAATCATTTCATCCTGTCCATCTATTTTCTTGCTTAATTTCATTTCTATTTTCATTATCATATCTTCTATCAAAGTTTCTAAAATTTCTTCTATTCTCACAATACTTGTTGTCATAAAATTTATCTCCATTTCCATATATTCGTTTTTTATTTCTGTAACTTCTATTTCCATTTCCATAATTCATATCAACATGTCTATCATTTCTTCTATTATCAATCCACGTTCATATAATTTCTATTTAAATATGTTTTTAAATATTACTTGTTAATCATAAACCTTTTATGTACACATCGTTTTATATCCATTGTTTAGCATGTACAATTCCTTTTCGTTTTCCAGATTTCGTTCCCATAATTCTGTCATATAATTCAATTTTATTTTCTTTTCCTAAACTTCGTCTTATTCTCTTCTCTTATTGTTTGATTCCCTATTGGTTTCTGTAACTTCTTTCTGTTCACCACCATAATTTTTTTAATTTTGAAGTCCCATATCTCATCAATTTCTTCCCATGAATGCATTGAAATTTGCATCTCAAATTCTTCCATCTCATTGAAGTTGCTTTATATTATTTTCATATCCACCATAATCTCAATTCGATTTCTTTCATTTTCAATTCTCTTAATAAATACTCTTGGATCAATTATTTTTATGTTTCTCTTAAGTTTCACTCTGATTTCGCCATTCTCTGTGTAAATCATTGGTTCTTCAATTAGTCTTATGGTTTCATCTATTTCTTCCTTAGTTTCTTGTAATCGTCTGTTCATTTCTTTTAATTCCCAATTAACTAATTTCTCTATACTTTCTCTCCTTTTTTTACACGTTCCCGTTTGTTCTTCCATCCTTCCATTTAAGTCATTAAATTTCTTATTTAAATTCTGCTCATACATTTGCATTATTTCCTCATTTGTTTGTTCTTGTACTTTTAAAGACTGTATTTCTTCAATTGTATTCTCATTTTGTTTCTTCACTTCTACTTGAATTGCTTCTGATACATTTTCTTCTAAACATCTTCCTAGTTTTTGAACTTCTTCTTCTACCTGTTTTTCAATTGTTTCTCTTATTTTAATTCTATGTTCCTGAAGTTCTACTCTCAAATTCGTATTTTCTTCTTTTATATCAATTTTAATTTTATCTATCTGTTTTCTAAATTCTTCATTTTCCTCCCTAAGTTTCTTAATTTCCTTCAAACCTTCCATCTTCACCTCTTCTATTTTCTTTTCCATCCTGTTCATGTTTCTATTTAAATCATTCATGTTCCCATTCATCTTGTCCATCTTTCCATTCAAATCTCCCCTCATATTATCTATCTTCCCATTCAAATCTCCCCTCATATTATCTATCTTCCCATTCAAATTAATTAAAAATTCCATTATTTGATCTCCTCTGCTTACACTATCCTGCCTGTCTTGTCTACTATGCTGCTGTTCCCTTGATTCTTCACTTTCTTTATCTATTAAGGTTTGTTCCTCTACATCTGAATCTCCCATTCCACGTCTCCTTTCTTCTTGTTCCTCATCTGATCTACCTTCCAAACCTATTTGTTTTCCGTCCCTAAGCATCATTATCTTTGCCATTTTAATTGTATCTAATTCTGATGTTTTTAAAACCTTCTTATCACGAAAAAATTCTTAATTTGCCCCACGTTCGGCCGCCAAATTTATAATGGATTGTTATAGTTGTATACTTTGCCGACAATACCACTATAATTGTTATATTATCAATTTAATATATTCAATTCTAGTATAGCTAGCTCAGTAATGAAGTAAAGAAAATTTTTTATGTATTTATATGTTTATGTGGAGAGCATGAGGAACTCTTACTACTCTTTGGGATCCAGAAGTGATTTTAACTCTATATCTAAAATATTTTACATATATATGAATCATTCAAATAACTGATATTATGTTTTTTATATTAATTGGTGCGCCTATGTATAGAAACTTTCAATATAGCAATCGATTTTGTCTCACAATTAAAATAGATGGAAATTATCAGTAGAATAATCGATTCCAACTGTCACTCATATCAGTTGAAGTAATATTTATCTGAACATAAACAATAGTTTCAAGAATACCTTTAATACAACAACTATATTATATTGATTAAGAATTATGTATTATAAATTTAAAGTAAGTGATGAACTATCTTAAATACTAATATAATATTGAAATGTCAAACAATAAAATATTTGTTAAATATAAATGGTAAGTACTCAAGTATATGTTATTACCTTTATTTTTTAATGCTTTTAATATGTTTAATAGTTTCAGATACTAATTCTTATTACTTTTATTATAAATGTACATCTCTAACCCGAATGTTGGTACCAACAAAGATAAAAAGAAACACTAACCTCTCAACCACTAATATTCCTTTCTTGAAATTCTGTCTGTTAAAAAACCATGTCATGCATGCATATGTCGTCCAGATGGAGATGTTTTTTTTACTAGATTTCTTGTTACAGGTAACACGTGTTTGTAATTTCTATTATTCTCCAGCTTCTAATTCCCAATCAATGCTTAATATCTTATTCAGGAACTTTACATTACGATTCCGTACCACATCAACTGATTATTCAATTTGAAATGACTCTTTCATTGTACCATAGCCTCCAATAACCTGTAATTTTTTATATATTGTATATATCTTCGTAGAAATTATTATTTTAATAGCCTTATACTAGCTATTTCGAATTAATATATGGAATAACTCACTTCTTTGTACAATAACTTAATTCTCTCTTTTCAAATTCTTCAACCATTTTAGTTTTCTAATCTCCGACTTCCATCATTCTTCCAAAAATCAACAACCAACCCGCCTTTTTATTTTTCGTTGCTATCCGAAATCATAAATATCTTGATTTCAGATTCATTTTCTAATTCCTAATATATAATTACAAACCATAAAATTCACATCTTTCTTGACTCAATAAATATAGATTTCTATGGTTCTGCTTCTTTTTCAATTTATAACCTTATTCCAGTCAATTTATAAAATGATTTTTTTGACATTTCTGACATTATTTGATATATATATATATATATATATATATATATATATATATATAACCAAAACTCTCTAAATGTTAAATAATTAAATTATTACATGTTTATTTACTATAACTATTATTAATGTTCAATGAATATTTTTAGAATATGGATTACATGTTTCTTTTAATTAAGGAATTTTGATATATTACTTACAATGGATTTTCGATATGTTTCTTAGATGAACTACTGTGTTCAAAGGTAAATCTTATCCTTTTTATTCAAACTTCTTATTACTATTGCTCATATATTGTATTCCATTATGAATAGCTTATTTCATCAATAAATTCTTTTGTTATCATATTAAAGATATTCAATCAAATGTTCCAAACTTCAATATATTTGTGAGAGTGAGAATTTCAATTATACTTCCATCTAAGTAGTGAAGAACTATCTCTTCTATATATATAGTTTTTACTTTTATAAGGTAATAGATATTATGTATCCTGATCAAAATAGGTGCTAATAATTCTCTAACACTTAACAGATGATGTATATATGCTCCAGAATATTTTGTACATGTAAGACATATACAGTTTTTTAAATACTGCATTAAATCTTCTGTATATTGGAAATATTTTCATTAACCGCTACTGGTTTATATAATTCTGTGTAGTATGCTGATATGAGTTATATTATTTTAGTTTCTGTGTTCTTGAATTATGTTCAATATATATATATATATATATATATATATATATATATATATATATATATATATATATATATATACAACAATAAATAGATTCATGGGTAATTCACGCAAAAATAAAAAGGGCTACTGAAACAGAGTGGTAACCGCGAACATGCATGTTTCTGGCTCATTTGCTGCTTCAGCACGGTATAACCAAATGAGGATGTGGAATTAGGGAGCAAAGATGTTAATCGAAATATGGGAAAACACAAAACAACGGATTTCAACAGGGAAACCAAACGCTAATTTGTGCCTTCAATTGGAAGATCCCGAGTTTTCAGGACAACAACCAAGATCGACACGGAGGCGCATATAGCCCCCCTGCCTGAACCTTCCGACTCATAGTAAATAACATAGAAGATGTAGGAATATTGCGTGATACATAAACAACAACAATAACGAGATTCATGGGCAATTCACGCAAAAAGTGAAAGGGCTACTTAAACAGAGTGGTAACCGCAGACATGCATGTTTCTGGCTCATTTGCCGTCTTCAGCACGGTATAACCAAATACGGATGCATGTCCGCGGTTACCACAAGTTACTCTAGAAAGAATACAATGTCCATTTAATAAACAAATAAATTACCTAATCATATTTGAATCACAAAAATTTTTGAAATCACGTAAAATACCATGTCGTAAATCAAATTTATCCACCTTTTCCAATTTTCAACTGACATTCTTCCAAATAATTCTCAATTTATTGACTGAAATTTAATAAGATGAAATTTTTATATATACATAGTTATTTTCCAACTAATTTTATGCTGATCTAAAAAATCGAGAAGGATTACACTTCTGATGATTATTCAATTAAATTTTCAAAATCTTTTGAGATTGAAAAAACTGGGATTGATAAAAAAATTTAATTTGATATTAAGTGAAATTTGAAATTGTGGTCAATTGAATATAACATAAGTCATGTTGCTCTCAATTATCTGTTGAATATATTGAAACGCACAAATGGTAAATTTGAATAGAATAGAATATATTTTTCATCTACTTTCATATACGAGTATCATACATTATACAAAATTTCATATAATACACATATTAATGAGAAACTCCTCAACACTATACAATGTATGCTGTGATAAAAAATAATGAAGTATATTCCCCAATTTCTTTATTGTTCTCATGTTTTTTTCTGTATTCAATATATTACTAAACTTAGTATAGCATATTATTCCAATATGCCTTGGAGAATGTTGCTCTATTTCTAAACGTGAAAATGGTTGGTGTATATCACCCTTCTGTCTAGTGTCACACGTGTGTATGTCTTCGTTTTTTATAAATGAACCTTGATTATCTTCAACAAATTTAATTACTTGGATTATAAATAGACTTGGTAGAGTTAAAATTTCAGCCTTCTTAAAAAATAATCTGCACGTCCTTCTTGGAGTAACACTGTACATAGCTCTCATAGCTTTCTTTTGAACTTCAAAAGTTCTCTCAAGAAAGGATAATGCAACCCAAAACATTAAGTCGTACTGAAGTGTTGATTGTGTTCGTCAATAATAAATGATCTATAATACATTCAGAGAGACATTTTGTCTTAGATTTCTAATGACATAACAACATTAACTTATTTTTGCAATCACCGCATTTATATGGGACTCTCAGCTGAGCTTGGGATCTAGTATTATTCCTAAGAATTTGAATTGATCGACACTCTGAATGGATTTTCCATTAACAAGAAAAAAAGGCTCAATATCAGGCACAAAATTTCTTGGCAAAAAACGCGAAAAATGTGTTTTTGACACATTCAATGTTACACCATTTCCTATGAAATATTTTTTCAGTTCAAAAGATGCTACATTAGTTTCATCAATGAGTTCTTCAAATTGTTGACTCACCATAATAATATTAGTGTCATCGTTAATGAGAGGTTAAACCAATTTTGTTAATATAACTGACGAAGATAATGAAAAATAATGGGCCAAGAATCGATTCTTGTAGCATTCTAGTTTCAGAGGGGATAGGATCAGATGTTGTGTTGTTAACTGTAACTACTTGAGTTCTATTGGACAAATAATATTTTGCACAAGTTTTCCGCGTATTCCAATTCCTTGAAGTTTCATTCCCTAATGATGCACGTTCAAATTTATCAACAAAGTGAAATGATAATATAAGAAATATTGATCCAGGCTCTTATTACCATATTGGTATAAGAGAGGCAGTTAATTACCTCTGTGGAAATATAATTTTGAATAACATAGAATAACTCATTAATATTGATGGCTTGTCAATGGCAAATATACCCAATTTTCTGTTCCCTATATGATAAACCAGCAAATGTTGCAGTTGTTGGTATATATCACGGTTATGTGAAACCTTCGAATGCCAATGATTTATGAGGAGATTTTGTCAAAGACGCAGTGAAACTATCAAATAATGGTATTTTTGTGAATGGTGTATTTACCTTTCAAACTAACAGGGTTTATTGCTGATGCCCCTGCCATATCATTCATTTTCTACACCATGCGTCACACAGGATTTTTTCTCGTGCACAAAATTTATTCAAAAAGTAATGTTCGTGAAAAATCGTCCATGGTTTTCCCAATTGAATTCTGAGGAAAGAGCCAATAAAGATTCCAGAAGAAATAAAAATAATAAAATCATACTGGAACCCCAGCTCTTGAGAATATAACTAACTTCAACATGATAACCGATATGCCCTTGGAGTATATGCATTTGATTTTTCTAGGTGGTATGAAAAAGCTCCTTGTGAGTATATGGGAAACCTCCTTTCAAATTAGCAGTAGCAGTTAGCGAGATGTCCAGTTTGTTAGTGTCTTTTCGAAATCCAATTCCAAGATAATATACTAGAAAGCCCCGCTCTCTTGATGACGTTAAAAGATGGAAAGCTACAGAGTTTAGATTTTTTCCTTTAATATTCTGGACCTAAAGTATTGGAAAACATTATTTCTGAAAAGCAATATCGAAACTTTATATGCCCACACATTGCAATCAGAATATTATGTAATGACACACATATTGCTAATAAGGAATATTTTGAACTTGCTGAATCTCTTTTGATATATTCCGTACAAAATTTTGAAAATCATTATGGTCCAGAATTCTTATCTCATAACATTCATGGGTTAATTTATGTTATAGATGATGTGAACATTTTAAGTAGTCTTGATCGCTGTAGTGCATTCCAACTCGGAAATTTTATGCAGGTTCTAAAATGTTCAGCATAAAAAAAAGAAAACTCAGAATTTCCGAAATGTGGACGGTCTCATAATGATGGTCCCTCTCTAGAGGGTACTCTACACAATTTAAGTTGGTCAGATTTGAGCATTTCATACTAGATGTACGGAAATCAGGTGATAAGTTTTGCTTACTCGAAAATGGATACATTATAAAAGCTTTCAATTTCATAGCTTAGAAGGAAAGTTTTTAGTAGGAGGAGTAGTAGTCGACGAGTGCTCGAGCTGAGAGGTTTGAATTTCAAAGCTCCGAACATACGACAGCTAGCAGAAGGCGAAGCAGAGTATTGAGGAGAGCTATCGGACCGGGGTTGATTTTTAATCAACTGATCCGGCGAGCAGCTCACACAAAGCGACAAAAACAGCGTTATTTACGTAAATATGTTTTTCAACACTGTTTCCGATTTATGAAAATTTTTGGAAAACATTTATTTTTTAAAATCGTAATTTTTCGGATGTTTTAAAGTTCTAATTTTTTACAGAGATGGCGAAGAAAAAAAAGGAGTGGCCGCCACTACCCCCCAGCAAGAAAACCAGCAAAGCAGAAGAAGATGACGATGACTACAGCGAAGACACTTCCGACGACGAAAAATACAAGAGGATGAAAACGCTCGCAAAAAAGATGGAAGAAAGAGGCGACAAGTTCCACAATACATGGGAAGAAGAGAAGATAAAACTTCAGGAAGAGAAGGACAGAGTAGAACGCAGAGAAGACGAGATAGACGGTCTGCACATCGCAATGAAGACCTTGGAAGCCAAGATCAAGGAGATGTATGGAAAGCTCGAGAAAAATTAAAAGGAGAGGAGCCAAAGCACAACAGAAAGCATCCGAAAGAAGGCTCAGAAGACAGAATCCCCACCAGAGGACGAGACCGAAGAGATGGACTTCACGGAAGTGGTGTCCATCAAGACGATCCAAAAGGAGCAGAGGCAAGAAGCTGCCGCAAGGACGGAGAGAGAAGAGGACGACATGATGGTAGAAGCCATCCGCCAGAACCAGACGAAGACGATTAGGCCACCAACAATCATTCTAAGGAGCACCAACCACTGGGGCTGGGTGAGGAGAGAAATCCACAGAAGAGGGATAAAGACGAGGTTCATCACCATCCGAGAGAGGCTCGGAGTGCAGATCCCCAGCGAAGGACCAGAGGACTTCAAGAACCTGACGAGGTACCTGCAAGAGTAGAGGAGAGCAGTTGAATGGTACACCCACACACCACGGGATGCAAAGAGGAGAAAGCTCATCATCAAGGGACTGGCGAGAAGCGAGGACCTGGACGAACTCAAGGAGGAGATCCAAAAACAGGGAGTCAAAATCGAAAGAGTAAGCCAAATCCACTCCAGATTCGGCGAAAAACGACCACTGCCCATCTACGTAGTAGAGATAGACGAAGAGAAGACCAACTCAAGAAAAATCCTGCACATCCAGCAAGTGAGGATAAAAGGGGCAAACTCAGGAGAAAACCAGGGCCAACACAGTGCTACAACTGCCAGGGATTCCACCATGGACAGACGACATGCAGAGTCAACACCAAATGCGTCAGATGCGGAGGACCACACCAATCCAACGACTGCACAAGACCGAGAGACAAACTAGCCACCTTCGCGAACTGCCAGGGAGAATATCCAGCGAACTACAAGGGATGCCCACAAGCCTGGAACAGCAAAATGACGAGGAAACCACAACCCCCAGCAACCACGAAGCCGGAAGTCAGCTACGCCCTAGCGACTACCAAGACGACAACGACAAGGGCCACCCCGAAGAAACAGAAGATTCTCGAACAGGTGACTAGGCTATTAGCGCAGCTAATAAACTAATCATTTTTTGTTTCAGAATCTCGTGAAGACCTGCCTAGGAGACGGCTCGGCACATTCATAAAAAGATGAGCCGAGGTTTCAAATAGGTCATCAAAAACAAGAGGATCCACTCTGTGAGGTCGTCTTTAGTCGTAATAAGTCGGCTAAGGATTTGCCCCTTATAGAGGCAGCGAAAAACACACACATTAGAAGACACAGAGAGCGTAAATACCACCGAAGCTATAGCCACACTACTAAGGCTACACGGCAAACAGAGGACAGCACGACCCTAGCTACCAGCCATTTTGGCTAGGGTTGGGCGGCAACGCGACAAACGCTAACGATGACTGAGGACCCATTGGATGAGATGGGGGGTGGATAGAAGGTTCTTCCCGGGATGCGGCGCTCTTTGAGGGTTGCATCTTGGGAGGGACGCGCTCAGTACCGCGTGTCTGCGTGTGCTAAGAAGGAAAAAGTATATCTTCATTGAAAAAAATATACCGAAACTAGTAACAACTTTTCTCGAACATCCAACCCTTGTGACTCATCAGATATCCATGTATATTTTGTGAGCAAAGAAGGTGAATTAGTAACAGTGCCTTTGGATAATATTTTGAGAAACATGGTAGTACTACCCCACAATCATGGATATATTGTATTTCCATTATTACATGATTAATGATAATCATCAAACAGATATCATTTTGAAAGAATATCTACTTTTTTATATGTTTTTCACAATGATAAATAATATGGTAAAAGGGAGAGATCTGTTGGTTTCAACACTGTAAGTACTGGTTTAATGTCTTTGAATTATTCGTATGTTCTATGAGTATATCTTCCAAAAGAACTGGAAGTTCATTTTCTAGAAACTGAAGATATGTCTTACCGGTCAACCGTGCAGGAAGGAAAAATTGTCCTATTAAATAATCTTCGATGATTTCAAACCAAACATTGACCGAAAAGGAGTGTTGGAACCGTGCTACAACTGTTGCATGTAGATTACCATCTGCTTATATGTGGTCACTACGAAAACTCATAATGCCATGCCTTGAAAATTTAAATAAGATATTGGCAGCAAAATTGGGATTGTTCGCGATTTTATTTGAAATCAATTGGCAATATTGTATACGGAGCGGATAGTCAGTAGATAGCAAATATTGAACACGTTGAACTCGATATGGATACAATACATTTTCTTTTAGAATATCCCAAACAGTTCTGGTACTAACATTTACTCCATCAGCAACTTTTCTGGTAATCGCTTCTGGATGTTGGTCAATAATTTGAATAATCTGTTTCTTCAGTTGTGAAGTTCTCACATTTCTGGGTTATCCAATAATATTCTTTGATTTAGGTAAAGTTCCAGTTTCTTGTGAAGGAATATGTATCTTAGTAAACGTATCAGAACATGGTAAACGATTTCATACGTCTAGCCTCTAAGGCATTACCATTCGCTAATTCATACAAAAAGTGCATATTTGCCAGTTCAGTATTAGTAAACGCTGTTAAATTAACACAAAAAATTCATATAATAAAAATTTCTTATTCGTTTTTTGCGTTGGTTTTTAGGTTTGACACAGTATTTGACAATATTATTTCAAATGCCACTTAGAATAAGCATGACCTTTCGTATTACTTCTGTAGACCAGTAGCGTCACCAGGAAAAATAAATTTCACTTACAGTCAGAGCTCATTTACTACAAACAATTCAACACACTATATATCATTACCGACAAGACTTATCAGACATGTTTATAAGAACTACAGTACATGTATTGGTATACAAAAGGGAAAATTTAAATTTGATGTTCTGTTTGAATAAAAGACAAAGATTGTGTTGGAATTTTTACAACTTCTATTCTTTTTGATACAAAATATCTTTGCTATGTATAAAATTGGAAATTTGATAACTGGTTTTCAAGAACTCTCCTTGTGGATTGCGTGCCGTCTGAGCTGAGCTATTAAAACAGAATAAGAAGGGTAAGAAATTACAAAATAAAGATTCAAGTATCTAGCCAGGGAAAAACAGAAACTGTGAGTTTATTCAATATACAAGAATGAGACAATAAATTATATTATCATTCATCATTATATCATAATAAAATTGTTTTGTTTCTCGAACCTAATTTAATTATATTTTTGTTTCCTTGTCTTTCATCATAAAGTTATTTACCGCAAAGAGACAGTTTACAGTTGAAAGATTATAGAATATAAAAACTTTTTTTTAAAAAACTTACCACAAAACAAAACGCTTGTGAGTGCATGTCAAATAAGATGATGAAACAACGGTTTTGTTTAAAAAACATTTCGAGTCAAATAAAACACTTCACAACGACGGTACAATACATTTTGCTACATTTTCGCAAATTCTGAAGGAAAACCAAAATTATTCGACTATAAGTTGAACTGGTATTGGTATCGTATAAATTAATTATTATTACATCTTTCAATGATAATTAATGTATACGATAATACGATACAAATACCAGTTCAACTTAGAGTCAATTCATTTTCGTGTTACTACAGAATTTGTGATATTTTCACATAATGCATTGTACCGTTTATTAAAAAAAAAAACCTTATAAAAGTAGTCGAACTTTCTAAAATGGATTGTGAATTCGACTGTACCATAAAGTTAGAGATCGTAAGAACTCAAATAACAATGTACACATTTAAAAGTAACTTAAACAGTCACAACCAATGGATGGATTTATACCAATTTGGAGATATTATTTGATTAAACAAACAATGGATATTACATTTTAAGATGTCAGAAACCTATTGATAAATTTCAAATGAAAACAAATGATGACAGATGGTGAAAGTGAAAATTAGCATGGAAATCATGGTGACAATGAAACAACACAAAGAGGCCTGCAGCTAAAATGAAAAACGGCAAAGACTACATTAAGCTTATGTTATGCATCTTTGGTGTACTGTGTTTGGGGAAATATTTAAAGAATTTTGTTCTTATTATTTTCATATTCCAAAATGTAATTATAGATGAGACTTAGATTTTGAGTGTCTGATCTAGTTTTGAGAGGTCGTTCAATTTAATAAATATCATCTCTAAAAAAACTCTTTTATCATAGTTGTTTTCTTCAATGAAAACTTCAACTCATTCGAAATCCATAACAGACTGTGATTCAATAAAATTGTTCGCAATCTGCAATATCTTTTGTGAGATATTATTCTATCCTACAACTGTCTCGACGTTTGTCCAATGTAAGCTTTATAACAATCCTTCTAAATCGATCTTATACACAACATTGAAACTTTTTAACGGTGTACACATTTTTCGATGCATTGTGATTCACCTCACGTGTAAGGTGTATTTTGTGTTCTCAAAACTTGTCCTGAAACAAACGTTTTTCAATTTGTTTCAGTTCTACTCATGTAATTTTTTCTTCGTAGTTTTTTGGCTAAAACATATTGTTCACTGTTGACAAGCCGAGAGAGTTTGGGTGGGATATTAACAAGCTATTCAACTGTCTTTTGTTGAACATTTACTTGCACTTTCAAGCCATGCGCGTTTTTCATTTGAATATTTGACAATGATTCCATTATTCATTACCTCAGTGCCTCAATCTTGGCTTTAGGATTAACGTAGGGAGTACTTAAAATATCCCAAATAATATAATATAAATATTTATATATGAGATATCAATTTACAGAAACTATATATTTTTTATGATTGACTAAACCATTCCATAGATGAAGCGGCTCTACAAATAGGTATAGCAATAGATTTTTCTGAAGTTAATTATTCTCATTTATTAACCCTTAATTGGTTGCACCATTTTATTTCACACAACTGGTTGCATGGCGTACTTTGTACGCCACTCAAACAAAACTGCTCAATGTGAGTTTTCCTACTTTTAAAAGAAATGTAGAATCCTTAGTAAGTTAAATTATTGATTTATTAACTCAGAAGTTTCACAGAAAATTATTACACTATGTATAAAAAAAATAAAATATATATATTTTATTCACAAAGAAGCTCTTAGTTTAGTTTGACCAGTTTACGAACTGTCTTCCTCATTGGGCCGATTGCACCATAGGCAAATGTGTGTTGTCACTACATGTTCCTTACATGCTGGTTCTTTGCAACTTTGACAGATGATTGTAGTTGTTCTATTTTTCTTTCTTCCACACTGAATACATCTTCCTCTCATTTTATTAGTATTTATTTGTGTTGGCTCTTCATCGGATATAAATGAACGAAGAAACTGTTTTATGTCCAAGGATAAATTTGGGATTTTGGCTCTCATAGAAAGATATGGCTTCATTAGACTCAAAGATAAATTTTTAAGAAATATTCTTCGATTTTCACCATCTGCATGGATTGCATTATAAATAACATTTGAGTTTATACCAGCAATATTTAGTCATTGATAAAAAATTACCAAAGGCCAGCGTTTGGTACGCTTTTTGCACCGTGTAATTTCCACACATCTGGTCGACAGTATCCACTCCTCCCTTGATGGAGTTATAGAATAGCACGATTTCCGGTTTCTGGGTTTGTGAATCCACTTTATCGTTAGAATGCATAGTGGAAAGTGAAATGACAGCCTTGTTTTTTTTGCAGAATAAGATACCAATGTTGTATTTTTTGTATTTTTATTTGGTAATAAATCGGGGGGGATCTCCCTCTTATTCTTTTTTAGTTTGCCTACAAACGCAATATTTTTATCAAGTAGTGTCTGAGCTAGTGGATAGCTGGTGTACCAATTATCTGTGGTCAAATTTTTATTTTTGAACGGCTCTACCAATCGAAGGACAATATCTGTTGGAGAATTAGATAATTCATATCTTCCTGCAGGTTGCTTGCCACAGTAAACTTCAAAATTGGACACGTAAAACATTTTGGAATCGCAGATGGTAAATATTTTAATACCGTACTGATACAGCATTCCAAAAAAAGCTAATAACTCTTCTTTACTTGTTTATTTTGCATTCCTTACCCTGGAATAATTATCTTGGATACTTCGAATGAAAGCATTTGTATAAGTTAAAATGTTCTCTATCATTTCTTGAGTAAAAAAATGGAAAAATATACTGAGTTCATCGGATACTTCCTCCTTTCTTATTAGGCTTCGAGGGAAAATTTTTATAATATTTTTAGCAGCATGTTTAGCAAATTTGCTTCTTACTGGCTGTTTATTCCAAAACATTTTTTTGTCTCGGCTAGTCAGGGTTGGCTCCCTTCCTACACTTTGTTTCCTACCTTCAGTTTGTTCCTCAAGCAGAAATAATTGGTCCTCATCGTCTCCTTCTTGTTCTGATTCTGAATTGTGATCGCTATCCTCAATAAGTTCGTCAGATGCATCGTCATCGCTGCCTCCCACTATTTCTTCATCCCATTCTTCATGAATTTTTTTCATTTCTTCTTCCAATTCAGCTTCCGTCAAACCTTTACCTACTCTAGCCGACCACCTATAACAATATTACAAATTACTGTAAAATGGAAAAAATTATTTGAATTAACTCTTACATGGTTGTTTGTCACTATTTCTTGGGCCAATTAGCAACAAAAATTAACTCTTTTCCAGTTCAGTAAACAGGTCGCCACTGCAAAACAAAAATCCCAGAGTGTCTTAGCCTAAATGTCACAATTTGAAAAAAAATAATAATAAAAAATAAAAAACATAAACGTCCGCGTGGCGTATTTGGTACGCCAATTAGTACATTACTCGCAGTAACTCCCTGCTAAAGAGCTAAATCAAAACTGATGGGATCGCCACTTCTCTTGTGCTTAGAAGACACTATGGTGGGAGGTTACATAGGCGATCACCGACGGCCAATTGCTGGTATAAAAATGTTAAGCGTTTAAACTCGTTTGGCGTACTTTTTACGCCGCAGCAACCAATTAAGGGTTAATTATTATACTTGTGGAGCAGTGAGAAAACTGGTTCTGATATAAGTGTGCATCACTGGTTCTCATTAAATGAAACAAATGACTTGACAAAATATTATGCTATTTAATGATGAACTCATTTTAATCATTTTCAATTATTAATTTCAGTTGTATCATTCTGTAAATTTGAATATATAGGAGTAGAAACGTTAAAATATGCATACATATACAGACAGTTATTTCTGACAATTAATTCCGCTCGAAGTTTTATTTTTAGCTGGTATTTTCCGGGTTTTCTATGTAACATTCTATTACGAAAAATACAATATTTACAAACTTATAAAGGGCATGAAATTGTGGAATGTGGAATATTCTGTTAAAGCATTAATATTATGTTTAATTGCGATTTCAAAATGAAATATCTTCACTTGCTGTTATAACGAGAACGTATATATTGTTTCGCTCACCTTTGTGAAAAGTTGGTACGGAGATATAATAACTCAGCTATTTGATTACCAATTTGAATAAAAACAAGAATCACGTTTTTCATCAAGAACAACATGAAAAAAATGGTCTTTAGAAAAAAAATCCTGTGTGTATGTCGTCGTCGTCGTCGTTGTCGTCGGCCACTTTCCGTTAAATGTCTTGTTAGCACGATACAGCCTCTGAAGTCCAACAAATCTCCAATTTGATTATTGAATATTGTTAGGGACATCTCACAGATGAACCCTATTGATTTTCAGCTCATCGGAGCCAGTACAACGGGTGATATAGTACTTGAAGTACGACATTTTTGTCATTTTTTGAGAAATTTCAGTTTGTTAGCATGATACAGCCTCCGGAGTATATACAAGTGACCAATTTTATAATTGGATATTATTCAGGGCGTCTCAAAGATAATTCCTATGAGGACTCAGCTCACGAAAGCCAGTACAACGAGTGCTATGGTACTTGAGGTACCAAATTTTCGTAATTTTTGGAGAATTTTCAGTTTGTTAGCACGATACAGACTTCAGCGTGTATACAAGTGACCCATTTTATGATAGAATATTGTTCAGGGCTTCTTATATATGAACCGCATTGATTTTTAGCTGACCAAAGCTAGTACAACGGGGGCTATGGTACCTGAAGTGCCACATTTTTTGTCCTTCTTGGAGAAATTTCGAGGCAATATAATATAGCCTCTGGAGTGTATACAAGTGGCCAATTTTATAATTGGATATTTTTCAAAGTGTTTCACAGATGTACCCTATTAAATTTCAGCTGACTATAGCGAGTGCAGCGGGTCCTATAAATCCAGATATACCGCATTTTTGGTTACTTTTGGAGAAATTTCGGTTTGTTAACACGATACATCCCCGAAGTGTATACAAGTGACAATTTTATGATAGAATATTATTCAGGACATCTCACAGATTCAGAAAAGTTAGTTTTGATCTTTGAAACCGCTTATTTTTTGTTAAATTTCTCCTTCTCGGTGGCTCATTTTCCAACTTCATTTATCACTCTTATTGATATAATTGCTCAAAGTTAGAATTACTTGTTTCTGGTGATAGCTGGGATCAATAATTATGAAACTAATAATTAGCAATTATTTTCTAACACATCTGGTATTTCCCTTTTATCGGAGGACCAGGATATCGACCTTTCCGTTGACCCGTAGATTTAGTTTGGATTGAATTTCACTTCATCTAATGAGTCTGGACCTTCTAGTTGAACTTTTGGTGATAGAGTCGACACCAAGTATAAATTAAGCTTTAGGTGGGGTTATATTTTGAATATAAATCCAAAGGGTTCAATAATTATTTTCGTTCCTTGAGAGTATTCATATCGTTAATTATTCTTAGATCGCACGGTCGATATTTAACATCAAGCTTATTTATTCTGAATGAATTAGCAGCATAGATACCAATTTCACTTTAGATAACATCTATTTATTTCATGATGTCAAAAAAACGTTTATTGCTGTTAACATACGCTGATGACATCGACATCATCGGAGATTCTGTCGTAACAATAAAGGACATTTTCAACAAGATCTAGAAAACAGCAAGCGAAGTAGGACTAGGAATTAACGAGGAAATATTGAAATACATGTGCGTAAATAGAACGGCACGAAGAGATAGATTAGGACAAAATGTAACAGTAAACAATTTCAGCTTCGAAAGAGTAGAACACTTCAAATACCTTGGTGCCACAATTACAGCAGACAACGACGTTACTGAAGTAATCAAATAAAATTAATCAATCAATTTTCATAATTTGAAAAAAGAGTTAATAATGTACTTGATTATTCAATTTACAAAAAAATAACACACACTGATATGTGTCCACCATATAATTCCAATCATCCCATGTTATTTTAGTTCCAATGAAAAAATAAAAGTTTGATAGAGATATGAATACAGTTAATCAATTAGCAAATACGAAGGTTATTCATAGTATGTAATTATTGAATTAATTAATAAAAAAAATGAAAAAATGGGATCACATCTAATATTTCCTATAGACACTAAAGGAACGAAATTACATAACCAACACATATGCTGGTCATATTCCTAATACAATTTCAAAAATAGTATCTTTAGCAACAAATACAACATGCTCTATTAAAACCGGAAGAAATGTGTGTACTAAATTGTTAAATGTAGGAACAAAATACACCCATTGAAAAAGTCCGATACATATAAACTCAAATCTCCGGAATATAATGCTGTGTATTTGAATCAAATGCTTACAAATTTTGAAATTAGATACAGTGAACAAATACGAGCATCCAGATTATACCAACCAGAGAAATTTCATTACGAAGAACATCTACTTGATTCCAAAAATTTTTTGATACATAACACACAACTAGAAACACTACTTATTTGTGATAAGGAACTAGAACTTGATTCCCTGAAAAACTAGAAATTCGATGACACTCAAGAAGAACACAATATTAATTCGTCAATGAACAGATAAATCCAGGCCGTTCTCCATTTTTAAACTCTCTGTTTAAGTAATAATTTAAAGATAAGCAGATATCGTTTTCCTAGTTTCCCATATCATAGCACAGTTGAACTGATCTTAAACGAGAAAAAGATATCCAGGATATCCCCATAGAGCTAAGAATAAAAGAGATTTAATAGTTTTAATATCACACCTTCTTCTTTTTTTATGCATATATATATATATATATATATATATATATATATATATATATATAACTATCTTTATATATATATATATATATATATATATATATATATATATATATATTTATAACAACAACAACATATAGATTCAAGGGTAATTCACGCAAAATAAAGGGCTACTGAAATAGAGTGGTAACCGTGGACATGCATGTTTCTGGCTCCTTTTTCCTCTTCAGCACGGCATAACCAAATAAGGATGTGAAATTTGGGAGCAAAGATATTAATCGAAACATGGGAAAACACAAAGTAACGGATTTCAGCAGGGAAACCAAACGCTCATTTGTGTCTTCAATTGGAAGATCACGAGTTTTCAGGACACCAACCAACATCGACACGGAGGCGCATATAGCCCTCCCGCCATGAACCTTCCGACTCATAGTGAATGACAAAGAAGCTGGAGAAGCTGTAGGAATATCGCGTGATATGTTAACAACAACAACAAAGAGATTCATGGGTAATTCACGCAAAATAAAGGGCTACTGAAATAGAGTGGTAACCGTGGACATGCATGTTTCTGGCTCATTTTGCCTCTTCAGCACGGCATAACCAAATAAGGATGTGAAATTTGGGAGCAAAGATATTAATCGAAACATGGGAAAACACAAAGTAACGGATTTCAGCAGGGAAACCAAACGCTCATTTGTGTCTTCAATTGGAAGATCCCGAGTTTTCAGGACAACAACCAACATCGACACGGAGGCGCATATAGCCCCCCGCCATGAATCTTCCGACCCATAGTTAATAACAAAGAAGATGTAGGAATATCGTAGTAATGAGCGTTTGGTTTCCCTGCTGAAATCCGTTACTTTGTGTTTTCCCATGATTCGATTGATATCTTTGCTCCCAAATTTCACATCCTTGTTTGGTTATGCCGTGCTGAAGAGGCGAAATGAGCCAGAAACATGCATGTCCACGGTTACCATTCTATTTCAGTAGCCCTTTATTTCGCGTGAATTACCCATGAATCTCTTTGTTGTTGTTGTTAACTCATCACGCGATATTCCTACATCTTCTTTGTTATTTACTATGGGTCGGAAGGTTCATGGCGGGGGGGGGCTATATGCGCCTCCGTGTCGATGTTGGTTGTTGTCCTGAAAACTCGGGATCTTCCAATTGAAGACACAAATGAGCGTTTGGTTTCCCTGCTGGAATCCGTTACTTTGTGTTTTCCCATGTTTCGATTAATATCTTTGCTCCCAAATTTCACATCCTTATTTGGTAATGCCGTGCTGAAGAGGCAAAATGAGCCAGAAACATGCATGTCCACGGTTACCACTCTATTTCAGTAGCCCTTTATTTTGCGTGAATTACCCATGTATCTCTTTGTTGTTGTTGTTAACATATCACGCGTTATTCCTACATCTTCTTTATATATATATATATATATATATATATATATATATATATATGTATATATATATATATATATTATTAACAAAAACTGTATTATTTTCTTATTTTTATTGTGAATTTAAATGTATATGTTTATATATTTAGAATTTTTGTTTTAGTTTGGCTAGCTCAGTATGTTTTTATTATTTGTTTAATAATTTATGTTAATTAGATTATTCGGGAGCATGAAATCCTTTTTCCCTTTGAGTCCTGGCAATTTATACTGATGTAATAGTTGAAATAAAAAGAAAACACATTATTTGAAATCAATTTAATTATCAATGCAATATTTATTTGATAAAATAATATGCGACGCCAATGGTTATATGTACCTATTTATTGATTTTAATAATATCATAAATGCGCATGCGTGGAAACTAGTCATGCGCTTTAGCATGAAACAAACAATTATGATACGTAAGAAGCATCTATATTATACAACACAATTTGTTGACGATGAAAACAATTGAATGGTTACAACACATAAGAGAATTTATCTATAAATCATAGTTATATATCATACAAATTGCTGTGGAAAGAAATGAGTTATATACATGGATAGAGAAATAGAAATTATTTACAGATGGACATGGTTATAATATTATAAAAGTTCAATCACCATATTTATGCAATTACAAGATGGCGTGATTAGCGTAAGTACATATTTTAATTTATATATAGTTCGGCCTTTTATTAAATTTAATGATTTATGTAATGAATACACTATATAAAGTCTGTTTCTTTCTTTTTTAGATCGATCATATTTTCAAAAGTTTGTCAATTTAAAAAATTAAGTATTACATTGGGATTTTGAGTTTTTACACTATTTATTGGCCAATAAATGATTTAAATACACTGACCTGTTGATCTTGAATTTGGAAGAGAGTCTCTGGATCCCAGGAACACCCACTGAATCTCCAAAAAACCAAAGTTGTTGAAAATTTCACAGATTCTTGTCGGAAAACTTGTTACAATTAACTGTAAGTATTTCTAATATTGTATTTTAATAGTACATTAGGAGTTTAAATGTCTTATACCGGGAATATCTTTAAATTTTTAGGAACACTATCCCACACACTGCTCGCTTCTTAACACCAGCTACCGTTCCCTTAAGCGTCCCCTCGATTTTCAACTTTTTTAAACAACACAGTCTTTTGTTCTTTTCCAGATCACTATTCAAAAGTTTATTTATTGATTCACAGTTTGTTATGTCATCTTTTATAACCAATAAGATATTGTCTTTTGTAATCAGATAATTGAAACTTCAATCACTTATCAAAACAATTTCATACATACAAATACATTAAAATTGGTTATACTTAGATACACTTACATAGTACAACATTCAATATTATTATTGATAGTATATTCTTGTTACATTCATATCAATTATAAATATAAATTCTCTTATGTTATTTGTCTATATGTCATTATTTGTTTATCTATGAAATCTATTGGATTATATTCTATTCAATATTTATATTTGTTCTTATTCTTAAATTAATGATTATAATTAATTAACTATAGTAATATTTGTTTTCATTTCAGATGAACAGCTGTTTTGTTATGAAAAATAATCTTCGTCTTAGGCAACTTTATTTACATCATTACATTGGTTAGGCAATATCTATATTTTATGTTATCATTGAGGTAATTCCTTTTTTATTATATTGTTATAGGCTGTTATTTAATATATCTTTATTTGATATGTTGTTTAAATTAAGAAAAGTGTTTCCTTTTTACTTGTTTTCTTAAATTAAGTTATTTTCATATATATTTCATACTAGCAAACTTAATTTTATAATACTACTTCTCTTATTATCTAAGATATCTGGTTCAATTCCCCTCAAATTTAAATTTAAATGATATCCATACCCTGGATATTTATTTAAATTTCAATTTTCTTATTATAAATGATTGATTTTATTTTATTAAAAAAAAATTTAACAATTTTATGGCATAATCTTACTTTCTTTAACTATGTTTCTCAAATATTTGTTCACATTTTTCCTACTACAAAATCTATTTCTTTCAATAACTGTCTCCTAATTTTTTCCTTAAAATACACTTGATTAAGATCAATGTCAATTTATATTTTTAATATTACTTCATATAATACTTCTCTATTATCATTTCTTCCTAACATCCACTTATATATCAACTTACTTCTTTGTAATTACATTATACTTCTACATACTCCTCATATCATATTTCTTTTCAATATTCATTATTCAATATAATTAATTATTTCTTGAATTCATATATATATATATATATATATCAATATCAACTACCTCATTCCTTTCTGTATTTTCAAGTATTCTATAAGATTCTAATTGACATTAAACATTACCTCCTATATTTTTAATCAATATCATTCATTATTATCCTTTCCTATCCTTTATTACTTACATCTTATTTCCCTATTTAAAAATGTGAACTTCTATTTGATACTTGAGTTATTCTTATTTTATCCCCTCTATCCTATATTCTTTAATAGTTTCATTCTATGTAAAACCAGTATCTCTTATAAATTGTTTCCTTTATTTGCTATATATATTGATTTGCCATACTCACAAATTTTTAAATTGTTTTAATTATAAGTTTTACCTAATAAAATTTTCTTTATATAATATTATATTTATTTTTTTAGGTTCTGAAGAAACAAACGTGATGAATTTAATTGGATCACCAGCTGCCAAATGGAAAACAAAACTCTGTCTAATATCTACTTTAACTTTGTACACTACTTAATATTAAATTTTAAATCTATCCTTATGACTATCATTTCCTTTTAAAAATATTATTCGTAACATAACATCATATACATTCTTTAGAATTGGGTTACTCATTAATAATAAATTCTATGTACATTATTTATACTTGTGTTAATCATTAATAATAAATTTTAATTTCAACTTCATTTCTGTATCCTTTCCCTTTTTCATTGAATTGCATTTTCGTCTCCATATTTCATTCCTATTCTCTTGTTCTATTATTTAATTTGCTTTTCTTTTTCTAACCTTTTTCTTGTTTTCTTCTCCTGTTGTTTGAAGCTCGATAAATTTCTGAAGCGTCTGTATATTCTCTACCATATTCTTTTTAACTCTGTTGTCCCATATCTCATAAATTTCTTCCCATGAATCCATTAAAATTTGCGTTTCCAATTCTTCCATATTATTCATTTCACTTATTATTATTTTAGAGAAAGCTTTTGTATGAATCATAGTCATCATGTTGTCCCATTTTATTCCTGTTACTACATTATTATAAAAATTTCCTGAACATCCTATACCTCCTTCATTTCTTCTTATACTATCTTCTATTTCTTCCACTGTGTCCTTTAATCTTCGATTCATCTCTTGTATTTCCTTGTTAATTTGTCTACCTAAGATTTGCCTCCTTTTTTCATATATTCCTGTCGGTTTTGTTACTCTGCCATCTAAATTTATAATTTGTTTATTCACTTTTTCGTAAGAATGTTGATTTACCTGTTTACTTACTTGTCCTTGTAATTTTATGTATCCTACTTCTCCAGTTTCCTTCTTAATTTCTTTAAGTTTGCTTTTAATTATTTTAATAAACACCTTCGGATGAATGGTATTTATATTCCCATCAAACTTTACTCCGATATCCATGTTTCCCGTATAGATTACTCCACCTCCATTTCTCCTAACGTTAAATTCAATTTCTTCTTTGCTTTCCTGTAATTTTCTGTTCATTTCTTCCAGTTCTTTATGAAATGTTTGTCCAATGTGCTCGTTCCTCTCCTCACATGTTCCTGATTGTTTTTGTACCTTTACATCTAATTCCTTAAATTTATGTTCCGCGTTTTGCTGATAATTTTGCATAATTTCTTCGATTGTTTGTTCCCTGAATTTCATATACTCCATTTCTTTCGTTATATCTTCTGTTTATTTTATAACTTCCGCTTGGATCGTTCCCGGTAATTTTTCTTCTATACCTCTCTCTATTTCTTGAATTTGTTCTACTACTTGATTTTCTATCTGATCTCTAATTTTCATACCGTTTTCTTGAATTTCAATCCGTATTTGTTTGTTTTGCTCCACCATATCTTCTTTCACCTTATTTATCTGCTGCCTACTTTCTTCGTTTTCTTCCCTAAGTTTTCTGAATTCTTGAATACTTTCAGTTTTCACCTCTTCTATCTTCTTTTCCAATTTATTCATATTTCCATTAATTTTATCCATCTTCCCGTTTAAGCTCCCCTCTATTCTATCTATATTTCCATTCAAATTGTCCTCCATTTTGTTCATATCTCCCCTCATATTTTTCTCCATATTGTCCATTTTTCCATCCATTTTGTTCATATCTCCCCTCAATGTATTCATATTTCCACTTACTGTATTGATATCTCCTTTCAACTCTTTCTTCATATTGTTCATATCTCCCCTTAATTCATCCTTCATTGTGATCAAAAATTGCATCATGTCCATCTGATCATCTCTACTTCTTCTATTTTGCATCTCCTGTGTCCTATCTTCTTGTCCTACAGCTTCCCCATCTCCTGTCATACTTTCTTCCTGTACATCTCCTTCTAATTGTTGTCCTTGTTCCAAATATACCGCTTGGTAATCTCCCATACCATGACTTCTTTCTTCCCTTTCCTCTTCCGAACCACTGTCTGCTCCTACTTGCCTTCCATCTCTCAACATCATTCGTTTTGTTATTTTGATGAAGTATTAAATTTTACAAATATAACCAAAATTTTTACAACGCCCCACGTTTTGGGTGACAATTATTAACAAAAACTGTATTATTTTCTTATTTTTATTGTGAATTTAAATGTATATGTTTATATATTTAGAATTTTTGTTTTAATTTGGCTAGCTCAGTTTGTTTTTATTATTTGTTTATTAATTTATGTTAATTAGATTATTCGGGAGCATGAAATCCTTTTTCCCTTTGAGTCCTGGCAATTTATACTGATGTAATAGTTGAAATAAAAAGAAAACACATTATTTGAAATCAATTTAATTATCAATGCAATATTTATTTGATAAAATAATATGCGACGCCAATGGTTATATGTACCTATTTATTGATTTTAATAATATCATAAATGCGCATGCGTGGAAACTAGTCATGCGCTTTAGCATGAAACAAACAATTATGATACGTAAGAAGCATCTATATTATACAACACAATTTGTTGACGATGAAAACAATTGAATGGTTACAACACATAAGAGAATTTATCTATAAATCATAGTTATATATCATACAAATTGCTGTGGAAAGAAATGAGTTATATACATGGATAGAGAAATAGAAATTATATACAGATGGACATGGTTATAATATTATAAAATTTCAATCACCATATTTATGCAATTACAAGATGGCGTGATTAGCGTAAGTACATATTTTAATTTATATAAAGTTCGGCCTTTTATTAAATTTAATGATTTATGTAATGAATACACTATATAAAGTCTGTTTCTTTCTTTTTTAGATCGATCATATTTTCAAAAGTTTGTCAATTTATAAAATTAAGTATTTAATTGGGATTTTGAGTTTTTACACTATTTATTGGCCAATAAATGATTTAAATACACTGACCTGTTGATCTTGAATTTGGAAGAAAGTCTCTGGATCCCAGGAACACCAACTGAATCTCCAAAAAACCAAAATTGTTGAAAATTTCACAGATTCTTGTCGGAAAACTTGTTACAATTAACTGTAAGTATTTCTAATATTGTATTTTAATAGTACATTAGGAGTTTAAATGTCTTATACCGGGAATATCTTTAAATTTTTAGGAACACTATCCCACACACTGCTCGCTTCTTAACACCAGCTACCGTTCCCTTAAGCGTCCCCTCGATTTTCAACTTTTTCAAACAACACAGTCTTTTGTTCTTTTCCAGATCACTATTCAAAAGTTTATTTATTGATTCACAGTTTGTTATGTCATCTTTTATAACCAATAAGATATTGTCTTTTGTAATCAGATAATTGAAACTTCAATCACTTATCAAAACAATTTCATACATACAAATACATTAAAATTGGTTATACTTAGATACACTTACATAGTACAACATTCAATATTATTATTGATAGTATATTCTTGTTACATTCATATCAATTATAAATATAAATTCTCTTATGGTATTTGTCTATATGTCATTATTTGTTTATCTATGAAATCTATTGGATTATATTCTATTCAATATTTATATTTGTTCTTATTCTTAAATTAATGATTATAATTAATTAACTATAGTAATATTTGTTTTCATTTCAGATGAACAGCTGTTATGTTATGAAAAATAATCTTCGTCTTAGGCAACTTTATTTACATCATTACATTGGTTAGGCAATATCTATATTTTATGTTATCATTGAGGTAATTCCTTTTTTATTATATTGTTATAGGCTGTTATTTAATATATCTTTATTTGATATGTTGTTTCCTTTTTACTTGTTTTCTTAAATTAAGTTATTTTCATATATATTTCATACTAGCAAACTTAATTTTATAATACTACTTCGCTTATTATCTAAGATATCTGGTTCAATATATATATATATATATATATATATATATATATATATATATATATATATATATATATATATTAGTGGTGTTTTTAAATGAAACTCACGGTCTCTAGTTAATTCCACAATATAATACAAGTTATTGAAAATTCTAAAAAATTGAAAATTGTTTCGATAAATCAATATCATCGTCAGAATGACAGAAGGTACATTTCATTTTATGCCTACCTGATGTTTAGTAGTTATTTTTGGCTAGACCAAGAAGTAACCTAACTTGTGATTGGCTTAATATATGTTTATAGAAAAAAGAAGAAGATGTGATATTACAAATATTGAAGCTTAGATATTATTAGCCCTATGGTGATATCCTGGATATCATTTTTCCCATTAAGATCAGTATAACTGTGCAATGATATAGAAAACCAGGAAAACTATATCTGCTGATATTTACAATTATCACTCGAGAAGACAGTTTATTAGTGGAGAATTCCCTAGATTTAACTGTTCATTGACAACTTCATATTAGGGGTTTCTTAAATGTCTCCTAATTTCCAGTTCTTCAAGGGAAGCCAGCTCTTGTTTCCTTTCACAAATATGCAGCACTTCTAGTTCTGTGTTAGGTGTCAATGAATGATTGGTGTCCAGTAGATGTTTTGCGTAGTGGGATTTAATTGGTTGTTTTAATCTGTATGCTCGTAAGTGCTCACTGTATCGTATTTCAAAATTACTAAGGGTCTGACCCAAATAGACAGTATTACATTCTGGGCGATTGAGTTTATATATACCTGACTTCTTTAATAGTGGTATTTTTGTTGTTACTTTTAACAATTTTGTACTAACGTTACTTTCTGTTTTAAAAGAAATTGTTGTATTCGTTGCTGAAGATATTATCTTTGAAATATTATTAGAAATATTTCCTGCATATGTGATGGTTTTATATTTTCTAATTTCATCAGCTTGTTTAGGATATATTAGTTGTAATGCCACTTTTTCCTCTTTTTTACTAATTAGCTTATTTATTATATCTAATGGATAACCGTTAGATGTTGCCATTTGTCTAATTGTATTAATCTCTCTATTAAAATTACATTTCTTCATAGGAACTGAAAAAGCTCTATGTATCATTGAATTATATGCTGCTAGTCTGTGTGACACAGGGTGGTTAGAATTGAATGGAATTGTCACATCAGTCTGTGTTGGTTTTCGGTAAATTGAATAATCAAGTACATTATTAACTCTCTATTTGGAAGTAATATTTCGAAAAATATTTTATTTTGGTATAGATATGTAGATGACATATTAGCTTGTTTTATGGGTAGTGAACGACAATTAGATGTATTTTTCAACCACATCAATAATTTACACCCGAAAATTGAATTTACATTAGAAATTGAAGAAAATAGCGCAATCAAGTTTCTTGATTTAAAAATTCAAAGAGTTATTAATGTACTTGATTATTCAATTTACCGAAAACCAACACAGACTGATGTGACAATTACATTCAATTCTAACCACCTTGTGTCACACAGACTAGCAGCATATAATTCAATGATACATAGAGCTTTTTCAGTTCCTATGAACAAATGTAATTTTGATAGAGAGATTAATACAATTAGACAAATATTAACATCTAACGGTTATCCATTAGATATGATAAATAAGCTAATTAGTAAAAAAGAGAAAAAAGTGGCATTACAACTAGTATATCCTAAACAAGCTGATGAAATTAAAACTTATAAAACCATCACATATGCAGGAAATATTTCTAATAATATTTCAAAGATAATATCTTCAGCAACGAATACAACAATTTCTTTCAAAACAGAAAGTAACGTTAGTACAAAAATGTTAAATGTAAAAACAAAAATACCACTATTAAAGAAGTCAGTTATATATAAACTCAAATGTCCAGAATGTAATGCTGTCTATTTGGGTCAGACCCTTAGGAATTTTGAAATACGATACAGTGAGCACTTACGAGCATACAGATTAAAACAACCAGATAAATCCCACTACGCAAAACATCTACTTGACACCAATCATTCATTGACACCTAACACAGAACTAGAAGTGCTGCATATTTGTGAAAAGAAACAAGAACTGGAATTCCTTGAAGAACTGGAAATTAGGAGACATTTAAGAAACCCACATTATGAAGTTGTCAATGAACAGTTAAATCTAGGGAATTCTCCACTAATAAACTGTCTTCTTAAGTGATAATTGTAAAGATCAGCAGATATAGTTTTCCTGGTTTTCTATATCATTGCACAGTTATACTGATCTTAATTGGAAAAATGATATCCAGGATAACACTATAGGGCTAATAATATCTATGCTTCAATATTTGTAATATCACATCTTCTTCTTTTTTCTATAAACATATATTAAGCCAATCACAAGGTAGGTTACTTCTTGGTTTAGCCAAAAATAACTACTAAACATCAGGTAGGCATAAAATGAAATGTAACTTCTGTCATTCTGACGATGATATTGATTTATCGAAACAATTGTCAATTTTTTAGAATTTTCAATAACTTGTATTATATTGTGGAATTAACTAGAGACCGTGAGTTTCATTTAAAAACACTAATATGAGCATATTTCACGAAGTAAGGGCCGAGACAGTCAATTTCATATATATATAGATATATATATATATATATATATATATATATATATATATATATATATATATTGTATAGGATTCAATAATTATTTATTATTTATTATTTGAAAAATCAATAAACATGTATACCAACTCTTTCAAAGGGTAGGGTTCAAGTGCGCCATTCAAATTCACTCTAATTATTGGTTTGTGAAATTAAAATGAACAAAATTATGATTTCAGGAATTTTTTCAAAACATAGAAATTTACAAACAGAAAATGTGTACAGATATACTACAAAAAAATAAAACTACTATTACTATTGAATAATTAAAATGTTTTTTAAATAAAGGCCTTTTTTTTTAATTTAGAGATCTCTAATATAATATTTTAAAATGGTACCTTTTATTTACTAGGTTTGTATCCACTTCAAACTAATCTTCATTTGGACATTTGATAAGCTGAGGACAAAGTTCTGAACAGTTTATTTCGTCTTCGCCTTTTGGACAATTAATGATTCCGTCACATTTGTCTTTATACGGGTCGAAACATCTATCTATAGAAATATTACTGCAAGGGGTAGTTGATGAATTACAAATAGCACACCCCGTGAAATCAGAATGGTCTGTACAAACGAAATCTGCTGTTCTACAAATATTTGTGGAATTGTAACAACCAGATCAATCCAAACACATAAAAACACTGGGTTATTATATTTTAAAGTTACGGAGAGTTTGTTTCTTGAAGATAGTACAACAGGTTTGGGTAGTATGTCGTTACTGCACACATTCAATTGCATATTGTCGAAGTTTCTAATTGACAAGCACGTGGAATTTCTTGAGAAGTTCAATTTTAATATTCTTAATGTAGTTATTGTATTTTCTGGTGAAGGTATTACCCAATTACATAAACTATTACTGTTTCTGTCAGATGATTTATACTGTATGCTTCCTTGTAATTCGAACGAGGTCGTTTCTCCACAATAATCCGAAAATTTGCGTAAATTAGCACGTTCTTCTTGACGAGATCAATTATAATACCACTTTTCACTTTGACATTTTAAAAACCAACTGACTTTTTTGATTTTTATCATAATCTATCACGTTGCGGGTTGCTATCGAAACTTCTCTATATCGTATCAATTGTATAGATATAGTGTGATTAACGACGATTCACTGTTTATATTACCATGAATTTTTAAGCCGTATATGAAACATGAAAATGACACTTTTGTGTTAGAAATTAGCATATAGAGATGAAGATTTTTATACATATAAATATTTACATGACTTATTTACTATTTATTAAAATTCCTGAAATCCCTTGCATAAAATAACCTAATTACTAACTATATGAAAATTTAACGCGTTTCTTTTAAATTATTTTGAATTCCATTCTAATTTCAACAGATGCTTTTGAAATTACATCATGTACTGCATTATTAATTTTAATCTCTATTGTATCTGAATCAGATTTCAATATTTTCGATTCTGATGGTTCAAAGAGTATATCGTCTGTTTCAATATATTTGGTCAGATTTTTTTCAGTATTATAGTGAGGATTTTGTTCACTGTTTTTACTATCAGCATCTATAATTAATTTAGACATGTTTTTTTTACAATTCATAAATATTCGTTAAAATGATGGCTAATAAAGTACAAGATTGAAAAAATCAATATGACTTATTTCAGTAATACTGTTAATCCTTATTAAATTGAATAGAACCAAATGAAAGTGCTTCAATATATATATATATATATATATATATATATATATATATATATATATATATATATATATATTATAGTGGATATGTTTTATATTTTAATATATACTTATATGATTTACCTTTATTTACCCGTTTTTACCTTCGGCTAGCCCTATATAATTATATGAAAATTTTGTATTGTTTAAATTTTATACTGTAGTCGGAAGCATGAGACTTCTCTCTTTGAGTCCTGGACACCTATTAGAAAAAATTTTTACATATATGAACATTTACTTATTATGATTTTGTGATAGGATAATCGAATGAATGATTTAAACCATGTTCGTGAAAAGTGTTATGGACATTGACTGGAATAAAAAAAATACCAACACTTAAATAAAAATATTTTAATAAATTGTTGATGAAATCTTCAAAATTTTACACACACAAATATTCCTGAACCTCCTCTGTATTCTTTGATGGTCATGCGCACTGAACGCTTATAGTAGCTGCTTCGGCGCAACGGAGCAACTCTTCCGGTACAACGTTTCTCGTCGTCATAAAATTATAGTACGCAGTTAACATGGAGGATGCAAACGTTTCACAGTTCAATGTGCATCAATTTAGTGCATTTAGAATAATATGGTTGAAAACTTATATTAAACAGTTACATATATAATTCAAGTTGTGAATTAAGTGTGTGTTTGATAGTTATAAGAATAGGTTAGCATGCAAAGCGGAAATTAAGATTGGAAAAGCATTTATGAGTGGTGTGAACTTTGATTATTTTACAAACGAAAAACTTTTTACAAGTAAGTACATATTTAATATCTAAAATTATTGTTGCAGAAAATTAGAGTTCTTTAATTATCCATGGATAAAATTTGGTATTAATTATTTTAAAGTTTCTTTGGCCAATTTTAGATTATTCAAATTTAAATGTTCAAATTAATTTCAAAAGTTCACTTTTTCTTTGTTTGTTTGGAATTCCAAATTAAAAACTCAAATAACACAGACCTTATATTCCATTCTCGGCGTGGTGGACCTGCAACATCTCGCCTCTTTTCTTAGGTATTCCTTACCCAAGAAATACTCGTTCGGCATGTTTCACTTTTTCACAGGGGTTAATCGACATTAATATCATGAATTTTTAATTGATTTAGATTTAAAATTATAACTTTTACTTTAAAGTTTTTACAAAAACCTTCTCAGAGAATTACATCCCAGTTCCTCATTCCCCAACTAACTCTCGACTCTCTTTTTTTTTTTAAAATCAACAACATTTTTACAATCTCTAAAACACAGCCTCCTAATCTGTTATTTTATTCAACAATTGTCAATGATAATGTTTTTTTATAGAAATACTGAATTCTTCAATTAAAATAGTCTTGGAGAGTGAAATCACTTGTATAAATGGTTTAACAATATCTTATAGAATATATAAATAGTCTTTCACATGTATTACAATGGTTTCAATCCTTGTAATTCCTTTTTTTTTTTAGTAAATTTGTTTACAATTAATATACAATTTCTACAATCTAAATTTATGATTTATATATATGGAACTGTTTATTTTTTAATTCTTCAATTAGCACTAATTTCGCTTTATATAAACTCTAACTCAATTTCAAATTTACATTCTCTGTTTTATATTAACTTCCAACTCATTGAATTTAGGTTGGCAATATTATAACTAGATTCAATCACTTCCTTCATTGATTTTGATTTGATAACTAGATTTCTATGACATACAATATGGCTCTTATTCCGAATGTCATATTTCATACAGTTTTATTTTTATAAATTACTTTTTTCAAATTGCAACTTTTTATTGTATTTGCATATCGTTAATAAATTAGTGATTTGATTATTAATTCTTATTATTTTAGGTTTTGAACAAATTAACATCCTTTTCCTGATTCAAGTGTGGACATAGCAGCGTTCAGATTGATTTTAATGAAAATTGTTGACATTGACTTGACCTTAGGATTTATTTGTGAAGGTAACATTTTCTTAAGAATTAATTTCTATATTATCATTACCATTCTATTCCTTATCCTTAATCCATTTCTTAAATTGATGTACTCAATATATTATAATACATTTGCTTAAGTCATTCATTCGTTTTATGTTAAATTTTGTTCTTAATTAGGTAGTGTCTAATGATACACCATACGTATATACAAAAAAAATTCCTTTTTAATTCAATCTAATATATGAATATTTATCTATACTAGAGGACTGACTTAACTCCCCTCAAATTTAAATTTTAAAAGGTGTCTATTTAGATAACTTCTTAAAATTTCAATTTTCAATCTGTAATCCATGCTAATTGATCTATAGATTTCAGCTCAGTACTTACATTTCTGATAACATTTTTATTTTTATTCTTATTATTAAAATTTTTATGATATTCTTATAATTTAACCATATCAAACTCATTCCGAAATAATTTCTCATTAGGGACATAACAATAATGATTCTTACATTTTATTCTCATAATTCTTATTCTTATTAAATTATTCATATCTTATATACCTTACTCTTTTCCACCGTTTCTTATTCAAATCTCAATATTTATACTTCCTCCTTTACCTATCTACTCTTCTATTTTTTCTATTTCATCTTTTATACTAAGAACATAATTTTTAATTATTTCAGTGATTTCCTATAATTTCATATCAATTTTCAACCTATATTCATGTCAATTTATCTATTCTTATAGTCGAACCTTTAACTCTTTACTTTCTATCCATATTTATATTTATTTTCATATTTCTTAATCATAATTCATCAACTTTATTTCATAACTATATTCATTATATCATAATTTTCTCATCATATCTCCCTATCTCATAATAATTAATCATATCATATACTTTATAAATATTTCTTTCCATTATTTCACTATACTTTTCTCCCTAATTCCTATAAAATTTTCTTGACATGAATATTTCCTACTTATATCTTGATTTGAAAACTTTCTCTCCTTCTCATCTCTTTTACTGTTTATTTAGTTATTTCCTATCTTATCCTTCCTATTTCCTACCTGTCCTTATTAATGAGTGTTTATTTAATTTTATTATGTCCTTTATCTAAGAAATTCTCATAAAAATTTACTATTATACTAAAGCTTAACTTGCCATCTTTCTTTGATATTATTCATTTATCATTAATACATTATATTTCCTTCTGTTTCAATTTTTTAGATTACATTAACCACGGATACTGTATGCTGCCTACTAGTACACTACCTATGAAAATTGAAAATCTTATGTTTAACTTGGTCATTATCTTCACGTTGTATATGAGAATACATCTTATGAAGTAAAATCAAAAAAAAATCTTACATCTACCTATACTACTATCTATTTACATGTAAGTAACATAATATTATCTATTCCTCTTATCACTCTTTTATGGTGAATTATACTTATAAATTGATTCTATATTAAAAATACCCCTAATCATGTTTGTTCCTGGGTATGCCAATTTATAACTATTTTGTGCATTATCATTTAATATTTCATAAGGTCCCTCGAATGGCAATTGCAATTTAATACATTGGTCTTCTGCTTTATTAGATGTTTTCAATGCTTTGATTATAACCAATTCTCCTTTGTTGAATTTTGTTCTCTGATGTTGATCAAGGTTCCAATTACTTCTTTGTTGTTCATGCTGGAAGTAGTTCCAGGAACGGCCAATTTGATTATTGTTGTTTTGGAACCTTGGTTCCGCCCTGTTCCTATCTTCCCGCGTATTCTCTGGTATTGTTCTTGGACCAGCTCTTCCCACCATCCCACCTAATATGTGTCTTTTGACAAAGAATTCTTAAATATTTTAAGATTTCCTTTATATATCTCTTAGCTCGATTGGAGCTAGGTCTTCTAATACTTCTTCTACTATCAGTTTTTCTATGTTTTCACGAATTTTCATACCATTTTCTTGTATTTTTTGTCTCAAATTTTTATTTTTATTCTCCATGTCTTCTTTTACCTCGTTAATGTTCTTCTTAAATTCTTCCTGGTTCTCCTTGAGTTCCTTAATCTCCTTACAATTTTCCAATTTGACTTCATCTATTTTCTTTTCCAATCGGTGCATGTTTGTATGAATGTTGTGAATGTCTCCCCTAATTTCTTTTTTCATCGCATCCATCTTTCCATTTATATTATTGATATCTCCCCTCATATTTTTCTCCATATTATTCATATTTCCATTTATGGTGTCAATCTTCCCATTTAAATCTCCCCTCATATCAGCAAATAATTGTTGCATCATGACCATCATTGAATCATCCCTACTTGTACTTGTTCCTGCCTGTGTTTTCTTGCTCTCTTGTCTTCTATCTTCTTGTTCCAAATCTTCTTCGTCTCCTGTCGTACTTTCTTCAGGAGCATCTCCTTCTGATTGCTGTCCCTGTATCAAATATTGGACCTGGAAATCTCCCATACCATGGCTCCTTTCTTCTCTCTCCTCTTCTGATCCGCTATCATTTCCGACCTGCTTCCCATCGCGCAACATCATTTTCCTATTTTCCATTGTTCTTTTTTTTAATATATTATTTTTATAATCGCCCCACGTTTTTGGGTGCCAATTTATAGTGGATATGTTTTATATTTTAATATATACTTATATGATTTACCTTTATTTACCCGTTTTTACCTTCGGCTAGCCCTATATAATTATATGAAAATTTTGTATTGTTAAAATTTTATACTGTAGTCGGAAGCATGAGACTTCTCTCTTTGAGTCCTGGACACCTATTAGAAAAAATTTTTACATATATGAACATTTACTTATTATGATTTTGTGATAGGATAATCGAATGAATGATTTAAACCATGTTCGTGAAAAGTGTTATGGACATTGACTGGAATAAAAAAAATACCAACACTTAAATAAAAATATTTTAATAAATTGTTGATGAAATCTTCAAAATTTTACACACACAAATATTCCTGAACCTCCTCTGTATTCTTTGATGGTCATGCGCACTGAACGCTTATAGTAGCTGCTTCGGCGCAACGGAGCAACTCTTCCGGTACAACGTTTCTCGTCGTCATAAAATTATAGTACGCAGTTAACATGGAGGATGCAAACGTTTCACAGTTCAATGTGCATCAATTTAGTGCATTTAGAATAATATGGTTGAAAACTTATATTAAACAGTTACATATATAATTCAAGTTGTGAATTAAGTGTGTGTTTGATAGTTATAAGAATAGGTTAGCATGCAAAGCGGAAATTAAGATTGGAAAAGCATTTATGAGTGGTGTGAACTTTGATTATTTTACAAACGAAAAACTTTTTACAAGTAAGTACATATTTAATATCTAAAATTATTGTTGCAGAAAATTAGAGTTCTTTAATTATCCATGGATAAAATTTGGTATTAATTATTTTAAAGTTTCTTTGGCCAATTTTAGATTATTCAAATTTAAATGTTCAAATTAATTTCAAAAGTTCACTTTTTCTTTGTTTGTTTGGAATTCCAAATTAAAAACTCAAATAACACAGACCTTATATTCCATTCTCGGCGTGGTGGACCTGCAACATCTCGTCTCTTTTCTTAGGTATTCCTTACCCAAGAAATACTTGTTCGGCATGTTTCACTTTTTCACAGGGGTTAATCGACATTAATATCATGAATTTTTAATTGATTTAGATTTAAAATTATAACTTTTACTTTAAAGTTTTTACAAAAACCTTCTCAGAGAATTACATCCCAGTTCCTCATTCCCCAACTAACTCTCGACTCTCTTTTTTTTTTAAAAATCAACAACATTTTTACAATCTCTAAAACACAGCCTCCTAATCTGTTATTTTATTCAACAATTGTCAATGATAATGTTTTTTTATAGAAATACTGAATTCTTCAATTAAAATAGTCTTGGAGAGTGAAATCACTTGTATAAATGGTTTAACAATATCTTATAGAATATATAAATAGTCTTTCACATGTATTACAATGGTTTCAATCCTTGTAATTCCTTTTTTTTTAGTAAATTTGTTTACAATTAATATACAATTTCTACAATCTAAATTTATGATTTATATATATGGAACTGTTTATTTTTTAATTCTTTAATTAGCACTAATTTCGCTTTATATAAACTCTAACTTAATTTCAAATTTACATTCTCGGTTTTATATTAACTTCCAACTCATTGAATTTAGGTTGGCAATATTATAACTAGATTCAATCACTTCCTTCATTGATTTTGATTTGATAACTAGATTTCTATGACATACAATATGGCTCTTATTCCGAATGTCATATTTCATACAGTTTTATTTTTATAAATTACTTTTTTCAAATTGCAACTTTTTATTGTATTTGCATATCGTTAATAAATTAGTGATTTGATTATTAATTCTTATTATTTTAGGTTTTGAACAAATTAACATCCTTTTCCTGATTCAAGTGTGGACAAAGCAGCGTTCAGATTGATTTTAATGAAAATTGTTGACATTGACTTGACCTTAGGATTTATTTGTGAAGGTAACATTTTCTTAAGAATTAATTTCTATATTATCATTACCATTCTATTCCTTATCCTTAATCCATTTCTTAAATTGATGTACTCAATATATTATAATACATTTGCTTAAGTCATTCATTCGTTTTATGTTAAATTTTGTTCTTAATTAGGTAGTGTCTAATGATACACCATACGTATATACAAAAAAAATTCCTTTTTAATTCAATCTAATATATGAATATTTATCTATACTAGAGGACTGGCTTAACATATATATATATATATATATATATATATATATATATATATATATATATATATATATATATATATATTATGTTAATCACAAAGTCACTTCTTAGTCAAGCCAAGAATAATTAATATTATATAATATATAATACGTAATTACTTGAATTGTCCCGGTAAAGTAACTATTACCAACTAGTCTATCTCAATGCATCAATTGAAGTATGGTCTGTCGCGATGAAACTACTTTTATTTATATTTGACAATCATATAAAAAGTCAATAAACCGTTAACTCCAAATAGGAACTCGTCAAGGTGAGACACGTCGGCGAACTTCATATAACAGCTTAAAGCAGATCGTGTCGTATAACGCTCGTATAACATTTCTCGGATATTGAGTCATCCGAGATTTATTTTCCTGGAAGGTATTGCAGATGCATATATCTCGTAGTTCCAATAATAATATGGATGTTTTCAGGAAACATTTCGTTCAAGCACTTGAGACAAATATATTCCATATTGTATCAATTTGTCAATACAATGTATATACAATTTATACAGATTTGCCAAATAGAACCGTTATCAGGAAAGAAAATGGCGGATATATCTGGAATTTCATCGATAGGGAAATGTTACTTTGAATTCTTGAATGTAGTTCAAATTCAATCATTCCGTAATCAACATATGGACACTCTTTTGATAATCCCTATTCATGACGTTTTGTCGGAGTATCCTAGATGTTTTTCGAATTGAAAAATTTCATTCATAGCAGTTATTCCTCCAATTTCAAACATGAGATACATTGTTATGATTTTATCGGTTGTTGTGTAAATTTGATCTTGATCAGATTATAATATGATAATATAGAATGAAATTCGTAATAATTTTTGCGTGCCCCATTTCTAATCTGTTACCTCAAATTTTTTTCACAGCTCAGTCGGATTAGAACACTATAATGTTTCTCAGAGAGATTCTGTTGGAGAAATATGGCATAAGGATTAATTAAAAAATAAATTTTAAATATGAAAATAAACTTGATATTTATAAATTGCATTTATCACAAAAATTATAAATTATGTATTATTCAAACTGCAAATTTTTTATTACCTACTTGTTTTCAAGTTCAATAAACCAATTTTTTTCTAAAACCCACCCCGAATTTACTATATCTTCAATTTATACTTCTAACGTCATATATCTATCAAATACTCAATTAACCCCACCATACTCTAGTCAAAATTGTAATTTTCTGTCTTGTATTTTTTGTTTGTCTTCAAATTACTCACTATTATGCATATTAGTCACGTAGGGAATGAGCTTTTTGTATAAATTGTCTTTACCTTATATATTATGTTTGACGTCTCTAGCTCTCTGGTTCATTAATTGGATTTTATGGTGAATACTTTCCAATTTATATCATTTGTTTTGCTCACTGGATTGGTTCTCCATTAATATTGGTTTTATTTATGATTTATTCTGTTCCATTGCGTTTATTTTATACGTTTTTATATAATATTTCTCAAAATAAACTGTCTCTTCTCAATCAATCAATTTCGTCAATCATAAAAACTAACTAAGTCTCCCTAGATTCGTTCAAATTTTTTTTGTTTATGTTTCTACCACAATTTTAGATATTTTTCTCATTAACTATTTCTCACTTTTAAAAGCTGATTCTTCCTAACTCAAATATAAACACTTTCATTCAGATATCTAATAAATACCCTTCATCTATTCACTTGCAGCTTCAAATCGAAAATTTTATATGTCAAGTCCTATTTTGACTTCCAATTTATTTCTCTACGGGATGTTAAATAATGTTTATAGAATTGATAAATTTGTATTTTGTACTTTTGACAATTTCCGTACTAGGTTTTTTGTAAATTGCTGTTTTATTTAGTCTGAGAAGTATATTGCACAGAAAAATATGTTATGAAATTTTAATTAATTTTATTTCATACGACTAATACTATTTTTCAATAGTTTTTCAAACATTTTTGCCATTTGTGGAATAAGTGATATAGGTCTATAATTCGCGGCAAGGGTCTTATCTGTTTTTATATACAGGTATGACTACAGTGTTTTTAAAGGGTTTGGGCCATATACCTTTTTCTATACACATATTTATGATATGCACTAGAGCAGTGATCCGCAACCTATCCTCATCCGAGGCACACCAAACTGCTCCCTAGAATTTCGTGGCACATCAAAATCTAAAATATATTTATAGCAGTGGCGTAGCTAGGTCGGGGGTCAGTTCACTCCATGTATACTAATTATTTATGAATGTCCAAACTACCTTAGTTTTTTTATTGTTTTCAAATGTGAAGAAGCCCCTTTCAGATTTGGGGCATCAAAATTTTCACTCAGGACATAATACATATTTTTTTTATTTTTTCTTATTATTCAGATAGAATGAAAAATACAAATAGGTACATACATGAGAACTATACTAAATACTTGGTAGGACAGGTAGGTATACTAAATTTACTTCTGTTGACACGTCAATAGTAATAAATATTTTGACATGATGATGACTGATTAATGTGATACCTGCGCTTGCTTCGTTGAACACAAAAGTTTTATATTCGGCTCAATTTTAGACAGCGTAACTCTTATTTCTTGGTCAAGATCTTTTAAGCATGACCGTTTATCATTTTTAATTAATACAAGCGTTGAAAAAGTTTGCTCACATAAATATGTTGTGGAAAACGGAAGTAGTGTGAAGATGGCCTTGTCGGAGATGCGTGGATATTCTGTCTTGATGGAAATCCAGAAAACATCTAACGGAACTTCGTCGAATTTAAGTTTTAGGGTCATATCATTACTTAATTCTGTGAACTCCCCTCGAGTTTGCAATGGCAGTGCTTCCGTGTAACTTATTGCATTGGTTGCGAAAGGATTTTGAATCCAATTGTATTGTTCCGTTTTGATAGAATGGAAATAGTATTCAAATTTTTGTTGAAGCATACTTAAATGTTGTTGGGCCAAATCCACAATCAACTGCTTGTTTTCGATCGTACTGTGGTTGATCCTGTGATACATTTCTAGACATCCTTTTTGCAATTGTTTCTGCCAAAGTTCAAGTTTCTTTTTGAACCCTTGTAATTTATCGGAGCACGTCAATATATTTTCATTCCGTCCTTGCATTTTTTTATTAAGTTCATTCATATGTTCGAATATATCAGCCATGTATGCAAGTTTGGCTATCCAGTATTCATCATGAAGGTGCTGGCATAGATCGTACATATCTTGACTTGAAACAAACTCACGCACTTCGTAGCGAAATTCAAACAGTCGAGCTAAAACTTTTCCCCGGGATAACCAACGAACTTCTGTATCAAACAGTAAGGATTCATGTTCGCTTTCCATTTCTTCACAGAGTATTCCAAAGATTCGCGAATTTAAGGCTCTCGATTTAATTATGTTTATGATCTTAATACATTCATTCATTGTGATCGAAAGCTGTTCGTGCAAATTTTTGACCATCAATGCTTCTCGATGTATGCAGCAATGTGTAATTTGTATTGACGGATTTTTTTGTTTTACACAAGATACAAAACCTTTCTTACTGCCAATCATTGCAGCAGCACCATCTGTACAAATAGCAACGCAATTGGTCCACTGAATATTATGTATTTTAAAAAAATTATCAGTTACTTGGAAAATTTGTTCACCGGTAGTTCTCTCTGGAACCTCCTTACAAAATAAATAATGTTTTTTAATAGAGTCCTCGTCAACGAAACGTACAATAGCCATCAGTGTGCTTTATTTTTAATATCGGTTGATTCGTCGATTTGAAGCGCAGAAATTCCAGCCGAAATGATTTTTTTAATTAGTGTTCCCAAAATATCACTTGACATATCTTGGATACGTCTTTTAACAGTATCGGCCGACAAAGAAACTTTACTCACGTCCTTAACTTCGTTTGGTCCAAGCATAAGTCTAACAATTTCCATGCATGCTGGTTTGATAAGCGTTTCACCGATAGTGTGCGGTTTTTTTTGTTGTGCAATTAATTTTGCAACAAGGTAGCTTGCTTCTAATGCCTTTTCAGAAACCGTAACCGCCGATTTCATAAACTGCTTTTGTTTCTTATTTTGATCCAAGCGCCGTTGGAAAAATTGAATGTCTTTTTTGACGCAACTGGGATGATTTGTGATCAAATGACGGTTTAGTTTGCTGGGAACCATTGCTTCATTTGACAACTGTTCACCGCAAATAACGCATTCAGGCTTTGGAGCCGCTTCGTCGCCACACCAAGTGAAACCATATCGAAGGTAGTCTTGATTGTACTTCCTTTTCAGCACCTTTTTTGCTCTTTTTGCAGCACTTATGCTGGAGCTTGTGCTAGGTTCTTCGTCATCTGCTCGTGATTTCAGCAAAAATTTATCCATATTTGAAGCACTATAGTTATTTTAAAAGTAGATACTGCAACAAAACTTAGTCCAGTTTAATTTAATTTATTTAGACACAATATGGCCAACAACGTAAAAAAGAAAACAGGAAGTGTAAAAATAACACTTAACTAATTATAACTAATTTATATTCACTTATTTATAAGGTACAAGAATTTATTTATATAGCAATTCACTATTTATTTCACTCTACGATTTATTTGTTTGCCCGCGTATTTATCTGATTCACTTGACTATTCGACTCTCTCTGAGTCTCTGAGCGACGACAGGCGCGCTTATATAGGCAGCGGCGATGTTCAGGAAAACATCGAGTCGCGCCTCGAACGGCACGGATCTTTCTAGTTTAGTCGCCTTCGAGAATCAAGCCGCCGCGCCGCGCCGCGCCGATAGACGGATAGACGTTTACCATCGGCGCTGTTGTCAGATTGCTTCATTTTTCGCGGGTCTCGCTACAATACGAATCTGATTCGTATTGTCTGAAAGAGCGGCACACCTCAAGTCGGCTCACGGCACACCAGTGTGCCGCGACACACCGGTTGCGGAGCACTGCACTAGAGGATCAGGTATAAACGGTGAAATTGCTTCAAGACAATCCGCACTTATCTCATCAATAACAGTTGCCTTTTTACTCGTCACTTCACTTATTACTTTTTTTTATTTCATACCTTTTTGTGGGTAATGAAACAATTTAATTTGGCAAAGGGGCAATATCACCATATGTTTGGTGAAGGTTACTATTTATTTATTTGGCCAATCTCTTGTCCATTCCTGAACATACACGATTGAATTCATTCGCAATGCCACATGGGTTTGTCAGTATATTTCCCATTGGACCCTTAATATCTTCATCCCATTGGACCCTTAATATCTTCATAAGGCATTTTTACTTTTTTTGATACGCTCAAATCTTGCACCACGCTCCATAATTAATAATTGTTATTTGAATTTTCCATGATCTTTACCCTATACAATTTGCGTTTTGTCTTTTCGATAAGCGAATGCAGTTTATTGCTATATACCTCGTATTTTACAAGTAAATCACAGTAATTGAGATGGAGCTTTGTTTGTCGATATAATCTATTTTTTTCATTAATGGCTTGGATGAGAGCTTCTGTAACTCATAGCGCAATTTTTGTGGTTTTTCTATTTCCCTTTCTAAAATATTGATGTTTTTTTTTGTAATTGTTATCAATTTTTCTGTTACAGGGTCTGGATTACTACAATTTAAGATAATATCCCATGATTCTTTGGATATATTGTCTACAAGTTTTTTATAGTTGACATGCTTAGTATAATACTCAGCTACCTTTCTAGTTGTTTTATTATCAAGAACTATTTGCAGCGCTATTGTATAGTGGTCTGTTATATAAGTTTCTATTACTACAGGGATAATATTCTCTAGAATGTTTGTTTTTGACTTAATAAATAAATGATCTAAGCAAGCTGCCATTTTTGTTGGGTTATTAATGGTAGATCCACACTCACTCAGGCCACTTACATATTCCATGGTATCATCATTTAAATCCAATGAGTCAATATCAATATCTCCAAGAAATAGACAACAATATTCAGTATTAATACCACTATTATATAGGAAATTATTGATAAACTCAGGTATACTTGAATTATTATTCTCCTCAGACGGTGATCTATAATAAGCAATAATCGTAATTTTATTGTTGTTACTGATAGTTACAGTCACTTCTGAAATATTTGTGGTTCCTAATTTTAGGACATCATATTCGAAATACCATTTGCAGTTTATGTAAGCCACGACTCCGTCATTTTGATTCAGATCGCCTTTGTTGTATCTTATATTATATCCCGGTATATTATACAAATTGCTGTCAGTAATCTCCCAGGTCTCAGTTAGAACTAGACAATCAAAATCCGTAACATTAGATAACGAAAGTTTAAGCTCATCTAGAATTTTGTTTATACGTCTGATATTGTTATGAAGTATAATAAAGTTATAATTAGTTTGGTTTATTTTGAAAATCTCATCACATTAACTGAAATATCTTACGTTATATGTTTCAACAATGGGTACATTGAAATCTTTTACAATTGATCCATTATAGATGTATAAATAATGTAACAAACAGTTAGAATTCGGGGTTAAAATCAGTCATAAACTAAAAATTCAAATTAAACAATATCATTAAAATATATCTTTAGGAGTGTGCCTATACATCCAATAATAATGAAGTCCCACAACCAAGTACAACCAAAACTAAATCTAAATGCACAATCCAATGAGCTTAGAAAAAATAACGAATGCAAAAATATATTAGTGATCACTGCTGTGTAACTGCAATTATTTATTTTTCGAGATTGCCAGAGCCAGTCCGGGATCTGCTATTTCGATTTTGCGAATGTACCTGGTTTCCTTGAAGTTTTCCTGTATTAGTAGGAGTATTTGCTAAGTATTTTAATTGTTTTTTATTTCCTAGCTCTCGTTGTTCTTGTTCTTTCTTTTTTGGAAGTAGAAGAAGGTTGATGGGTGTATTTTCTCAAAAGATGAAAATGTGTAAATACATTTTATTAAAAAATTAAGCTAAGCGCTTTCGGCAAATAAACATGCCATCATCGGAGCTTTCGTCAATGGTAAAAAATACCTCTAAAAAAGGGAAACATTGAAAGGGGATCGGCATCACAGGCACAATAGTTAGATGTACCTTTTCACAAAATCAACAAATAAAATGAAACTGAAAACCCCCTCTTTCATGGGGTGAAATTATTCACTAAGATCTTTTTTATATTTCAAAGATGGAGCAACGAAGTATGCAAAATGACTTTTTTGGTTTCATTGTAGTTAATTCTCTGAGGTCTTCGTCCTTTTTATTTGAGTAGTGAGTTGATGGACCACCATGAGTTTGATGTATAGATTCGGTTGCTTGTTCAATTTCTAAGATTTCACCAGCTGTATAGATAGCATCGTTCACATACAATTTTCTCCTCCAATGTAACATATATTGTTTGATGTTTTTACCATGTTCAAATGTCGTCTCAAAGTCGCAGTGGTTCCACGTTGTGCTGGTGTCAAGTCATGGGATATAAATATATTTGTTCCCTTAAGTTTACTGCTGGTTTTCAATATCTTGCTTTTAGTAAGGTATGAAACAAATTCTACGTTCACCGGCGTCTTCTTACTTCTTCCCAAGAAATGTATATTATTTATTTGTTTTTCTTGAATTGTCGTACTCAACAATCCAGATAATTTGGTACAAATAGTTTCGACGGTAATGTTTGTTTGCTATCTTTTTGTTTAATCCAAATATCTTTCTTCTGTGTCTTTCCAAATTCTCGAACTTTTTGCAAGTTTAAATTTTCTGCCTCTAGTTTCCTTATTTTCTCATTCATGAATTCAACTCATAGAAGTATGTTGACTTCTGATGCTTCTATAGCTTTTCTTAGTTGTTCAATATTTTTAATTTCTTATTGGATTTCCAAAATTGCAACTTGGCTGCATTCTTCCATTTTACGTGTATGGCTGCCTTTAATTCAAGTTATTAATATACAAAAAACTTGTATGTGATAAGGATTGTTGGATTTGTTTTGATCTAATACTATCTATAATAACTATATAACATTCTTTAGGATTCTTTGATGCAGATCTGGGACTGCAACTGTACTATCGTTAAACATAATTTTTCTAATTTTCCTAATATATTTGTTTACTCACAGTTTTCACTAGTCTCTTTCAGAGCAACTTTTAACATGTTTTCACTAAACGTGTACTCAAATAATGATTATCAAACATCAGGTACAATTGAAACCGACTAAATAATGTTAAATAAACGTTTCTGGCTACAATCAGAGACGTTCGCCAGGGGCAAGTATCTGCTTGACCCTTCCCAAATTCTACATCAATGCGGGAATTGCTAACACTCTGTATGTATAATTTACAGGGGTCAACAGTATCTATACTTCCCGTCAAATTAAAAGGGATACGTCAAATAGTTTTGAAGTGATGGACGCAAATAATGTTTAAATAAAACACTTCGGAACTACATTTTATTAGGAGATTCACGTTAAATAATAATTATTTGAAATCGAGATTTCACAGTTAAAATATGTCCACTTATTTATGAAGCATCCTCTATATTTTTTCATGGAATATTTTCAGTAATAGTCCGTTTTGCAAGGTGGCATACTGCTAACATCGAAACTCTACAATTTATCACAGTAAATGCTTCGTTGACATTTATGACAGTATCCGTATTGATGAATAATTGAAACTGAGCATCATATCAGTTATATCGGCAACATTTTATACCTTACAAATATTCTGCTGTATTATATTGAGAATTTTATACCAGTCATTTTCAACCAATCAGATGCTTTATTTCGATATTGTTATGATGGTAACCAGGGAATTTTCTGAAATTTTCTCATCCACATGACTATATCGAATGTAGACGTAAAATTAATCAGTCCAAAAAGTTTTTGACGAGGTAAAAATAGGTGACGCAAATACACCCCATATAAAAGATGTGATATCAAATCATACGATGTATAGGGCGACATAATCATTATATCTATTCATAATCATTTTAAAATAAAGGTAAGCTATGGCTACATATTCACATTTTATTCCTTATTAATTTGTAAGTTTCAAATAATTGATGTACTAGTGTTCATCAGCACTGTTTAAATAATGTTAGTGTCTACTTGTGTTCTTCCTGGTTTCATTTTAATGCATTTTGTTTTTACACCGGTCTTATTGTAGTACAGATAAAACAGCTTATTTGTTTTGTAGTTCTGACAGCTCAATAGCCTTTACTTCCTAATGTGTTTAATAGTATAAATCGGATGGGACCCTTTCTTTATTATGTGTTTTGATAATGTAATTCGGATGAGGTCCTTTCTTTGTTATGTGTTTTGATAGTAGCTCTAAATCGGATGGAACCTCTCTTTGTATCGTATTTTGGAAGTATTGATTGAATAAAGTATTTTATATACATTGTAATCATAAATATGTTTGATAGTATGAACTTAATTGATACCAATTTGCACATCCGTCTAAAATATATACAAAAATTTCATTTTTGATAGAATTTAAGGAAAGAAAAATATCAGCTTCAAACCAACACTAAGCATATTTAAACAGGGCTGAACTCCAGGACATCTATTATTTGAAACTTTCAAATTAATAAGGAATAAATTATGTATATGTAGCAGGTTTTTGGACTGATATCAGTACTTTTTGTACAGCTTTTACGTTCATAAACTTAAGAGAAGTGATGTAGATTGTTCTCAGTATTTGGGAAAAAAATTTTGGGATCACTTATTTTGGCTATAACTCCACAAGGGTACACTGAATTATTATTATATACCGTTGGAACGGTCTTGAATAGAGATAAAAAAACCTTAAGAGTGTCTATACTTGAGACCAAAAACGGTATAAATTGGAAAAAAAAAACTAGAAATACCCATATTTTTGAAATTTGGTGCCAGCCAATTACTATCTGTTAATTTCTTTAACCCCCTTCACAAGTTTTTACAAAAAACTGGGTTATATTCAATGCGTCCAGTTAAATAGACTTGATAATCAGTTACTTCAATAAAGTACTCTATATAAGCTGAAGCTCTCTCTCCACCCCTCTTAGCTAATTCATAGGCTGCAATATAAAAGAATTTCTTCTGCATGCCTTTAGAAGTGTTTTCATCACAGAGCTCAATTATTTTTTTCAATTCGTCCGATGACAAAACTCTCTTTTAAAGGGGGCTGGTTGAAGTTGCCGACGTTTAGCGGTGATAAAATTCACGATTGTATTTTTTATAAAAATGTTCCTGTAATTGTTTCGCAATAGAGTTACACAACACTTTGACTACACTTCCCTTGTAATTTGTTACATCTTGCCTGCGCATATTGAATTCAAAATTCTCCAAAATTAACCTCAACAGATATATATATATCCTTCCTTACGAAATTGTCTAGACAAAAGTCAGTAAACTGTCTCCAAACACTTGTTTTACATTTTATGGTACTCATTTTGATCTAAACTTCAACAACACTAATATTTCCTATAACTGCGGTGCTGCGGTGCTTCTGTCACGATTCAAGTTTGTACCATAACAACAGACATATTACGGAGAACAAGTCTCGGAGGAGGAAACTGCTGATGCATTCGCAGATTTTTTTTCTTCCATATACTCATTGGTAAAAGCATCTTATAATTTAAATTGTACAGCTGAAAAAATTTTTCTTAATGATGTTTTTGTGATAAGTACCATTACTGAATTAGATTTTAAAGCCGCAGTGAGAAAACTAAAACCAAAAAAGCAGCCGACGTGGATGGGATACTACCTTATGTCCTTAAAGCTTGTAGTGATTGGTTGGTGCATCCACTGCTACATATATTTAATTTAATAATCTCTACTAATAACTTTCCATCAATGTGGAAGACGGCTTTAGTAACTCTTATTTTTAAATCTGGTGATAAAATGAATGTGGAAAACTATAGGCCTATATCAATAATGTGTGCACCATCCAAGTGGTTTGAGCAAATCATTTATTTAAGTTTATATCAATATGCTGAAAAGTACATAGTTTCATGGCCAATAAATCTACCATCTCAAACTTATTTATTTTCACCAATTATGCATATGAAACTTTAGAATGTAAGTCCCAATTAGATACCGTGCATACAGATTTCCGTAAAGCATTCGACACGGTTGATCATGACGTGTTATTGACGAAATTAAATAGACTTGGAATATCAGACAAAGTGATTAAATTAATAGAGTTATTTGCAAAATAGATTTTTGATTGTAAAACATAATGGGAACACTTCTGGTACATTTGAAGCCAATTCAGGGGTTCCCCACGGCTCCAACTTGGGGCCTCTCTTATTTGTAATCTTTATTAACGATTTACTAACAGCTCTAAAATATTCAGAATGTCTCTTGTTCGCTGATGATCTAAAAATTCTCAAACGCATTCAGACGGTTCGGGACTGTATATTGTTACAAAGAGATTTAAATAGTGTTTTCGAATGGAGCTCTCTGAATAAATTTTACTTTAATGTGAAAAAATGTTCCACTCTATCTATGACACGTTTGAAGGATCCTATTATTTTTGAATACCAAATGGATGGGGAAACTTTGGTGCGCTGTACAAAGGTAAGGGATTTAGGCTTCACATATGATCACATGTTGTCTTTCACTGAACATATAAAAAATATAGCAAAGTCTACGAACCGTCTGTTGGGTTTTAAAATGAGACAAACTTCCAATTTCACAATTATAGATACACTAAAAACTCTTTATTATACCCTAGTAAGATGAAAATTAAAGTTTGGTGCTCAAATATGGTTTTGTGAGTATCAGACTACTTTATTCATGTTGGAGAGCATTCTAAATAAATTTTTAAGATACGTTTATTATAAAAAGCATTATACTCGCCCAGATCATAATGTAGTTACGAGTGTTCACCTTAGAAATAAATTCAAAATATTATCTCTAGAAGAAAGAAGAAAACTAGTGGCAATCATTTTTTTATTTAGAATTCTTAATAATAAAATAAATTTACCTGAAATTCTATTTTTAGTAAGATTTAATGTTCCATCAAGAACAACACGCACTGCGGTAATGTTCAATATTCCATTATTGCTGACTACCACCAGGGTCCCTCTTGTGACCATGTGCCGATTAGCAAATAATTTTAATACCCTTACGGACTTAGATTGGTCAGTCTCCCAAAATGTTTTTCGTAGGACAGTTTTGAGACAAATTGTTAATTTATCGATATAGCAGCTGTTTTCGTCTCATCACTGTCATTCATTTTGATTACATGTGTTTCACATTATCTGTCATAGGTTAATTTTTTGGTAACTTAGGTTATAGCATAGATTTGAACTTACCTATGTTTGTTAATGTATTATATATGGATTTTTGTTCTGTTTTTATATTGTCCTTGTAATTAGACCGCAAGGTCTGTTTGGATATAAATGAATAAATAAATTACTTTTTCCTAAAATTTGACATTTAAATTAGCTCAAAGCCTTCTATATTTAACCACGTATTGTTTTGATCGGTTTCGACATTGATGAAATTCTCTTATTGTAAAGCCATTTTGTTGTAAACTTTTCTTGGCAAATACCATACGAAATGAAATTATACCTAGAACCTTCTTCCATAGTTGACTGGGGTTGGAATTTTCGTTTATGGTTGATACATAATTCTTCCGAGATGATTTCCTACTCTGTTTTACTACGTATTTAGCTCTAGCCTAGAGTATTTTGTAACTGATATGATTGTCAGAACTTTTGTTTTACAAATACTGGTTCAGAGATCTTTTGGATTGGCGTATTGCGTCATCACAAGAGGAGTTCTACCAAGGAACTGCTCTATGATTGGACGAAAAAGATATTTTATCAATCTGGGTCTTCGCAGCCGAGAGAACTGGATCTATTATTGATGTGTTCAAGTCATCAACATTGTTGAAAGCGTGAGCATCATGTATGAGTAAAACAGTGTCAACTGTCGTGGAATACTCAGACAAGTTAGTTTTTTTTAAGGCACCAATAACTTTTTCCGTAAACTGCTTCATCGTGATTGTCTGATATGAGTATTGGGTAATGATTACTACCATAAAGTTCATCAGCTGTTTTCCAAAACATAGAATTTGGAATTTGGGATAACTTATACTTAGGTCTATGGCAGAAAAGGTACCGGAGGAAATACTAAAGTGTATATTACACCCTGTATTGAGTAGGCAAGAATTTGTACAATTCACTATATTTTGAACTACCGTTCCGCGTCCAAATGTCTTTTGTGAACCCCACATGCTGTTGTGAGCGTTTAAGGCTCCTGTGAGGATAAACGGCTGGGGGAGTTGATTTTGTTACGAAACAGCACACTGGTATAGTCCCTAGGGTTTCCTAGAATTGTTCACGAATAGTGACTATCTTATCTACATTGTTTTTGTGACCAGTCTTGTCTAGAAAATGCCAGAAAGCCAATGGTTTTTGTAATCTAGAATTATCTGGTGAAAAAGGCATTAATATATAAGAGACCGATCAAGAAGAGTTTAGTTGAGTTGATAATTTGACATCGTGAGATAAACAAGTGAATAAGTGAATATAAATTAGTGAACTGTTTACATAAATTAGTTTGAGTGAATATACTGTGTATATAATTAGTGAATAGTGATAGTGTTTAAATAAATTCGTAAGTAATACCGTGTGTTCAAAATTTATCCCACCCGTAATAAAAACTTTTAATAAATAAGAAAAACATTACATTGGTGTCAGGTGTGGCTCAATATAAATAAATTGCTACGTAAAAATGACCAAGAGACTATGTGATTTGAAAGTGGCGGCATTACGAGCGGAATTGGAAGATCGTGAGCTGGAAACGTCCGGTAAGAAGAGTGAATTAGTAGAAAGACTTAAAGTGGCACTAGAAAATGACGGCTTTGATCCAGAAACAGTTTTATTTAATGACGAGGTTTCCACCTTAATCTCGTCAAGTTCTGTCACGGAAGAGAAGATTTCAACGAATGTGAAAAGCGATATTTCTGCTATAATGAACGATATTTCTGCTATGCGGAACGACATTTCTGCTAATATGGACGAGAAGATTTCTGCTATGGAGAACGATATATCTGCCTATATCTTACTAATAAAAAACGACATTGCCGCTGACCTTGAAAATGGAATTTCGTCTCTAAAATCTGAAATCGAGAATAAGATGTCAACGATGGACGAGAAAATCGAGAATAAGATGACAACGATGGACAAGAAAATCAAGGAGTTAGAAAGAATGATGACAGATATAAGAACTCAAGACACGCCAGCAGAAAAAAAGAAGACCGAGCAAACAAAACCTTGCAAGCCAGAAACACACTTTAAATTAGAAGACATTGGTAGTTTTATCCGAGTCAAGGACCCAACGTTCGATGGAAAAATGTCGTGGACCAATTATGTGAAACAGTTTGAAGCAGCCGCTAGAGTGAATAATTGGTCTGATAAGGAGAAAGCAGTGAACCTAACTATCGCGCTTCGGGGAGATGCCTTCTATGTACTTCAGACGAAACCTTTGGAAGAAACGGATGACTTCAAGCAGCTGAAGAAGAGGTTGGACATGCGATATGGTCATGACCATCTAGAACATTTGTACCAATCTCAGCTGAAGAACCGAAGGCAGAAACGTGATGAATCCCTTCAAGAATATGAAGTGTACATTGCCCGACTAGTTCGATTCGCTTATCCGACAGCATCAGAGAACATGATGGAATACCTGAGCATCCAGGCCTTCATTGGTGGCTTACGTTACCCCGATATGCAGAGGACGCTTCGTTTAGCCCATTCGAAAACATTAGTCGACGCATTGACAGCTGCTCTTGAATATGAAGAAGCAACAAAGGCTTCGGGGTATAACAAAATTCGGACCATTCAAGAAGACGGTGACGAAAACAGTTTTGAACAGTTCGTCAGTTTAATAAAAAGTATGATGGACAAGAAGCCAAGAAAGATCAGATGCTGGAATTGTGGCGAGCTAGGGCATGTACGTAGTTCGTGTAATCTCTCCAAGACTCCTGCAAACCAAGAATCCCAGTCACAGGAAAACTAGAACGGATCGGCTACGAGGGGGCAGCACCGACCCATGATCGTTCCGAAGACCCTCTCATACTGATAGCTTCGCTCAGATCTCGCAACGACAGTATATATGTAGATGACGAAGTGAATGGCAAGTGATATACTCTGCTAGTAGATACTGGAGCAACTAGAACCACTACACGACCAGAAATAATAAACTCCAAGAATAAGCTTTCACCAACGAGACTGCGACTGCGTACCGCCACAGGTGAGAGTGCCAACGTTCACTGTGAGACGCAAATCCCATTGGGAACTGGCGCAGAAAAGTTCACGCAAACGGTAATCGTAGCTTACATTGAAGAAGACGTGATTCTGGGAATGGACGTAATGAATGTACATGGTTTCCAATTAGACTTTAGAAACAGAACCATCAAAGTGGGTTCCGAGGAGGTATTTCTTCATTCATATGAAGGCAGAGCGGTGTTGGCAGCTGTACAGGAAGAAACCGTTCTACCTGCAACACCATGATAGTAGCACGGCTACAGGGAATCATGGAGGAAAGTACACCGGTGATGATGGAGCCAAGGAACCAGGACGAAGAAGATGGCAAAGGAGTACTTATTGGAAAAGGATTGGTTACGTCGACGGAAGAGATCCCAGTACGTGTGATAAACGTGAACGATTACCCAATTACCATCAAGAAGGAAATCAAGATTGGATCCTGCGTACCAGTGACGTCGCTCTTGCAGTATGGAGACTTATTCGTACTAAAAGGAGGAAACACTGGTAGAACATCAGCCGTCAAACACAAAATCGATACTGGTAGTGCAAAGCCAATTAGGCAATCAGCTCGAAGACTTCCACGAGCAAAGAGAGATGAAGCTGATAGAATAATTCGAGAGATGGGAGAAGAAAAAGTAATAGAACCATCTACTAGTCCATGGGTGTCTCCAGTAGTGCTCGTCAAATAGAATGATGGAACTACGAGATTCTGCGTGGATTATCGCCAACCTAACAACGTGACAAAGAAAGACAGCTATCCTATGTCTCGAAGTGACGATACGCTAGATACTTTGGCCAGCAGCAAACTGTTTTCCAACTTGGACCTGAAGTCTGGCTATTGGCAAGTGGAAATGGACTCAGAAAACAAAGAGAAGACTGCTTTTACTACCGAATCTGGATTATGGCAATTCAACGTCATACCATTCGGGCTCTGTAATGCGCCTGCGACATTTGAAGGACTCGTGGAGAAGGTCTTGAGAGGGTTCTCTTGGAAGACATGCCTGGTCTATTTGGACGACATCGTAGTACTGGTGAAGACATTTGACGAAAACCTGAAGAATTTGGAAGACGTATTCAAACGACTCTAAGCTGCCCAGCTCATGTTGAACCCGAAAAAATGTCAGCTGTTCCAGAACCGAGTCAAATATCTAGGTCATATAGTGAGCAATGAAGGAGTGGCGGTGGATCCAGAAAAAAATTCATCCATTCAGCAATGGCCGCAAGCAACCGACAAACATCAAATTAGGAGTTTCCTTGGACTTTGCACGTATTATAGAAGATTTATCAAGAAGTTTGGGGATATTACCAAGCCTCTAACGCGACCCACAGAAGAAGCAAGAGCTTTCCAATGGGACGAAGACTGTCAAACGGCTTTTTAAACCTTGAAGAGGCATTCAACTTCGGCGCCGATATTAGGATATCCATTACCAGAGGGAGACTTTATTCTTGACACTGACGCAAGCAACGTAGGAATTGATGGAGTGCTCTCACAGATCCAAGGAGGGCAAGAAAGAGTGCTGGGATATTTCAGGAAAGTCCTCTCCAAACCAGAACGAAACTACTGCGTCACAAGAAGAGAACTTTTGGCGATAGTGAAGTCCGTGGAATACTTTTACCAGTATCTCTATGGTAGGAAGTTTTTGATTCGGACTTATCATGAAGCACTCAAGTGATTGATGCAGTTCAATAACCCCAAGGGCCAGATCGCTAGATGGATTCAACGACTTCAAGAGTACAACAGACTGCTCCCACTGCAATAAGGCTGAATCTAGGGAATCTGCAGTTTCAAGAACTAGAGTAGTCAACGAGGAATGGCCACCCACCAGGATCAGAGAAGATCAGGAGAATTATCCTCACCTGAAGATGATCCGTCAAAGGAAGGAAGAAAATCGGCGACCTACCTGGCAAGAAGTGTCAAGATTTTCACCGAAACTCAAGGTGTATTAGGCTCAGTGGGACTCACTTGTCCTGGAAGGAGGGCTGTTGGAAAGGGTCCTTAGAAACGATGATGGTTCCGAGATGAGGAGACAGCTAGTTATCCCTAGAATAAGAGTAACTGAATTAATAAAGAAGTTACACGACAGTACATCGGGAGGTTATCTGGGAGTGAAGAAAACCCTACAGCGACTCCGTGAGAGGTTTTATTGGAAGAACAGCTCCGATGATGTGAAGGACTGGTGTAGGAAATGTACGACTTGTCCTACGAGTAATGGAGCACATCGCAAGAGAAAGGCACCCATGAAACAGTACAATGTTGGAAGGCCTTTCGAAAGGATTGTTCTAGATATCGCTGGACTATTTTCGACGACCGAAAATGGTGGCAAATACATACTGGTTGTAATGGATTATTTCACAAAGTGGGTGGAAATTCACGCTATCGCCAACCAAGAGGCCACAATTGTTGCGGATTTATTAGTGAAAGAATTTATCAGCCGATATAGAGTTCCCTTGGAAGTCCACAGCGACCAGGAAAGAAATTTCGAAAGTCATCTATTCCAGGAGATTTGCGAGAAGCTGGAAATGAGGAAGACCAGGACAACAGCATTACATCCACAGTCAGATAGAATGGTCGAAAGAATGAATAGGACTATTGGAAAATTCCTGTCCAATGTAGTATCCAGCCATCAGAGAGATTCGAACCAGTATCTCTCCCTATTCGCATTGACTTATCGATCTGCCGTCAATGAGTCCACGGGTGAAGCACCGGCGAAAATCTTGTTTGGACGTGAAATGAGGCTTCCTTCTGACCTTGAATTTGGCTGTCGGCCTGGAGAAGAACTAGCAGGAGAAGACTACGTGATCCAATTGAGAGAAAGGCTGGACGATATTCATGAATTAGTTCGAACAAATCTTCAAGTTGCCAGCGACAGAATGAAAAGTCGGTACGACACGCCGGCCACAGAAGGCGGTTTTAAAGAGGGGGACAAAGTATGGTTGCACAACCCGACGAGGAGAAAAGGATTTTCTCCAAAATTACAAAAATCCTGGGAAGGTCCATACTAAATCAAGAAAAGGATCAATGATGTTATATATCGCATAAGCAAGATCCCCAACGGAAAACCAAAAGTAGTTCACCAAAACCGACTAGCGCCATTCGAAGTAAACCATGACCTAGAGAAAGGAGTAAACCATATTCGAGGTGTGTCTGAACCTACCTCCGATGAATTTATGAACGCGTATGGAGGTACCGGGAAAGCTAGATATGGAGTCACTTCGGAACAAAAACAAGATTTGTTCACTCTCCCAGAAGATTATTCACTGGCATACAACATCCCCGCCCGTATTAAGAACGCAAGAAGGTTGGCAACCGTCTTTCGAAAGAAGTTCGGGCAATTAGAAAAACTTGAAGACCAGATTCCAGCCCCTGGCAAGACACTGAAACTGAAACATAATTCGCGGTACGTCTTCTACGTGTTAACTAAGAATGAATTTCAAGATCGATCTACATATCGCGATGTGTGAGAACCACTTCGAAACCTACGAGACCATGTGTTGGAATCCAGCGTGAAGAAACTGGCTATGCCTAAGGTAGCGAGTAACCAGTTCGTTTGGCGAATCATCAGGAACATGGTAGAGATTATCTTCCAAGATACCGGTGTCCGGATATTCATTTGCAGCTACATCCCCCGTTATCAGTATCCGATGAAGTCAGTGGCCTGCTATTGCCATAAGATCGGAAAGTGTAGAAATGGGGCCAGTTGTCGGCTACACAAAAGTTCCAGGAGAAGCTTCCATTTAAGGAGGGGTAATGTTACGAAACAGCACACTGGTATAGTCCCTATATCCGACTCTGTCTAAGCCAGGTATGAAAGTTAAAATTATGGCGGACGCGCAGGGTTTCCTAGAGTTGTTTACGAATAGTGACTATCTTATCTACATTGTTTTTGTGACCAGTCTTAACTAGGTAATGCCAGAAGGCCAATTGTTTTTGTAATCTAGAATTATCTGGTGAAAAAGGCATTAATATATAAGGGACCGATCAAGAAGGGTTTAGTTGAGTTGATAATTTGACATCGTGGGATAAACAAGTGAATAAGTGAATATAAATTAGTGAACTGTTTATATAAATTAGTTTAAGTGAATATACTGTGTATATAATTGGTGAATATTGTTAGTGAGCAGTTCAGTGTTTAAATAAATTCGTAAGTAGCAATATCTTTTGTATAAAATTTATCCCACCCGTAATAAAAACTTTTAATAAATGAGAAGAACATTACAATATATTAGTTCAAGAAGCTCTTCTTCTTTAAGAGAATGATCTGGAGGAATATATATGGAGCATATGGTTAGTTTATTGGGGCAGTATGTCGTTATGGCGACTGTCTCCAGGTATGTTGTCGAAGGCAATTGTTCTGAATATATTTAGTTTGAGATGAATATTGATGAACCCCCGCTGGCTCTTTTGCAGTTATTTCTAATGGAATGATCCCATATAAAAGTTTTACTTCGTGGTATAATAGTTGCCTTAAAATTGGTCTCCTGTAGACAGAAGAAATCTGTCCGGTAAATTGAGGTTAGATGCTGAATTTGTTCCAGGCGCGGATAATATCCGACGCAGTTCCATTGTAAAATACAACATTTTAAAATTAAAAAGATGAAAAAAGTGTTGGATAAAAGATGTATTAAAATAGATCGGAAAATTCCTGATTGGAGTCGGTTGAATTGATGGACGATAGGCTTGCAAGTTCGACAGCATCATTGGGGTTTATTGCAAGTCTTATTTTTCTCTGCAATCTAGTTATTCGATTTCTATGGGATCTATCAGATAAAATTTGATATATTTGTGGAAGGTCTTCCATGACTGATTTATCATTGGTGGTACACCTATAGGCTTCTTTTAAAGAGTCACTACCGCCAAAAGGATTTTTCAGGAAAGCCATTAACTGTATGAACGAAAGTGAGAGTTTTTTAGGATCGGTACCAATTAATTTTTCTATTTTGGCTTGATTAGAGGGACTTATCTTACAAACGTCTTTGTTATCTGTTTTGGATTTTTTGTTAGGGGCTGTAATTGGTGTTACAAAAGCAGCAGTTGAGGGTGATGGAGTATTTTCAAGATTGAGAATTGGAGAAATAGTAGTAATCTGTATAGCAGGTGGGTCGAAGTTGGTGTCAGTGGAGTGAGTCCTCTTAATGCCAAAGTTGGGTGTTAAACCATCTGAAATTTGGGGTTGTTCTGTAGTTTTTTTTAAATGGAAGAAGTATTATCGGCAGGATGTTCTTCGGATAAGAAAATGTGAGGAGGTGATATGCCAGAAGTTATGTCTTGGCTTTCGTGTCTGAAGGTAGAAGGTGAAGGTGGATTGCACGATATATCTTGCGGATTTGGGCAGGAATCTGCGGTGTGTCCAGACTGCTTACAGATGAAGCATTCAAGTTTGTCAGAAGTAATGAAGATTCTGTATTTCGTGTTTGCACGTAGGATTACAATTGAAGTTTGTATTTCAAAAGGTTCATTTTCAGGTATAACATAAATAGATCGTGGGAAACTGAAAATGTGTGCATATTCATCTTCTGGGGAGCTGTAGTTCAAGTTCATTTTTAAGTGCTTTTTCGATAAGAGAGTTAGGAATAGAGGGACAAACATTGGAGAGTAGCAATATTTTTGCCAGGGGGATAAGTATACGAGTTGGTATGATTTGTTGTTTGATGGAAACAAAAGGATGATTTTTCATAAGATTATCTATAACGGATACAGAAGATACATATACGGTATTTGGAAATGCGTGATTCAAACGTAATCTCTTTCTGTGTTACAGTTTCGCCGATTGGCTTAATGTAGTCAAAAAGGACGACTTCTGGGAGAGCGTTCATGACAATTGCTTGATTTCTGCTTGGGAATGATGTAGGTGCTTGCGGTTCTTCACTGAATTTTTAGTGACTGCTGCGAAGCTAGGTTCAGCTGGTTGTGGTTGGTTTATTGTGGTTGACATTTTTTGGTTTTCATATTTTTGATAACAAAATATTAAGTGAAATTGGCCAGATGGCATGGCCTATTATTCAGTCGTTACTATATGGTAGATATAAAGCGACTTATCACTTCAAAAAACAATAGACATAAAACTAACGCGTATTTAATGGTATTTACCCCAAAAAATACAGAAAACGTCACTATATGTGTTTACTCGTTGAGAGCTTATCTCGGAATGTTGAATCCTATTTAATTGTAAAATATCTTCACATATTAAGAGGCGCCGTTACCGTATACCTACTCCGATTATGCAGAAACGAATATGTAGGATTCCGTCGATAGTGTAAAGTACTGATCAAATATAACGTCACATACTGACAAAATATGTTTGATCTTATACGGTTGTATGTCAATGTGATAGAACTGCCAGTAGTTATTCGAATATATATATATATTGAGTTCACATCTTTATACTATATCGTGAGTACAGTTACAATTTGTTAAAAGTTTGAGATTGCCCGGCAAGGCTTTTTTACGATACTGACAATGAGTGACGCAATATTTTATACTATTCTGAGTCCTGACAGTCACAATGATTAAAAATTCACTGTAGTCCATGGTTCCTAACAGTTTTGAAAGCATGTACTGAGTAACTTCAACCTATCTCTTGATCTTGTCTTCATATTCCCTTAGGTCGCTATGTTTGTAGACCCACAAAAACAGTGTGCCTCCTGTACATAAATTAAGAGGTAGCAAACTGCCTCTTCAACGCCGGATTCACATTATACGCGAAAAATAAATTTGAAAATGATCCTTCACTTTCCAAGATCAAAACCACGTTGCCTTTTCATTTTGTAATTGAACATCAAATAATATATTCCCTGTACTAAATTCTGTGAGACGACTATCCAATGATTCAGTACGTTGAATCTTTTCTCTTTAGGGTTAAATACTTAATGATTATCACGAACCAGATCATGTAATTAATTCAAAGCAACAACAAAGCCTTCATATTGAATAGAAATGGAGGTTTTATTATTTACGAATGAAGAGCTGGAAGTAAACGGGGAATTGAACATTTCTTGAAGAATGGAAACAAGTCGTGGATTACAAAATGGAGATAAAACTTCAAGTCGAGGACTTTTAACGATACTGTAGTCAGATAAATAAACTCATTTTATATAGTTGGCAGATATTATTACGTGAAAGTTTTTCAATTAAAGTACAATATCTGCAAAGAAAGTAAGATGAGGTAAATCAAAATATAAAAAGTGAAATAGGTTCATGATTTTTTTACGTTTTATTGCGACCAATTGTTAAGACTCCATCGCAATTCACCAAATATTAATAGAGAGGAAAGTAGAGTTTGAAAATACATCACATCATGAGCAACATTGTGATCAGCCACCTTCAAATTTCATTGTATTTTCAATCTGTCTCCTGTCATAAGCAAAATAATAAATTATTGATGGAGATTCCAATTTTTGCAACGATATGGTTTGTTTGTTAGATTGGTAACCAGATAGGTAGGTCTGAATCTGGCTTATTCCTTATGTAAAATAACATGGGAAAACGCTAAGTTTCATTCTGGAATTTTTTTTACAAGTCAAGGTCATTCGGGCTGGCGACGGTAATATGATACGATCTTCATATAGGTACGAAAATCACGATACGATACTTTCCACTACCATATTTGGACCACCTTTCAAGGTCACTACTTCGAAGGTTATCAAACAAATCCGATTGAGTTTAGGCAGCAATCAAGAGCATTACACTAATTGTAAATAGCGCAATACATTATTTTTTCTGTATTATTACCTTCTGCCTCTACTTATTTTTTATATTTTTATTAATTTTTTTTCATGTCTGTTTTTGGCAGGAATTGGGCATCATGTAGAAGAATAAATCGGACTTTTTTTGAAGAACACCCTTCAATTTTGTCACATATACCCTCCAAATACACATATAAAAATCATATAGTTACATAATAGCATGAAATTAACTGTCTCAATTAGTATTATTGTTTCAAATGAAACTTACTGTTCCTAGTTAACTCCAAAGTTTATTGAGAAACGTTGAAAATTCTAAAAAATTGACAATTGTTTCGATATTACCTAAATATCATCGACGATCATGATAGAGAGAGAGAAGTTCGTAAATGAATTTTAGATGGATTGGAGTTTGCTTGGTTGAGAGTGTTCTTTCCTTGTTGATGCCCTGGTATAGGATAGGTTTCCTCTTCAGGGCTGTGTTGGGTGGTTTGGTGTGCGCTGACCGAGAAATTAAGTTAGGGGTTTAAAAGTGTCTAGTAAAAATTTTTTTAAAGGTGACTAGGAAAATTTTGCTTAAAAGTGTATAGGATTGGGAATGATTAGATGGGCTTTATGCTAGAAAGTAACTGGAGGGTTGTGTTGTATTGGGGCGTTGATGTCTGGAAGCAGCGAAGTTCAAAAGTGTGTAGAGATGGTGTGACAAAAAGTGTCTGGGATGGGAGTTTACATGTTGAAGACGAACCATGAATCGTTGCCGATACATAGATATATGAGTTGAGCTGGGTAGGTGTCAGGAATTATTAAAAGAGTGTTGTTAACTGGATTTGAAAGAATTTGAAATGTCTCCGATATTAAGAAGAAATATAATGGAATATTAGAGATCTAAGATTTTTATTGACTTTGGGAATTTACGAAAGAAAAGTGTATAGGACACATTATTTCAAAAGTGTATGAAATATTATGAATTGTTGAGATTGATGAAAAGTTTCGGTGACGGGCCTTCGGTGGTTCGGGACTATTACGGTGGTCGGTGGTAAAATAATAATATTAAATCTAAAAATGCGGGTGCGTCGATCGTCGGTCCATTTGGATAGTGAATAAATTCACAGAGTCTACAGGAAAACCGCAAAAACCTGCAACACCGACGTGGGTGGTATGGGGGCAGCAAAAAAGTATAGGGTTAGTCCAAAGTGTTGAACAAATAATAGCTGGGAATGAGAGATTTTGGAATTTGTTAGAGATTTTTATTATAATGGTTGCGGAAGTTGTTGAGTAGAGAATTATTGACCTAAAATAGTGTGAGAAATAGTGAATTTTGACGATTATCGTATGGAAATTGGGGAGCTGTCAAGGTAGTCGATGTATTCGTCGGGGAGGTCGTCGTATGCCGTGGCTAGCGGGCGTAACGGAGGAAATGGGAGCTTCCTCTGGGGATACCTACCGAGGGGTCGTCTGTTGGCGACCCACGGTGTGAGAAGAGTGTTTTTGGCGATTTCACTGCCCGATTCGATAGTGCGACTAACGTATCGGGCTTGTGAATTATTTAGGCGTGGTAGAAGGGGCTCGATGTCGGTATTGACATATACTGTGTTAGTGGGAGAGTATGGAGCCTTGTATTGGCAGTATCTTAGGATTGACTGCTCACAAGTTCGAAGTCTTTTGGCAAGATGGTTGGGGAGGGTGTAATAGACGTTGGCTCTATAGTCGATTATTGGACGGATGTATGTTTTATACGTATGGAGTAGGGTAGTAGGGTGAGTACGTCCGAAGCTGCCGCCGAGCGCCTTGAGAAGAATTACTCTCCGTCGGACTTTGTTCAAAGTGTCCATTACGTCGGGCGTCCAGTTGAGAGTGTAAATGAATTTCACTCCCAAATAGACGATTTCCCTGCGGATTTCGAGTTGATCACCCCAGAGCACGAGGCGGTAGTTTGTAGGTAGAAGTCTTTCGCTCCTGGTATCAGGGTGTTGGAAAACGATGGCTTGGGTTTTTTGACGGTTGAGAGTCACCCGCCATATCCTGCACCAATTAGAAAATTGTGTCAGTAGATTTTGGGATCGAATATTGAGAGAACGAATATTTGTGGCAGAAATGATTAGTGAAGTATCATCCGCATATAGTTGAATGTTGTCACGGGGATGTCGTGGAATTGGTGTGTCATACGTATAAATTATGTATAGTAGAGGAGCGAGTATCGAGCCATGCGGAACGCCAGTTAGGAGTGTAAAAGAATCGGATATGCTATAACCAACTTTGACGCTGATTGATCGGTCGGTGAGATAGGAATATATTAATTTGACGATTTGGTTTGGCAATTGGATGCTGAGTAGCTTTCTCACTAGTCTGGCATGCCAGACTTGATCGAATGCCTTCTCAACGTCCATGAGCAGAAGAGCGTCGTTGATTTAAAGCTCGGGTGACAATTGTTTGAAGGTTGGTGGTGGCGTTCTGGCAAGAGTGGCCTGACCTGAATCCGAATTGAAATGCCGGAATTATATTGTTTTCGGTACAGAAGTCCCAGATTCTTTTTTCAACAATCGTTCGAAGACTTTACCTAGGACGCTGATTAATGAGATGGGCCGGTAAGATTCAGGCTTTGTAGAATCTTTGCCGGGTTTGAGGATCAGAACTACGTTGGCTGATTTCCAACAACGAGGGAAGTACGAGTATGCCAGGCAGGCGTTCAGCAGGGCGCAGAGCGGAGGGAAGATCTCTTCTGGCAGGTTTTTAAGTGCCTGCCTCGAGATTCCGTCGCGTCTTGGGACACTGTTTCTCCCCGCTCGGCACGCCTGCTGAACTCCATCGATTGTAAAAGGTGTAAGAAGCGGAGAGTTCTCATTTAATGGGAGGTGAACGTGTGGGCTTCGAGTGATATTTCGAGTCAGGAGATTGGTTTCGACGGCAAAGTTCCTGAGAAATCGAGGGATGTCAGGTGGTGAAAAGACAGTTTGTAGGTTATCTTTCAAGGCGGGTCTTCGGATGTGTAGATCTGCTGTCCTTGCACTTCGAGATGTGATTCAACCTTTCTCTTGAGGCCGACGAGGCGGTTGAATTTTTGCCAAAACACGCGTCCTTGTCTGAAGTCCAGTCCGGCTGTTTCGGCCTTCCATTTTCTCTGCTTTTCAGTATTGATTTATTGCCGAACCTGGGCGTTGAGACGGTTCCATTGTGTTTTGACGGCGGGGTCTCGAGTGCGGACGTATAACCTGTATAACTGTCTTTTCTGACGAATTTTTTGCAAAAGTCTTTGCGGAAGGGCGTGGTAGTTGGTGTGTATGGTGGTGAGAGGAACGGCGATGTCTTGTGCATCGATTAAGAGGGATTGGAATTCTTCTGCTTGATAATCTATATCATCAGTGTCCTGATGAATGATGGGTTGTGGTAAATTAGTTGAGACATGGTTTGGGAAGGAATTCCAATCGGCTTCTTTGAAATCGAGAAAGGTGAAGTTTGTTGATGGTGGTGGTATTGGGGTGCGGTTTTGACCAGTAGCGGAACATGGTCGGAGGAGATGGGGTCGCCTATAGAGCATTCAACGTCTATATGGTCGAGTAATCTGTCAGTGCAGATTATATGGTACACTATGGAAGAGCCGAAGTGACTTATTAATTTTGAAATACGATACAGTGAGCACTTACGAGCTTACAGATTAAAACAACCAGATAAATCCCACTACGCAAAACATCTACTTGACACCAATCATTCATTGACACCTAACACAGAACTAGAAGTGCTGCATATTTGTGAAAAGAAACAAGAACTGGATTTCCTTAAATAACTGGAAATTAGAAGACATTTAAGAAACCCACAATAGGGAGTTGTCAATGAACAGTTAAATCTAGGGAATTCTCCACTAATAAACTGTCTTCTTAAGTGATAATTGTAAAGATCAGCAGATATAGTTTTCCTGGTTTTCTATATCATTGCACAGTTATACTGATCTTAATTGGAAAAAGAAACATCTTCTTCTTTTTTCTATAAACATATATTAAGCCAATCACAAGTTAGGTTACTTCTTGGTCTAGCCAAAAATATAACTACTAAACATCAGGTAGGCATAAAATGAAATGTAACTTCTGTCATTCTGACGATGATATTGATTTATCGAAACAATTGTCAATTTTTTAGAATTTTCAATAACTTGTATTATATTGTGGAATTAACTAGAGACCTTGAGTTTCATTTGAAAACACTAAATAAGATAATTACTTCTGAATTATTCCCTTGTGAATTAATCTGGCTGTTATAATGAAGGGATGAACGAACGTAATGTTGATTTTTTTATTGTTCATTGCATCAAGCTATCAGTTTAGTACAATCTCATTATTTCTCAATTATCAACTAAACTGTCCACATTACACATCTGTATTTGTAACCTTAACTTCTTTAATTGCGAACTTTTAAATAACGAGATGTTGTTTATACAACATTTTGCTGTATTAAAGTGGCTAATGATAGCCTGAGTGCATTTCTTGTTTATTGAAAACTGGAAGTAAGTGCTTACCAAACATGTTTAGATCTATTGCACGTTGTCCACTTTATAACATACTGTTCGCGAAAAAAAATTATACACTGAATTTATATGTATTTGTCTCTGAAAACATATGTTCCCTCAGAATTTTCCTAACACTGTATATATAAAATTACTTAGCGGGCCAAGCTACCCAACTTTGGTTGCAAATATTTTTTCCGGAACGATGGGATTCAAATTTTCAATTATAAGTGGAGTAATTTCACTAAAATTTTCGCGTACGGGTGAAAATAGATAACTCTGTCTAAAACGACACGTTTACATTTTTTATCCGTTTTTAATGTACATTTGCCTTCAAAACTTTATTGGTTTTTACTGTTCTTGTTATGCGTTCATGTTTGTGTTGCTAGTAATTGCAGCTTACGCGGTTCTAACCTATAACTGCCCATTCGGATTACAAATTATTCTGCCCAGATGTTAAAAATTGCTGGTGATCTCTGTGCCGACCACAGCAATTTTTTTATGTTTGCACTAGACTTGTTTTGGCAGTTTTCTTTACCAGTTTGTATTTCATAGCAAATAATGACAAATGTAGGATTTACTAATGATGATTTCTCAAATCATATTATAATTCACGGCGAGTGTAAAGAATTGTTGCAATGATGTGAAACGGCTGTAGTAAATATTGTTAGCATACGAACGGATCTGCACAATAAAGCTTTTACGTGTTTTTCCAACTAACAATAAGAAGGAAGTTAGTTTGATGATCCTTTTGTATGTGAATGCTTTATGATGAATAGACATTGGCAAAATAAAATGAAATGATCCTATACTAAATTTTATATCGATCATAACTTGCCACTACTGGTGCATGAAGTGCTGAAAGCATTCCTGCACTTTCTTATCCCAATAAAATCACTCTCAACTTCCATCAACGATGCGGTAATAAACTGTCTCTTATACGTTTGAAATATTCATTCAACGACATTCCACTTTTTTCAATATTTTTCTTTATATTGAGACCACAAAAGTTTCAGAATAAATGTTTGGTATTATATCTGGCGCATTTGATGACTACAGGGAGGGGCTAACTAGATTTTTTACTGAAATGTAACTAATGTTGGTTTTTTAGAAATTTCCAAACGGGAAATGAAATGAGCACGAGAGAACTGATCGGAAAGTAGTCCCTAAGATTAAAAATCGCTGGTTAACAAAATATGTACTGGGTAGAACGGAACTTAAGACGGTTATTGGAAAGGAAGGAACAATGTCAGTTCTCTCGCACTTTTTTCGACGTTCAGTTCATCCTCCTCGACTTATGGCTTCTTCCGAGCTCTGTAATTGGATGTGTTCCAGATGATACAACCGTATTTGCGTCTTTTCTATGTGTGACGTATAGTTAGTTCAATGTTTATACGGAAAAATGGATGGGGAATCCCTCTGTAGATGATCCACCGTGAGGCTTAAACTCATATTTCGAAGGGTACTCTTTCAAAATCATGTTATCACAAAGAGATGCATTGATACGATTCATCAAAGCATTATAAAACGCCCTCATAAAGTACCTGCAGTCAATAAAGGCATGATGCTGTTACAGGAAGAAACAGTAATTGCAGACTTGAAAAGTCACAAAAATTGAATATTCCCAAAAAACTGGTTATTGAGAAGAGTTGTCACATTGATACTAACTGTGCATGCAAGGATTCAGATGTGATTCTTAAATGTTAGAATATTTTTCGGAATGTTACTTATTATAGGCGGCAGCTGTATTGTATCCATTCAATGAGCATTGTCTGAGCGATAAAGACGTGGTCCTTCAAACATACCCAGCCTAAAACTCGATCAATTTTTTTTGTGGTCCTCATTTGTTGATGTAATGAATATTTGTTTATTGTTAATACACAATTTCATACAAAAATCATTCATATCAGATGATATTTAGCTTAAATTGGGTCAAAAATCATATTTTTGTACCCAGTTTCCTATCTCCTTTTTTAAATGAAGAAAGTCATGGAAAAATCTGAGAATAGATCAGTTTATCAGAAAGATTCTTCTGGGTGCATTTTTGCATAGAAAATGTTTGGCTCAAATAGGAATCAAATTAAATTAGTTGATTATAGGTCATCTGATTGAATAGAACCAATAATAAAAAAATTATATTGAAAACGGATCCCATTGGCAGTATATCTCGTTGCTGTTGACACATTTCGATTTTGACGTTACAAATATTCAATATATCAAAATGTTACGGTTTAGTTCTAATAATGACGAGACTAATAATAGACATTTGCAATGTTAGATGGATATCGGTCGGTGGAAGAATTAGCGTCGATTTTAAAGTGTTGTGCTGTGAACGTGAGATGGAAGGATGGCACAGAATTTGAGGAATCGGTCAAAACCATGTGTAATCTACCAAGTAAGTTTTTCCCAGAACCCTGTAAAAGGAAACAAAGTTCAGCAGCATTAAGTTCGATAGAGACAACAAAAATAATGAATTTGTCGTATGAAAACACCCCTAAAGGGCTGCAATGGATATACTATCACATAGCCGTGGTAGATTTAGCTTGACGTGGTGGGTAAGCTGCTGCTAGCTCGATTGACTTTCTCGTATCGAGACAAATAATGATAGTTTTGTAACAAATTGAGTTGAATACAACCCTGAATTCAGCAAAAATTATCAAGCTGATTCAAGAATATTTGATGAATACCAATTTTTAGTAAGAAAACCCTAACACTGTTTACCCTGTCAGATTAGTTGAAAAAATTGATGGCAATGAGGGGCCCAAATATTAAAAACAACAGATTATTTCTCGAAACAAATCGTCACTGGTATGATAATATACTCATTGGATGAAATATTATTCGATATTGGACAAAATCGTCTGCCGAAGCGATTGGCTTGAATACCAAGAAATAAAAATCACTAATCACTCCAGTAGATCGACCGCGGTCAGTCGATAAACTCAATACCTAATAAATTTAATATTACCCTACGTGAATATTGATGATGATTACCATAATCAAATTATTACCAACATGCATAGTGGAAATAAATCATCATCAGTTATAGAAACTAAGAGGTCTGGATCTTCATTCAACTTTTCTAATTGTTCATTTGTTAATTGCACCTTTTGATTCAGACCATCAGTGCAATAATGGACTAATTCACGAAATTAGCAATTCTCAACTAATGACATTAATAGCAAGTATACAACAAGAAGTTTGATGCAAAAATGGTTTAAGCCACCTTTACATTAAATTCAATAGAAGTTTGCACTCAAACCGTTATTGCTTTTTAGAGTTAAATATTTTGAGAAGTAAGAATGGACTAAAGCGGGTTAGTCCATTTTTGAATTTGTGACCAATGACTTGTTAAGGTTATACTTCAGTTGTCACATTTCTTCAAATTAAGACCATTCCTGTTTACTGTCAAAGTGTATTTATTTCATGTATAATTAGTGATTGGGAACACTGAATAAATCTGTTGAAGGTGAACTGTAACGTGAGTATAAATGTGAATTAGTGTTTCTTTACATTTTATTGAATATTTTTCTATTGAGTTTGTTCGAGAGTGACGAAAAACCTCGCATTCCTCTTATGGAAATGGGAGCACCGTCAAATTGTCTGAATTTTTGATCTGTACTGGTAGGGTGGGCTGAAAATATTCTTTATTTTTTTTTCGAAATGCTATACCGAAAAAAACTTGTCTCTATAGAAGGCAGTCAAACTGTAACTAAGGAAAAAATTATACCTAACCTCCAGCTAGCGCATTACACTTGAAATTTCAGAATTTTACTAAAATCATAAGTTTTTGTAATTTTTTTGAAGCATCTTAGTAGCTGAATATTGGGCTGCTATATGGGACAGTAGGGAGACTTGATCCTATTTCAAGTATATTGAATCTAGATCGTACTATACAAGGTATTTCTAATTTTTCTGAAATTCATTACAATGTAGTAACCTCAATAATAACATTTACACTAAAATTATCGTAAAAAATTGTTTCAGTGCCAAGTGGAAAAATGTTTTTAATTATTTTCCAAATGGGATCAAGTGTCCCCCTCTCAGGGAGACTTGATCTCCCTATCTGGGAGAGTTGATCCCATTAGGATCATGTCTCCCTCTACTACTTTTGATTAGTAAAGTGCACTCAAATAAGGACATTTAAACAGATCAATAAAGTAATAATCTATGGGAGTATTTATATATATTTGAATATTCACAATTCATCCAATACAAACGTTAGGAAATCTTATTTTGAAGTTATAAAGTCCACGTCTGACATCAGGTACTGGCAAAACTCTTTTCATGTCATCTGTGGGCACAAGCCTCTCATCTTCAGTTACTGGGAAGTGAAAATGTGCCTCTTTCTTCCTTGAAAAGTTTACTAGTACCTCTGAAGCTGTTGATTGAACTTCGGTCACCTGCCCAACAAAGTAAGTTGTTCCCTTCTTTCTGCTAAACTCAACGAATACAAAGTCTCCAATTTTAGGAACGCATGCCTCTAAGAAATCGTCCACATCCACTTCGAAATTGTCACTATCACTAGCTGGATCTAAAAATGGGTCGATATCATCTAAGCTATCGTCACTGGCCTTCCAAACCCCTTCATCTTCAGAACTCTCCCTTTTTGGTCGCTCTTTATCTCTATTTGAATTGTTTTTATTTTTGGGACTCTTCATAGTTTTTGAAAAATTCTTTTTCACACTTGAAGCCCTGTCTTGACGTTCTGCTTGTTCTGCTTCTAGTTCCTGTTTCTCAGGTGTATCAGTAAAAAATCTACATCGACCTCGTTTACGACCTGTCGCTTGCTTCGCAACCCTCGGTGGGGCCTTGGGGAATGGAAAAACCTCCATTGGGGACACCATTGTAGACACAGAAGGTTGAACTGGCGATTGATCACGATGGCCAGATAGTCCAGGCTGAGAACTAGGTGAACGAATTCTAGGCAATTCTGAAGCATCAGAATCTGGAGCTTCTCCCATAGGATTTATCCTATCGGTCACTCAACTTGAGCAGAACTCATCGTCTCTAAAGATATTGGAATTGACTGGAAAAATTCCGGACACTCTGAATCCACTAATATTATTCTCTGCAGAAAAAGCTTTGAGGTAAGCTTCTCCAAGGAGGCCTGGAATGTCATATATTGTTATATTTTTTCCTACATGACTGGTCATCCAATCAGATGCAGCACAAGTCAAAACTAAAAATATGGTTATATTGGTTATGGTTACAAGTTCTAAGGATGAGTAAAATTGATATAGTTTTGTTCAATTTATTCAGGTTTCCCGTTCTAATAAAGTAAATAAAAGTAAATGAACTTTTAAAATGTCATTACCAGGTATAATTCGTCATGGTTATATTGTAAAAAATTGTTAATAGTAAATATTCTTGGACACTTCGCAATTTGGGTTTAAGAATCAAACATTTCTCAAATTTTCATCATAAGCTATGTTTCTAGTTTAGTACAACTTTCAATTGCGAAGAATGTAAGGCTAATTTGCAGAGAGATATTTTAGTTGGTCACCACCGTGGTTTCACTTCCTTCAAAGAAAATGATGATAAAATACGTCTGATTTGTGTACCGAGATGTTGTTAAATTTCTTTCAACACTACACGACTTTTATATCATATTTCACCATTTTTCGTTCATGTCGAAAATATTACTGAGAAAAATAACACTTTGCAAAAGGTCATATAAATTTTGATTTATTCATCTGTCTAGAACATAAATCATACGTGTTTTCTCAACTCATAAAAGTTTGTGTTCCCTTATTAATTGAAAAATATAATGATGGTAAGAGGACTAAGAAACAAAAATATTTTTTCTTTACTTAAAACGTAATACTTTTAATTTACTTTTTGTTTCAGACCTGTTCCTGTCTCCATGGATATGGAGAATCTAGTTCTCAACTTCTTTTTATTAAAATGTTTGTTAGTTTTGTTGTCAATAATTTTAAAATAACAATGTGCAATTTGATGTGATATTGGATTAATTTTCTTAAATATAATGTAATGTAATTTTAGTAGAAATATGTAATTGTGATTAATAATTTTTTTAGATTATGTGCAGGTTAATAAAAAATTTAAATGTTTGCTGTTTTCTAATTTATCTAAATTATTTGTCTCAAACTTGTTTATGATAATTATTTCATTACAAAAAATGAAATATAATTTTTTGAATTGAAATAATTATATGATAAACAATTTTAAGAAAAACTATAAAATTTACCTACCAATAATATAAACTACCAAATTTAAATATCCCGCCTGTAAGAATCAGTTCTGCCGCCCCGTAAGGGGTGCGCTCAGATCGACGCGATGCCATCTGTTTGTACGGGAATGAACACTCTCTTATCACTTTCTCTATGGCAGTTTACGTCTGCAGACTCTTTTAGACTGACGTGTAGTCGCTGTGAGTTGATGGTGCAAATTATGTTTATAATTTTTTGAGTGAAGTTGAAATTCGCGTGAGTGATGACTACTGTCAAGAAAATACCCCGCAGTGATTTTGATTGTTCATCGTTTGGCTCACCAAGAGAATGGCCTGTCAGTAAGCTTCCAACTCACCAAGATGTCCTTAGAAGATGTTTCCACGAACAGTACCTTCCAGCATTAGGAAGTAACAACCCTGTCAGTTCCTCTCAAATATCTAATATTGTCGCTCCAAAAATAAAAGCCATCTTTGACAAAGCGTCAATACCAAAAGTGACGCCTCTCAGAATTATTCAATTAATAAATTCATACCACAATAGCTACAGTAATCTAATGAAGTCCTTTAAGCGTGACAAGGAAAAAGACAAGTACAAACAGAGAATTCAGATATTCAAGCAAAAGGCTTTATCACTCTTTGATGTATCTGCATGTAAATGTAAAATAGCATACACCTGCAACTACAAAAAGGTATCGGAGATCTGTCAGTGCTCTTTATCAATTCCATGTAAATGTGTAAACGGTAAAAAAATTCTTGGACTAGGAAAAATTGGAAATTTAGACAAGAAGGAGTCGAAAAAAATTACCAAAAGACTGCAACGTAAGGGAATGAAAAATCAGGTTGTGTCGTCTAACATTCCATTAGTTACACACTCGCAGCCTTCATGCTCTAAGGATGCAACAAAACGAAGAATAGGTTCAGACAAAAGCTTAATGGGAGAGAAAGAGCCTGATGGTTTCGATGACAACTACATTGCTATTTCGAGCAAACAGCCGTGGCAAATGCGGATACAATTAAAAAATACCGCATTGGCCAATGACCCATTTGGTGTTTCAGACAGGGCAATAGCTGCTATTGCCTCCAGTGTACTGCATGACCTTGGTGTTGCAACGAAAGAGGATGATTCCTCCATAATAGATAAGAACAAGGTTAGGAGGGAAAAAATTTCAATCAGATCAAATCTCCAAGATATCATAAAAAATAAACAAACGTGATACAATGGCTATACTTAGATGGTCAGAGGGATAATACTTTAAAAATCGATGAAATAAATAACAAGTGTTTCAGAAGAACTGTAAAAGAGAAACACTATTCAATTATTCAAGAACCTGGCTCATTTTATTTTGGCGATGTATCGCCATCTACTGGAACTTCAGGATATTGCCAGTGCTATATTGGATTACTTGAAAGAATCAAACTTCTTGCTATATGAGTTTGACGTAATTGGATGCGATGGTTCCATCACAAATACAGGCTGGAAAACTGGTGTAATTCGCACAATCGAAGAAGAAATTTACAGACCACTGCAGTAGGTTGTTTGCCTTTTGTACTTGAATGAACTGCCGTTCAGGTACTTGTTTCAAACTTTGGATGGTGAAACGACTGGCCCAAAATCTTTTAGTGGTATTGGCTCACAACTCAAAAATTGTGAAAAATTTCCAGAAGTGAAATTTCAAAGCATTAATTGTGAGATTCCAAATATTGATAGAAAAATCTCAAGTAAAGACGACATAAGTTTGGCTATAAAGTCAGCCACCTGCAGTAGACTTAGCAATTCGTGAACCAGGTCCTATCTCCCGTTCCCGATAGCCGACAACAGCAAACAGAGTTCTTCGTCTGTACATGAGTGTTGAAAGTCCCTCTGAAAAGCATCTCATTTTGGTACGATTTATACGTAAATCGTTCATGCCTGTATGGTTTGAGATAAAAAAAGTGAGTACCTTACAGATGGACCAAAACATGTTTTTGATTTAGTAAACTCTCCAAGATTTCTGCCAGAAAACTTGATTAAGGTGATTGATCCAGTGATTGAAAGGAATGCGTTTTTCGCGCATCCAGAAAACTTTCTCCTTAGTATCATCGTTAATGAAAGGGTCCATTTCAGAAAGTTCGGCCTTAGAAGAATCATAAGCAAGGACCGTAGCTTCCAATAAAGAGCTAATCCGAACTTTTAAGCCCCCAAATGTGGGACGATATTTTAACTGCCAACACAGCAAAACAAGATTTATGCGTCAGTCGAAAACTAACAGCGTCATAAGTGAAACTTTTTATGTTTTATGCCGCAAAAAACCGTCAATGAGTGTACAAAGAAAATTCATAAATATCAACAAAATAAAAAAATGAAAATAACAATTATTTCCAAAATAAAAACAACAACTTTTCGGATAGGCTATAAAAACTATTTACAATAAAAGACAAACAAAAGTAAATATTCTTTTTAAGAAATTTGAATTTAAATGCATATTGAGTTTCCTTCCTTTTTAATAAATAAAAGAAGTACTTGATTTTAAATCGAGTCGAGTGATGACAGGAGGGGAGAATAGCGTTGCGTCTCTCTCTCTCTCAGTTTATGTGTAAATGATAATTATAAAAAGAAAAAGAGCTTCACAAAACTTGTTAGCCTTTACGAGATTACATCCTAACCAAAAACTCTGTAGTCTGTAGTGTCCCATAAAAAGTTTCACTTCGAAAATATTTCCATAAATAAAGCAACACTAGTTACAACGACTTTCTCTGATGAACTGAGATTTACTTGCTCTTCTACGTACAGGTTAGCAAATATAGCTGAAAGTTTGAAAGTGGACACGCCCACGATGCGCGTTGGTCTCAATGCGGAAAGTAGGAGATAACACAGTTTATGCTTAAACTTTAATGAGTACGGAACTTATCTGTACGGACAAGTATACCTGTTTATTTCCTTTTTCAATATATTTCAATACTCTTGTTACGTTTTATTACATATTTTTTTCAAAATAATACAAATAAATACACAATGCAAAGAAATTTCCTAGTTTTTATCGCCTTAATTTTAAAGGTAAACAATTTCTATATTAATTTCGCACTGGATTATACCAATATCGGCAGAAATTATTAAGCGCTTTTGGCATCCTTTTCCCCCCGAATGCGTTCTCACTTTATCGTTCGCGCAGCGAAGTGGGGATTGATAAACGGAATAAGATGATCGCTATCAATAAACAATGCCCTGCGACTATTCTCGGCGTCTCCTCTTTGCGCGAATCTTCGTTAATTTTTTCCGCCTCTCTCACAAGGAGTTTAACAGTTTTGTTAGCTCGACGAGTTAACTCTCATGACAAAACGCTAGTGTCCCATAAAAAGTTTCACTTCAAAAATGGAACATAAATTCCAATGGCACATATAAGCGGTGGAGCGCTGTGTGAAGTTGGTTACTGAAGCCTCCTCAAAACTTGTTGATGCCAAGAACAGAGATGGTTTCATACGGAGAACGGTGCTTCAATGCCAAGTTTTTCAAGCAAACAAGATTCCAAAGTTCGAAATATTTAAAAGACTGGTCTGTGAATTGACAATTCGTATTTCACGATAAATTTTGTAATTAATAAACTCATTCGCATAAATGTAAATTGCCTATTTATTTACTTTTCCTACACGTAATTGTTCCATCAACATTATATTTCTAAAAAAAACACATGAGTAGTGGGTTTAAGAAAATTAGATGCTACACTGCACTACAGCCGGTTAGCAGGCCTATGCTCTACCTAAAATTAAAAAAAAATATTTTCAATAACTCATTGTGTTTTTATAACTTTAATATAAATGATTTCTACTATAGCAGTTCAATATCTAGCTGTTTGGATACTTTAAAAAAAAATGTAAAAACCTGTGATTTTAGTGAAATTTCGAAATTTCAAGCGTGTTGTGCTAGCTGGGGATTAGGTATATATTTCATTTCTTTGTTGCATTTTGATAACCCATAATAGAGACACATTTTTTCGGAATAGCATTAAGAAAATAGAATAAAAAATATTTTCAGTCCACCGTAATGTACTGGTATTCGATGTCCTGATCAAAAGTCTTCATGGGGCCAACCTTATCCAAAGGCTATAGTTTGAGACACACGGCATTGAAGTTCAAAATCACGAATTTTTTAAAACGGTCCTCAAAAAGTCCCTCTTAAATATTTTTTGATGTCACTACCAAATATATTAAGACAAAATACAACATATCTATTAGCGAAAATATGATATCTGTTGTTTACAGGGTGATTCGTGCTTTCACATACCGTTATTGTTAAATTAGGTATTTTTACAATGGAAAAAAGCATCAAAAAGCAGTGTCAAAGTTTCTGATTATTGGATATAGTGTGAATCTCGATGTGCTCTTTGAAAGTTCTCATTGGTGGAATTAGATCCTATGGCTACTTTTCGAAATCTAAAACGCTTAGTATGTGAAATATGATTTTTTAGTAATACAATCTAAATACAAAATAAAAGAAATATTTTAAATTGAATATTTTTACACACTATGTTAGATTATATTGCAACGTAGTATTATTGGGTGGTAGGCTACAAAAATTCATACTTACATGGTGATCGGACTTTAGCTTTTAAGATGACAAAATCAATCTTTGGTCTCACTCACCTTGACATACACATGAAGGAGGTTGTTTCGATGACCATGACACGTGTATTCTCTACTGGTATACAACCTGATGTGGGATCAGCTAAACTCAGAAATAACTTGTGGCTCAAGTCCCTCAGAGATATCCCACTGCTGTAGGCCAATACGGACTCGATTCCACCGCGATATGCCTTTCACAGGCCCTACAAGGTAATCTTTAATAATAACGCACAAGACCCATTGGAAGAAGGCGCAATCAGTATTTTCAGAGATGAGTCTAAAACCAATGGAGGCACAGGATGTGGATTTTTTTCAGACCACTGAATCGAAACATAAAATAGGCAATGGCCTGCAGTGCAAGCGTCTCTCAAATAAAGCTCACTGCTATATGGATCACGGCAAAACGGATTACCAAAAGGAACACCAGAGGTGATAATATTTACATTTTTACGGATAGTAGACAAACACTACTAGCCCTGAACAGACCACGCATTACATCAGACCTAGTACTAGAAAGAGACATGGCATTAATCGAATCCTCTAACAACAACAAGTTCACTTTAGGCTGGATCAAGGGCCACGAGAAATCGACAGAAAATATTATTGCAGACTAGCTAGCGAACGGACCCGGCAATTTCATTGGTCTATCGGCGTCAGTGACGGCTGTCCTATAAAAGGAACACTACCTTAATAAGTTAAAGGATAGGTGGGACGACGCAGAAGGCTGCAGGTTTGCCAAGGAATTGTTCGAGTATCTGGACAGAAAAGTAGCCAAAAGATAAGTGACTATAAACAGGCACAACCTACGAACCACTACGGGTATTCTGACTGGTCACTGCCACCTACGAAAACACTTGCACAGACTGGATATGTCTGACACCCCACTTTGTAGAGGATGTCAACAGGAAGTCGAGATTGTCGAACACATCTTTTGTGAATGTCAGACAGTCTCTCAATTTAGATTTTCTATATTCGGCGAGCACAAGCTAACAAACGCCAGTATGAGGGAACTTACTTTACGCGACGTTATTGCCTACTTCAAATAAGTAGGCTGGATGACAAGCTAGAACGAAGCCTGAACCTCAGGAAGATGCACAGTGGGCCAATTGTAGACTAAGTGCTGAGGCGTCAACAACCCTTCAAATTCTCACAGATAGAGATACATAATTTATGCAGTATATCGTTTTGTTTATAGATACCTAATTAAATTATCTTCGAACTTTTCCTCCGTCAATAAGCACTGAATATACATTGATAATAACCAACAGTTACCTATATTAGTAATCGGTAAGTGAATTCAGTGATATTACGAATAATAAGTTCACTCTCTAATCATTAATAAGTGAATGTTTATTAGAATTAGTAGGTATTCAATAGTTCTAAGGGCTATTGATTCTACTTTTTGAACAATGGTAGAATTCCCACTTAAGTAAATGAACATTCATTTATTCATGTCTAGAGAGTAAAATGTAACTGAAAAGTGAATAACTAATATTTTTTTATAAAGCGATAAAAGTATACTCGACTCAACTAAACTGCAATAACAAACGGTTGTTAAGTTGGCTTCATTATTCCTCGTATTATGGGTTGCGATGCTAGGTCCATCTTTTTTATTCTTCCATCTTATGTATCCTAGTTCTGTAATAGTTTTGCTTTTGAGCGATGCTGCTGCCTTCTCATATTAATTAGTAATATTCAAATTTCGAATGAAACTATTTTATTATTTTCACCCGAAAATACTTAAACAAGTGGGTGGTGGTACATCAAAGATATTAGACGTGGATTTTTGCTCGCGATATACACTTTACTCATTTTCATGCATCGTATAAGCCCTTGTTTATGTTTTTTCAATGCTTTTTTGGTTGTCTTGAGTACAAATGAATAATCGAGAATTTGTTTACAATGCCGATATTCAAGCCACATTCTTCTCATTAGAAATAAGAGAATCCACTTATTTTCGTCCTCTTCATTGATTTTTGTTTTTTTGGGTAAATAACGAAATTCCGTTTACTTGTGTATATTCTGTACATGGTGTCTGGGTACCGTCTATACAATTTCATGTTTTATGCCCAAGTTTCATCAGTTTCGTTTTATTTCTTTTTGCAGGCCAAAAAATCAATTTTTCTCACATTTTGTCCATGAAACGAAAAAAATGGAGCGGAATTTTGATAATTTCATAAAAAATCGACTTTTCTCACATATCCTCCATGAAACGAAGGAAATTAGGCAACATTTTGATATTTAAATTTAAAAAAAAATTTTGTCCGTGAAACGAATAAGGTGAAGTGGAATTTTGATATTTTCACAAAAAATCGATTATTCTCACATTTTGTTCATGACACAAATGGAATTAAGTAAAATTGGAATTGTCATCAAAAATTAGTTTTCTTCATGTAACCAGCTAGGTTTAGTTGAATTTTGGTATTTTTAGAGAAACCTAAATTTTGATGGGAGCCACCATGGGCCTCTGAAATCACTAGCAAATCGATGATAAGCATGGTCAGAACTATTTACGACCAACTACCGTTGCCTGTGATAAAATTGACAATCTGTCATTCCAAATATAGATCCGACCAATACAAATTCTTTCTCTGGTATGTCATTCAAAACAAGACATGAAAACTGGAATAAATGCTCAATTATTATACCAAGGATGAGTATGGAAGTGAAAATAATTTACAAATCATTATTGTCTATGAAGGCACCAAAAAAATATTGACTAATTAGCGTCATTTCCACTTGCCGACGAGTTTATAGAAAACGAATTATCAATATACCCTAATTGTTCGCTCACTTTGAAATATATGCCTTAGTCCAAATACCTCATTTCTTGAGTACGTGCTAAATACATTTACACCAAGTAGCAGTTTGTGGAACTTTATTCATCAGTTTTTCACTTCGAACGCTCAGCTCAGTTCTTGCATTTCCGTGTATACTGGAATTTACTGTTTTTACTCTTACTGTGTGGAATGTACTCATATTACTTTTTTAAATGAAACTTATTTTTCTGAATAATTCCACAATATAATGAATAGATGATAAAAATTGACAATTGTTTTTATATTCCTTAATTCTGACGATGATATTTAGACTTATCGAAACAATTGTTAACTTTTTAGAATTTTTCTCGTTTTTTCATTATATAACGGAATTATTTAGGATCAGTTTAATTTGAAAGACTTCCATAATATTTTCACTTCCGAGTATAGATACGAGACAAATAGTTTTCAAATAGATTAATTCGATCGGAATAATATTATGAATTTTACGTTTTTTCGGTTTCAATTATTATGAATTTTACGTTCTTTCGGTTTCAATTATTGCACAGTCCCCATCACGATTAATATTTGATAAATTTATTGAGTTCACCAAAATTCACCAAAAAACGCACGTTGAGAATGCAAAGCTAAATTCGTTAATACACTAATTTTGAGAAGTCAGCAGGTAATCTGGATCTCTCTAGGGGATTTTTCAACCGTTAACAATTTGTATAATTACCGAGAAGTAGCACGCATCACCTGATTTTAGAAATTCTGGGGAATCTGACAGAGTCTTTAATTCAAATGGAATCAACTTGGAGACAGATTATTACTAAGACTATACTATTTTTCCAATCTATGTGAACTAAGACTTAGTACTATACGCTGTACGAGGATTACATAAAAACATTTCTGTGAACATTCTTGACATAAGAAAAAATACCGTATAGACTATAGTGAAGAGAAAGATAATCATTATGCTTCTAAACATTGTGGAAAGTGAATATATTGGTATCATACGAGTATATAAATGTTTAATGATTTTTATGCATAATCACTTTCACTGTGTGACTAGTTTTATTCAAATTAACAACAACTTGATTCACAGAATTCACAATCAATTAGAAATACATTTTCCACATATTTGATTCCACATTTTTTACGTGAAATATATATTATTGCCATTTTTGTGCATTTACACTCAAAATAATTTTGTTTCTAATATAGTCCATCTAGAAAGTATCGGAAATAGAATCTTCCTCCTAATTTTAACAACCTTTTTTCACTTAACATCCCAATACGAAAGTAATGAATCAAGTAGATTGTGCCGATAGTATACCATGGCTAAAATTAAATGACAATACCATCTGTCACATATTGTTGATTGCAAGCAAGCTTAAGTTTTGTGTAATAATGTCACAACTAGAAAAAAGGAAATCGGTGGAAAATTTGTACTGAAAAGATGTTCAAAATGTTAAAGTATTGGTGCAATTGACGTATCTCGGAAAAAGTGCAGTATATGAGACAATAAACAGGAAAAAAATGAGAGAGATATGAGGCTTGCACCAGTTTCGGGAAGACCGCGTAAGATTAGTGAAAACAATTTAAACGCTTCAGTGGCCTTAGGGCGACAAAATAGGCTCCTAGGATTTCTAAAACTGTCTAACAGATTTAAAAGTCAGCGAAGAATAAGCTTGTGTCGAGGAACTGTCTACAAGTCACTGAAAAGACAAGGCTAGGCCACTGTTGCCAGAACACCACCACTAATCTTCAAACTATTGTCACCCGAGCTTTAAATCAACGACGCTGTTCAGCCGCTATTTTCATAGACCTTCAAAACTCTTTCACACCCCAAACTAGCGTTCCGCAGGGCTCGATACTCGCTTCACTATTATATATAATTTATATATATGATACACCAATACCACAACACCCCCAGGACAATATCCAACTATATGCGGACGACACCGCACTAATCATTTCCGTCACTGACATTCGCTCTCTCAACATTCGATTACAAAATTTACTGAATCAATTTTTCAATTGGTGCAGGAGATGGCGGGTGACTCTCAAACCCAAGCTATCATGTTCAAACACCCTGCCGCTAAGAGCGAACGACTTCTACTCACAAACTTTCGCCTCGTGCTCTGGGGAGATCAACTTGAAATCCGCAGGGAAGTCGTTCAATTGGGAGTGAGATTTACTCACACACGCAACTTAATGGCAAACATAATAGACACTCTAAATAAAGTCCGACGTCGAGTTAATCTTCTTAAGGTGCTCGGCGGTAGCTTCGGACGAACTCACCCTACCACCTTACTTCATATGTATAAGAGATACATCCGTCCAATAATCGACTATATAGCAAACGTCTATTGCACCCTTCCCGACCATCTAGTTAGAAAACTTCGAACTTGTGAGCAGTAAATTCCAAGATACTGCGAATACAAGGCACCCTACTCACCTAGCAATACCGTAAATGTCAATAACGACATCGAGCCAATTCGTTCCCGTCTGAATAACTTACAAGCCCGATTAGTTAGTCGCACTATCGAATCGGGCAATGAAATCTCGAAAAACGCCCTCCTCACACCGTGTATCGCCAACAGACGGCGTCTCAGCAGAAAACCCAAGAGGTAGCTCCCATTTCCTCCTGTACGCTCACTAGCTATGGCTTACGGCGACTTTATCGACTACCTAGATGATTCCCCAATTTCCATTCGATAGCCCAAAATTACAATTTTTCACTATCTAAGTCTTTTTCACATATTTTGATTATCTAGACCACTCACAAAATTCCCATTTCTAACAATTCTCACTCAAAAATTCTCATTCTCTACTAGTTTCATTACGTCACCTTAGTACTACAAGTAGGTAACTGGAAATTCTTCGATTTTGAGTTATCCAGTTTAAAATCCTCTACTTGAGATGCTCTACTGTATGCTATAACTAGGTAACTCTTTACTGGCTCTTTTCTGACGCAGTTGGTCAATGCATCAAGTAGGTATGTGTCTCAGCAGGCTGTCGCTTATTGCTACAACTATATAACTTGACTTGTCTAGTTGTGCACGTAAAAATTTCTAAATAAAAGGAGTTATCTATTTGTTCCACTCATTTATTGTCAAGGGGTGAACTGAACAATACGTAGTGTTCATGAGTGATAATAATTATGGGTTCAAGAGGAAAAAAATTGATTGAAGCTGCTCTTAGAAATGTGGAGTTTCAAGCAAGTATGTATCGAATACAATTGTACATTACTTTAACATAGACATAATCTACGTAAATTTTGAGGTTATGATTGCATATTTGCTTTACTCTTTCTGTAATCGTGGTTTGATGAAAGAGGGATTGCGGATTGTGTTCTCCATCCTTGAATAGACGTGATGAATAAGCAAATAAAAAAATAATGCAGATTTTAATCATGTCCTGAGGAACCGCCCTCGAGAAAATAACTCAGTGCCTTCCACATCGAATGCGGCTGTTGGCATTGACAATTCTGATGTAGAATCAGAAGCGGAACCTTTCCCTCCAGATGTGTCTGAATATCACCCGTCGTCGGACGAAATCGGAAATTAAATTACTACTGAATATTTATAGCAGTTAAACATTAATAAGAAGGCATGGAGGAGACCCCTACACAAGCGGACAATCCTAGAAAGCCATTTAGACGTCCAGAAAAGTGGAGAAGAAATGTTGCAAAAAAGGCGGCAGTGTGGAGGAAGCTACGTTTCGTCTAGAGGAAATCATGTACCTGGTGTTGTTATGAGAGATCCATGTGGAGACAATTGCAGACAGCGGTGTAATAAGAAATTTTCATTGGGAGAAAGACTCGAAATTTTTCGAAGGTATTATAAATTAGAGACTTATGAAAGAAAACGCGATTTTATTCATTGCAACACAGATAAAATTGTAAAGGAAAGCACCACAACGACTGATTCAAAAAGACATTTTACTGTGGTTTTTTATTTACAACGAAACAATGAAAGAATCAACGTTTGTAAGACCATGTTTTTGAATGCAATTGGAATTCGCAAAGGTGTAGTAGATATCGCTATGACTGAGAGAACGGCAGAAAATACAACTGAAAAAGACAAAAGAGGCCAGTATGTGAAAAAAACTACTTCAGATGAACTCTTGAACGGGCCGAGAAACCTTCGCGGTTGTTGATTCTCATTATTGCCGCTCGGGAACTGAAAGAAAATATTTAGATCCATTGCTCAACATCACAATAACGTTTTCTATGTACAAGTCGATATGCGCCAGAAATAACCAAGAAACCGCTAAGATAGCTGCGTATAGAAAGATTTTCACAGAGGAGTACAATCTAGGTTTCCACCGCCCAAAGAAGGACCAATGTCGCATATGCATGGTGTACAATACTCCTGGAAATGACAACAATGAAGATAAAGACAATTATGACACCCATCTTTTAGCAAAAGACAGGGCTCGAGCTGAGAAAAGAAAGGACAGATAGCAAGCCGAAAACTCAGACGGGACCTTTGTGAGCTGTAATTTTGATCTTCAGCAAGTTCTGTTGGCTCCAACCGATCTAACCAACAATGCTTTATTCTATAAGCAACGGTTTAAATATTTTAATTTTACTGTATACAACGTTACCACAAAACGAGGGGACTGTTTCATGTGGACCGAAATACAAGGAAAGAGAGGCAGTTGTGAGATTGCTAGCTGTCTATATCAATATTTCAAATCTCTTCCTCCATCGGTAAAGCACATTTCTTGTTTTAGTGACAGATGTGGTGGACAGAACTTGAACAAGTTTGTTGCTGCTATGTGTTTGACCGCAGGTCAGAAACTACCTTACGTAGAAACCATTGATCTAAAATTTCTAGTTGTGGGCCATAGTGAAATGGAATGTGATTCAATGCATTCGGCAATAACTACTGAACAAAATAGAGTCGGAAGAGTGAACTGACCTGCCGATTGGACAACCATTGCCCGCAGTGCCAGATGAAAGGGTGACAAGCCGTACATTGTGCATGAGATTACCCATAAAGACATAATAGATTGGGAATATCACCTTGAGCAGCACATGGTTATGAGAAAAGGGGATGAAAATCGTAAACCAGTTGGCTGGCAGAAGATAAGCTGGTTGAATTCCACGAAAACCAGATCACTGATCATCCGCTTCAAACAAAATTACGTTGAAGAGTTTAGAACTCTTGACTGCAAGGAAAGGACGAGGAATAGTAATACAACACTGTCACATATAATGAAACCGATTCCCAAAGAAAAATATGATAATTTGAATTTCTTATTTTTGTTAACCCCTCCAGCGCTAGGACAAGAATACCGACCGTTTTACCAAAATTTGCCGTACCAAGGATAACATGAATCTTCAGGAAGTAGCGACATGGATTCTTAAAATGAATAGTGTATTCATTGTTTATTATATAAATTTTGATGACAATAAAAGCGCTTTAAAGTGGCTTCTGGTACTATTTCTTCTCAAATGCAAATGTGGTTAACTCCGTTTAATCCGATTTTCACGTCGATGTAACAAGTAAATATCTCGTTTTTTTCGAAAAATTTACATTATGGCAACTTTTTTATAAATACGTCTCAAAACATACACCACTTGTGATAAAGTTAGCAAGACACACTAAAACTTGAATAAATAGTTTATTGGCTATGAAACATTACTTTTTTATCCAAATTTTCAAAGCAGTTTATTCCAAAACACAGGTTTTTAAGTTACCTAGTTGTAGTACTAAGGTGACGAAGTTTGTCCAACACCTTGGACAAACCCTATACAGTCCAACCGTCCCCTCAACACCCACGTCGGTGTTGCATGATTTTCTGCGGGTTTCCTGCAACTATGTGAATTCATTCACTAGCCAAATGGACCGACGAACGTCGACAGGGAACAAATGCAGCCACAGCTGTACCCGCCTTTGCTAGATGATGGTGATTGTTATTCAACGCCGACCAACGTGTAATGCGTATTGCCCAGGTAAACCCAAAGGAGACAGAGTTCGATTAAATTAACTGATTTATTGCTATAAAAAATATCATTTACAATGATAAAAAAAACTTAAATACAATATTCTATATATATATATATATATATATATATATATATATATATATATATATACTATTTTTTTGACTGTATAATTTCAATTTGAATATTTTAAGATAGCTGTTTGTTATTTATAATTTTTGTTTAGTTTGGCTAGCTCAGTTATTGTTTTTTATACAGTTGTTATATTTATTATATATTTATTAATTCGGGAGCATGAAACCCTTTTTCTCTTTGAGTCCTGGCTTTTTATAATGTTGTATTTGTTTAAATAAAAAGAAAACACTTTATTTTTAAATAGATCTAATTTTTTTTTAAAAGAAATAATTTTATTTGATAATAATAATTTAAGACGCCTATGGATATATTATATCTACTTATTTATTTTGATAATTTCTTCATTGCGCGTGCGTGAAAAAACTAGTCATGCGCTTTAGCATAAAACGAACAATTCTTACACGAAAGAAGTATTTATACATGTACCAACATAGTTCGTTTACGATGCAGACAAGTGAATGGTTCAAACACATAAAAGAATTTATATATATATATATATCATACATATATATGATACAAATTGCTGTGGAAAGAAAATAGTTATATACATAGATAGAAATATTGGAATTATATACAGATGGACATAGTTATTACATTAATAAAATTTCAAGCACCATATTTATGCGATTACAACATGGCGTAAGTACATATTTTAATTTATTTAAATTCGGCCTTTTTATTAATATTAACGATTTATGCAATTAATTAACTATATAAAGTCTGTTCTCTTTCTTTTTCAGATCGATCATATTCGCAAATGTTTATCAATTTATGAAATCAAGTACTTATTTGAGTATTTTGAGTTTTTACTCTGATTATTGGCCAATAATATTTTAAACACACTGACCTATTGTTCTTGAATTGGGATGAATGTCTCTGGACCCCAGGAATACTCCTCTGAAGCTCCAAAAACCAAAAATGATGAGAAATTTGGAAGATTATTGCCGAAAAACTCGATATAATTAACTGTGAGTATTAATAAGATTGTTTTTTATAGTACTTTATAGATTTAATTGTGTTAAACTGGGAATTTCTTGAAATTTCTGGAACATTATCACACACACTCCTCGCTTCTTGACACCAGCTTCCCAATTCCTTTAGCGTCCCCTCGATTCTCCACTTTTTCAACAAAACAGTCTTTTGTTTTTCTTTAGGTCACTATTTCAAAGTTTATTTGTTGATTCACAATTTGTTCTGTCATATTTTATAACCAATAAAATATTGTCCTTTGCAATCAAATTAATTGAAACTTCTTTCACTTATTAGAAAAGTTTCATACATACACTCTTTTACATTATTAGTTCATTTATAGAGTTCCTATGAGTTTTTTTTATCATACAAATAAATTAAAGTTGGTTATACTCAGATACATTTAAATAGTACAACATCCAATATTGTTATTGACAGTCTATCACTGTTACACTCATATTATTTATAAATATAAATTCTCTTATGTTATTTGTCTATACTCTTTGCATTATATTATTTATAATAAACTTCAACAAATTATTATTTATTGATTCAACGTTTATTTTATTTACCATATATCATTTGTCTATATGTCATTATTTGTTTATCTATGAAAATCTATTGAATTATATTCTATTCAATATTTGTATTTGTTTTTATTCTTACCTTAATGATTATAATGAATTAACTATGATAATATTTGTTTTCATTTCAGATGAACAGCTGATTATGTTATGGAAAATATTCTTCGTCTTAGGCAACTTTATTTACATCATTACATTGGTTAGGCAATCTCTATATTTTATGTTATTATTATAGACAATTATTTAATATATATTTACTTGATATGTTGTTTAAATTAAGAAAAGTGTTTCCCTTTTACTTGTTTTCTTAAATTATAGTATTTTCATATATTTTCATACTAGCAACATATTTTTATGGAACTAATTCTCTTACTATCTATGATATCTGGTTCAATATACATATATATATGTATATATATATATATATATATATATATATATATATATATATTACTTTGGTACGTAGTTATATTGAAAATCACTGTATGTCTAACAGGAATTCTTTGAAGCTTTCATGTGTCTGTTGTCGGCGGTTACGTATAATGTCTTCCAGTTGATGTAAACTGTTGTCTCGGTTGAAAAATGTTTTAATGTCCCTTATAAAATCTGTCCATCCTGTCCATTGGTTTTTATTTTTTCTGTACCACAACGTTGCCTTTCCTTTCAGCAAAATAGGAAGTGCCCGAAATAGGTGTTTATTTTGTATGTTGTAGCAGTCTTTGAGTTCGTTCACCGATTCCAGGAATTCTATTGGGTCTCTGGAGACGTCATAATGTATACCCCATTTTCTAATTATCTCTAGAGCCTGCAAATCATTGTCCTCCTGTGGTTGAGTGAGTATTACTGGTTCCAGTGTAACGTTACTCTTGTCCTGGATGTTTGGTGTGTCTGTGACAGCCGTCCGTAAGTGGTCCACTAACCTGGTTCTTAGTTCTGACATTTTTCCCGTCGAAACTAACCCTCTGGCTTCTAATTCTGCGCGGATATCTGGTTGTCGTAGTCTATAAACCCATCCAACTTTTTCGTCTGCAACTTCTAATCCATACGCTCCATCATCGCTTTCGGATGCCATTGTCAGTGTTTATTATGATGTCCTAAAAAAACTCTATCTTTCGAATTTGTACTAATATTCTGGTTATAAAAATTCTTTTGTTTCGATAATCTCTGCTAATGGGGCAAAAAAATGTGGGCTACGCAATTTAATCTTTCTGCTCGGGCGCCATTCTGTCAAGCGTATTGCCCAGGTAAGCCCAAAGGAGACATAGTTCGATTGAATTAACTGATTTATTGCTATAAAAAATATTATTTACAATGATAAAAAAAAACTAAAATACAATATTCTATATATATATATATATATATATATATATATATATATATATATATATATATATTACTTTGGTACGTAGTTATATTGAAAATCACGTTCCGACGGTCCGCACTCCTCTGTCGATCGATGTGTACTGACGAACTGAAAGTAGGTAGGTGTAACGATGCAAAATTTCCACTGTGGTATACGAGATTCTCTATGTCCTACGAAATGTTCAGACAGCCAAAGTTGAGAACAGCCGATAGATCAATACTCTTTCAGTTATAGTCTCAAAATGTGAGTATATCGTTTATAGTTAGTCAATCCCCAACTTAACGACTCTCTCGGTTTTATAGGGTTGTAGTTATTCTGACGCGTCAATACCACATCAGAATTATACTAACATTTGGAGCGATCGTTTAGAGACTGTCAGTACCCGGCTCAACGTTTGCAAACCCTATAGAGATACTGCAGAGTTTTCGATGCGTCAATACCGCACCGAAATTCTTCTAACAGTTTGAACAATCGTTCTCGTTTCCGTCAATACCAGAAACCAACGGCCGTTCAAGTGAATGATGTATAAAAGTCGAATCAATACTTCGACTTAGTACAACACTCCACGGTGAATTGTGTAAAGCGTATAAGGTTAAAGTCAGTACCTTCGACCTACGCTTGGCACTGGAGGCGGCTGAACTTGTAGGAGCTGGAGTCCGTGAACCAAGTTGCCGTCTTGTCTGTCGGCTTGCATTTTTCTATACATCTTAGCGGTGGTGGTGGAAGTCTCCTTCCTTTCTGCTGTCGATTCTTCGTGCGCATCTTGGCGTGGGGGACTTGCTGTTCTAGTGGGGTATCGCGTCATCACGGTGTTAACTGGTTTATTGTATCGATATTTCTAGTAATGAATTTATATCATTACAAACGATAAATATTCCAAACTCCCGCAGGCACGTCTCCACAGCACACTTTAAAACTAATTCATCATAAACACCCAATTCTATACACTTTTCAAAAATGTCTCCTATACACTTTTTGTTGTTGTTGTTTTTGTTTTTACCTTTAACAATTTTGTACTAACGTTACTTTCTGTTTTAAAAGAAATTGTTGTATCCGTTGCTAAAGATATTATTAGAAATATTTCCTACATATGTGATGGTTTAATGAGTTTTTATTTCATCAGTTTGTTTAGGGAATATTAGTTGTAATGCCATTTTTTCCTCTTTTTTATTAGTTAGTTTATTTATCATATGTAATGGATAACCGTTGGATGGTGCTATTTGTCTGATTGTATTAATCTCTCTTTCAAAATTACATTTGTTCATAGGAAATGAAAAAGCTCTATGTATCATTGAATTATATGCCGCCAGTTTATGTGACATGGATCGATTGGAACTATATGGAATTGCCACATCAGTGTGTGTTGGTTTTCGGTAGATTGAATAATCAAGTACATTATTAACTCTTTGAGTTTTTGAATCAAGAAAATTGATTGAGCTATTTTCTTCAATTTCTAATTTAAATTTAATTTTTGGGTGTAAATTATTAATGTGGTTGGAAAATAGATCTAATTGTCGTTCTCCACCCACCAAACAAGCTAATATGTCATCCAGATATCTATACCAAAATGAAACAATTTTCGAAATATTACTTTCAAAGATCTTTCTTTCTGAACTGTCCATAGAAATGTTTGCTAAAATAAGTGATATAGGGCTTCGCATTGGTAAACCTTCGTTTTGAATATATAACTTATTGTCAAAAGTGAAATAATTCTGATTAATACATACATCAAATAAATTAAGTATATCTGATATTATTACTGGATTGATATTTATATCTTCTAGTAATTTTCTTACAAGTATTAGACATTCGTTAGGAGGAATTTTAGTGAACATATTAGTAACATCAAACGCAATAAGTTTATAATTACCTTGCAAGTTGCTTTGCATTTTTCGATTAGTTCTATTGAATTTCTGATTGAGTATCCATAACTATTAAGTATATTGCTAAGCTTCTTTGCCAATATATGTTTCTACTAATAATATATTGGCAAAGAAGCTTAACAAACTATATACTTAATAGTTACGGATATGCATCTAAATACTCAATTAAAAATTCAATAGAACTAATCAAAAAATTAAAAGCAATCAACTTACAAGATAACTATAAACTTATTTCGTTTGATGTTACTATTATGTTCACTGAAATTCATCCTAAAGAATGTCTAATACTTGTAAGAAAATTACTAGAAGATAAAAGTATTAATCCAGGAATAATCTCAGATATACTTAATTTATTTGACGTATGTATTAATCAGAATTATTTCACTTCAGACAATAATTTATATATTCAAAACGAAGGTTCACCAATGGGAAGCCCTTTATCACCTATTTTGGCAAACATTTCTATGGACAATTTAGAAAGAAAGATTTTTGAAAGTAATATTTCGGAAAATGTTCTATTTTGGTATAGATATGTAGATGATATATTAGCTTGTTTTATGGGTAGTTAACGACAATTAGATGCATTTTTCAATCACATTGATAATTTACACCCAAAAATTAAATTTACATTAGAAATTGAAGAGAATAGCTCAATCCATTTTCTTGATTTAAAAATTCAAAGAGTTAATAATGTACTTGATTATTCAATTTACCGAAAACCAACACACACTGACGAGACAATTCCATATAGTTCCAATCACCTTATGTCACATAAACTAGCGGCACATAATTGAATAATACATAGAGCTTTCTCAGTTCCTATCAACAAATGTAATTTTGATAGAGAGATTAATACAATTAGACAAATAGCAACATCCAACGGTTATCCATTACATATTATAAATAGGCTAATTAATAAAAAAGAGTGGTATTACAACTAATATTTCCTAAACAAACTAATTAAATAAAAATTTATAAAATTATCACATATGCAGGAAATATTTCTAATAATATTTCAAAGATAATATCTTTAGCAACGAATACAACAATTTATTTTAGAATAGTAAGTAACGTTAGTGCAAAATTGTTAAATGTAAAAACAAAAATAGCACCATTAAAAAAATCATGTCCAGATTGTAATGCTGTCTATTTGGGTCAGACCCTTTGAAATTCTGAAATCCGATACAGTGAACACTTACGAGCATACAGATTGCAACAACCAGATAAATCCCACTACGCAAAACATCTACTTGATACCAATCATTCATTGACACCTAACACAGAACTAGAAGTGCTACATATTTGTGAAAAGAAAGAACTGAATTTCTCTGAGGAATTGGAAATTGAAAGACATTTAAGAAACCCATAATATGAAGTTGTCAATGAACAGTTAAATCTTGGGAGTTCTCCACTAATAAACTGTCTTCTTAAGTGATAATTGTAAAGATCAGCAGATATAGTTTTCCTGGTTTTCTATATCATTGCACAGTTATACTGATCTTAATTGGAAAAATGATATCCAGGATATCACCATAGGGCTAATAATATCTAAGCTTCAATATTTGTAATATCACATCTTTTTCTTTTTTCTATTAACATATACTAAGTCAATCAGAAGTTAGGTCACTCCTTGGAATAGCCAAAAATAGCTACTGGTAAGCATCAAATGAAATGTAACTTCTGTTATTCTAACGATGATATTGATTAATCAAAACAATTGTCAATTTTTCAGAATTTTCAACCATTATCATTATATTGTGGAATTGTGGAACAATATACACTTCAAATTATTGACCTTCACCCTGACGTCATTAATATCTGATAACATAGCCGACATAATTATTAAGTGGCATCTCCTTGTATTAACCCTTAATACCATGAATTTTAGATTTTTGCGAAACTTGATGAATTTGTGCATTCACATTGTTAAGAATTTCAATTAAAACGATGACTAAGACGAATTTTGAAAAAAATACTTATGGGAAGTGAGATTTGAAGCGTTGCATGTATGCAACACTAGGATAATTAGATGTCAACTTTATTAAGAATGAATTCATTTTTTGTAATTACATTTTCACTTGATATGGAAGTTTTCAATGCAACCAATGCATATTCCAGTGCCATATTTTACACACATGGTTCTGACAATATAAGTACATCCTACATTAGCACATCTTCTCCGTTTATTATTTGGTATGAAAACCCGCAGATGGTTTCTTCCGTCATATCTAACGTCCGTGGATACTCTACCTTCTGTTTCACTTGCTCTTGCTACAGGTAGTCTACCAGCGCCTTCGGATTTTGTTCCATATGTAACCTCACCTTCTATCCTTAAGTATACTTACTTAAAGTATTTTAAAAGAATTTATTTATTTAAAAAGAAATGTCAGAATTAAAGAAAAATATTTATCTACTCGGTTACACAAGTGTCAGTTGCTCCGGATGGCAACCTTAGGCCTTCGACGTCGCTCACACGGAGATGGGGGTGGTTCCCTCTGCTTGATCATCCGGATAAAGTTTTAAGAATCTACTGTAAATGGGCGCCAACTGAGTCTTCCACCTAGGCCAATCACGATAAGTTACCCCCTCCCCCCCACAAAGCCAGTAGGTGAAAATAAATAAAGCAAACATCAACTTATGTCCGATTATAGTGTCACAGAAGTGGAAAAAACATCTAATGACAATTTCAATTAAAATCCCAAAAAGCATTCACTGCCCCCCCCCCATAGGATCAAATCAAGCCGGAAACTGATATAAAAGAATAACTCAAAGAAATTGTACGAGTTGAATACATGTGAATTTGGTGAAATACACAAACCTGGAATAATGTATGCCACAATAAGTGACACTACAGGACTGGGCGTTGGTACCAATGCTCAGGGAGTTGAAGGAAATAAAAAAATATCCATCGTTAAATGCTACTTACCACATGATATTAATTTCCACCATTACATTAATTAAAAAAGAACATATGAAAAAGAAGGTATAAATTTTGTTTAAAACCAAAAATGAAAGGAGAACTTAACTAAGCTCTACATATAACCACCCCAGTGTCGGAGGGTTACAAAACTCTATTAGTTGTGATTATATAGAAAAAGGAAAACCAAGTTTACGGAAAAATAAAAATAAACTAAGTCCGGAAGGCCGGGTTACCAATGACCTCAGGTTTTCATCCATGACGTGGGATTCAGCCAGTGGAAAACCAAAAGGTGATGAATCCAAAGATTCAGGACAAGTCTTGTTCTGGCAGCTGCACGAACACGTAGCTCCACGAATCGAACCAACAGCGTCTAACTCCAAAAAGTAAATGAACTGCTATTTTTATACCAGTGACAAGGCTCAAGCTTATCTCGATAATAAAACCCAATTTAAGATCCGTAACTAAAAACTCTATAAAAATACAAATTTATCAACCGAAATTTGGCCTACGCCACTAGACTTTATTTACAATGTTTATCCTTAAAAATAATTCCCCACCATAGACAAATAATTGTAGTTGCCCTGTAACCAACTTATCGAAAAAATTTTTCTAAGCAAACCTCAATTGAATATGTTTTAGCAACATCGAAGTGCAACCGATTTACAATAATTTTAGTCTGAATAAACTAAAATGAATAAAATATTTAATATGCCTTATTAAGATCGAAGTGTAAGCTAATTTACAATAATCTCATAGCTCTAGAATACAACTTACTGAAGTAAGAGGAACTATACAGCTACTACATGAGAAAATAGACCTACCTTTGACAAGGGTTTTAGTTTGTTGGCTCCTTCCTTGGATCGTTAAATGTAAATTTGGGGCCAAAAACGCATCAGCTTCTTCAAAAACTCCAAATACGGTGCTTGACTTGGGTGTAATAAATTCACAAAGTGTGGTGTGAGCCTCAATCCAACAGCAGAATATTTCCCAAAAATCACTATGCTACAGAAAATAACCACGGCCCACAACTTAACTATCATTAACCCATTAGCACTACTGCCTTACTTTTTCCAGCAGCCCACAAAAAAAGCCCGTCCACAGAAGACAGGACCTTGTCACGATACCAACGAACCGAACAGTCACCAATAACATGAAACTCTGAACTACACCAACTTCAACACGCAACAAGTTCCAAACAGGGAGTAGGGGATCTTTACGATGCCAAAAGGTAGATCAAAACTCTATTCAAAATATCAACAACCCTACCCATAAATATACGGTTAGCACTCGAAAACCGACGTTAGCAGCTCGTAATAGTCACCGATTACGATATACAACTAACCTCTAACTACAGATATCAACGTTACACGGGAAACCCTCCACAAACACAGTATTAAACGCCCGCAACTTAGAACACGACAGAAATTGACATAATTCACAGTCGACTAACGTCTGTGTTTCCAAGTATGACATATCAGCTATCAAAACAAACATTTGTTGATTTCAATAATGAATAATGAGAAAAACTGAGCAATAAGAGGCAGATATGTTACCAAGGAATTACGAGAAAACGAAATATATATTTAGTGCAGTTATACCACATATACCTAGTAGAAGAGACCACTGTACTTGCAAGTGGAATATCTATAAAGTACAGTTATACTACCCATATCAAACTGAAAGAACCACTGCACTTCACATTTTGGAAAGAGATAAAGATAACGGAGAAAAAGGTAAAAATGTTTTAAAAGACATCTACCAACAGAAAGGACCTCTGTGATATGGTAGTTCATTTTATTATTAATTTTAGGTGGAAAAAAGCACACATTAGGTAAGCCTAGCTGGTAGACCACACGAGGGACAACAGGACTAATGATAATCTATCAGGACAACCATAAGGGAACCAAAAGATAGCAACCATATATTCCAAACATGTACATAACTAATTTAATCAAAAAATCAGGGAAAATATAACCTAGAGCTAAATTTACTCGTTACCAAATAAGTAGTTACTATGTCTACGAAATTCTAACTGCGTCGTTGATTTACCGGTGTTGGTATAAATATATCGTGCATTTTGGATAGATACATCTAACATCCACGTGCGTAGACACCACCACCATTTCTTCGAGTCGACACTGATCCGATGCCTAGATACATTTTGATATACGAAATCAGTCCCGACCATGAAAGTATTATATTTATGAATTAGGTTCAGTTGCGGAACTTGGACAATTGTTGTTTCGAATACCGCTTGACATTTGTAAAAGGTTGTACACCATAACACTACAGTGACAGTGTTGTTTGTGACCCATCTAGCAAATACTATTCCAATAGTTATATTAACCTTCCGTTGGTCGCGCCTTAATTTATGAGTCAAATAGTCGCGCCGGTCTCCTAGACCGGGTTTAGTTAAATTGGGAATTAGTGAAAATAAATGTGATTTTTCATGTGAGCTATAGAAAAACATGCTATATTTAGATTTTTTAATATAAATCAAATAAAAGTATTATGTTGTTACAAAGAAACATTGCAGGTATTACATATTTAAGTAACGTAACATAAAATAAACTACATGGACCTTAATTAGTACAAAAATAATATGAACTTTCCATTTTATATAAATAAATGTTGAATACATGGTACAAAAACAACTAAACTACATTGTCGCGGCAAGTTTGACAAATAGCGACAATGTGCTCTAAACACATATAAGTACTGCATTTAAAACAACAATACTTGGTTTTTCGGTTTTTTCTCCAATCGCAATAAGCGCATCTACCTGGTCTAACATTTTCTACTGGTACGTCGGCTGGTGGGTCGGAAAAATCTAGCAAACGGGCCCTTAAACTTCGCGGAAGATTAGTCTGGAGAGCACGGACTTTCAAATGGGGGCGAATAAGTTCTTCGGACAACATTTTCAAAAAAAATCTTCTGGCATATTTGGTATCTGGATGATTGGAGAAGTAAATTACTTGCGAGTTAATCCCAGTGACATTTAGAATCAGATAGAGTAAAACCATTGGCCATCTCCGCGTAGTTCTTGAACAATTATAAGTCTCGATGAGTTTGTCCACGACGTCCACACCTCCTTTTGTTGAGTTATACGTAGTGATAATAACCGGTTTCTGATGGTCTCCTGTACTTTCATCTATATCATCGTGGTGATGCATAGTAGAGAGCATAATGACATTCTTCTTTTTTTTTAGGTATATATGAGACGATGGTACAGTCTTCAGTAAAACCAAACATGCTAGTATGTTCGGGTCTTTTTGCAGGCTTTGAAAATTCATCGGGTAATTCCCTTTTGTTTTTTCTAAGGGTTCCAATGGAAGTCAGTTTATAGTCTGTAAGTAATTTTCGAGCTAAAGGGACCGAAGTGAACCAGTTGTCCATGGTTATGTTTCGATTGGAGCCCGAAAGGTGTTGACAAGTTCTAAGTACTATATCTTCTGGCTTATTAGACATTTCATATGGCCCTTCTGGCTGCTTTCCAACATAAACTTCGAGTTTTGATGTATAAAACATCTTAGCATCACATAAGGCGAATAACTTTATGCCATATTTATTGTGCTTTGATGGTATGTATTGCCTAAAGCTACATCGCCCTCTAAAACCAGGCAACATTTCATCAATCGTAACATACTCAGACAAGTGATATCCGTTTTGACAGTTTTCTACAAACATATCAAACAGACTACGGATCGGAGCTAGTTTGTCAGTTTTTCGCCGTTCTTCACGTGTATTTTTATCGTCGAATCTGAGGCACCTTAGTAAAAATCGAAACCTTTGCAGTGACATTCCAAAATGTAACATTTCCACGCCATAACCATTCCTGTCCCACAAATCGGCGGTATTTGTCTTGTTTGAGCCTGTAATTCCAGCCAAGTATACTAAGCCAAATAAGGCTCGTATTTCTACGGAATTGGTGGGAAGCGCATCTCTATCTCTGGCATAGTTTGATCTGATCGACTCAATGAACGTGTTTGTTGAATCTACAATTAATTGAACCATTTCCTCATTTATGAAGTAGTTAAATATATCAAAAATTTCTTTTAGAGGTTTAGTTACTGAAGTACATCCGGGTAATCTTTTTATTATGTTCTCTTTTCTTGTTCTCACAGTTTTACGACCTGGTGGATGTTTCTTCCATACCGATCCATCCTTTCCTAAAAACAAAATATAGTAGAAACTTAACTAAGAATATATTTTAAAATTAATACCCTTATAATATGGCAAAGGTTCACTATACTCTGCTTCTTCCGTGTCGCTAATTTCTTGTTCGGTATCCGTGTCATGATCTGATTGCTGCTCGTGATCAGATTCATCACAATCGGATTGGTCATCGCAAACATCTGCCACACTTTCCTCGTCAAACGCTTCTTCCATCAACTGCCTAAGACGGGCTTCTTCTTGCTCATAACTCGCCATTCTTTTGAAAATTCGCTTTCAGAGTACACATAAATAATGTATCACTAATAGTCGCGCCGGTCTGAGATTCCGGGAAACGCCCTAACACATACCACCTTACTCCCACGGCGCTCACTTACGTACTGTCGCTAAAAGAAAGCTGCGTTAGGAAGGTAGACGATCCCCGCTATCTCTCACTCCGATATTTAGAAAAATAGGCATTAGTTTATTATGCTCCGGTCCCTGAGACCGGGCGCGACCAACGGAAGGTTAATAGTAGAGTGACAGTCGCCTCTGTTAGCATTTGCTGAAGCCAATACCAATATCTCGCATATATTTTAATAATTTATAAGGCAATTTTCTTTTTGCATCTGGAAGTTCACGTAATAGACCTAATAGAGGAGCAGTGCTTTTTTCATGACGAACTTCATCTTCATTGACTGAATTTGGATTTTTACCTTCATATATATCAAAATTCATGAGATATCTTTGGTTGGAATTGAGTGACCACATTTCGAAACCAAAACGAATTGGCTTCCCGCTAATAAACTGCTTGCAGCTGTGTCGGCCAAAACATTTCAACATAGATTCATCGTAATTTATATCTTGATCGGCGACGTAATATTGAATAAATTTTTCTTTTAGTTTATTTATTAATGGCCTAACTTTCCATGATTTATCATTTCTATATATTTTATTATTGTCTGCTAAATGTAAAAATTGCATAATATGCTCAAAGCGGTTTCTCCTCATCACATTTTTCACTAGTAGATTACCCATATCTAATCCGCTATCCCAATGAAATCGTTTTCCTGGCTCAACATCATAACCAGTCAAAATAAAGATGGCAAGTAAACATTTTTAACTTATCAGCAGTGATTTTGGGATCAGGCCAATTTTTGATTAGTGCATATTTTCGACATTCTTCTTTCACGTACTCAATAAGCTCATCACCTCAAAACAGTGCGAATATTTCAACTCGTGATAAATGCTCAAATTGAGAGAAATCACAGGGAAATATAAAATTATCCTCCCTATTTAGCAAATCTCCAGATGTCCACAAATGAGTGATGTTTTGTCGTTTATTCCTAGATTTTTGTGATTTTGTTGTTGCTTCGTCAACCTGCATCGCTTCTGCATCCCGGGCTACTTCTACATCTTGAATGGCTGCCACATACTAAACCTCTTTCATATTCTGAATCGTTTCCACATCTTGATATTCCTTGCGAATTCGTTTATTAGTACATAATTTCATTTCAGCCTGTGAACGGAGCTGATTCCCAGATAGTCGATCCAAATCGAAATCAACTTCTTCATCCCCAGACTCCTCATCGGTAAGTATGTTCACCTTAGGTGGTTCAATAAATATAGCTTCAATAGGGACCCTAGAATTCTCATCAACTGCAAATGCAACTCGTGAAGCCTCCTCTAGTGTCAGCCCTTCTCTGAAATGAAAAAGTATGGTCAATACTGACCCTCGAATTAAAAGACAGAAGAGAAAATGAATGTCGTATGTGGCTCCGATGATACAGAGGAGATTGTAGCCGACGAAACATGAGCAATAAATCCATAGTCGAATGTTCATTTGTAAAAATTACCAATAATCCCAAATAAATCATTAAGTGTAAACACAGTATTCTATTATCCTAGCGTTGCATATATGCAACAAGTAACTTTACGACTACAAAAAAATATACAAACCGGTCCTGTTTATTCCTTTCACTAATTATGAGGACAGATTACACCAATATAAACACAAAATTTATCAAATATACAAAAAAACACTTAACTTGAGAAAAAATGTACTTACTCAAATCGGATGTCCATATTCTTCAAATTTTCAGAACACAATTTAATAAAATACTGAAAATTTCACCCTAGAGCTCGACATAAGCTAGCCAGTGGTCATAAACAAATAACCAAAATGGCGCCATTGCAATTTACAGCAACCTCTATTCACCAAATTCAGAAGTTTCTCAACAGGAATGTCGTAAACTTCGAGAAAAAGCCGTTGCATATATGCAACGCTAGGGGAATAAATAGTGAAGAACAGTACAAAATAATATGACATTTGTCGGTTATGTTATCAGATATTAATGACGTCAGGGTAAAGGTCAATAACTTTAAGTGTAGGTACTGTTAAAAGTAAACAAAATATTAATACATTTCGGAGTCTAGCTCCGCAATATAACTTGAATGGAATATTGCTACACTGTATGTTTTGCGTCAACTATACCCGTTGATATAAATTTCCCGAAATTCATTCGCAAACGAATTCAATACGTGGATCATTTTGTCTGCAAGAGCCTTGTAAATGAGAACCTCCACACTGTAGGAACATCAATGTATGATTGAAATATTATATAATCAAACTTTTTTCACCGTATTAGGAGGAAACATAAATCAGATTTGCATAAAAGATTTTTCCCTATACCCACCTCATCATGACGAATGCGAGTATGAAATACAGCTATTACTCAGTTTTTTGCTCCCGTAATTGTTTCCTTTGCATAGAGCTGCTCTTGAAATGCTGTAAACCCGCGGAGGTTTTACACCAAGTATCCATTAGATACTTCACATCGCACTCAATAAAATACGCCAGACAATAAAAATGATATACGTGCGTAACATAGTATTTAGGTCAGCCAACGTATACAGGATTAGCCAGATATCGTGACATAAAATGTTTTCATAACTGTTTTATATACAGTATGAGTAAGATTATTTGATCAAATGCAAGTTAACAGGGTCCATAAGTGAAAATGTGTTAGAAATTAACAAGTATATTCATTCCATCACCTATTTTCATTAACAGGATATCAAAACATGCGTTAGTACCATATGATAATATTTGTATTATATATGTAGTTATCTATGCTAAGACCTGAATTGTTTATTTCTCCATGCATTCCTCTAATACACTGACAACGCCATGTGCCTTATACATTTTCACTTTGACTATGAGGTGATTATCGGAATTAACTGTCTTAAATGAAACTCGCGGTTTCTAGTTAATTCCACAATATAATAAAAGTTATTGAAAATTCTAAAAAATTGACAATTGTTCCGATAAATCAATATCATCGTCTTAATGACAGAAGTTACATTTCATTTGATGCCTACCTGATGTTAGTAGTTATTTTTGGCTAGACCAAGAAGTGACCTAACTTGTGATTGACTTAATATATGTTTATAGAAAAAAGAAAAAGATGTGATATTACAAATATTGAAGCTTATATATTATTAGCCCTATGGTGATATCATTTTTCCAATTAAGGTCAGTATAACTGTGCAATGATATAGAAAACCAGGAAAACTATATCTGCTGATCTTTACAATTATCACTCAAGAAGACAGTTTATTAGTGGAGAACTCCCAAGATTTAACTGTTCATTGACAACTTCATATTGTGGGTTTCTTAAATGTCTTCTTATATATCCTAAACAAGCTGATGAAATTAAAACTTATAAAACCATCACATATGCAGGAAATATTTCTAATAATTCTAATTCAGCAACAAATACAACAATTTCTTTTAAAACAAAAAGTAACGTTAGTACAAAATTGTTAAATGTAAAAACAAAAATACCACTATTAAAGAAGTCAGGTATACATAAACTCAAATGTCCAGAATGTAATGCTGTCTATTTGGGTCAGACCTTTAGGAATTTTGAAATACGATACAGTGGGCACTTACGAGCATACAGATTTAAACAACCAGATAAATCCCACTACGCAAAACATCTACTTGACACCAATCATCCATTGACACCTAACACAAAACTAGAAGTGCTGCATATTTGTGAAAAGTAACAAGAACTGGATTTCCTTGAAGAATTGGAAATTAGAAGACATTTAAGAAACCCACAATATGAACTTGTCAATGAACAGTTAAATCTAGGGAGTTCTCCACTATTAAACTGTCTTCTTAAGTGATAATTGTAGAGATCAGAAGATATAGTTTTACTGGTTTTCTATTATATCATTGCACAGTTATACTGATCTTAATTGGAAAAATGATATCCAGGATATCACCACAGGGCTAATAATATCTAAGCTTCAATATTTGTAATATCACATATTTTTTCTATAAACATATATTAAGTCAATCACAAGTTAGGTCACTTCTTGGTCTAGCCAAAAATAACTACTAACATCAGGTAGGCATCAAATGAAATGTAACTTCTGTCATTCTGACGATGATATTGATTTATCGAAACAATTGTCAATTTTTTAGAATTTTCAATAACTTTTATTATATTGTGGAATTAACTAGAAACCGTGAGTTTCATTTGAAACACTAGGTGATTATCGCTTTACGTGAGAATTATATGAGAAATTAATTCTGTTGTTTTGACCATTTTAATAGAATTTTTTTCACTGGCAAAATACCATAATAACAGCAACCTTTGTACTGACAAAAAAGTTACCTGTCATCATTTCGACAAAATTAACATGTGATTTTTACAGCGACGAAATTTAAATTTTCTTAAGGTGCGTTGATTAAAGCAAACATGGGTCTGTTATTTATTTAAGATGTCATTGTGTTATTCCCCGTTAGGAAACGGCAGATTAGTGCAGTTAAAAAAAGAGCAGTTCTGAAGAAATAAACATATTTGGAACACAATCCACTGTAGACATCAAAAAGGCAGTGTCGGGTAATATATCTCCAAATACGTGTGTCTTAAAAGCTCCATTATTGCGACAGTTTTAGCAGTTTTTATTGATTACAGATTATAAGTTTGAAAAGCAGACTCCAGCCGAATGATTAGTAAAAATTATGGAAGATTGTGATCACAATATGAAAAAACAAGGACAGGACTACAAACTACATGATTCATAACCTCACTGGTACCTATTTTTCTATATATTTATTTATACCTCTTATTGATTACTGATATTGTAGGTCGTCAATTGAGAGCTCCTGCAGAAATAAAATTGTTCAATAATAAGAGAATTGGAGAAACTAGTCAGGATATTTTTTTTATTTTTTTATTTTTAATTTTTTTTTATTTTTTCAATTTATTTTTTAGCAGACTGCCCGTATTTTTAATTGAACCATGTTCTTTACAGGGCATAAAATGTTCACTTATTATTTTCAGAAAGTTGTTGGAGAGACTGGTCATGTGCCTTCGACTTCGACAACAGAAAAAAATGCTTTGTTGTTTTTTTGGAAACAAAGAGTAGATTACAAATCGTCTAACTATAAAATCCGATCCAGAGTGGATTTCCGGAGAAATAGAACCGATGGTTCTACAATTTCCGGAGGCAGATTTCTCAATGTATATGGACATGTCACCAGTTGAGCTATTCCAACTTTTCTTGACGACGGGATTTTTCAGTATCTTGTTGAAAAATATGTTCAATTTAAAAATGTACAGGACCCTAAAATTAGTGCTTCCGAAATTCGCTGTTTTATAGGAATTCTTATACTTAGCGGTTACAACAATTTACCATCAAAACGATCGTACTGGGATATGAAAGACGATGTCCACAGCAAAATGGTATCAGATTCTATGCGGAGAAATAGATTTCTCTAGAATCAAAGATGTATATATGTATGTTCATTCTTAATCAAAAAATTTACAATAAAAAAAATACAGGTTATAAAGAGACAAAAAGAACGAATGATATAAATAGTAATACTCGATAAGTGAGTGAACACTTGTTTCGAGTGGAAATATTAGAATATTAAAACTTATATTATAAAAATCAAATACATAGCACATTAGCAAACAAAAAATAACTAATATCTTACATCTTATATATAACCTCTAACTTTTGACATTTTACAATATATATTTACGAGAGAAAAGAATTCAGGATTATTGGTTGAGTTTGTCTATACTACATTCATATTTCTATACAATTATGTACCTCATGTCTGGATCTCTCCAAAATATACAATTTTAATTTATTTTTGAATGAATGTTCGCTGTTTAATACTTTTAATGATTCCGGTAACGTGTTGTATAATTTTGGAGCCAGGTAAGTATAAGATTGTTGGGTGATTGTTTTTGTCATATGGGGTACATGTTGGTGTGTTTTCTGGATGCGGTAATTACTGTCATCTGCATTGATAGTTACATGGTTAAAAGTGGGTAGGCCAGATTTATGGCAGCTAAATGGAATATAATTTGTTTTATCTTCATTTATTGTGAGTAGTTTATGAGACAGCCATTTTTTAATTTGTAATTCAGTCTGACAAGGTTTGGAAATTGCGACCACTGATGAATGCAATAAAAGAGAAGTTTTTGAACAATTTTCAACCGGTTCGGAATCCGTCCTATGATGAGATTATAATAAAATATTATGAACGCCACGGGTGGAAAAAATTCATCCGTGGGAAGCCGATCCGTTTTGGATAGAAAATGTGGTCTCTCAACTCCAATTATGGATATCTCATTGATTTAGATTTATACCAGGGAAATGATCCTAGAAAAGATGTAAATATCAGCCAATTAGTTGGAAAATGGGCAGCACCGATGGTACTGATGCTGAAAGAGCTGCCTCAACCAAATTTAACTCATATTATTAACATCGATAATTTATTCCCAGGTTTAAATTTATACGCATATCTCCGACATTTGGGATATGGGGCCATTGGCACAATTAGAGGAGATAGAATAACTAGATCGTGCCCTATCACAAGAAAGCAACAATTTCAAAAAAAGGAGCGTGGGGAATACGAATATGTGATCGAGAGAAATTATGGTATCATCTTGGTACGGTGAATGGACAACTCTGTTGTTAGTATAGCCTCTACAAATGCTGGTGTTCAGCCAGATGGAACGGTAAAGCTATATTGTCAGACAGAGAAAAAACGTGTGATGATTCCTCGCCCTCACTGTGTGGCTGCTAACAACCATAACATGGGTCGAACCGATCTTATGGACCAAGGCGGTGCTCCTTATCGCATTGAAATACGAAGCAAGCAGTGGTACTGGCCCATTTTCACATGGCTCATTGATGTCGCATTGCGCAATGCTTGGTATCTTTACAGAAAAAACAAAAAATATCATCATTGGATTTCAGAAGAGAAATTGTTCAAGTATATTTGACAAAATATAAACGCCTGCGAAGGTTCCTGGCCGACACAGTCTCACAATGAATTTACTTCCAAATATAAGATTTGACACTCAAACAATATAATTTTATAGCACAATAGACTTATTTTTTCTACGTATATTCGAAATAATATGAAAATGAAAAAAAAATATTTGGGCGCTAATGGGTTAATACAAAATTGCAGATGAATATTAACTTATATTGAACATAAATATACTGATTGATTGTTGAATATAATAACGTAATTACTGATAAGATTGAAAAAAGAAATTGGATCTGCGAGCAAATAATTAACACTGTTGCCACACTGTAGAAAACTTCCAAGCATACACAAAACATACGGCACAAAGTAAGGTCGATCCTCAGAGGGGTTGAACCGGGTGATAACCTTCATCGCTGTGCAAGTTGGAAAAAATAGAGGAACTGTTTCCCTACACTGAGAATGAATTGGAAAATTTGGGTGAAAAATTTCCTTATAAGCAAAATTAAGTAGAGAAGATAATATACAATTTAAAGAAAAAGTAGAAAAACAAGAAAAATAAGTTGAATCATTTGAAAGAGAGATAAGGAACAAAAATTTCATAGTAAGAGGCATACCAGATGAGGAAAATGGAGATGAAATAATCGGTTTTAAAGATTAAAACTAACTTTTCCACATCTGTGAGATGCCCTCATTAATATTCTATCATAAAATTGTCGCTTGTATACACTTCGGGGGATGTATCGTGTTAACAAACCGAAATTTCTCCAAAAGTAACTAAAAATGCAGTATATCTAGATTTATAGGACCCACTGTACTCGTTATAGTCAGCTAAAAATCAATAGGGTAGATCTCTGAGACACCTTGGAAAATATCCAATTATAAAATTGGCCACTTGTATACACTCCGAAGTCTGTATCGTACTAAACCCGGAATTTCTCCAAAAAGGACAAAAATTTGGAACATCAGGTACCGTAGTACCCGTTGTACTAGCTCTGGTGAGCTAAAAATCAATAAGGTTCATCTATAAGACGCCCTGAACAATATTCAATCATAAAATGGGTCACTTGTATACACGCTGGAGGCTGTATCGTGCTAATAAACTGAACATTCTCCAAAAATGACAAAAATTTGGTACCTCAAGTACCACTGCACTCGTGGTACTGGCTTAAGTGAACTGAGTCTCAATGGGGTTCTTCCTTAAGACGCCCTGAATAATATCAAATCATAAAATTGGTCACTTGTAGATATTCCGGAGGCTGTATCGTGCTAACAAACTGGAATTTCTCCAAAAATGTCGTACTTAAAGTACTATAGCACCTGTCGTACTGGATATGGTGAACTCAAAATCAATAGAGTTCATCAGTGAGATGTTCTGAATAAATTTCTGTCAAAAAATTGGTGACTTTTTGAACTCCGGAGGCTGTATCGTGCTAACAAACTGAAATTTCTCAAAAAATGACAAAAATGTCGTACTTCAAATACCATAGCATCCGTTGTACTGGCTATTGTGAACTGAAATTCCAGAGGGTTTATCTGTGAGATATCCTGAACAATATTCAATCATAAAATTGGTGATTCATTGCATTCCGGAGGCTGTGCTAACCAGACATGTAACGAAAACTGGCCAACGACAACGACGACGACGACATACACACAGGATTTTTTTTCTAAAAACCACTTTTTCGTGTTGTTCTTGATGAAAAACGTGAAAATAACTCAAACTTTTTTCCCAAAATTTCAACTTTTTTGTGGGTAAACCAATACTTTTCGCGCATATTAGATAGGTTAGGCGGAAAAGTAAAAGTGATGCAGAATATAGTTTGCACATTTAAGAAAATAGAAACAAGCAATTACCTACAAAACGCTGCCGAAGAGTTAAGAAGAATTGGATACAATTAGGGGAAACGGCCAATACCAATACTTATAAAATTACGGAACTTCACCAAAAAACTAGAAGTATTAAAGCATACTAAAAACTTGAAAGGATCAGATGTATGGATTGAAGAGGATTATACAAAGGAGATTCAAGAAAAATGGAGTGATTTAATACTAAAACTTAAAGAAGCAAGAGCTAAAGCATCAAAGGCTGTATTGGAATACAATAAATTAAAAGTGAATGAAGGAATATATGAAACGAAAAGTAATGTACAAATCGACGATGAAGAAATGGAAGAAAACAAATATCATAAAAATTAAACAACCGTAAGTAGTAGATCTCCAAAAGAAGACCTACAACAGTCTAAAAGAAGACCCTACAACAGAACAGGTATGAAAAATGACGAAATCGTGGCATACAAAACACTAAAGATACATATAAACAAGGAAGCGCCGGAAGCACCACATAAGCTACCAAAATGGAAAAAAACGAGACTGGAATCAAGAAAAAAATAACATAAATATTAATAATACTGATGAAGAAAGAGTAAAAGAAGAAATATGGAAATATGCAGCTTGGAATATACGAGGAATAGATGGAGAGGAAAGCGAAATGATGTACGAATTCAACCAGACAAACATCGATATTTTAGCATTGACAGAAACTAAGAAAAAAGAGCACGGGGAAATTCTCCTAGAACAGAAACACACGTCTGTGTTTTCAGGAGTAGAGAAAGAAAAAAGAACAGCAGCAGGAGTAGCGTGTATCATGCATGGGAGGTTCGCAAGAGAATTGTGAAAGTGGGGAAAACATTCAGAAAAAATACTCACTATAGAAATAAATATCAAATGTGTTATAACAACAATCATTGGAGCTGGCAACGGCGTAGTATAAGAAACACCTCCACCTCCATTTCAGTTAATTGTGAAACTTCGATAACTGTAGTTTTAGCCGAAACTAATATTTTTAGTTTATCTGCTTCAATGATTGTTCCAGTGGTAGGAGAAACGTTCATAATGTGGATTGGATTGGATATTAGATCACGAGTCATTACTTCAACGTTAGGAACTGTCTTTGGAACTGTTGTTCCAATACAATCATCAATGAATTTTTTAGTAGATATTAGTACAGTTGAGTGTTTATTAGGACCATCTTCTTTATTTTTTGCAAATATAGTAAGTTTTGTTCCAGTGGCCTTTACATTTCCATTGCTTCCATTCCTCACGTTGAAGTTATGACTTATGATCTAAGATCCAATCCAATCCACATTACGAACGTTTCTCCTACCACTGGAACAATGATTGAAGCAGATAAACAAAAAATATTAGTTCCGGCTAAAACTACAGTTATCGAATTTTCACAATTAACTGAAATGGAGGTGGAGGTGTCTGTGGAATATTCTCAAAAAACAACAATCATTAGAGCATATGGGCCTAATGATGACGAGAGAGCGGTAGAAAAATATAAATTTTGGAAAATGATGAATGAAGTAATCGGGACAGCCAACGGAAATATATATGTGGCAGGAGTCTTAAATAGAAGAGTAGGCAAAAATCAAATGAATTGTGGCGAAATTGGAAAACATGGAGAATACAAAATAAATAGTAATGAGTCAAGAATAATACAAAAATTGTGAAATAAATAATCTTATAGTCGCTAATACATTCTTCCAACATAAAAACATCCACAAATATACAAGACAGGGTAAAAACAACACAAAAAAGTCTATAATCGATTACGTTCTTGTAGAAAGAGATGATAGGGATTTAGTAGAAGATGTAAGAGAAATGAGAGGACCGGAAATAAATACTGACCACTACATGGTGGTAGCAAAAATTTGAAAGAAAAACAAATGTAACAGAAGTGACCAAGAATATAAATAAAAACAAACAATATACGAAACAATAAGAGAATAGAAGTTAGGAGAAGAAGAGGTAGCTAGAAAATACACAGAACTAATAGAAAGAGACATTACAAATGAAAATGTAATAAACAAAAGCGTAGAAGAAACATGTGAATACTTTAAAAGGAACATTTTAGAATGGGCATAACGAGTTTGCGGAATATTGAGGTCTAATAAAACCAAAAAGCAAACGTCATGGTGGAATCAAGAAATTAGCCAGGAAATTAAATTTAGAAAACAAAAATGGAATAAATATTTACAGAACAGAACAGATCATAATTACCAGGATTATAAAAAACAAAGGAAAGTTGTCAAAAATGTAGTAAAAGAAGAAAAACCGAAGAGCTGGGAACTTTTTGGTAGAAAATTGAAGGAAAACAGCAAGGACAATCAGAAACTGTTCTACAGAATTATGAAAGAAAACGAAAGGTAATGAAAATATTAAGCACATCGTTAGTACAGTTCAAGACCAAAGAGGAGAAATATTAACACATGACATTGAAATAATGAACAGATGGAAGGAATATTTTAAAAAACTATTAGATACCACTACTGGTGAAGAATCAATAGAAAACACGGAGACTGTAAATAAGGATTATAGAGCGAGCTATGCTATTACGTTGAAGGACATCACAGAAGTGATACAGACATGAAAAAACAGACACACAGGAGCTTACTGTAGGTATGAAACAACTTAGACCAGTTAAGATACGTGAATGTGCATTTGCTGACGATCTAGTTAAAATGGCCAATACAGAAAAAGGTCTCCAAAAAAAAACATTGACATATGGCATGTGACTCTAAAATTGAATGGAATGAAAATAGATGCGAATAAAACGAAAGTGATAATGATAGCCAAGATTCAAGAAAGGTTGAATATAAGAATTAGCGAGAGTATAATCGAACAATTTACTGATTTTAAATACTAAGGAACAACAATTGACAGCACTTGTAACCAGGAAAGGGATAGTATGGAAAGAACTAAAAAAAGCAATAAAAACTAACCACATGCTGAAACCTGGATTTATTAATAAGATGGAAATCTCAAACAGGACCAAAATTACAGTATTCCAATAAGTATTTATGCAAGCGAGACGTGGGTACTGGACCAAAAAATGAGAAGCAGAATACAAGCTATATAAATGAAATACCTGATATATATATATATATATATATATATATATATATATATATATATATATATATTTGTGTACAATTTCTTGGGATTCGGTCCTTAGTAATATTTAAAATAGACTCTGAGACATCGTGAATACTTAATTTATTTTAACGTTTCGGCTGCAATCCAAGCCTTTATCAAAAACTACAAAAAGTGTATAATAGAATAAAATTTTCAAGTCTATGCCTCATTCACATTAACAAAACAATCAATAGTGTATAGTACTCACATTTAGAACAGTAATTTTCTCCATTGGAACGTCACAATCTTTGAAAACATTTAAAAACGGTCATTCCCACATAACATTTAAAAATTTTCTAATTATAGCCGAACGATCATCAAGCAATACATTAGAATACGTACATACATCAACTGTGATTATTAATTCGTTGCTGAATTTTTTTTATATAATTCCATATTTATGGTTTTTATTTTCATTTTACGAGGGCGTTTCTATACATTGTTTATATCGTGCTAGGTGTGGACAGAGTATGGTTTGTTTTCTACTGTTATTTAAATTATGTTTATTTGTTCTATTAGTATTATTGTATCAAATTGTAATATATCTTACTCAAATTATTTGTATCAGTTTTGGAATTGACAGTGTTATTGTTTTTTTGTATATAGATCATTTCGAGGAGTTCTCGTTTTTTTTGTTAGTTTCAGTTTTTAGAAGTTTTGTTTGTTCGTAATTAAAATTATACTTAGTTTCTATCATATGATTAGTTATTGCTGTTTTATTTTTTTTGTCATACTTATGGCTATTTCGTCTGCTTTCCAAATATTGACTCGTTTGTCCTTATTGCAATCCTTACACGGAATTTCATACACAACATGACTATTTTTATCTTTAGGTGTTTTGGTTTTTAAAAGTACTGTAACTCTTGTTGATTAAGTTGTGACCTTTATAACTAATTTAAATTTTTTCTTATTTAAAAACATTTTTAATTTTCTCTGTTAAATTAGCTATATCTGGTAATGTTAAGAAGTTAATGTTTTGTTGTTTAGATACCAATTTGTTAGCTGTTCAGTTGTGGAATTTATGAATTCTTTTCTTAAAAATTGAGTTTATCAATTGTTCGGGATAACTGTTTTCACGCAATGCCTGTTTAGCATTTTATATAGCTTCTTGTCGGTAGTCCGAATCAGACAAAGCAATCGCTTTGTCAGCTAAACCAATAATCACCAATTTTTTTTGAGACATAGGATGTTGAGAAAAAAAAATTAAGGTATCTACCTGACCATGTTGGTTTTGTAAACCAGGCTGTTTTTATGTATCCATCTTTAATGTGTAAGGTAACATCTAAGAAGTTAATTTGGTGGTTATTTTGTATTTCCATAGTAAATTGCAGTTTAGGATGATATTTGTTGAATTCTTGTAGTACATAATCACATTTGTCCTTTGGAATTGCGAGCAAACAGTCATCGACGTACCTGTAGAAAAAGGGTACGTTAAACTTCAATTTTTTAATTATGGTTCTTTCTAGGTCTTCTATAACTAACTGTGCAATCACACTAGAAAGGGATACACCCATTGCACAGCCCTCAATCTACTCATAAAATGTGTCTTGGTACACAAAGTAAGTTGAATTCGATATTAGTTTTACTGCATCTAAAAATTCAGTATATGGTATATCAGTATTCTTTTTAATTTCATTCCATTGTTTTCCAATCACTTTCAGTACCAGTTCGGTAGAATCATTTGTATATAGTGAAACTACGTCCAAAGAAATGATAATGTAATCTTAAGGTAGTGTAACTTCTTTTATTTTTTCTTTAAATTGCCAAACGTATTTGATGTAGTGTTCATTTTTATAAGTTACATTGCTGATTATATAAAACGTAGATAATTTTTCAAATGGTGATTGTATACATGATACAATTGGTCTAAGTGGTATATCTGGTTTGTGCAACTTAGGTTATCCATATATTCTAGGTGGAATTGCATTATGTATTTTCAGAGTTCTAGCTATTTTTGATGGTATATATGATTCCTTTTCCCATCTATTAATAAGATCATTGTTTATTTTTTGGTGTATGTTAGTTGGGTCATTTTTAATTATTTTATATGTATTAGTATCTGAGAGCAAGTCGTCCATTTTATTTTCATAATCATTTGTGTACATGATGACAGTTTTGTTTGTTTTGTCAGGTTTTAGAATTTTCAATTCCGGATGCTGTTTAAGAAATGTTTTGGTGTTTTTCATTTTTTTGAGTAATACCTTATTGTACTGATTGCATTCATTAGGGTTGAAATTGTTTTCATAGTTTGTTAAAATATTAGTACATTTTGCTCTAATATTGTCTCTATTCTGAGGTGAAATACTCTGTATTGAGTTTTCAATATTACAAATTATATTGTTTATTGGAATTTCATTTCGGTTTTCAATTGGCAAAGAGAAATTTGGCCCTAAACTTAAAATGTATTATGTACTACAAGAATTCAACAAATATCATCCTAAATTGCAATTTACTATGGAAATACAAAATAACCACCAAATTAACTTCTTAGATGTTACCTTTAACATCGACGATGGATATATAAAAACCAAAACCAACATGGTCAGGTAGATACCTTAATTTTTTCTCTCAACATCCTATGTCTCAAAATAAATCGGTGATTATTGGTTTAGCTGACAGAGCGATTGCTTTGTCTGATCCGGAATACCGACAAGAAGCTATATAAAAGGCTAAACAGGCATTGCGTAAAAACAGTTATCCCGAACAATTGATAAACTCTATTTTAAAGAAAAGAATTCATAACCACATCTCAACAGCTAACCAATCGGTATCTAAACAACAAAACGTTAACGTTTTAACATTACCATATATAACTAATTCAACAGAGAAAATTAAAAATGTTTTTAAACAAGAAAAAATTTAAATTAGTTATAAAGGTCACAACTTAATCAACAAGACTTACAGTACTTTAAAAACCAAAACACCTAAGGATGAAAAAACTCATGTTGTGTATAAAATTCCGTGTAAGGATTGTATCAAGGTGTATATAGGACAAACGAGTCAATATTTGAAAAGCAGACTGAATAGCCATAAGTATGACAAAAAAAATGAAACAGCATTAACTAATCATATGATAGAAACTAAGCATAATTTTAATTACGAACAAACAACAATTCTTAAAACTGAAACTAACAACAAAAAACGAGAACTCCTAGAAATGATCTATATACAAAAAACAATAACACTGTCAATTCCAAAACTGATACAAATAATTTGAGTGAGATATCACTGTGTGCAATTGGTATAAAAGTAAATGGCATCCCAATTAATAATATTAGATACGCGGACGACACAGTAATCTTAGCAGACAACGCAAACGACCTTCAAGCACTTCTGCATATGGTTCAAGAGAAAATTGAGCACCTGGGCCTTACAATTAACATAAAGAAAACCAAGTTTATGGTGGTTAGCAAAAATAACATCCCCGCCGCTCCTTTATACATAAACGGCATTCTAGTAGAGGAAGTCACTAAATTTGAATACCTGGGCTACCTCGTTACCAACAAATGGGATCCGGAAGTCGAGATCAGAAGCAGAATTTAACAAGCCCGATCAACTTTCCTTGAACTTAGAAAATTTCTAACAAATAATGATCTCAGCTTTCAACTCAGATACAGAATGGTTAAGTGCTATGTCTGGTCCGTCCTGTTGTATGGTGTCGAAGCCTGGACTCTTAAAGCAACTTCGATAAACAGATTGGAGGCATTTGAAATGTGGACTCTTAGAAAAATGCTTAGGATCCCTTGGACAGATCTGGTAAGAAATGAAGAAGTCCTTAGAAGAGCCGGTCTGACCAGCCGTGAACTATTCGACATCCTGCGTGGTCCTCGTTACGAATTCCAACGTCTTATCCTCCAAGGAAAAATCGAAGGAACAAGGGGAATAAGAAGAAAAAAACTTTCATGGCTCAGGAACATTCGACAATGGACAGGAATACACGACTTTATGTCTCTCCAAAATGCTGCTCTAAATAGAGAAATCTGACAGGATGTAAATAGACGGTCCATTACGCAGGAATCTGCTTGGCACTTTAAGAAGAAGAAGAAATATTACAATTTGATACAATAATACTAATAGAACAAGTAAACATAATTTGAGTAACAGTAGACAACAAACCATACTCTGTCCACACCTAGCACGATATAAACAATATATAGAAACGCCCTCGTAAAATGAAAATAAAAACAATAAATATGGAATTATATAAAAAAAATTTAGCAACGAATTGATAATCACAGTTGATGAATGTAAGTATTCCAATGTATTGCTTGATGATCGTTCGGCTATAATTACAAAATTTTTAAATGTTATGTGGGAATGGCCGTTTTTAAATGTTTTTAACGATTGTGACGTTCCAAAGGAGAAAATTACTGTTCTAAATATGTGAGTACTATACACAATTGATTGTTTTGTTAATGTGAATGAGGCATAGACTTGAAAATTTTATTCTAGTATACACTTTTTGGTGTTTTTGATAAAGGCTTGGATTGCAGCTGAAACGTTAAAATAAATTAAGTATACACGACGTCTCGGAGTCTATTTTAAATATTACTAAGGACCAAATCCCAAGTAATTGTACACAAATATATAAAGTATCTATCAATAAAAATAATTTGTAAACAAAGTACCAAAATAAATAAAATATCTATATAACAATAATCAATTAGAATTAAAGTGATATAATCATAGAGAAAATAAAATAGAAAATGAAAAGAATTCATAAACAATTATTGATAAAACAGTTCTAAAATAATTCTGTATTTTATTAACACAACCTTAGACAGAACTTAACAAGCAAACGAAGATCAATAAAATAACGTAACGCCACACGAAATATTAGACACCTAAAGCATCTGCTTATATTTAAAGAATAAATGGGATGGTAATAATAAAATCAACAGTACTACAATGATTGATTAATAAATGACATTTAGAATTAGTAAAAATATATATAAGATATGTTAGTTAATATTTAACCAAAGAAGTTAATAGGAAACATAATAATATAAGTAGATAACTGTAATTATAGGTAATGTCAAAATAATAATAGAAATAAATGATTACTGACCTAATTTATGTGTATAGATATAATAATATAGAACAATTAAGGAAATGAATTGTATCCATGTATAATATGTGAATATTTAGGTTATAGGAAGTATAAAATTTGTATATTTGCATTGACCAATCGGAAGATTTCAAATAATCAATAACATGGAAAAACAATGATAATAAGATGTAAGTGAATTAAATCAATGACGATAAGGTTATAGTGAATAAAAAACAACATTTAATAATAAGTTTAAGTCAGAAAAACAATAAAAACATTAATAAACAAAGTGACAGGTGAACAATAATCAAAGATTTTTCTAGAACATTGCCAGCTTCCGGTTATGAACGATAGAAAGGGTTTTGGCGAATAAAAAAACCCGCGGTAGTCAGTCAAGCGTTGTTAATCGAGGAAAAAAGGAGTGATAGTATGTTATGCAGTTTTTCTTAGTAAATTTTCAAGTAATAAGTTTGAATGTAAAAAATAATAAGTATAAAAGTAATTAATAATTAAAATAAGTGTAAAGACAAACAAAGTCGAGCCAAGTAGTATAATTATCACCCAATAATTATAAAAACGGAGATTGCCACCTGAAGCGGGAAAGCGTCATGGATGGACACAATTGAAGGCGTCGCTTGGTGAAATATAACAAGGTCTGTGGTGTGTTTTAATTAATAATATTTGGTACCAAATAATGGTAAAGTGAAATTTAAATCATAAAGACCTAGTATAAAAGTTTGAAAACGATTATAATAAACCAGGAAACGTAAAAACTTACCTTTATCAAATTTGTAGATATATGTATCAATTTCTGTCATGTTGCATTTTTCTCCAGTTACATATATATAAAACGTTCCACAAAACAACAAACCACAACTAATTCCAGTTTTTATCACATGCACAATTCTTATAATACGTTTAAATAATTTTTTTTAAAGATCTAAATTACGTATATAAAATATTTTAAATATCTTCTGCATTTCACGAACCGATTAAAACTAAAGCAGTGTCTAAATATTTTCAATAATCCTATTTAGAAGGACAAGAAGAAACAAGTTGCAATAGTTGAACAACTTAAAACGCAGATGTTCATTTTTTCAAAGAAATATAATGTTTACAAAAGATTATGCAAATTTATGCAAATGAGTCTGTAGAACCCGTCTCAAAGAGAATAAATAGTTTTTTTTCAATATACATAAAGGTTGTGTGATGTAGAAATTTAGATGTATATAGGAAAATCCATATTAACATTTTATAGCATAAGAATTTTTCATAGTTAAGAAAAGGATAATCATTCATTTATATATATATATATATATATATATATATATATATATATATATATATATATAGATAGGTATATGACTCCAATAATAAAATCAAAGCGCCAACTATATTTTATATATAATCATTATTGAAATTTTCAAATTTTTTTGTTCTATCTTTTAATAAATCACATAAAATAAATTACATTGATTAGTAATGTTGATTTTATTATGACTATGCCCAGGACCCTACTTAGATGTAGAGTAGTGTATAAATAAGAGCAGCCGAGGTATTAAAATTTAGGAATTAAATGAAACCACATGATATTAAATAGCATAATGAATAGGAGAAATTAAGGATAAAATATAAATAAATAAATTGTTTGTATATATTAATTAGCTAGCTCAAAAGTATAATATTTCAATAGTAACAAACATTAATACATTTCATATTCAATTTAAACTAACAAATAAAATAAATCAATCATAAACAATTTGTCTCCCAAACGTTGAGCAAATAACAAATAGTTTTCGATTATCAATTTCATATTCAATTTATCGCAAGCCAGCATGGTGCTATTGCTGCTATAATGGCAATCAACCTATTTAATTATATTAATTAACTCAGTAAGTAGTATCTTATACAATATATATTTATATATATATACATTAACGGCGTGAAGTGGCATCCGCCCATGTTCAAATCGCGGTAGCTGTGGCGTCCGCGGCGCTATGACATCCGATATACGGACGTCACAGTGCATCGAGTTCCAAAATATCGCTAACGGTTCAGTGAATGCTTGTGAATATATTGCTGATGAAATCAGCAGGACGTCACTTTGGTCGTTTTTCGTATAAACCTAAACACCAAGGTTCACAGGGTTTCCGTACGCGGCGTTATAGTAGCACACTCATTTATTTATTATAAATCTGACGCACAAAGTGGCATTCATCAGTATACATATCAAAGAATGGTTTAGTCTGGCGTCTGTATATGTATTTTTCTTGCATAGTGACATCCTAGCAGTGTTACCTATCTCACTTCTGGTTTTAGAAAGCTTTTAACATTGAATGTGATGATTTACAAGTGTTTGAATTTTTTGATACCATTGTTGACAGTGCGGAGGATGTTAGATATTGCATAAGATCTAGCATTATTAATAGAAAAATGATATTTTCGTTCTACAGTTCACTCAAATCTGATTTTGAGGCAAATTAAAACACTACTGGCGATAAAAATTAATAATGCTGGCGATAAAACAAACTAAGGAATTCTGAATTTCTGTGGATAAGAGGGAAATGAATTGAATTTTCCAACGTAAACCATGAGATGAAGTAAAATTACTACTCAATTTTCAGGTCAATTTTAGAATGGGTATATTTTTCTACTTCCCTATAGCAGATAGAAGAAGTCAAGTTTTTTTTGTGAAAATTCCGAAAACCTAAATGCAATCATATTACTAGGTGGATTGTTAGTAGTTGACCTAGAATATTGGATTTCACAAAAATTTCGGAGAAGTTGTAACTCTGGGATATACAGGGTGTATCAATGATAACTGTATGGGCGATAACTGCATTCTCATTTGATCTAAGGAAAAAAATGTTTCAAATAGAAGTTGTAGAGAACAATAAAACCATGTATCCACTAGAGTTTTTTTCCCAACACCATAGCGGTTTGGTGTTGGGAAAAACTCTAGTCTGTTTATTACTACACCACCGGTTCCGAACAGTGCAGGGCAAAAATTAAAGCTATGTTCCAATATACAGGAAGTAAGATAAATGCAAAACTTAAACATGTTTTAATGATTCTACTGGTATGATGTCTGTTCACAAGTTGTCCCAGACCAACATACAATTGATCCTACAGAGTGAACTAGAGCTCAAAATAGGGCGATTGAAATCAACTTTCCTTTATATGCTCCATTGAGCCGGGTGAGTTTGATGAAACCCGTGAAAAGTTCTCAGATCACTATCATCATTAAAGCTCTTCTCTATTGTGCGTTTTAAATAGGATGGACATAAAAAAATATTTAATGAAACTTATACAAATGTTCGTACAAAAAATAAACAGTACATATTCCAAATATATGTTTTCTTCATATAGAGGTGTTTCCTAAGTAATCTAAAATATTGTAGTGGACGAAAAGTTCCTATAAACATTTGCCTATTAGACTGAAAGTCATTCACATCGACCTTCCACCTTTTCTGTCCATGCAAAAAAGGTGTAGGTGAATCGAAAACTTAGAAGATGAAGTAAATTTTCCTAGTATTAGTTCAAATATACTGCAAGTACATGTTCTACAGTCAGTCACATCACAACGATTGAAATAATGCACAAACATTTAATTATCATAACAGAACCTTTTATAAAAATAAATTTTATTTATACTCCATTGTTAGATAAAAGTTCTATACTTCTATTATTTTCTGCTTTTTTCTTGTGAAATAGTCATGTCGAATAACACTCGAGAAAAAATTGTTCTCAAGGTTGTATTCAAGTTTGTTGCTTCTCGGCAATTTCACTCAAGAAATTTTTGACATAATCACGAGCCGAGAGGCGCGAAATTGCCAAGCAACAATCTTTCATACCTTTCGAAAATTTTGACTACAAAATTTTTCCTATTCTGATATTATGTATGAATAAAGAATATTTTGTGGGCACTAGATATTTTTAACAAGTAGAATAGAAACGAATAGTGGGGATAAGTAAAAATAGAAAAATTACGGCTCTCCATGAAATCATTCTATTGAAAGCATATGAATACGGGCGATATTTACGGTCACTGCAAGATAGAGAGAGAAATTTAAATAAATTACTAACTGTTTGTTTTCGAATGACGAACGATCTCAAATCTTAAAATGAATAGCCGGCAGATACACCAAAAATTGTGAATTGTACCAGGGTATTTCATGTCGAGAAATAACAATAAATTTGTTCATCGTAGTATTCGAAGATACCCAACCAATTACCCAGTAATAGGTGATAACGATTTTTGACAAATATAGATGTGTAACTCCTACAAAACATTGGGCACGTATAAAGACGCGTCAATTCGAATCAAAAAAAGAAGAAAGGGATATTGCATTTTGTGCATGTGTGGGAAATAATCCTCTACAGTGGTCCACTCATTTAGCTAGACTTTTTAATGTTGATCCTAAAACGATTCGACCTGAATTAAAATAATGGCTACGGTTGTTTCAAACTAACTGAAAGAGAGCCATGAAATGTTTCCAGGAGATCAATTTCGTAGAATAGAATTTTAAGAAAAATACAATTGAATGCAAACTTCGAAAAAATATTTTGTCCACAGATGAATTAACTTTTCCCATACACCATGCACATAATTAATCCGTTATGCGATATTGGTCTAGGAGAAACCTACACAAACACTATAATAGTAGATCTCAGTTTCACCAAAAGTCAAAGATTTGGGCTGGAATATTAGGTGAACATTTTTATTGACGACAATTCAACCGGACAAAAATATTTGAAAATGTTGCATGTCAAATTACTCCTGCGCCCATACAATTAGGTGTCAACATTAATGATATTTGGTAATAACATGGAGGTTGTGCATCGCATTATTATCGACTAGCAATTGACTATTTAAATACTTCATTTCCCAATCGGATAGCCTGCCAGATCTCTAGATTTGGCACTCAACGATTCATTTTTCTAGGGTTATATGAAATCGAGAATTTATGGACTCCGGGAGAACAGGGCCAGTTCCTGAATAAGCTTAGGAAACGATTTCTATATGGCTGTATGGAGATAAGACCTGAAATACTCACCTATGTTCGTCAAGAATTTCAAAACTGTGTGGGTTATTGCTTGCCAAAATGGTGGCTTAATCCAATATTGGATTTAAATTGATTTTAGCTTAATTAAAAAGTTTTTCATCTTATTATCAGAATATTCCTTTCAATTTAAAATATTGTTATAAAAAATCGATTTATTCCAATATATATTTTGAAAGTATTCTTAATTTGTACAATTTGTGTTTACACAAAGAAATTGTTTCTCATTCAAAGACGAACATAAAGAGTAATCGAAAAAAATTGACATAATGCCCAACCACTGAATGACTTTTAAACGATCTCTGTCCACGTTGCCGAATCTCAAGAAAAGTACAGTTCTTACCACTTTTATACTCTGGAAGACTAGAACAATTACCCGCAGTATAATAATTTTTTCAGCAACTACATCGGATTAACTATTTTGATATGTTACAACCTATCGAATTATCATAACAGAAAGTCTCCTATAACCATTTAATTTAAAAAACAGTAGGTGGAAAGAAATGACCGAACATGAAATCAAGTAAATAACCGTCCTACTTAAAATTCAGTAGCAAATGAATATTTTATTTTACTTCTTCCACAAACATGTTTATGATATCCTGTTAATAGACATTGTGTTTGAGAGACATAATAGTCCAATCAAATTGTCGCTCAAACTTTGTTAAATAAACATTTAATTATGTAGTTTTGGATCGATAGAATGGTGTGTTTTGAGCATAAATTTGAATTTGCGAGTTCCTTCAAAGGTTAGCTGAAACGCTCTCGCTAAAAACGCGTTTAATTCGACATCTCAAGAACGGGTAGTGTGAGGCAAAAATGTGTTAACCTTTACTCTTCTAAATTAGATTTACTTTTCCTAACATCAATATTTTTCAAGGTATTACTTCCGAAAGGCAAACATTCACCTTGTTTTTTCTTCCTATTTCTCATTTTTCGCTTATTTCCTTTTCAACTGTTCACTTTAATGGAATTTTCCCGATTGAAGATCTTTCAATTACGAACAACTTTTGTTTAGAACTTATTTCTTTCCTGCCAACACTTTCGGAGTTATAGCTCACTTTACCAAGGGAAATACGTACCAGTTTCGCAGAGCCTATTCATGTCCTATGGGATCTATTTTAGCCTAAGAAGAGGACGGTAATGGATGTGAAAGTGAGCATAAGTATGTATTTCTTAGTGATTTTTATACATTGCCAAGAGAACTATAGTTTAAATGTCGCTAATATATCCCGGTACTGTCAGTGCCCCTGGGGATCCACACGAGTCACATCTATCCACCTCGGGTGCTAAATTTCACGAACTTCACATAGTATTTTCTATCCATAAATAAGTGGAACAGTTTTAATGATTTATTTACTTCTTTTTCTAGTTCTTATTAACATTATCATCTCATTGAATACCCTAAAAATACCCAAATTGAAGAAACACAAAGTAAAGTCATAATTTCTTTAGACTTTTATAGTTAAATTCTACTATGATACTTTCGCATGTTAGGATATCCCAATAAAGAAAAGAGTGATACACTGAATACACTTCTGTCTTTCTAACACATTGCCGCTTATGGACTGTGTTAACTTTCATGTGACCAAAGAATCCTCCTCGTATAATATCTGAGCCTACCTTAAAACAGAAAATCATCAATTTTTTTTATTTTAACTAGACTAATATTCATCATTATTCTCAAATATTACTATAAATAAAAAAAATCCGAAATTCTGGCAGTTTGATGGAGGAAACTTCACATATTCAATATTGAGGGTAGGTCCATATGGAAAAATATGGTTGATTATATTTCCAGGAAAACTTGATAAGTACTATGAAATTGATCATATTACAAAACCAGTATCCATAAAATCAGACAATTTGTTTTTAAAATAGATAAGACGTAAATTTTTTGTATGGGACAATAAGTATTCCGGAAATAATCATGGTATTTTAAAAATCCTCGAAGGATACTGAATATTTTCCGTTAAATGTTATAGCTGAGTTTACATATACACAAGCACACAAATACAGACGCACGAACGCACACTGATATACATGCGGATGCGTAATCGAATATTATATCAATCATATAGCGAATTTATCCAATCTTAATACCATTATTGAGTATAAACTGAGGCAGAAGAGAGGAATTAGAGAATAAATATCTACAGCATGTTTTACAAAACCATTGTCTCGTATTCTAACTGAAATCGTTCCAGGTAGCAATCAGTTTCCAGCTTCATACTGTTACGAAACAGCACACTGGTATAACTCCTGAATCCGACTCTGTCTAAGCCATGTATGAAAGTTAAAATTATGGTGGGTGCGCAGGGATTCCTTAGAACTGTTTACGATTGTGACTATCTTATCTAGACATTATTTTTGTGATCAGTCTTATCTAGGAAATACCAGAGAGCCACTTGTTTTTGTGTAAGCCGCAATCTAGAATTACCTAGTAAAAAAGGCACTAATATATAAAGGACCGACCAAGGAGAGTTAGTTGAGATTGATAATTGGACATCGTGAGATAAATAGTAAACAAGTGAATATAAATTAGTGAAGTGTTTATATAAATTAGTTTATATAATATAAATTAATGAGTAGTTTAGTGAATAGATAAATGAAGTAAGTGAACCTACCGTGTGTATGAATAATTTATCCCACCCGTCAGGATAAACTGTTTTGAATAAATGAGAAAAACATTACAATACCATCTACAGAACGCTATTTATGATATTTTTAATAACAAATTCAAAGCATAAACAAATCGAATCTGAGAGAAAACAACGAACGGAAAGCTGGCTAATAAAACCATAACTCAGAACGATGCCTTGAAGATAAAGCCCAATAAATAGAAGAATCCAGAGTTATAACTTATGTTTAATAATATAAAGGGGCTGCGAATATCTTACCTGTGTTCACTTATGAGTGGACATAACGTCGAAAAGTATGATGGACAAGAAGCCGAGAAAGATCAGACGCTGGAATTGTGGCGAGCTAGGGCATGTACGCAGTTCATTATACGCTCCAGGATTCCTGCACACCAAGAACCCCAGTCACAGAAAAACAAGATCGGGTCGGCTACGAGGGGGCAGCACCGACCCATAATCGTTCCTAAGACCCTCTCATACTAATAGCTTCTCTCAGATGTCGCAGCGACAGTGTATATGTGGATGGCGAAGTGAATGGCAAGAAATATGCTCTGCTGGTTGACACTGGAGCAACTGGAACCATTATACGACCAGAGATAATAAACTCCAAGAAGAAGCTTCTACCAACGAGACTGCGACTGCGGACCGCCACAAATGAGAGTGCCAACGTTCACGGGGAAACACAAATCCAATTGGGAATTGGCACAAAAAACTTCACGCATACGGAATCGTAGCTGACATTGAAGAGGGCATGATTCTGGGAATGGACGTAATGAATCTACATGGTTTCCAGTTGGACTTTAGAAACAGAACCATCAAAGTGGATTCCGAGGAGGTATTCCTTCATCCATATAAATGCAGCACGGTGTTGGCAGCTGTACAAGAAAATACCGTCCTACGTACAAGAATAGAAACCATGATAGTAGCGCGGCTACAGGGAATCATGGAGGAAGGTACACCGGTTATGATGGAGCCATGGAACCACGACGAAGAGGTTGGCAACGGAGTACTAATTGGAAAAGGATTGACTGGCTTTCGGTAAGAGAAATGTCATTGTCTGGGCCACCTATATTTTAAATTAGTTCGTTTATTTTTGTGTAATACAGTAGTAAATACATTACTCTCTTAGGTATTACTTATTTATTACTAAGTTCATTGCTAAAATATTTCAAATAAACAAACAAACATTGTGTTGACTTGTTAAGTAAAATAAAAGTTGACGCGCTTCACAACTAAAATTTGCAAAATTTAAGTTGACATTGAAGGGCTCAAAATATTCTTATCAATATTTTGCAATTTGTGGACACCCTGTACATCTAATGTCAAATGGAAATTTCTGAATATTATTATTTTTGAAAGCAGAGATTTTCGTAAAGAATAACTTTTTTTCGTGAAACTTACAATAAAACAGTTTCCCATATGTTGCCAAATTTTTCAGACATACTGTATCTATTTTCCTTGAATTGAAAACATGCTGTTGATTTCCGGTTTATTTGAATTAATATCGTGTTTTTTATAGACCAAAATTCTTGAACATTTATTCAAGAAACTATCAAATGATTTATAACTAAATTGCTGATTTCCATATTTGATAGTATTCGCACCAATAAGTATATAACACTGATCAACACTAATTTTATTGTCAACAATATTTGGGCGATTTCTAGGTAATTTCGTGGTGATGATTACGAATTTGAAGTCCATTTAGGTGAATTGGTTCTAATTTTAGAGATATATCATCAAAATATGATAAGATAGAGAAAAATATCAATTTAATAGACCTTTGGCCCCTATAAGCAAATTTTAGTAAAAAAAATTAAAGTTGTTTCAGAGAAAGAGAAACAAAAAAATAATAAAATTCATTTATTGATTAGGTATATCAGCAAAGAAATAATTAAATTTAAAAAATTACATCTAATTCGTAGAAAAGAAGCTCTTTTTGTAGGATTTTCTTTATGAGGACCGTCAGGTACATCACGTTGGAGACTCCAACAATAGTCTGCCATCATATGATGATCCCATCTGCCCTGATACCATACCTCCATCTCCTTTATATCCTGTTGGAACCGTTCCCCTTGTTCCTCACTGAAATTGCCAAGATTGTCGGGAAGTTTATCCAAGTGGCTGTGAAGAAAGTGTACTTTAATACTCATATTAGTACCCAAGTTTTTAAAGTTTAATAACATCTGTTGCACCAATTCCTCGTAATTGTCCGCTTTGTGATTACCCAAGAAGTTTTTAACTACCATAACAAAGCTACACCAAGCAGCAGCTTCAAGTGTCGTAATGTGATTTGTAAAATTAGAGTCCCTAATAAGTTTGCGAATTTGAGGGCCATCAAAAATACCCGCTTTCAGCTTTTCCATTCTTAGCCTAGGAAACGATCTACAAATGTATTTGAAGCACTCGCCATCTTTACTCAAAGCCTTAACAAATTGTTTCATTAGTCTTAACTTGATGTGGAGTGGTGAGAGAATGATTTTTTCACGGTCAACCATAGGTTCGTTTATGACATTTGCTGTTCCTACAGTCATATTTTGTCTTATTGGCCAATTACCCACATTCCAATGATCTTGCTTTGCCCTGCTATCCCACAAGCAGATAAAACAAGGGTATTTTGTGTACCCATCTTGCTGCCCAAGCAAGAAGTTGACCATTTTTACATCAACACAAATGGAAAACTGATGTTCCTCATAGGATAGTTTCTGTAATACCAACTTGATGTTTTGATATTCTTCCTTAAGTTTTGTTGAGTGGGCGATAGAAATTGACGCATATCGGTTGCCATGGTGTAGCAAAACACACTTCAAGCTTTTACTGGAACTGTCTATGAATAGTCGCCAATCACCTGGAACAAATTGTATTCCCATTTGACGAAAAAGTCCGAGAATGTTGTTGCAATAAATAAGATCTTCATCTTGGCTAAAGTAAGGAACAAGTTTCACCTCTCGTGTTCTATGAATGGTTATTTTTATATCTGGTTGTAGACAGTTTTTTTCTTTCAATCTGGATGCCAGAAGTTCAGATGCTTGCTTTGATAGACCGAGATCCCGTATCAGGTCATTCAGTTCTTCTTGAGAGAACTGCTGTGGTGTTGATTGTATTTCCTGCTCATATTCACTTCCACTGCTACTGTACTGGTCCTTAATTTCTTCTTCCGCCATCAGAACATCTGGCAGTGTTGTATATACGTGTACGGGAATCTCTTCGCTATGTGGCACAGGTCTTCGTGTTGATTCTGAATCAGGATAATCCCATTTGCCTTTCTTGTATTTGTTGGAACCTTTTACATTAACTAGACAAAAATAACAATCATCATGGTGGTTTTTAGGTTCTCTCCACACCATGGGCACACCAAATTTCAAACTTTTTCTTTTTTCGTTTGACCACTGTCGTAAACATTCGACACACGTTTTGCACACTATATGGGGAGCCCAGGACTTGTCTTGGTCTCCAAGCTGTACGCGGATATAAGCTTGATAAGCTTGTCTAACTGAATCTGTGATATTTTTTCTTTGTTTCGCTACAGTATATTCGCCACAAATGTAGCAGAAGACATTAGGGCTGCTCAAACAGCTTCTGCGTGAAGAACTCATTCCTCTGAAAAAAGAGTAACGTTAATTAAAAAAATATAGGTACAAATATTCGTCAAATGTACTCCTACCTTCCACTTGACGTCTATTAAATTTAAATAACTTCACTAGGTAGGCAATAAGAAATAAATACACAAAATACGTAAGAAAAGCACAATAACAGCGACGCTAAGTCTTAGTAGAACAACTGCTTACGCTGAACTGACAGTTAAAATCAAGAGACGCAAGACAAACAAGTGCACGCACTGATCACGTGATCAGCAATCGGCACGTGGTACGCTCACTAAACAGGGTCGAACTCTCGTTTCTGCGTAAATTTCTTGTTCGTTAATTATTCTTAAAAAATAAAAAGCATATGTTATAGCTAAATTCCTTAAAAAATTATGTATCCATTACCTCAAAAACTAGAGCCAATTAGGAAAAACTGCTTTTATTTTTGAATTCAGCAGACCTGAATTGCTCTAAATTCGTTCAAAAATACTTGGCAACAAAATTTTTTTTAAAATTTTTAGGTCGGTGTAATAGATAGATTTTTGGATATCTACTACTACAGTGAGAATTGACTTTATTTCCATGGAAATTTGCTTTCGGAAGAGTACTGGAATGTGAAAACTGAAGTATATATGAGATTGATGGTACTATGCTTTCAATTAAATTGTAAACAAAAATTCGAAAAGTTCAGTTCAATTCATGCAGTGATAGTGTACACATCGCCCACGAATTGAAAGCTAATAGTTATTTATTTATGTAGAAATCAATTGAGAATTGAGAATAATATTAATTTTAGTTTGGGTACAACATAGAGAAAAAAACATTTAGTAACAAAATTGATTAGGATTCAGGAGATCCCGGGGGGCTGATAATTTCTCAGTTTATGATATTAATAATAAATACCGATCGAATGATAACGGCCCTTATTTTGTATATGTTGAAAATAAAAATAAAGAGCTAGGTAGATTATTTCTCATTCGTATTGTACTTTATATATTTCAAATTCACGTATTTGAGGAAACCGTATCAGATATCATATCAGTAGGAAAAAATCGAGTTAAAGTGATTTTTAGAACCTATTCTATTGCAAATAGTTCAATTAATCATGAAGAAATTGTGAAAAATGATCTTATAGCTTATGTACCTAAATTTTTCACCCAAATAAAGGAGTTATAAGAATGGTAGATACATGTTTTGATGAGACTTATTTAGTTAACAATATTAAATCGGATCAAAAAGTTATGAGCCTAAAAAGAATGATGAGGAAACTTAAATTAGTGTTTTTAAATGAAATTCAAGGTCTCTAGTTAATGCCACAATATAATACAAGTTATTGAAAATTCTAAAAAATTGACAATTGTTTCGATAAATCAATATCATCGATGATATTGATTTATCGAAACAATTGTAAATTTTTTAGAATTTTCAATAACTTGTATCATGTTGTGGAATTAACTAGAGACCTTGAGTTTCATTTAAAAACACTAATATGAGCATATTCCACGAAGTAAGGGTCGAGACAGTCAATTTCAGGAAACTTAAAAATTCAGATGGTACAACAAAATTAATACCAAGACAAATGATAATTGTATCATTTCGAGGTAGTAACCTCCCATCTAGAGTGCAAATTAATTTGTGTAATTTTGAGGTTGAACCCTATATATATCCGGTTGTCCAATGTTTCAAATGCATGAGATACGGACATAGGACAAAATTATGCAAAGGACTTGAGAAGTGTAGAAAATGTAGTGATAAAATGGAAGATAATCATAATTGTAATGAAATTGACTGTCTCGACCCTTACTTCGTGGAATATGCTCATATTAGTGTTTTTAAATGGAACTCAAGGTCTCTAGTTAATTCCACAATATAAAACAAGTTATTGAAAATTCTAAAAAATTGACAATTGTTTCGATAAATCAATATCATCGTCAGAATGTAATGTTAATCATGAATATTGTATTTACTGTGAAAAATTTGATCATAATGCATTAAATAAAATTTGTCCCACATATAAGTTTCAATTAAATATAAAAAAAAACAATGGCATACCATAATATATACCCATCATATGATAAAATTACCACCAATAGTAGATTTTCGGTACTTAATAATCTTAACAATTTTCCAGAATTAAGACCTAGCCCAAAAAAACTCATATGTTGCTACTCAATAAGTCACCCAAAAACCCCGGACACTACCGACTAAACGTAAAAGTGTTTCTCTTATTAGAGTATCTCAAACTACAAAAAAAGTTCCACCACGCCCACAATCACAACCTGTTATTCCAAACCTCCACCGTGATAATTTCATGGCTCATCAAGAAAAAATAATATTTAAAGTTAATTCGTTAATAACTAGTAGTAGTATGAGATATCAATTTAGCTCAATTATAAATAAATCAGTCAGTGATTTAGAGAGTATATATGATGAGGACTTTTGGTGAATTACATTTGTTTCAATGGAATTGTCGTTCGATTACTAATAAAAAAACCACTTATCACAATTTCTTGAAAGCTATTCATTCGATATTTTAATACTACAAGAGTTACAAACTAAAAAGGAAGATATTTTTTCACTTCGAGGTTATTATCTCATACAAAAAAGGAATGATGGTTACGGAGGTGTAGGCATTTATGTCAAAAAAGATATTAACTTCAGTGAAATTGTAATGATAAAAATTTTCGACGCTAGCATAGAAATGTGTGCAATAGAAATCAGTGACTTAAAAATAACCTTACTAAACATATATAAATCACCTAACGCGAATACTGTTAATGTCAATGACTGGATAAATATTTACTCACAATTTTCAAGTAAGGTTATCATCTGTAGTGATTTTAATTGTCACCATAATTTATGAGGATCTCACAAGAATGATGTACAGGGTAAAAGACTTATGGATGCTTTAGATCACTGCAACTTATTCTGTGCCAATAATGGTAAACCAACTCAAAATCACAGGCCTAATGAAAATCCTTCTTGGAATGATTTTACTTTTGCTACTCCTAACCTAAATTCCCAAGTAGATTAGCAAATTATGGAAGAAACTCTAGGTTCTGATCCTTTTATATCAAGCATTTCTTTCCATTTGTCAGGTAATCGCGCAAATATTTTAACTTCAAATAGATGGAATGAATCGAGAGCAAATTGGATAAAATATCAGGACTCTATTGATCAAATATTAACTGAAAATGAAACTAACACTAATCTCACAGAAAAAGCTGAATTGTTAATTACAGCCATGTCAAAAGCCGTATATCTGTCTATACCTATCAAAAAACCTTTTATTCCAACTACTGAAAATTCTATTTGGTGGAACATAGAATGTACAGAAGCAGTAGTAAGAAGGAAACAAGCTCTCCTTGAATATAAAGTATCTCTAATTTCTAAAATATTATTAATTATAAAACAAGTGTAGCAATTGTCAAATTAACTTTTAAAAAAGCTAATCAAGATAGCTGGGTCTCCTTTGTGAATTCTATTAATAGGAATACTCTCCAAACTTAAATTTGGAATTTCATAAAAAGAATTTCTAATAAATATTTTCAGAATAATTGTACTATCCTACCACCACAATTGCTTGAAGAAATTTTTGATTCAATTTGTCCTGCATCTGTCCAAATTGAACTCGAATTGTATCCATCACACATCTTAAATCCCAATCCTTATTAAGAAATTTCTTTTAATATGCAAGAATTACTTCACGCTGTCAAAACTTCCAGAAATACTGCGCCTGGGAAAGACAACTTAACATATAAAATGATAGAAAACCTTCCGAAAATAGCAGAAACAAATATTTTAGATATTTTTAACGACTGGTGGTTACAAAATGATTACATAGAAATCATAAAAGAGGTAATTATTACCTTATTACCCAAACCTTTTAAGGATAGCTGTATTGCGACCAATTTCGGCCAATTTCTTTATTTTCCACTATAATAAAAAGGTTTGAGCGAATGATCAAAGCGCGATTAGAATAGTTTACAGAAAACAATCAACTTCTTCCGGCAACACAATTAGTTAATAATAAGTTTGTCTGAAAACACATATCTTGCTTGTCTATGTATCGACATAAAAGGCGGCTTTGATGCTGTAGATTTAAACATACTAACAAAAAAACTTATAGAATTCGGTTTCGGTAATAAAGTGGCGACCAATATTGTTAATCTGTACACAAATCGGAAAATCTACCTAAGAGATCATAAGAATTAACTTCATGGTCCGAGGGTATTGTCTCAAGGTTTACCGCAAGGATCTGTTTGGAACCCTTTTCTTTTTAATTTATGTACAACAGAATTGCATTAGATATGAGATGATTCTTGTTATAAAATTCAGTATGCTGATGATTTTGCCTATTACACGATCCAAAATTCATACCAAGAGTGCTTGTGTGTTCTCGAGAACATGATAAATACTTTTAGACAATCCTTACATGACTTAGGTTTTAACATGTCGCCTGGAAAGTGAGCTATCCTATTTTTCACGAGACATCGGTATCAACCGCCCGCAACACTGCTCCTATCTGAACTTACAATTCCAGTGGTGTATATTTATAAATACCTAGGCATATTTCTGGACAGTAAGTTGTTGTGGACGAAACATATAGAGTGTATCAAATGTAGATGTGAAAAAGGGATAAACATGTCAAGATGTGTTTTTAAGTTAAAGTTTGTTGTTGGTGTGGCCATTTCATCAATATTTTATAGAGCATACATCGGCTCAATTTTGGACTATGGATCGACTTTGTACGGTTCTGCTAGCAAAACAAATCTAAAAATTGTAGATCGCATCCAATTTAAAGCTCTACGCATTTGTATAAGAACAATGAGATTATCGCCAGCTGATGAAATCTTAGTTGAATCTCTTGAAACTCCATTAGCAATTAGACGCGAATATCTGGCAGATAAATATTTAATCATAATTAGAGAAAAATATTGATGCAATAAACTCAATAATCTTGCTTATCTTATAAACAAATAGTGGAACATTAAAAAGTATCCACCTTTGGCCGATGTTTTTATTTTTACCAATAAATTTCAGAAGTTAATTCATACCGTCGACAAATATCCAATGCTTGGATTCAGCTATGACTCATGTATGTTTGAACCTAACATCATATTTCCCTTATATTCACTTTCAAACATAGTTTACAAAACCATTATGATATCTATTCTTTCAAACTATAACAAATTATTCAACTATTTACACGGATGGGTCAATAACCAATAATGGATCTGGATGTGCCTTTCATCATTCGAATAAATATTTTCTGTCAAAATGCGTTTACATGATTCATGTTCAATTTACACAGCGGATATGTATGCAATATGGCAATCCCTCACTTATATATTTGAGAGCAAAATAGGCAATAGTCTCATAATAACCGATTCAAAAGCAGCATTGGAAACTATAGGAACTAAAAAATTGGTGAAAAATTCCCTTTTATAGAATATTAAAAACTATCAATACATATTAAGTAATTATGATATTAAAATAACGTTGATCTGAGTAAAAGGACATACTAGCATAAATGGGAATGAAATTGTAGATAGCCTTGCCAAAAATGCAGTTTTAGAAAACAGGTTTTTTGATTTTTATAACACATTTGACCTATTGCCGTCACCTAAAAGACAAATCACTCACAGTTGGAATAGTCTATGGCAGGAATACGTGAAAGAGTCTAGAAACCCATGTACACTTGTACATCCAGAAATACCCAAAACAATTCCAGATATTCCAGAATACAACACAAATTAATACTATATTATGATAGTAAATAGAATGAAACTGAATCATGGTATCTTTCCTGCGCACCTTGCTAAAATAGGACCTATAGGCTCTTCTATATGTTCATGTGATAATAGTTCAATAGCTGATCTTAACAATTTAATTTTTTTCTGTAGAAATCACCATTATCAAATAGGTATATTTCTAAATTCTCTTATTTATCACAATATTTCTTTACCGACAGATTTAACTAGCCTATTAACTCTAGACGAAAAGCCTATTTTAGATGCCTTAGTTGAGCTATTTTTATTCGTTTTTTGGCTTTGGGAGTTGAATACCATTCAGCCACGAATAAATAAGTAATATGACATAAAAAGAGAAACAAAGGGCATGTCGCAGCAAACATATTCACTCATATCCAAGTCACACATCATTTATTGCCCTATACAACAGAATTTGTAGAAAACGAAAAGAAAGGATAATAGACATACACACTGGTTTCACGCTAAGGTGCCCGTCATAGCAACTTTATTTACAACACACAATGAAGGCAACGATAAGGGGGTATATCATTGTTACAAAAGAAAGACAATAGGTATGCTACAACTAACTTCTACCATTCTACATCTAAAATACAGTTGTACTGATTCCTATATTTTCCTTTTGGTACGTTCAAGAAATTTCCATAATATAGTGCGAACCATAGTATGTCGCCGACTGAGAAATAACAGAGAAACTTGACTTTGTGGGAAAGGAACATTTTCTTTAGACAGAGTTTCCATCAGATATCTTGTAGCTTGACTATTATGTTGACAGCTAAACATCCAATGATTAATATCATCATATTTTTTATTACAATCACACAATTCGGATTCGCTCATTCTAATTTTATGAAGGTATGCGCGTACTGCTGCATGACTAACGACGCATCTGAAGTACATAGCAATAATCTTTCTTATAGGATGACTATGCTCCTTAAGTCTTGTGGATGGAAGAGTGGGGTGTATTTTCCAGTACGAGTTAGTGCTTCTGTTGCAGAATTGCGTCCATTCTATTTCCCAATTGTGTCTCATATTCTCCTTTCTTGAGCAAATGACGTCACTCCATGGTAAATAAAGATCTTCCGATCCGGAAAGAACTGCGGATTTCGCTAGTTGATCAATTTTTTCGTTTCCAGAGATTTGAAAGTGGCCTTTGACCCACATAAACGTCACAGACTTATTAAGTTGTCTTAATTCAACTAATATGCATAATATTCTTACGATTATACTATTGCGATATATACTTCTTGCAGAATTTCTAATGGCTGTTGAAGCTGACTGGGAATCTCGAAGGATGACAAAGTTTTGATATCGGAGATTACTGTATAAAGCCCAATATAGTGCATAATATATGGGCCAATAGCTCTGCAGTGAAGAGTGAGCATTGACAGTTTAATTTATATTGTAGTGTCGTTCCCTCGTTATATATGTATACAGCACATCCCATACCTAGAGAAGATTTGGACCCGTCAGTAAATATTTTGCAAATATTACCCAGCTTTTCAAAGTATTCTTCCATAGTTGTGCAATAGCTACTTGGTACGTCGTAATTAGGTATAACTACTGTACACGAAAAAAGAGATATGTCATAAGGCTCTGAAAAAGAACTTTGTTCGTCTCTATTAATTAACAGCTGTTATGTATTGGGATATGCAATAGCTAAAATTGGAGAATTTTTATTTAGCCACCATTTTTCTGTTACGTTGCTGACTGATAATTGACCTATCTTCTGTAGAAGTACTTTTTGGTTATTGGATGTACATTTAAGGATGAGTTTTTCTGCAGAAAATGAGCGCCTTAGATGTGAAGGAGGTTCACCACATTCAGCCAACAGTGTGTTAGTAGGTGTGGCTTTGAGAGCACCTGAACCAATCGTGAAGCCTTGAATTGTATTCTATCTAATTTGATTAAGCGAGATTTTGTGGCTGAGCCATATAAAAAACTTTCATAATCCAAGATGGATCTCGTATAGGCCCAGTAGAACATAAGATTGGTTTTGGGTTCAGTGCCCCATTCGTAACGATTGACAACTTTCAGCATATTTAAACTTTTTTCACATTTGACAATACATTGGTTTATGTGATCATTCCAAGTTAGTTTTGAATCCAGTGTGATACCTGAGTAAGTATAATTTCTATCATATATATCGTTATATTAGTGAGTTGCAGATTGGGAACAGCTAGTAGACGATGTCGTGTGAAGAATACAACAGAAGATTTTCTAGGTGATAGGTGTAGACTTAGATCTGAGAAACATTTATTTCAATGTTGCATAATGACTTTTAGAGTTTCAATACACTGTTGATAAGTCTTTTTCATTACAGGTACACAGAAATCGTCCGCATATTGCAATCCATAACCTGTACGTTTAAGATATATAGGTTGAAGAGTAGCGGGCTTAGAACTGATCCCTGCGGTAAACCTTTGAAAACAAGTCGTGGGCCAAGAATTTGGTTGTTGCACCGAATAAATATTTGTCTATTCATAAATAGTTCAACCAAGACATACGCACATCTGGATGGAATACCAATTTGAATTAATTTATTAAAAAGAGAATGCAGTTGAACATTATCGTAAGCACCGGTAATGTCCAAGAATAATGCAGCAAGGTAATTGTTTTCGGTAAACGTTTATTGATTATATGTGACGAGATATGCAATGCAGTCTACTGTGCCTATTTTCCTACGAAACCCAAACTGTGTGTCTGGAAAAACATTATTGCTTTCACACCACCATTCCAGTCCAATTTTCATAATATTTTCAAAGGTTTTTAATGAACAAGGCATAAGGGCAATGGGCCTGAGGGCAGTTGAATCATTTAACTTCGGAATTGGAACGATAAGCCATTGTTTTAAATAGTCGCAATTGTCTCCTTTCATCAAGATATTATTATAGATTTTGCATAAGAACTGTAACGCTACGTCCGGCATGTTTCCTAGCATACGGTAATTAATTCAATCAATTCCTGGACTAGACTTTTTAGTTTCAATACTTGTTCTTATTTCATTGATGTTCATCGGAGCTAGTGAACAATGTTGTTCTGGATAATTAATAGGCCAGTCTATTGGATAATGGACGTGGTCGGGTGCAATCTTTAGAAGCAAGTTTTCAACTAAGGTTTCGTTAACTATAAAAGATTTTTCAAAATTTTGAACGTTATTAACCCTTCTCCATATATCGCTTGGATGAGTTTGTCTGTTAAGTGAGGAGCAAAATTTGGCCCAATTGGTTCTTGATTTGGTTTTGAATAACCCTTTACACATAGCATCTTATCTCAGTTAGAAGAGATTAAGTTTGTTCTGTAAGCTTTCAACGCATTTTCCTAGAATTTGTCTCTGCGAGGCATTCTTGATCCCACCAGGGAATGTGTTTAGTCGGATTATGAGTAGTTGATTTTATAACCTCACAAGACTTGTTTGCAGCTGCCGTTATTGTATCAGTGAGAAAAGATATGATGGCGTTAAAGTCGTTGCAAATAGGGACGGATTGGAATGATTCAATGATAGAGGTTTGATATAACTTCCAATTAGCGTTGGACATTGACCATTTAGAAGTACGCTTAACCGAAAGATTTTCGTTTTGGATATCGTTGATCACAATCCTAATAGGAAAGTGATCAGAACCATATGTGTCCGATAAAACGGACCACGTAAATGAAGACCACAATTTTGAGGATAAAAAAGTCAGATCTACAGCAGATTTAGCTTGTCCTGGAAATGAAATTCATGTGGCACAACCATCATTAGCTACAGCTAAAGCAGGAAAATAATCTAACGCTTCAACTAGTATATTACCATCTGTCGAGCACGTCTCCGAACCCCAGATTCCGTGTTGAGCGTTAAAATCACCACCAATGATACACTCGTGCTTAATCTGATTAAATAAATTGATATTATCTTGTACAGTTGCTTTGGTTGTCGAAGGTTTGTACAAACTTATAATTGTCACTTTTTCACCACCACTAGTAATGTTAATACCACATACTTCTATTTTGGGATTGAAGTTAATAAAAAAATTCAATAATTTCATGTTTAATTGATTTTGATATCGATATAGCCACACCACCATGTCCTTTGTTTCTATCTTTTGTTATCATATTGAAATTTTGAAACCTTTTGACATCCGCTGGTTTATACCAGGTTTCGGATATCAGAGCAATATCGAACCTGTCTTCAACATTAAGTTGTGTTAACGGAAATTTATTGGAGTTTGAAGATCTGGCATTCCTATGAACTATTTTCAAGTTAGTATTGACCCTTATTAGTTGAATAAACTATCGACAATATATATATACAAATACTAACTTATTATTGATTGCACATGAAGAAGATTGAGGCATATCTCGTATAAAATTGTTTTTATTTTGGAGCTAAGTTGATAGGCAAATTTATCAAAATCACTTTCATGATTCTTTTGCCTAGACTGGAATACAGGAGCTGCACAAAAGCTGGTATTCATTCTCTACGAATGGGAGGGAAGTCAGATAGAGTATTATTACTTTTTCTCTTTTTACGAGAATTTGAGATAATTTCTGGAGTAGGTGAGGTTGGACTTATTCCTTTTAGAGGATTGCAAGAGTAACGATTTTGATAACTGGAAGGTTTTAGAGTGGGAAAGTCAACTTCTGAATTAGCTAGTGGAGCAAACCTATTTTTGTGGATAATGCTGGTGTAGCTAGTTTGACAGTGAACACAGTATCTAATACAGCCATTCGGACAATTATCAGTTTGTTCATCTAATCCGCAATTTTTACACCTTTTCTTACCTTTGCATTGCGAATTTGTATGACCGTACCTAAGACAATGATAACATTGCATGACCAGACTAACATAGGTATCGACAGAGCACCTAACTTTATTAATGTAAATAAATTGTGGGATGAATTTGCCAACAAAAGTTACAATTATCATCTGCCTAGGAACCCACTGTATAACGCCATATTTCTCCACTCTTCTATTCAAACATTGTACCTTTTTAATTGAAACATTCGATTTTATAATATTTAGAAGATCATTTTCGCTCAGAGATGTGTCAACACCTCTTACTATGCCACGTTTTTCGGTTAAATAATTTGGAATGTATGCGATCAAGTTATTTTGCTCGAAAAATGGTTGTTCTACTAATTTATTAGCATAGTTACTAGAATTTACTTCAATTTTTACGCCATTTTTTCCAACACTCGTTATTTCAGTAATATTATTTTCGTAATCTGATAGCGCTAACAACTTTTCACCTGATTACATCGGATGTAAACGATCAATATTTAGTTCTAAATGTTCAACAAAAATAAAATATCGACCTAAATCGGTCGGTAGAAATCTATTGTCTGTATTAACTGGCCTACGACCACTGTTTACATTACTTGATATATTAGAACCTATTAGCAAGTTTTTGACTGACTCCGTATCATCATTGTTTTTGTTCACCGTTTAATTTGAAATATTATTAGTTGTTAAATCCATCGTATTTTGGTTATTTTGATGATTCATATCAATATCTCCAGAAAATGTAATTTCTTCCACATGCACATTTGGACAATTTCTTCTCGTTAATCGCAGAGGTGGATCCTTGCCCCCTTTTTCATATTGGCCACCGGACATCTGGGCTTCAGAAGCGGGGCAAAACAAATAAATAGATAAAGACTACTTACAATATCGCTGCTACACTAATTATATACAACACAGAAAAATGGATAATAGGAAACTGTTAGGTAAGCAAATCACTTATCGCAAGAGAACTCAAATCGATACGTCCGCACTGTAGGATAGCTCGACTGAGAATGTTGAGCTATTTAAAACGCACAAATTTCAATATAAAGTTGAAAATTGAGAATAAATAATTTTTGTGGCTAAAAACTAAGTTTTCTACGGCCAAAATTTCATACACACATAAGCAATTCTAATAGTTAGGGAAATATTTTAAAAACAACACATATTATTTTTGGTTGAAAGAAGCACTTGTCATTTGGTCTTCTGCATCACAGAATGTAGAGAATTTTGAATCCCATATTTGTATTGAGGAGAGCTAAATCCACTTAGATTTATGGCTCAGGCATATACAGTTGAACTGTGTCCCTTTTTTTTGTCACAGTATGTGTAAATAAAAGTCAACATGTTCAAGAATTATTTCCCGAAATTAATAATAGCCAAGAAAATTTCTGTGAACAATACTATAATCAAAGAAAGGAAAAAAGAGAAAAAACTATAACTAACAGTATCTCCCATATACTTGAAGGTTTTTCAAACATTCAATATCAGTTGAAAGTTAATTTTCAAAATTTCAAATGGTCAGGTCATACCAATGTTGAACATGCGGAAACAATTGTGATAAATACGAAGAGGAATATATTCATGTTAACAAATCCATTTTGTGTGATAAATGGTAACAAATATTAATTAATAATAAGGTCCTTTTAAACTAGTTGCTGACAATAATAATGTAACAATGTTCTAATCACTTCTAAGAATACAAGGATCCGGATGGTTGGTTGAAATATTCCACCAGTTCAATCAAGTTTATGTCTACGCTTTGCGTAAGTCTGATAAATGTATTTTCTTCCCTGTTTCTTTCATTATCACTTTTCGATTTTATCGATAGAAGTTGAAGTAGTTTTTCCAATTCCAGTAGATTGTATCTCACTGTTTTTGTGTTAGACCGATCTGTTTAAATACCACAATGCGGGGTTCTATGTTCCTGGTTCCTCCTACGATTCGCATATTTATCTACACCGTATTTCCACTTTTAGAATAATAAACATAACAAGTTATCAATCGTTTGATTTAGTTTTCCTCCAGTACAAATACATTGCTTGTTGTTTTGTTTTCCTCTTCATAAAAAACTTTTCTTTAATAACTTCCCATGCCTTTTAATATTTAACTCGATTATCATGACTGGTCTCATCTCTTTTGAGTATTGGTATAAACAAGTTTCCCCCCAGTCATCTCGAATACTGTTAGATCCTCAAGCCGTTCTGTGAATATCTAATAACCAAAGCTTTTCCTCTGAACGCTGAATATTTTATAAATTCAGCTTTTATGTTGTCACTTTTGGGAGTCTGATATAAGCTTTGTAAAATTTAGAACAAAGGAGAAACAATTTGTACTTTGTGAATATTGCCCAACAATCATTCATCTCTTTTTTTTTTCATGGCCCTGATAATTATGTGTGCTGGCCAAGCCCTTTAGTTGTTTTTCGCGTATAATATATATCTAACGTAATAATTGAAGAACTTATTTAGGAAACATTATTCAATCAGTGGAACAATCGAATCATACACTTGTTTCTCACAGTTTATTTTTGTCGGAATTACAGATTGAAACGTTTATTTATAACAATTATTTGGTACGAAATATGTCATATATTGTAGATTTTAGAGTTGTTATCGGGATTGTATCATAATTTACTTCCTACTATAAGTATAAAATGAACTACATATAATGATCAGCTAAAAACTCAGACCCGCAGAAGCCATCCGAGATAGTGGCTGTAAGTATATGCATGGTGACTTGGAAATATAACACTGTTGATTTCACCACTTTACTCAGGTAAAACTTTGATTCACAATCCCTCTCGTCCCGCATCCTGAGAACGTTTCTACTCAACCACTCCAAATTGATAATCACGACATCTGCTATTTTGCCATTAAAAAACTAATACACACTCTCGTTGTGAAGACTCTTTTTTCCAGCAGTCTTTAAGGGACAACACAACAGAAATATTTGGGGAGTCAAAGCTACATACATATATTCTTCGTAACAAAAACGACTGGACAAAACTCAAACGCGAGTAAGAACCCATCATCCTGAGACATTGTGAGAATAACAAGAAAGAAGTGCCTGACCAACGGCATAATTATACTGTACATATACTTCTTTTTTCTTTATTTACACTGACACACTGTAAACAATTCTTCAATATATGTCATTATTATAAATAAATGAATAAATTTATTGTTCTCTAGTATAACAATGATACATGAACAAGATGAGAAGATTAGGTTACATCTATTAATGCGTGAACTGGTTGAGGTGCCCTCAGTCATTCATTTATAAGGAATGCTCTCAGTTTCATTGCCTCGCTCATAAACCTGTGGAGCTTTTGCATTATCATAGTGTCGTTTGAAATTAATGAAGCATCAAGGTCATCTAAATAACTCCTGGGTTTTACTAGCGAGCCACGTAGACCACTATACATCGGACAGGTCATGATGATGTGCTCCAGGGATCCAGGTGTTTGTTGAATACAGATTGAGCAAATTGATTTTGTTTGAATCAAATACTGGTTTTTATTTACATATATTTGTGTAACGATACAAAACTTAATAAGATTGGCATGTTTTTATTCTCTTTTCTACCTATCCTATCCACGTAATTTTCTTCATTGCAATTCAAATTCACTTTAATCTCCTACCTGCTGAAATCCATAACAATCTCCAGTAGCTTCCTATTGTGTTTTTCGGTTTGTGGTATTCCTTTAATAACTAAATTATTCTTCCGTTTGAGTGTATCGTTTCCTTTTTTGGCTATTTGCAATCGTTTTTCAACTTGCTGAAATTTATCATTTATTTCTAGAAATTTTTTATCAAAATCTGTTTGGAGCTTGTTGACATTAGAAGTTAATTCGTCTTTTAATGATTCTATTCCATTCTTTATTTCTGATGAGAAATTATTTAGCTGTATTCATAATGTTTTTGAAATTTTTTGCAACGCAGCTTCTATATCGGTATCCATCAGTTAAATTCCAATACAAGTAACGCTTGAAATATGCCTTCGTAAATTTAATAAATCTGTTAACAGTGAATAACAAAATCAGGAAGACAGTCTTTATGATAACATTGATAACAAATAATTCACCTGGGTCAAGGTCAAATTCCGTAGATAATGTTTAAATTTTATTAAAAGTGGTATAATTAGCGCAAAGAAAGAAATTTTTAACTTACACGTGCATGCAGAATGGTCTTATTTCGTCGATTTGTAACAGCTTTTGTTTTAAATACACTCATTTTTGACAAACTTCACGAAAATCTTACCTCACAAAACAAACAGGTTGTATATATATTGTTGCCAAATATTAAAAGCTACTCGGCCTCTGGCTAAGATCAAAGTGTAGTATGTAGTTATTATACTAAATACTGTATATAAGACATACAGTATTTTTTTATATCATTATCTCTAGAAATGTCTGAAAGTTGAGACGTTACCATCATTTTCCAATTCTTCTATTATCTATATATATTCCTGATATAAAGTTAATTCACAAGAATGTCATATGTTCAAAATTGAGATATAAAAGGCAAGCGAATATGTAACTCAATGGATTAAAACCGCCCGCTTCAGTATAAGAATTAAGAATATGTGTATCACTATCAACTCTCTACTAAAAAATTAATATCCGACTTAGATAATTTACCATTATAGGTTTGTTAATAGATTTCCCGATTCACAATTTGGAAGTGGCATTTTTCAACTGGTTGTTATAGAATCTAGGTGCAATATTATATTAATTCTTTTATGATTTGTCACAATACTACAGATGTGTAAACTGTTTTCAATGTTTAGAGCCATCTAAAAGTCGAAAAAATCCACATTATTATGTGGATAAATTCCTAAGGAAACCTATAAAATATACAAAGTAATTAACTTCCCAATACTCAATAACCTCTTTCAATATGAACAATGAATATCTTATACTTTTCTCCAAAGAAAAAATAAATATTAACCAGGGAAAGCCAATTCTATTATAAAACGATTATCCTATAGAAAACTATAAACTTTCAGGAGTCCCTTTTTTTCCTATGAAATACACAATTATTAGGTCCAATGTTTAGAAGTAAATGGATATTTTTCTCAATCATAATACTAGCAGTTTTTCTCCAAAGTTCTAGATTGCCATTAGGCTTTTGGTACCAACAGTTCCACGTTTAGAAAAGTGAATTTATTGCAATGAACGTTTTTTCCATTGAAATAGAGTTAAATCAGCGGAGAAATCGTAAACGGTTATTTGAACATCGATGAATTTTCATTATTATTAATGAATCAAAATAACTTGTTTTCTACCACCAATATGACGAAAACTTTGTGAGGTATTATTTTTCCCTCTACATAAATATCTTATCTAGACATAAAGATAGGGCAATAAAGTACTGTAAATCAATGCTGTCGACAGTAATTTTGAATGTAGTGATGCGTCTCAAATTTTTTATATCGACCATGCATAAATAGTATTTTGAGTTAACGTTTTTGTTTTTCTTCGGAACATCAGGATTGAATGATGAATAAGAATTCTTGAAAAAATCGTTGAATAAGTGCATAAAATAGAAATTTGAGAATATTGATTATCTCTGAATATTGTAAAATCTATAACAAAAACAAAAGATTCACCAACCTTGCACTTTGTAAATATCCTAAGCAACTAGTAGCTATTAGTTACATGCACATTAAATATAGTTTGGTCCCTAAATACACTATATACAGTACCCGTTTAACCCGAAGTCTGCGCTCGAACGGCGTCGAAAAAAACTCCGAAAAAAATATTACCGAAACGAAATTATTTTTTTTTATTTTTTTTTATTTCTGTACAAACAGATATAACATCTATCGATAAAACACGCACTATCTAGGAGATGAAAATGTTAGTTTTGGTGCCTCCTTTGAGGCCCATGTGACAAGAGTCCGCGGGATCCTCGTCCTCTAAGTCGGCGAGTTTTTCAAAAAGGAGCTGGCTATTTAGCATCTTAGCTCCTGGATACACGGCGGCACACTGTCAGTAGTCATACAGAGAGTAGTGTCAGAGGCCGCTCCCGGTTTACGCAAGCGTTGCGACGCCTTGCGTCTCTGATGATTCTGAAATCGTCGGTTGGACCACCACTCGGTACACAAACAACACACATTGTGCCACTATAAAAATTAAATGTGGGTCATTTTGTCCGTGAACGTTTCCTAGGGATTCACTCCTCAATAACCACAATCGTAAAAAATAAAAAGTATTAATATAATTGAAAGGAACTATTTTTCCATTTTCGCATCAAAAGAAAAACACAATCACCCACAATTTTACGGTGTCAATTGTTAATTTGAACTTTGATTTATTTCACTGGAAATACTATCAGGGGTGTTAGAATCATTATTTAGTACACAAATAATTGTAAAATACGCTAATAACGAATCATCTGAGCGTATCTATTAGGTAAAGTAAGGTAAATATCCCAATTATCGACACAATATCATGTGGGGGAGAATGACGACTAATTTATGAATTCAAGGAGAAGTTTTATTTGGTTGCGATAGTACCGTAAAACGGGGTTACTTCGACAGGTTTTTGGCATGTTTGTTGCTCTGTAAAGGAAACTATATGCTTGACAACCTTGGCTCCTATTCCATTGTAACAATTGAAGCCTTGGTTCTATTCACTAAAAAAATTATTGTGGCCGCACCCCCCCTTCACCTTTTTTTTAAAATTTCTTTTTGGTGTCGAAGTTACCCCGGGTTGGGGGTAACTTCGACACCATGCAGAATTATGCATAAAATCGGAGTTAGCTTTTTCCAGGGTAACTTCGACACCGAAAAATGTAAGAATAAATATATAATAATAATAATAATAACAATAATAATAATAATAGTAAATGGGTTATTAAAAATAATACTTGCAGAAAATCATTTATATATTTAGCAACTTTGGTAAGGCATATTTGGCATATAAATCTAAACTAAAAAACATCCTCTTAACTAAACAAAAACTCTTGAATAAAGTAGGTAACACAAGTAAAAAAAAATCTAAATATGCTAAGAACATAGGAACAAGTCAGGGACAAATGCCTAATCATCATCGAAACATGAGGCACATTCGTAGCTCGCTTGGTTGGAACCCCCGTTGCAGTGTCCACAAACCCACTTTCCACAAGTCACACACTCAATCCAAGCTTTTTGGTTCGTGTATTCGGAAAACTCTATTAGACAAATGGAACAGCAATTGCAGGCAGGACATTTATATTGAGGGTCATTGGAGCTAAGATTGCAAATACCGCACACCCACTTCAAACACGAAATGCAACAAATCCAGTCTTTGTCTACAGTATAGTGTGCGTAAGAACATTTGCATACAGAGCAAAGAGAATCAGAATCAGTGACTTTTTTTGTGGATCTCTTTCTCGATGGTCCAGGTGCATCAGGTTCAACGATTTTCATTTTCAGTGGTTTAGGGCGACTTGCCTTTCAGTTTTTCTTCGGGTTTTGCGTGATGGAAGTTGTTTCAACATTAACAATTTCTGGTAAATCAACTTGTTCCATTGCTGCTTCCGAGCGGGATGGAGCGCTTGTTGCAACTGGCATCTGCATTTGTTGACCTGGCCGTGTTGCTATTTTCTTTCCTTTTTTGCGAGGCGTTGCCTGCGCATTAGAATATCCTCTAGATTCCTTTAGAAATTCTAGTAAACTGGAATCTAGCACCCTCTCGGAACTCAAAACGTTGCCAGGAAGTTTGGCGAAAACTCTTTCTGGATCAAATGGGCTTAGCCCTGTTGCCCTAAAGCCAGATTGCAGATTTGTGGAAGCGTTTTCTGCTATATGAGACCAGAAGCGATTCAGTAAGTTGGGGAATTGTTCTTTTGGAATGTTTCCTTTCCGACTACACTCCTTCCTCCACGTATCTAAGACTTCTCGCCATTTTCGCTTCATGGGCGCGAAAAAACTCACATCTAAAGGCTGCATCAGATGTGTCGAATTTGGTGGCAGAGGCGTCATGTAGATATTATTCGCTATTGCTGCTTCGACGACACGAGGAGAGAAATGTGACGCAAGGTTATCTCCAATCACAACCTTTGTTTCTTCTGGGGAGCTGTTGGCGTTTATGTGAGGGATCAAAATATCGAAGAACCATTTTTCAAATGTTGTCATATCAAACCAACCACTTGGCGTGACCTCATATACTGTGCCCGCAGGACCTCCTGTCGTCCAATTTTCGTATAAGTGTTGGGCTTTGTAGACCACCATGGGTGGAAGCAGGATGCCCTTAGCTGTTCCGCAAATCATTATACTGATCGATGTCCTAGAGTGCTCTTGAACTCGCTCGACTCTTTTAGTTCCTCTGGGCACCAATACTTTTTTTGCACCAGGATCATCAGTGATGTTAGTTTCGTCGTAATTATAGACATGTTCCGGTAACGCATGTTCCAAATTGTCTTTAATGTTGTCGAAAAATTCTTTTATTTCCGGCTTACCCACCGCAGAGCGCTGACGTTTGATATTTGAAGCCAACCGGGTTGTCAGGTTGTTTCTTTCAGCAAATTTGTTTATGAAATCCAAACCTGGTTCGTTGTTCTTCCATCCCGGAATATCCCTGCCTTGCTTCGTTACAAACTTTGCCACAACTATGCGAATATCTTGGTGCGTCATAGGGAAGCCCCAGTTGCTAACTGCACCAAGGGTTTTTGCTATCATCTGTTCTTCCTCGACAGTCAGTATACATGGACGACCCGGTTTTAAAAGATGGGTTCCACTAATTTTATCGATCAAAGTTGTTCTTGGAACCTTAAACTTTAGACTTGCTCTAGATTTGGACATGCCTTACTTCACAGCTTCAATGGCTTTCTCCATGCTCTCCTTATTATAGTTGAGGTACGATCTACCTCCCAGCTTTTTGACGTAGGTGCGCGGCATCTTACAAAAAAATTAGGTACGTGTTACCTGAAACAACGAGGAAAAACAAAACTAGAAATAATAATAAAAACAAAAAAATAGTAATTATGATAATAATAGTGATACTCGTAACAATAAACAATAAATGGATAACCGAAAAAACACTAAAAAGTCAGTTTGTATGCAAAAGACATGCATGATATTATACGTGTCGAAGTTACCCCCGCTGTCGAAGTAACCCCGTTTTACGGTAATATTCTGAATATTTGTATCATCAATTCCAATACGCAGATAAATATACTATTGAAGGAATGGTGAGATGATTTTAATAAAATAAATCAAAACACGAAGCAGTTGTCCCAATTTTCGACACCTCGAAAATTTGAATAACCTGTTAGTTATTGCAATATCTAGTTAAATTTACTACAATCAACTTTATATCATTTGAATTTATAGTACATTATGTGAACAGTACCTTATTTTCAATTTTGACATTCAATAAGTGAATAACATATTCATTGTGTTAAATAACTAAGAAAAAAGCGCATATGTTTCATTTCTCATTGCAAATCACATTTTAGTAATTTCAAATCATCTGCTTTATTTAACAGGGTATGGGCCCAGAAAACTGTAATCGAGCTACGGGAAACATCAATCATTTAATGAAATTTACTCTCTTGATCCTTTCTTCGTGGAATTTACTCATATTAGTGTTTTAAATGAAACTCTCTGTTTATAGCTAATGTCACAATATAATGAAAAATGTTGAAAATTCTAAAAAATAGACAATAATTGTTTCGATAACTAAATATCATCGTCAGAATGACAGAAGTAACATTTCATTTGATGCCTGCCTGATGTTTATTAGTTATTTTCAGCTAGACCAAGAAGTGACCTGACTTGTGATTGACTTAATATATGTTAATAGGAAAGAGAAGAAGATGTGATATTACAAATATTGAAGCTTAGATATTATTAGCCCTGTGGTGATATCCTGGATGTCATTTTTCCAATTAAGATTAGTATAACTGTGCAATAATATAGGAAACCATGAAAACTTTATCTGCTGATCTTTACAATTATCACTTAACCCTTCAACAGCTAGCGTTACCATATGGTAACGCTTACAAGGTTGTACATCAAGCGCCGCCATATATTCTTGAGGTTAGAAATTTGAACTCTACGAGAGGGGATCCTTTACTATATACGTATCGCTACTCGTTAGTACCAGAGACAACACACGAGACGTGTAACTCAATGTATCATTTTAGTTCGGCAAGACTTATCTGGACGATTGTAATCAAAGACTTTTTGTAGGTGGCGCTTTAATCGATCTTCTGTAATCGTAAGTGGCCTCTTTCTGTTATGCATATACGGTCAGGTAAAATACGTCACGAAAATGTGGGAAATTCAAAAAAATGAAACGCGGGAAATTTGAATATCCATACATTCTCTGGCCCCGTATGAAAAATCCATTCAAAAATTCAGTGTCTTCAATTACAGTATTATGTGCATTTTGATCTCGTTGAGGTTGCTATTATACCAAAATGTCGAGATAGAAACACGCATCTGTACTGAAACACTAAATTTGATTCTAGTCACCTCCTGTACCATCCATAAATAAAGTAATGATACGTATTTTTGAAATAATTTTGTTATAAATAAATACTTAACACTTCAAACAAACAAACAAACTTTATTTGAAAAATTACATACACAGAGGACACAAGAGTAGAAGTTTCAATAATTTTTATAAACAAAAATATAATAAATTTTTTCCAGTTTTTGGTCAGGATTGAAGCACAAATTTTGTTTAAAATGTTTACGCTACAGTTGATTGTAAAATTTAAACCAATTTTAGAAAATCAAAATACAGAAAAATCACAACTCACCTTTAACATTACACAACAACCTCTTAAAGAATAGTCGCTTTTATTTCAAAAATATAATTTACCCGATGAAGATAATTCATTAGATAGAGGTAATTTATAAGATAAAGGTAATACACACTTTTTGGATTCTGATAACGAAGCAGTTACGATATTTTGATTGCAAGATGAATTTTTATAGTTTTCATAAAACTTCTCAACAAATATTAGGTAATTTTGCCATTCATGTGACTATCGATATATTTTTAATAATTTCGATTCAACTGGTTTTGATGAATTCTGCTCGTGAGTATTTTTCACACAGCAAAGTTCATTCCTTAAATTACTTTCGAGATACTTTTCTGAACTTAGATTCCACAAAACTCCTGCGTCCAGTGAGTCGGAACTTAATTATTTGGATTTTGAATTTTTATTATCACTCGGTAGATTTGTTGAGGAATTTTTGTGAGGTAAATATTCATTAGATTTATTTTTATTGCAGTTGAGACAAACATTTTTAGTAACGTTAGATCGTCCACAACCGTAGCAATAGATATTTCGAAGAAAATTTGGATTTTCCATATGCGTTACCCAAGCATTTGCAAATCCAACATCATATTTAGGTGGTGGCTTGTAACATTTCGTCCATTCTTTAGTCTGTTCTATCTGCTTGTAAGCAGTTAGAGGTTCAGAAACTGTTTGTCATAGCTAATTGATTGAAGAAATGTGGAAGCATATTAAGTTTTATAAAGGTTGTCATGAGGAGTTGCAGATAATCTGGAGATATCTGGAATTCTTCTAAACACATATCTTTTGGGTTTAGGAGTTACAGTAGATACCTCTCTACTGGGACCTGCTTCAACTTGCAACTGATCCTCTTTCTCATCTGAAAATTGAATATTTTTAAACTTTTAAGTCATAGTCATTAAATATAAAAGAAAGCCACAGAATTTAAATGAACTGTTAGGAACAATGTTTCAAATAACAACTATTATATTCAGTAAAAAATAATAAGTTCTCTTCATCATATCATATTAGCCATTATTAGTGTTTTAAATGAAACTCACTGTTTCTATCTAATTCCACAATATAATCAAAAATGTTGAAAATTCTAAAATCAGATTCCACGAAGTAATTCCATATTACCCATTATTTACATTTTATACATATAAATATTTTAATATAAAAATTGATCAATTGTTAGCTTTTAATTTTGCAATTTCATCAACTTACATATGTTTATGTGTTTCTCTTCTAAATCTACACCAATAGGATCTGCTTCTACCATAGTGAACTTAATTGGTACGGCATGTGGTTTTAACTTCCAGGTAACAATATTGCTATAATCATTTCTATTAAAATGATTACTACATATTCTGTAATTCCTCATGTCCATGTTAGGATAATTAACACCAAGACTTTCAAACCAGATTTTACACCTGAAAACATTTGAAACTGTATTTTTCCATACAATAGATGTTAACGTATAGTTTTTCACTCATAGCTTTTACCAACTAGTTAATATTTATACACACTAGTACAAGCTTCTTCTCATCCTTTCTATTATTTCTGAACGCAGAAAGAATATACACAGTTTTAGAGCGTTTATAACCAGATATCTTATATTCATGTTATTTCTATACCTATTAGGATATATTTTGTATATAAACAATCAATTCGATTGCAAGACATAATTTTAGTTTTATTAATTGTGAAGGACTCTTACTGAAGTTGTAGTTATTTACGTACCTGACAGTATTTTTGGGAAAGTAATGCATTTTCAGAACTTCCTGTTCATTGTTTCCACAAATTAAGCACATCCCACCCATTGTTAAGCGTAAGGTAATAAACAAAACTCAAAATGACTGATCAAAATATCAAAACAAACCAATGCAAACATTTACATGGATGAAGGTTAGTGTGCTGTTGCCAAGCTTATTCCTCTTCTCTGTGTAATTTCGTACTCTGTTGTTTAGTTATTCAGCCAGTTGTCCCGTTTTAGATTCATTTTTCTATTTTGGATGTGGATTTTCTTGAAAACACTCCTTTTCTTATCGAGTCATATACATATTATGATTATTTTAGCAATACACTTTCATAAATAATGAAAAATTAATTTTCACAAAACTGCAATCAAAATTGCAACATCGTAGCGATATCAGCGCCCTCTACTTTATTCTTTGCTCTTACAGACAAAGAGAAACTTATTTCAAAGAATATATGACAAACAAGGACAATGTATTTCACTCAATAACTGTGCTATCGAACTAATTTGTCCATTGAAGTTACACGTCTCGTGTGTTGTCTCTGTTAGTACTTATTCGACGTTGGCAGCGGCTTGTTGTGCGTATCGAGCGATCGTTAAAAACGAATTTGTTTGCAAATCATGGATTATGGCGACCTTCGATTACAGTAATCAACTTTCAAACTCCTCCGTTTACTTTTATTTGTTTATAATACGTACAAATTATAGGTAAAAGTGTATTTTATAGGATGGCCAATAATAATGTGTGCTAATTTATTTTCAATTAATTTATTAGGTTCGTTTTTTTCGCCTGTTACCATATGGTAACGCTAGCTGTTTATGGGAGTCAATTAAAAGATTGCGTGATTTTTTTCCAGGAGAGGTTTTACCTTGGAAGAAGCTATGCAAATGTGTATGAAGATGACTTAGATGTTCAAGATATATTTATAGAACCTCCGGATGCAAACGTTTTGACCGATGAAGATTCAGGCGACGAAGAGGAGGGGGGTTTAGTCGATAATCTTAGTGGTCAACAATTATTAGCTGGAGCAGAACTAAGAGTGGACCAAGCTATAAATGAAGAGCCAGACGAGCCTGTTCAAGATAATGAAGGTCCGTATACCAGACCAGGACAGGAAAAAATCACTTGGATAATGAAGGACGATATAATTCCAAATAAAAAAGCTTTTCCCGAACCTGAATACTCCAGATTTGAAAATCTAACAGATGTAGAAATTTTTGAGCAGTTTATACATCAAGAAACTGTTGACTTACTTGTTGAGCAGTCTATAAAATATGCTATCTTTTTAAATCATTCAGATCCTAAAATCACTTCTGGGGAGATGAAATGCGCCATCGCCATCATGATTCTAAGTGGTTATCATGAATTGCCTGGAAGAGACACGTACTGGAGTACAGAAAAGGACTTGAAGGTATCCATTGTGTCAGATGCCATGCGAAGAGATCGGTTTAGGCAGATTCTAAAATATCTACACTGTGCTGATGACACGAAACCTAATAATATTGACAAAATTTGGAAATCCTCTCATGGATAAACTACGAGCAAATTTTATTAAAAATTTTGTTCCTGAATAACACCTAAATTTTGATGAATCCATTGTAAAATATTTTGGAAGACAACCCAGCTAACAATTCATACGAGGAAAACCATTCCGATTCGGCTACAAGGTATGGTGTTTGAATGCTGTGTGGGGGTATCTTGTAAATTTCGATATATACCAAGGGAACAAACGTAGGGGAAATACTTTCTATGAAAATGGATTCGGGAAATGTGCAGCACCTCTTATCAACATGATTGACGACTTTTCCCCTGATGTGTCAAAACTTCCATTTCGATTTTATTTTGAAAACCTTTCTACTGGTTTCAATATTTTACATTACCTGAAACAACGCGGCTTTGATGGAACGGGAACAATCCGTGACAACCGTATCCCGAAAAGCTGTCCTTCACCTGCGAAAAATATGTTATCTAAATCTAATTCTCAGAAAAGGGGTGATTACGTATCAGCTAATGATAAAGAAGATGGAATCATTGTTGTGAAGTGGCTGGATAATAATGTTGTTGGCAAAGCCTCTACCTGTCATGGAGTAAATCCCACTTCTTTAGTGGAAATATTCTCTCAGAAAGGAAAAAAAATATAGAGGTATCGCGGAACCGACCTGATGGATGAAAATATTTCAACATATCGTATATCCTTCAGAAGGAAAAAGTGGTGGTGGCCCATTTTTACTTTGTCGCTGTTAGGCGAAAATGCAAAAGCAAACCACCAATAAGTCAGCAAAATTACAGAAGACAAATCGTTTTGCATTATCTTGAGAAATACGAAACAGTTTCAAAATGATCAGGAAGGCCATCTACATCTAAAAACAGCGTTACTCTAAACCGGGTGTCTGATGGTATTAGATATGACCAGGTTGACCATTTATTAGTTCCAACTAGGGATAAAAAAAGAAAACGTTGTGCCGGTGAAAGTTGCTCCTCAAGCATCCGAACAATGTGTTGTAAATGTAATGTTGGTATATGTATAGACTGTAACTATATTTTTCACACTAAATAAACATGTTTGACAGTTTGCAACAGATATTTGAATTTCTATTATTTTGTACATCAATAACGGCTAGTGTTACCATATGGTAACGGCACTTATATCGCAAAAAAATAAAAAAAAATTTGAAAAGTTATTGAAAGAGCCTTACTTGATCATAATAATCAGGAATTATAACCTGGTACAGCATATTTCTAGGAAAAAAAATTCCGCCGTTGAAGAGTTAAGAAGACAGTTTAATACTGGAGAACTCACTAGATTTATCTGTTCATTGACGACTTCATATTGTGAATTTCTTAAATGTCTTCTAATTTCCAATCCTTCAAGGGAATCCAATTCTTGTTTAATATTACAAATATGTTGTATTTCTAATTCTGTGTTAGGTGTCAATGAATGATAAGTGTCAAGTAGATGTTTTGCGTAGTGGGATTTATCCGGTTGTTTTAATCTGTATGATCGTAAGTGCTCACTGTATCGGATTTCAAAATTTCTAAGGGTCTGACCTGAATATAAAATACACAGCATTACATTCTGAACATATGAGTTTATATATACCTGATTTCTTTAATGGTGGTATTTTTGTTTTTACATTTAACAATTTTGTACTTACGTTACTTTCTGTTTTAAAAAAAATTGTTGTATTCGTTGCTAGGGATATTATCTTTGAAATACTATTAGAAATATTTCTTGCATATGTGATGGTTTAATAAGTTTGTATTTCTTCAGTATGTTTAGGGAATATTAGTTGTCATGCCACTTTCTCGTCTTTTTCAATAATTAGCTTATTTATCATACGTAATGGATAACCGTTGGATGTTGCTATTTGTCTAATTGTATTAATCTCTCTATGCAAATTACATTTGTTCATTGGAATTGAAAATGCTCTATGTATCATTGAATTATATGCCTCTAGTTTACGTGACATGGGGTGATATGAATTATAGGGAATTTTCACATCAGTATGTGTTGGTTTTCGGTAAATTGAGTAATCAAGAACATTATCAACTCTTTGAATTCTTAAATCAAGAAAATTGATTGAGCTATTTTCTTCAATTTATAATGTAGATTTAATTTTTGGGTGTAAACTATTATTGTGGTTGGAAAATACATCTAATTGTCGTTCACTACCCATAGAACAAGCTAGTATGTTATCTACATATCTAAAACCAAAATAAAATATTTTTGAAATATTACCTTCAAAGATCTTTCTTTCTAAGCTGTTCATAAAAATTTAAGCCAAAATAGGTGATATAGGGCTTCCCATTGGTAAACCATCATTTTGAATATATATCTTATTGTCAAAAGTGGAATAATTCTGATTAATACATACATCAAATCAATTAAGTATATTCGATATTATTCCTGGATTAATATTTTTATCTCCTAGTTATTTTCCTACAAGTATTAGACAATCTTTAGGAGGAATTTTAGTGAACGTATTAGTAACATCAAATGAAATGAGTTTATAGTTATCTTGCAAGTTGATTGCTTTTAATTTTTTGATAAGTCCTTTCGAATTTCTAATTGAGTATTTAGATGCATATCCGTAACTATTAAGTGTATTGTTAAGCCTATTTGCCAATATGTTATTAGGAGCATTAATATGTTCACAAAATTCCTCCTAAAGAATCTCTAATACTTGTCAGAAAATTTCTAGAAGATAGAAATATGATTCCAGGAATAATATCAGATATACTTAATTTATTTGATGTATATAATCATCAGAGTTATTCCTCTTTCAACAATAAGATATATATTCAAAATGAAGGTTTACCAATGGGAAGCCCTATATCACCTATTTTAGCAAACATTTTTATGGACAGTTTAGAAACAAAGATCTTTGAAAGTAATATTCCAAAAAATGTTTTATTTTGGTATAGATATGTAGATGACATATAAGCTTGTTTTATGGGTAGTGAACGACAATTAGATGTATTTTTCAACCACATTAATAATCTACACCCAAAAATCAAATTTACATTAGAAATTGAAGGAAATATCTCAATCAATTTTCTTGATATAAAAATTCAAAGCGTTAATAATGTACTTGATTATTCAATTTTCCGAAAACCAACACACGCTTATGTGACAATTCCATATAGTTCCAATCACCCCATGTCACATAAACTAGCGGCATATAATTCAATGATACATAGAACATTTTCAGTTCCTATGAACAAATGTAATTTTGATAGATAGAATAATACAATTAGACATATAACAACATCCAACGGTTATCTATTACATATGATAAATAAGATAATTAATAAAAAAGAGGAAAAAGTGGCATTACAGCCAATATTTCCCAAACAAACTGGAGAAATAAAAACTTATAAAACCATCACATATGCTAGAAATATTTCTAATGATATTTCAATGATAATGTCTTTAGCATCGAATTCAACAATTTCTTTCAAAACAGAAACGAACGTAAGTACGAGCTTGTTAAATGTGAGAACAGAAATACCACCAAAAAAGAAATCAGGTATATATAAACTCAAATTTCCAGAATGTAATGCTGTCTACAGTGAACACTTACGAGCATACAGATTAAAACAACCAGATAAATCCCACTAAGAAAAACATCTACCTGACACCAATCATTCATTGACACCTAACACGGGACTAGAAATACTACTTATTTGTGATAAGAAGCAAGAACTGGATTATCTTGAAGAATTTGGAAATTAGAAGACATTCAAGAAACCCACAATATGAAGTCGTCAATGAACAGATAAATATAGGGAGTTCTCCACTATTAAGCTGTCTTCTTAAGTGATAATTGTAAAGATCAGCAGATATAGTTTACCTGGTTTTGTATATCATTACACAGTTATACTGATCCTCATTGAAAAAATGATATCCAGGATATCACCATAGGGCTAATGATATTTAAGCTTCAATATTTGTAATATCACATCTTCTTCTTTTTTTTATTTACATATGTTTAGTCAATCACAAGTTAGGTCACTTCTTGGTCTAGCCAAAAATAACTACTAAACATCAGGTAGGCATCAAATGAAATGTAACTCCTGTCATTCTGACGATGATATTTAGTTATCGAAACAATTCTCAATTTTTTAGAATTTTCAACATTTTTCGTTATAACGTGGAATTAGCTAGAAACAGTGCGTTTCATTTAAAACACTTATATCAATAATTTGATTGGCGCATATGTTTTTAAGTTTTAATGAAGTATAAAAACACAAAAATATCTGATTTGACAATAGTGCAGGCAACGAAACTAAATGATGGAAACTATCAAGTCTGGAGTACATAATGGTACTTTTGTTAATAAACTGTTTTGGGGCGAGGCAGTGACAAGTTATTTTCATATTTTTGGAAATCCAGCATATGTTTACATTCCAAAAGATCAACCTAAAAAGGTGGACGATGTGTCTGGAAAATTAATTTTCTTTGGATATGAACTGGGAACGAAAGGCTTTCGATATTTTCAAACACTGATACTCATCGAATTGAAATAAGTCGTGATGTTGAGTTCATTGAAGAAAAAATTGTCGAACAACCTGATATTGAATTGGCAGTTGAGGATCATCGAATCGATGGATTTCAACCGATGACGTTACAACATGAAGTTGAAGTATCTGAACCAGCTCCAGAAGGAGAAAATCAACTGGATGTCACCGAACTCAGACGTTCTTAATGATTAAATAAAGGTTTCTCGCTAAAACGTTTAATAATGGAAATAAACGAACTTGAAAAAATGGTGGATATTGGTGGGCCAAACGCTGATAAATGGAGGTCAGCAATGGATGCAGAATTTGAATTTCTTCGAAATTTTGGAACTTGGGAAATGACCAAATCACCTCCAAATTCAAGTGCTATTGGATGTAAATGGGTGTACAAGATAAAAACTGATCAAAATGGGAACATCATAAAGTTCAATGCTCGTTTAGTGGCACAGAGTTTCTCACAAAATTATGGTCGTGATTATGATGAAGTTTTTGCACCTGTGGCAAATCCTATTACACTCAAAATTCTTCTTGCGGGGGCAGGTAAAAGAAAAATGAAGATTCAACATTTCGACATCGAAACTGCATATTTGAATGGAGATCTGTCACATGAAGTTTACATGAAGCCACCGAAAGGATATACTTCTTCTGATAAGGATCAGGTATCTAACCTCATAAAGAATTTATATGGTCTTTAACAGGGTGCTAATGAATGGAACAAGGTATTCGATGCAGTTATGGAGAAAAACGAATATGTCAAAGTAAAAATGGTCCATGTTTATACACAAAGACGACGGATGGCCAAACAATATACATATGTATCACGTAGATGATATTGTTATTGCTGCGACAACCGAAGATATGATAAAGGATTTCGAATCACAGAAGAATGCCGAATTTTCTATCAAGAATCTCGGAGAACTTAAATTTCATCTTGGTATTCAATTTGATAGAGATGAAAACGGTATATTTAGCCTAAAACCAGAAAAATATATCATGAACAAACTACAGGAATTTAACTTGAAAGATGCTAAGTATTCAACAACTTCAATAAATGTTGGCTACTTGAGTCAAACAATGAATCAGGAAATTTATCGGAGTGCAATTGGATCTTTGCTTTATCTGTCAATCAGTACTAGACCTGATATTGCAATTGTAACGTCGATATTGGCAAGACATGTAAGCAGTCCAAGATTGTTTCATGGGACTGAAGTAAAACGAGTCTTCAGATATTTGAAGGCAACAAAGTCATTGAAATTACGACTTGGTGATCGTGAAAACGAAGAAAAATTTCAATGTTACGTAGATGTAGACTGGGCTGGAGATCATGAAGATCGAAAATCAAATACCGTATATTGCTTTATTTACAATGGAGCAATAATTGGATGAACAAGTCGAAAACAAGCGTCAGTCGCTTTACCATCAACTGAAGCTGAAATGATCGCATTCGCAGAGGCTTCACGTGAACTCATTTGGATTGAACGAATTCTAGATGATTTCGCTCAAAAATTGGACGCACCAATTGAAATATTCGATGAGAATCCAGGTTGTATAAAGCTAATGAGTGGACCGTTATGTCATCAAAGAATGAAGCATATTGATATCAATTATAAGTTCGTATATGATTTGTTCTTATCGAAACGCATTCCAGCTGTTTATTGTTCAACTTGTATAATGATTGCTGATATGTTAACAAAACCGCTAGATGGACCCAAGTTGGCAAAACTTGACAGGGCGATTGGATTGATGTAATTAAATTTAACTAGAGGTTGAGAAGGGGTGTTAGTTATTGCAATATCTAGTTAAATTTACTACAATTATCTTTATATCATTTGAATGTATAATACATTATGTGAACAATACATTATTTTCAATTTTGTAATTTAATACGTGAATAATATATTCATAGTGTAATAAATCTAAGAAAAAAGCGCATGTGTTTTATTTCTCATTGCAATTCACATTTTGGTAATTCCAAATCATCTGCTTTATCTAACATAACCAATCATCAACATGTATCTGGACCAGTTTTCGACACTGAGTAAATTAAAGCAGTTATCATTTCAAACAAAAATTTCTATAAAACTAACTGAAATATAAATTCTTGAATAAAATAAAACAAAACAAAAAAACTATTTGGTTTAAAATCAATTTCTAGGGACTCTTCTATCCATTTCAGGTACTTCGTATAGTCCACGCTTATTCAATTGTTTTGGCACTGCAATTGTACATATACTTTTTTCTAAATCGTACTCCACAACGTTCCAGTTCCCCCTACTCTTTTCCATAGATATTATTGTACAGAGGTATCTATAACTACACTTGATTCAGTCCATCGCTAGACGAAGGTGATAATAGCAGAGTTGGTTACTGATACAAACCAACTCATAGTCGACTTCACCGGCAACTTGGACGCCGTCAACGATAACCCAACAAACCCACGTGTTCCGTCGATCATTTTAGTTCGACAGTTCTTTGTAATATTTGGAAGTGGTACAACTGTTTCTTTCGAAACAAATTTTATTTATGAAATCCTGAAGTAACCCGCAACAAACACCACACAAACTACACCAGACGTAGGAGGGATATTTACCCAGGTAAATATAAAACACTCACAAAAGCTAATAAGTCAGGACACCCTTAACTGTGGAGGTAACTCCCTCCAGCAGTGACTCCGCTGTTGGTATTAGCTTTCACAGCTAACCACACCTATTCCCAATACAAAAAAAAAACACCCAAAATGTCCGCCAGACGCTCCCGTAGATCCACAAGCTCACACAACTAGTTATTCCTACAACTTGACGAACTTGAAAAAAAATTTCAACTCCACAAATCCATACATGAAGCCTCTAACCCATCCTCCCCAAACCCTCAAAACTCCTCCACGTCAACCCCAAGCTCATACAAAGAGTTAGTCCAAGAACTTGACGAACTTGGAAAAAAATGCAACTCCAAATATTCATAGATTAAGCCTCTAATCCATCCTCCCCAAACCCTTAAAACTCCTCCCCGTCAACCCCAAGCCCTCGAAACCCCTCCACGTCAATCCCAAACCCTCAAAACTCCTCCACGTGTACGTCAATACAAACTTCCATCGCATCCCACACCAGGTCTCACGCTTCCTCCTTAAGATCCCCAACCACCACTTCCTCAATTGTCCGACAACCATCCAGTCCCGGCGAGAAGGAATCTTAAGATTTCCAACCCTGCCCTGCAGAGGAACCGCATCATATATCAGAGCCGTATTTCGAATATCTCCATATATCTAACTCAAAAACCAACAAACCCAAACACAAATCTCTCTCTCTCTCTCTCTCTCTCTCTCTCTCTCTCTCTCTCTCTCTTCTGTGCCTTAATATGGTGGTCCCACAACATTTGATTTGAAACATTTATCATATTTGATATTATTCGGCTGAAAAGGACATAACCCACAACTACGGAATTCATTTTTGAAAATGTCAGGCGTATTTTTGAATATATTCAGAACTTTGTGCAATAGAGGGACGAAATCTTCTTTTCTAAATCTGGCTCCTGGATTTTCCATCCGCCAATTGATGACAGCTTTCTTTCAGTCATGTTTCAATGGTCGAAATAGTGCTACATCCAATGGTTGAAGGATATGGGTAGAATTTGGAAGGAGGCTCATTAGAACAATTCCATTGTTAGAACAAAACTCGCTTAACGTCATTGTTAGGTGGGAACTATGTCCATCTACAAAGAGTATCACAGCAAAGGTGTTATTATTTCCCTTCAACCACGGAAATAATACATTGGCAATGTATTCATAAAATGACTCTTCGGTCATCCAGCCTGAATCTGAACGACCTACCGTCCAGTTAGATGGTATTATTGCTGTGATATTTTGAGGTAACCTGTACTAAGCAAAATAACTATTGGATATGGTAAGTCCCATGCTGCACTGTACATGACTAACGTGGTGAGGAAAAAGGCCGATTCATTAAAATTGAATATCCTTCTAGGATCATTCCACACGTCGGCTAAGTTGTTGTCGTCTATGTAATTTTGAATTTCAGAGAACCATCCTCTGATTTTCAAGTATGTAACAGAAGATCTGGCCTTGATTACATTTTGTGTGACTCTCTGGCTGGCGTTTTAAGAATAATTCGTACCAGTGACTTCCTAGCTTACCATTCGTGAATGGTGTTACACGGTCCATTTGCCTGAGAAGCATTTGTACACATTCCAGAAGTGCTTCTTTTGTAATGGGAAAACCACATTTGGCTACATAAAACATCCACTTAACTAATAATGATTCCTCTTCCTTTCTCAGTACGGTTTCGGGTCCAATTTTTCTATTGGAACTCTTCTTGCAAGTTTATTCAGAAGCGTTGTCCTCAGGACCCCGAATTGTTTGGAAGCTCGCAAAGCAGCCATTCCATTTTTAACGGCTTACACAGCATTCTTCATATTTTTTCGGTGTACTGAAGCCTCTTGGATATTTTTTTGGAATGTTGATACAACTGAAAATTGAAATATCTAATAACAGTCACATCATTGTTCCGATGATCGACATTCGTGAAAGAATGGATGATAAAATCATCAAACTGAATCATAATCGAATGTCGATTGATGTTGAGGGAAAGCTTCAATATTCTCTGAGGTGATGTTTTTAATAGAACTTGAATAATAATAATGAAATTGGTAAATAAAACTCATGTATTGAGTCTCAGTCATCGACAGAAGTTTACACCATTTATCGAGGCAGGGTTTCACGTAATATCGACATAACAATTTTTTGTACTCCTATTTGTTAATTTGACGGAAACCCTTGTGTTTATAATCGGTACATATAAAATTGTGGGTCTTTTGAACATACCAACGAAACATTTGTTTGAAAAAACATTAGATTTGAGATTTTTATATATAATTAATGGTTCTTCGCCAACTTCTTTTATAAGAAATAAAACTTCAAAAGTTTTTCTTTTTCCAACGTTTCGAATCCTTTATTTAGGTTCATCATCAGGGTTATTCGTATAATACATATAATGATGTTCTAGTACAAAATTTGTTATAAGACAATCTGCAACAATACCTTACAATAATAAAAACTTTTCTTATTTTTATTTAAAGATGATATTAACATTATTTAATCAAGGTTGAAAATATAAAATTGAGAGTTTACAACAAACATTAGTTAAATATCCCTATTTTTTTGCATATTACAAAGATCAAAATTGAAAAACTCACCAGCTACTTTAACATATCCATTTTGGTTTTTTTAAAAACAATTATAATGAAACATACATTTAAGTCATTTTCAGAATGAAATTGTGGTAATTTTTATGGTCTACATATTTCCATTGCTCAATTCATATTATATTTCAAATAGGTAGAGAAATCTTTACTGTATGTATTGTTGGCGATATGAATTAACTTCCTTTTAAGCGTAAAAACATTAAAATAATAAACATTTTAGTACAGATGATATATTGAAACGGGGCGGTGGAGACATCACAAGTTTGAAATTAAATTCTGTGTAGTAGATTGTTATATACATTATCCAATTTATCTACATCTCCACGAAAATTAAGTGAATTGTTAGTTTTATTAATGTGAATCATTTCTTTGATACATCTTCTATGAAAATTGGTTTCAGTATCCAAAATCTGAAAACTGTTGAAATTAAATTCATGGCCAGTATTAAAAAAATGACTGGACAGAGCTGTATTATTTTCTAAATTCTTGACATCATTTTGGTGGTTACGTAATCTATTTTTCAAGTATTGTGAGGTTTGTCCTATATATGATTGGTTGCAGTTATTACATTCAATTTTGTAAACTGTATTAGGTGTTTCTGCTTTAGGAATCGCCGGTCTGACTTTAGTGAAAAATTGTTTAGTTTGATTTAGTGGTTTGTCGGCAATTTGTATATTAAAAGGTTTGCAAATATTCCTAATTTTTCTGTTAACATTAGGGATGTAGGGTAAAGCAATGTATATGTTATTATATTTATTATTATCGTGATCATCATTATTAATATTTCTATAGTCCACTTTTTGATTTGAATTTGTTATAGTTATTAAGATTTGTTGTAATATTGTTATGATTACTATTGTGGTTGTAGTTATTCTGATTTGGGTTGTTATTCGTTGAATTGGAATTATAAATCTTATGTATTTTATTTTTATTATTAGGTTCAAAAAACTTTTTTGGGTAATTACATTTTATTAAAATGTTTTCAATTTTTTTAATATTATTTGGTCTGTTTATAGGGTGTGAAAGCTTTATGGCTCTATCTGTTAGGCTGCTAACAACACTTTTTTTTATATTTGTTAGGGACATTCGATTTAAAATTCAAATATCTTTCAGACCAGATACTTTTTGTATACTAATTTGTAAATTGGATTTTATTATTATAGCAGTTGAATTTAACAAGCATATAATTTAATTTATCTTTAAATATACATGGAATACAATCATCCACGTATCTTTTGAAAAATAAGGGTCGAAAATCAAGATCATTCAATACATCTGTCTCCAAATCCTCCATTACTAAATTGGCTATAATGGCAGAAATAGATGAGCCCATGGCAACACCTTCTATTTGCAAGAAAAAATCTGAATTATATTTGAATATTGTAGATTGTAAACAGAGTTTAATGCCTTTGGAAAATTCATTTGAAGGTAGTGAAGTAAATTTTCTGATCTCATCCCAATGTCTTTCAATACTCTTAAATACAAGGCCTATAAGAATGTTAGTATATAGTGAAATAGCATCTAGATAAACAAGGATGTGATCATCAGGAATAACTTGAATCTCTATAAAATCACAAAAATCCCATGAATCTTCAATATGAAATGGAGATTTTCCAACAACATTGGAAATACAGTTCGAAAAAACGTTGATAGTTCATATGTAGGAGAACCAATACAATTAATAATGGGTCTAAGAGGTATATTAGTTTTATGTAACTTAGGTAGTCCATATATATAAGGTGCAAATCCGTTATAACATGTTAGTTTATTTTTTGTATTAAAATCTGTCAGTTTATTTTTGAACCACGATAAAATTAATTTGTACAAGTTATTTTGTTGGCTTGATCAGATCTTTCTTTTTTATACGTAGAAATATCAGACAACAAATTGTTCATTTTGTTATGGTATACATTTTTGTCTATAATGACAGTTTTTTTACATTTGTCAGTAGATAGGATGTAGATATTTGGATTGTTTTTAATAAAATCATTCGTTTGTTTAAAGAAATAATTGATTTGTGCATGAATTTTTTTATTTGTTATAAATTTATGGTAATGGTTAGTTAAGACTTTGCAAATTTTGGATCTGATATTGTTTTTTTTCATCTGTTGCAAGGTTTTTCATTCCAACTTCGATATTTGTGATAAAATCTTGAATAGTAAATTGATTTGTATGTATTGAAAATTTCGGACCGAGACTTAAAATGTGATGTTATCCGGTATAATAGTATCTGTAAGATTATGCAACCAATTTTCATTCAGCTTGTATTGTTCAATGTTGTTGTGTTTCTTCATTAAGTTATTAATTCTATTAATCTGTTCAGATTTTATTTTTTCGTTGATGTCCTTATTTTTGATATTAATATTGTCAAAAAATGGATTATAGGTGTGACATGGATAATTGGATATAATATTATTTTTTAATTTTTCCACCTTTATGTTCAAGAAATTGAGTTTAGAATGTGATTCACTAATACATAAATTAATGCAACTGATGTAGAAAGCATTCAAAATGTAGTTGTATTTGTTAATATACTTATTGTTATGGAAATTGGAATTCTTCTTTTTATATTTAATAAAATTAGGAATTAGGTTGAGACTCTTACATCTTACTAGAAATTGTTGTTTATTTTTTCCTTTAATAATGTCCAATGTAGTCTTCTTACAATCCTTAAATGGGTAGAAGAACTCTCTTGGATGTTGCATTGCAGAATATGGCACGTTTTACCAGGCCTATTAGATATATTTATTGGTTAATTGGCAGTATGAAAATTTTCTATTTATATATAATTAATGGTTCTTTGCCAATTAACCAATAAATATTAGATTTTAGTTTCTGATAGCAAGTCAAAAATTTTCTCGCGTTGCCTTTTTATCGACGCGTAAGTCGATATCTAGAACACAACACATTTCAGATGTTCCTATTATCGACACCCTAATTTCTCATGAAATATCAAATGAATAATACATGTTCCACTGAACTAAAGAAAACTAATCATTATAGAAGTACGCTCATCCTAGAAATATCATGCTTCACTAAAATTCTGCGGATTTGGGTAAAATGTGCACACTAACCAGATCAGCTAGCAATACGGTGCTCACTCGACGACGACTGACATTCGACAGATTAGTTGCAGTTTTTGAGGTGGAGATGTTAGGAAGGAATTGTTGGTAAAATCAAGTATGTTCAGGAAACTATAAACTAGAAACTTGTCGAATGGATAGTTCCATGAGATACCTCTTCATCTTATTATATAGAATATAAATCAAAATTGTCGATTATTGGGACACTGTCGATAATTGGGCCATTTACTTTAAATGAACGCTTCACCGACCTAGTAGTTTATAGTGACCGATTTGAATGTGACGCAATAAATAAAATTCGGTACTGATTACCCATGATACAACAAAAAGAGGATATGATCTCTAGCCGTTCGAAATATCGTTCGCCGCGCGCATGACGTCACGCGGAGAGTAAAATTTAAAACCGTCAGCGCAGCCTAATGCATTTGATGTAATAGAAATTGTTTATGATGAGTTGCTAATGCATTTTGAAGGAAAATGAGGGTGGTTCAGGTTGAATGAAATATTATTACTATTATAAAGGCAAAGAGAATTCATGTAAAAGTGTTATATGGAACCGGAGAGCCTACCAGAGCAAAACAATAATTCTATGATCTGATTGAAATCTGTTTACTCACTTCGTAAAGTAAATAATTACTGTACTGATACAAGAAAAAACATATTATTATTCTTTTTGGATTTTTGACATTATTTTATAAACCTGTAAGTTTGTAAATAAATACAAGGAATAAAACAATTAGCAAATTTTAATACTGAATCGGTTGTTTGTTCCAAAATAAGTATACTACAGAACAACAATAAGTTACAACTTAGGTATAGTTCACGTAAGAGATATAGTGGGAAATTTAAAGTTTCGGCTTATCCTTTGATTTCAATACTGTCATAGTCCAGTCAATAATATAATTTAAAATGCTATTAGACGATAGCATCTTCTTTTAAACTCCGACAATTTTATGAAGTATATCCAAGCAACTCATGTCTTAGATTACGCACCTAGTCGTCTGCAGTAAAATGTTTTGAACAAACCCTTGCATTCACAACATTAAATTTATCTTCGCGCTTTAATGAGATTTAGCCACACTTCGCTGGCAGAACTACGGCGCATTTAATATTCGGAGGCACATCTAGATATGCCAAGCACAGATAACCCACAGATAGATGAGACACTGATTGTGGCGCCATCTAAAGAGCCTGTCGACTAAATAATTGATTGAAGAGTGTTTTTAAATGAAACTCAAGGTCTCTAGTTAATTCCACAATATAATACAAGTTATTGAAAATTCTAAAAAATTGACAATTGTTTCGATAAATCAATATCATCGTCAGAATGACAGAAGTTACATTTCATTTTATGCCTACCTGATGTTTAGTAGTTATATTTTTGGCTAGACCAAGAAGTAACCTAACTTGTGATTGGCTTAATATATGTTTATAGAGAAAAGAAGAAGATGTGATATTACAAATATTGAAGCTTAGATATTATTAGCCCTATGGTGATATCCTGGATATCATTTTTCCAATTAAGATCAGTATAACTGTGCAATGATATAGAAAACCAGGAAAACTATATCTGCTGATCTTTACAATTATCACTTAAGAAGACAGTTTATTAGTGGAGAATTCCCTAGATTTAACTGTTCATTGACAACTTCATATTGTGGGTTTCTTAAATGTCTTCTAATTTCCAGTTCTTCGAGGAAATCCAGTTCTTGTTTCTTTTCACAAATATGCAGCACTTCTAGTTCTGTGTTAGGTGTCAATGATTGATTGGTGTCAAGTAAATGTTTTGCATAGTGAGATTTATTTGGTTGTTTTAATCTGTAAGCTCGTAAGTGCTCACTGTATCGTATTTCAAAATGCCTAAGGGTCTGACCCAAATAGACAGCATTACATTCTGGACATTTGAGTTTATATATACCTGACTTCTTTAATAGTGGTATTTTTGTTTTTACATTTAACAATTTTGTACTAACGTTACTTTCTGTTTTAAAATAAATTGTTGCATTCTTTGCTGAAGATATTATCTTTGAAATATTATTAGAAATATTTCCTGCATATGTGATGGTTTTATAAGTTTTAATTTCATCAGCTTGTTTAGGATATATTAGTTGTAATGCCACTTTTTTCTCTTCTTTACTAATTAGTTTATTTATCATATCTAATGGATAACCGTTAGATGTTACTATTTGTCTAATTGTATTAATCTCTCTATCAAAATTACATTTGTTCATAGGAACTGAAAAAGCTCTATGTATCATTGAATTATATGCTGCTAGTCTGTGTGAGACAGGGTGGTTAGAATTGAATGGAATTGTCACATCAGTCTGTGTTGGTTTTCGGTAAATTGAATAATCAAGTACATTATTAAATCTTTGAATTTTTAAATCAAGAAAATTGATTGAGCTATTGTCTTCAATTTCTAATGTAAATTTAATTTTCGGGTGTAAATTATTGATGTGGTTGAAAAACACATCTAATTGTCGCTCACTACCCATAAAACAAGCTAATATGTCATCCACATATCTATACCAAAATAAAATATTTTTCGAAATATTACTTTCAAAGATCTTTCTTTCTAAATTGTCCATAAAAATGTTTGCTAAAATAGGTGATATAGGGCTTTCCATTGGTAAACCTTCATTTTGAATATATATCTTATTGTCAAAAGTGAAATAATTCTGATTAATGTGGATGACATATTACCTTGTTTTATGGGTAGTGAGCGACAATTAGATGTGTTTTTCAACCACATCAATAATTTACACCCGAAAATTAAATTTACATTAGAAATTGAAGAAAATAGCTCAATCAATTTTCTTGATTTAAAAATTCAAAGAGTTAATAATGTACTTGATTATTCAATTTACCGAAAACCAACACAGACTGATGTGACAATTCCATTCAATTCTAACCACCCTGTCTCACACAGACTAGCAGCATATAATTCAATGATACATAGAGCTTTTTCAGTTCCTATGAACAAATGTAATTTTGATAGAGAGATTAATACAATTAGACAAATAGCAACATCTAACGGTTATCCATTAGATATGATAAATAAACTAATTAGTAAAAAAGAGAAAAAAGTGGCATTACAACTAATATATCCTAAACAAGCTGATGAAATTAAAACTTATAAAACCATCACATATGCAGGAAATATTTCTAATAATATTTCAAAGATAATATCTTCAGCAACGAATGCAACAATTTCTTTTAAAACAGAAAGTAACGTTAGTACAAAATTGTTAAATGTAAAAACGAAAATACCACTATTAAAGAAGTCAGGTATATATAAACTCAAATGTCCAGAATGTAATGCTGTCTATTTTGGTCAGACCCTTAGGAATTTTGAAATACGATACAGTGAGCACTTACGAGCTTACAGATTAAAACAACCAAATAAATCTCACTACGCAAAACATCTACTTGACACCAATCATTCATTAACACCTAACACAGAACTAGAAGTGCTGCATATTTGTGAAAAGAAACAAGAACTGGATTTCCTTGAAGAACTGGGAATTAGAAGACATTTAAGAAACCCACAATATGAAGTTGTCAATGAACAGTTAAATCTAGGGAATTCTCCACTAATAAACTGTCTTCTTAAGTGATAATTGTAAAGATCAGCAGATATAGTTTTCCTGGTTTTCTATATCATTGCACAGTTATACTGATCTTAATTGGAAAAATGATATCCAGGATATCACCATAGGGCTAATAATATCTAAGCTTCAATATTTGTAATATCACATCTTCTTCTTTTTTCTATAAATATATATTAAGCCAATCACAAGTTAGGTTACTTCTTGGTCTAGCCAAAAATATAACTACTAAACATCAGGTAGGCATAAAATGAAATGTAACTTCTGTCATTCTGACGATGATATTGATTTATCGAAACAATTGTCAATTTTTTAGAATTTTCAATAACTTGTATTATATTGTGGAATTAACTAGAGACCTTGAGTTTCATTTAAAAACACTAATATGAGCATATTCCACGAAGTAAGGGTCGAGACAGTCAATTTAATTGATTGATGATTTTTGTAATTTTCGGTTTTGGCGGTATATTCAAACATACTGTAATATAATTATTTTACTTCAAAATAATCTTTTATAGTCAATCATTTAACATTTCATTCAATTTATCTCAATAATGATTAGATATTGAGTTAAATTGAATGAAATATTAAATGATGGACCATAAATGGTTAATTGAGTTGAGAAAATAGAACAGTAATCATATAAACAAACAGTTTATTTACTTTGGTATAAAAATTCACAACACATAATTTCTTTCACAAAGTACTCTCCTTAACAAACAGAATGACAATAAATAAACTAAAATGTAAAAAGAAGCAATTATTAAAAAATAATTTGAGTAACATACATTCTAGATTGGAGTATCATTAGATTTTTAAATGATGTTAAATCAAGATAAAAGTGGAAAAGTATTTATGATAAGTTTACATTATTTTATCATTACACTCGTATAAACACAGACAGCTGGACAAACTGCTGGAGTATAACTGCTACTTACTTAATCAAAAAAAGTGTTAGCAATGAGTTGTTAACTACTATTTTTGGCAACTTTCTGTGGAAGAAAACATTTGAGTATAATTACTGTGAATGTTAGAACAAAAGTAAATGAAATATTTTTATAGGAAAAGTTGTTAAATACTGCCCAGCTCTGTAAATACAAGGTGCAAAGTAATTACATATAAGAGTGCTAAACAGCACTTGTGACTGTGCAACATTCAAAATAATTTATCTTATCTTTCATTTCTACTTAAAACACATCTTTATTTCTTTACTGGAAGTATTGAATAGGTTTATATCACAAGCTTAAACCTAGTATATTGCATATTTGTATATTTCTTCATTTAAAAGCATTCCGTTCTTATGGAACCATCGCATAATGCAGTTTAAGTTACTCTGTAGCTCATGGCAGCCTATGATTAATAAAATGTTTCTTAAGGGCTCCTCTAAATCCCACCGTCTCGTGGAAGTCCTTTCTCGTTTCTGGTTGAGGTTCTTCAAGTAAACAAACAAAATAACAACAATAAATAAGTAAACACACAAATATGTTTGAAAATTTATGTCAACAAAAGAAAACAAAATGCGCTTACTAACGAAATAATAAGTTTACACATGTTTTTGTACTAAGCCAAAAAAAATAGCAAAAAATGTTTGAATGTATACATTTTTTTTGGTTTTTTTGAATTCTTTTTTTGGAGCTTTCGATTTTTTTAGGAATTCTTGATTTATAACTATTTCTTTATTTTTTGTCTTTATTGGATATTTTGGATTTTTGGTTACCGCTAGACCATCAAATACTTAGACGTAATGCCTCAACAAAAGTTAATACTCACTTTCATTTCCCATAAATTGTCACACCATGGGCTATATATGAAAATCGGCAAGGGGTCAATACCTTTCATCCCATAGCTGGTAGAGGAAATATCTATAATAAAAAATAAAACCCAGATTATTATTCTTTCAATGGATACATTTTAAAATGGAATTGTCTGAGTATGGTGTACACACTAGATATAAATTGAGTGAATGAAAGTACGAGTACTGAGTGTGTCATTTGATTGAAATTCCAGCTAAGCGCTTTCAGCCATTAGGTCAAAGTTGTCAACAAGAGAAAAACAGACAACAGGTACAATGTACATACAATGAAATAAAATGTTTGATGTTACATCATTATCTAAGTAAAATTTCTTAAAATTACCCTATAAAGAGGATGTACACACATATCGTTTAGTTGGTAATTTCAAATTAGACGTTTCGTTATGTGAATTACAATTGTCCACGCTCATTATAGAGTAATTTTAACAAATTTTAGTCAAATAATGATGTAACATCAAACATTTTATTTCATTGTATGTCTCAGTTACAGGGTTTGATGTTTTTTGACACTTTCTGTATATTTTTTTCTTGACGAGAGCTTTCAGAATGGTCTAATGGCTGAAAGCGCTTACCTGGTATTCTAATAAAATTGCACACTCAGTACTCGTCTTTTCGTTCACTCAATTCACATTTTAAAATATCCAAAATTATAGCATGCTATATTGAATACAATAAAACTTACCATCAATTTTTGTTAATTTCCACTCATATGGGAAGGCAAATCAAACTGTTTTATTAACCTCTCTTCGTCTTTCTCAAATCTAAAGAAACACTGTTTTTGAAAATGGAGGGATCATATCCTCCATCGTTTCCTCGTCGACAAATTTAATGATTTATTATCACTGCTTTTCAGCCATATTAACTTTATCTTCCTGGGTTGGAGGAACAAAACTGTAAAAAGAAATATTTACTTCATTAATGCGGCAATTTTCAGTTTAGCTAATGTAAAGAACAACCATGATCTCTAAAGTTGTCGATTGAATTAGTAAAAATTCTGTGTTTTATAAAAATGAAGACAATGGTTGTTAATTGTGAAAGAAAAAATTCTCAAATTTTTTTAATCAAACTTACCGAGTATACCACTCATTTAATTCCTTCAGAATACACTTTGATATTGTCTTTTCAATTAATAATAATAAAGCAACGAAACAACAGATAAATATTACACCATAGCAATTAAAAAATACACCAAAATACCGTAACCTTGAAATAACCTCACAGTTTTCGTTAATTTTTTGGAATTATCTACCGATTTTAGTTCCTCGACAGGCTCTATAGATGGCACGGTCTGCAGTGTCCCTAGCCTGATTTAGCCCCACTCCGCTGGCTGAACCACCGCGCATTTAATATTCAGAGGCACATCTAGATATGCCAAGCTGTACCATGTATTGCAGTTGATTGACTAATTTGATTGTGAAAACACTTTGAGTATGAATGGGGGTTGACGTTGGATTTTGAGACCCAGAATAGACGTGAAGTACCCGATTTACAATCAAGTGAGACAGCTTCCCACGATTACGATTGACTAAATTTGAATTAAATTTTCCTCTTGACAATGTGTTGAATCAAAACTTGCAGTACCCATAGCCAAGTGAAATTAGGACATATTTTTGAATTATTTGAAACCTTATTGCCATCAATTGTTGTGGCAAGTTTTGGTTATTTAGCTGAATAATTATATACGATAATATACTATTTCAACTGAGGGAAAGAGGATGGGTATGGTAGGCGCAAGGTGCCATTTATAGGGAGATAATATATAAAAATGCCTTTTTCTACATTCATGCAAAAACAACACTTTTGTGAAACACATTCAATGGAAAATGTGGTTCTTTTTTGCACTAGTGCAACAAAAATTTTGTTGCACTCATCTGTCATTCTTGTCAGTTTTGTGATGATTTATGACAAACATAAACATTTAAATAAAATTAAAATCCAGAGCAAGTGTCTGATCCTGCTCTAATACAGCAGTAATATATGTATATCTTACTACTTAGTCTCAACGAGTTACAATTATTGCAAAAAAAATTGATTATTTGAAATTTATATGGTCAAAGCGAAAACCAGCTATGATTAAGTACTGACAAGGTGGAGACCATATAGATACAAAAAAATAAGAACGGTTAAAATACATGCTGAGCTCTGATATGGTAAATGATATTTATTAAATATCAGAGTAATATTATAAAGTAACATCTTTCAAATTGTATCGAATATTATTAAGAAAATATTATATTATTAATTACTAAGAAAATGAGTTTGAGTTCCTAACATATTATATTCTAATTTTCCAGTTTTAGCATGAATGTAGCAAAAATATTGTATGCAACTCGTGCAAAACGTGTTTTTTGCACTCGACGTGTTGACCAACTCTGCCTAAAGGCAGACAATTTCACGTTGCGTGCGAAAAACACTCACTTTTTGCACTTGTGCATAAATAACCATTTCTTCCAAATTTCTGATTTTTATTTGTTCTCCCCTAGTAAAAGGGATTAGTAGATAAAAAGTGGTTGATAGATGTTTACAAAAACATTAAAAAATGCAGAGATTGTATGAATAATGATAAACCTTTTACTGGGTGTAGCAAAAAAGGCAGCTTTTCAAAGTTTTATCCTTATAAAGGGTGGTAGAGTGCTATAATAATTTGTAACACAAGTGACTCGTTTTGTAGTACGAGTGAAGTTTGCGCAACGAACCGTGAAGCGGTGAGTTGCGCAAATCACGAGTACTACAGAAAGTCATTGTGACACAAGTTTTACACAAATTTTTTCATAATTTGCATTTATTTAATTGTTTAAATAGAATAGAATTACACAAAATCCCAGTTTTCAAACTAGGGGGAGTCGTTTGAATTTAAGTTGGTAATTCTGTATATTTTTGATTGGTCAGATCACAGATGGTTTTATGCAGCGCTTTTGACATACTATCGAATAATTTTGTAAATTATAAACAAACTTTCATTTAAGTAAATAGAGGTTTAATTAAAATATGAAAACAGTTCTTTTTTGGATTAATTAGAAAATGGACTAAGATACTTTTCCAAGTACTGGTGCATTTCCCCCTCCGCCAAAAAAGAAGTTGTAAGTTTAGACCCTCTATCATCTACAGAGGGGCAAGATATTGTGAATTTGTATAAACACATCTTAGATTATGAACCAGAGAAGGTGACAGCCATTGTAGTCAAAATTGTAAAAACGTTGGGTAAGTAATCAAAAATAGCATTTTTGTGTGAAATAAACATTTTAGGAGTTGATAAATCGACGGTATATTATACTATCAAAGAATATAGAAGCACTGGAACAATTAGCTCTTCTAACTATTGTGAAGGTCGTCCGGGAATTGTAAAAATCTTCCAAAACACAACTTAAAATATAATTCGATGTATCGTCACCGCAGTTTCTTTTTTAAAAATGAAATCACAACTTTATAAAACTTTGACTGAAATAGAGAAACGCTAGTATTTACCACGAATATCAAGTTAAACATTACGTAAAGTTATGAAATATATTACTAGTGACAATGTGGCAGATAATGAGTTTATATAAATATGATTAGTATTTTTTGAGTTAGTGAATAATAGACAATGTAAGTCATATTTTATATTTATTGTGAAAACTTTATTTGATACAAATAGTGCTCAATCTATGTAGATACAGATATTTTTGATGATGTATTCCTAGAACAACAAATATTTCTTAGATTTTTGAATTAAACTAGTTCGTGTACTAACAATGGAATAACATCTGATACTTCGTGCTTATTAAAGGTGTTAATTTAGAACAATTTGTTTTATTCAACCGATCTTCATTCCTGATATACCTTAATTTTCACGAACATAAATCCTCTGCTCTCTGAATAATTCTCTTTTTATTCTGAATTATTTACATTTGATCAGAAACGACACAGATCTCACCATTTTTTTTAAATTTATATTTTATGAATATGTATAAAAAAACTTTTTAAAACTTCAATTCATGTGCCAGCAAATATTTTCCATAATTTATATCTATTGAATTTTTTAAATAGAACAAAATTATTATTCTTTGTGTTCATTATATTATGTTGGTACTAAGGTAACATGTGACAGATGTATGGAATTTGAATCACAAATTGTAAGTTATAGTTTCACTTTATTGCAAAATTTACAGTAAAATGGAATTATCGTGCACTCTTCCAGAACTGCGACAAATTGCTGAAAATACAGTAAATAATTTACTACGAGAAAAGTCAAAAAAGGTATCTGAAAAGGAATACCAAAATGTTGAAATTTGGTGTACCCAAGTTGGTGTTACCATTTATACAGAAAACGTTTTGTTGGCTTATTTTGAAATAATGAGCAAAAATAAGAAAGCTTCAACATTGTGGTCCAGCTATTCAATGTTGAAATCTTGTATTTTAATTAATAAGAATATAGACATTTCCCGCTATTTGAAACTCATCGCATTTTTAAGAAGTAAGTCTGAAAAGAAATCAAAAATACTAGAATTAGAAGAAGTAATTGAATTTATTAATTATGCTGAACATAATACATTTCTAGCTATGAAGGTAAATATATAATTTTTTATAAAATGTTTCTAGATTTATTCAGGTAACTACATAGATTCAAAATTTTAGGTCATACTAATTATGGGTTATTGCGGTGCATGTAAGAGAGACGAATTAAGAAATATGTCTGTCAAAGATGTCGAAATAGAAAGTAGTGAAATATTGGTTAGAATTTCAAAAACAAAAAATAATATTCCAAGATAATTCTTAATCACTGAACCTGAATGGGTAAATCTTATCCAAAGATATATACAGCTACGACCGCCACATACACCACACGAACGCTTCTTCTTAACATATCGTTATGGGAAGTGCACGACAATTCCCATCGGAATAAATACAATGGGCGAAATTCCTAAAAAAATAGCAAATTTTTTAAAATCACACAATCCTAAACAATACACTGGACACTGTTTCAGAAGATCGTCAGCATCTCAAGTTGCTAATGCAGGAGGTGACTTGCTAACCATAAAAAAACATGGAGGTTGGAAGTCATCAGCTGTGGCTGAAGGCTATGTATATTCATCTTTAAAAAGAAAGATTGACGTAGCCCAAATGATTTCAAATCAGTCAATGGCTTCTACATCTACTGCATCCTGTTTCCTAACATCTGTAGAAGTTGGAAACCAAAATATAAATGTTTCGGGAAATCCTGTTTCTGGAATTTCCGTTACAGCGAAGGATAATTCCAACGTAACTGTAAATGTGTACAATTATCCAACAGAAAAATAAGTTAATAATTATAATCTTTGTGAATTATTGAGGTAATAAATTAAATGTTTAGAATTTGTTTAATTTGCTTGTCTTCATATTTTTATTTAAGAAATAGAAGTGATTATTTATTAGTGTTTTTAAATGAAACTCAAGGTCTCTAGTTAATTCCACAATATAATACAAGTTATTGAAAATTCTAAAAAATTGACATTTGTTTCGATAAATCAATATCATCGTCAGAATGACAGAAGTTACATTTCATTTTATGCCTACCTGATGTTTAGTAGTTATTTTTGGCTAGACCAAGAAGTAACCTAACTTGTGATTGGCTTAATATATGTTTATAGAAAAAAGAAGAAGATGTGATATTACAAATATTGAAGCTTAGATATTATTAGCCTTATGGTGATATCCTGGATATCATTTTTCCAATTAAGAACAGTATAACTGTGCAATGATATAGAAAACTATATCTGCTGATCTTTACAATTATCACTTAAGAAGACAGATTATTAGTGGAGAATTCCCTAGATTTAACTGTTCATTGGCAACTTCATATTGTGGGTTTCTTAAATGTCTTCTTATTTCCAGTTCTTCAAGGAAATCCAGTTCTTGTTCCTTTTCACAAATATGCAGTACTTCTAGTTCTGTGTTAGGTGTCAATGAATGATTGGTGTCAAGTAGATGTTTTGCGTAGTGGGATTTATCTGGTTGTTTTAATCTGTATGCTCGTAAGTGCTCACTGTATCGTATTTCAAAATTCCTAAGGGTCTGACCCGAATAGACAGCATTACATTCTGGACATTTGAGTTTATATATACCTGACTTCTTTAATAGTGTTATTTTTGTTTTTACATTTAACAATTTTGTACTAACGTTACTTTCTGTTTTAAAAGAAATTGTTGTATTCGTTGCTGAAGATATTATCTTGGAAATATTTCTAGAAATATTTCCTGCATATGTGATGGTTTTATAAGTTTTAATTTCATCAGCTTGTTTAGGATATATTAGTTGTAATGCCACTTTTTCCTCTTTTTTACTAATTAGCTTATTTATCATATCTAATGGATAACCGTTAGATGTTGCTATTTGTCTAATTGTATTAATCTCTCTATCAAAATTACATTTGTTCATAGGAACTGGAAAAGCTCTATGTATCATTGAATTATATGCTGCTAGTCTGTGAGACACAGGGTGGTTAGAATTGAATGGAATTGTTACATCAGTTTGTGTTGGTTTTCGGTAAATTGGATGATCAAGTACATTATTAACTCTTTGAATTTTTAAATCAAGAAAATTGATTGAACTATTTTCTTCAATTTCTAATGTAAATTTAATTTTCGGGTGTAAATTATTGATGTGGTTGAAAAATACATCTAATTGTCGTTCACTACCCATAAAACAAGCTAATATGTCATCTACATATCTATACCAAAATAAAATATTTTTCGAAATATTACTTTCAAAGATCTTTCTTCCTAAATTGTCCATAAAAATGTTTGCTAAAATAGGTGATATAGGGGATCCCATTGGTAAACCTTCATTTTGGATATATATCTTATTGTCAAAAGTGAAATAATTCTAATTAATGCATACATCAAATAAATTAAGTATATCTGATATTATTCCTGGATTATTATTTTTATCTTCTAGTAATTTTCTTACGAGTATTAGACATTCTTTAGGAGGAATTTTAGTAAACATGTTAGTTACATCGAACGATATGAGTTTATAGTTATCTTGTAAGTGGATTGCTTTCAACTTTTTGATTAGTTCTATTGAAATTCTAATTGAGTACTGAGATTCATATCCGTATGTATTGAGTATATTGTTGAGCTTCTTTGCCAATATATTATTAGGAGCATTTACATAAGAGACTACAGGTCTAATTGGTTTCGTTATTTTATGTAATTTAACTGTTCCATATAATTGTGGACAATGAGGATTCTTATGTATGATAGACCTCTTCTCGTAATCATTTAAAAGATAATTTGAATTATTAACAATATCCTTTACATTATTAGAAAACTTCTTTGTTGGGTCTGCTTCAAGAACTTTTACATCGCTGGATTCTATAAAGTTATATACTTTGGAATTGTAATTTCAGCGATGTAAAATTTCTTAAAGCAGACCCAACAAAGAAGTTTTCTAATAATGTGAGGGATATTGTTATTAATTCAAATTATCTTTCAAATGATTACGAAAATAGGTCTATCATACATAAGAATCCTCATTGTCCACAATTATATGGAACAGTTGAATTACATAAAATAACGGAACCAATTAGACCTGTAGTCTCTTATGTTAATGCTCCTAATAATATATTGGCAAAGAAGCTCAACAATATACTCAATACTTACGGATATGAATCTCAGTACTCAATTAGAAATTCAAAAGAACTAATCAAGAAGTTGAAAGCAATCCACTTACAAGATAACTATAAACTCATATCGTTCGATGTAACTAACATGTTCACTAAAATTCCTCCTAAAGAATGTCTAATACTTGTGAGAAAATTACTAGAAGATAAAAATATTAATCCAGGAATAATATCAGATATACTTAATTTATTTGATGTATGCATTAATCAGAATTATTTCACTTTTGACAATAAGATATATATTCAAAATGAAGGTTTACCAATGGGATGCCCTATATCACCTATTTTAGCAAACATTTTTATGGACAATTTAGAAAGAAAGATCTTTGAAAGTAATATTTCGAAAAATATTTTATTTTGGTATAGATATGTAGATGACATATTAGCTTGTTTTATGGGTAGTGAACGACAATTATATGTATTTTTCAACCACATCAATAATTTACACCCGAACATTAAATTTACATTAGAAATTGAAGAAAATAGCTTAATCAATTTTCTTGATTCAAAAATTCAAAGAGTTAATAATGTACTTGATTATTCAATTTACAGAAAACAAACACAAACTGATGTAACAATTCCATTCAATTCTAACCACCCTGTATATCACAGACTAGCAGCATGTAATTCAATGATACATAGAGCTTTTTCGGTTCCTATGAACAAATGTAATTTTGATAGAGAGATTAATACAATTAGACAAATAGCAACATCTAACGGTTATCCATTAGATATGATAAATGAGCTAATTAGTAAAAAAGAGGAAAAAGTGGCATTACAACTAATATATCCTAAACAAGCTGATGAAATTAAAACTCATAATACCATCACATATGCAGGAAATATTTCTAAAAATATTTCAAAGATAATATCTTCAGCAACGAATACAACAATTTCTTCTAAAACCGAAAGTAACGTTAGTACAAAATTGTTAAATGTAAAAACAAAACAAAAATACCACTATTAAAGAAGTCAGATATATATAAACTCAAATGTCCAGAGTGTAATGCTGTCTATTTGGGTCAGACCCTTGGGAATTTTGAAATACGATACAGTGAGCACTTACGAGCATAAAGATTGAAACAACCAGATAAATCCCACTACGCAAAACATCTACTTGACACCAATAAACCATTGACACCTAACACAGAACTAGAAGTACTGCATATTTGTGAAAAGAAACAAGAACTGGATTTCCTTGAAGAACTGGAAATAAGAAGACATTTAAGAAACCCACAATATGAAGTTGTCAATGAACAGTTAAATCAGGGGAATTCTCCACTAATGAACTGTCTCCTTAAGTGATAATTGTAAAGATCAGCAGATATAGTTTTCCTGGTTTTCTATATCATTGCACAGTTATACTGATCTTAATTGGAAAAATGATATCCAGGATATCACCATAGGGCTAATAATATCTAAGCTTCAATATTTGTAATATCACATCTTCTTCTTTTTTCTATAAACATATATTAAGCCAATCACAAGTTAGGTTACTTCTTGGTCTAGCCAAAAATAACTACTAAACATCAGGTAGGCATAAAATGAAATGTAACTTCTGTCATTCTGACGATGATATTGATTTATCGAAACAATTGTCAATTTTTCAGAATTTTCAATAACTTGTATTATATTGTGGAATTAACTAGAGACCTTGAGTTTCATTTAAAAACACTAATATGAGCATATTCCACGAAGTAAGGGTCGAGACAGCCAATTTGATTATTTATTTAAAAATGAGCTTCTTCTTATATTCTTGCATCCTATTTATATTGTACAAGAACAGAATCATTTCTGTAGTATATCTTCACACAAGTATCCCGTAATTTATCCCAAAACTCGAACGTTATGTATACCTATGTATTGATTCAACAAAGTAAGAAATATACAATTGACTGTTTCGGGAGATCCTGTTCCTGAAATTTCCATTATTGCAAAGGATAATTCCAACATAACTGTAAATGTGTACAATTATCCAGCAGAAAAATAAGGTAATAATACAATTTTTGTAAATTATTGAAATAGAACGTTAATCGATTAGAATTTGTTGTATTTGCTCGTCTTTTCATATTCTCTTTTAATAAAATAGAAGATGAATATTGGTTTTCAAAAGAGTTTCTTCATATATTCTTGCATCTTATTTATTTTATATTATGAACGGAATCATTTAGGTATTATATCTCCACATAAGTATCATAATTCATCCCAAAACTTGAACGTTATTTATACCTATGTATGGATCCTAAAAAAGAAAATTCCAACATAACTGTAAACGTAAACAACTATCCAGCAGAAAAATAAGTTAATAATTAAAATGTTTGTATTTTATTGAAGTAATTGATTATAATTTGTTGAATTTGATTCTCTTTTCATACTTTCATTATAGAAAATAAGAGATGAATATGGCTTAAGAAAGAGTTTCTTTATATATTCTTGCATCTTGTTCATATTATATAATGAACAGAACCATTTCTGTATTATATATTTACATAAGTATCTCGTTATTTATCCTAAAACTCTCATGTATTGATCCTACAAAATAAAAGAATAAACAATTGACAAATAATTGATGATTAAACGTTAGCTTACTCAACTTATTACAATTTTTAACATATAGTTTGATCCTATTTACGTTTTGGATCATTTAATCTGTTAATTTGTTAGCTAGAACCACATGCTGGATAATTTTATAATTTGTTTTGAGTTGACGTTAAGTCAAATGTCAAATGAAAATACGCACAATAGACCAACTGTATAACACTAAAAATTCCTATAAGAGTGTTCAAAGAGATTCATTGTGACACTGTAAACAATGTTATAATGAGGTCTATTTTATACGCGAATTATAAAAAAATAATTTTAGTAGTCTTGAAAATCACAGTAACGAACACATAAAAATACAGTTTTTGAAGGGCATTGCAAATTAAAATTCAATTATTGGATTTTTCGGGCCAGCCTATTATGTAATTCGAACGTATAGTTGTAACTATATGTGTTTATAAATAAACATCTGTAGTTAGAATTGGATGTTTGGAATGAGACAATTATATATAGATCATCATGCTGTTAGTATTGAAGATTCTTATTGGCAATTTTTTATGAATTCTGAACTGTTACACATAGTAGGAATGTGAACTATTCCAATAAAATAAAATGCTTGTCTCTTCTGACCCTTCACTCAAATAGGAAGTTTTTTCCATCACGATGAAACCATTACTATTTCATTTCACTTGAGGCTGGAAAAGCCGGATTCAAAAACGTGTGACGAAGAATCGTGGGGACCAGCAATGTTTGAAAAAGTTTCACGTTACGTACTTCTTCATAGCTGGAAATGTCGGGTTGTTAATGAGACCTTGTGCTTTTAAGGTAAACAAAACGATCAGAGATACACAGTGTCACCAGAAGGTGGGTGGTTTTTTGTTCCTTTACACTGATTAGGAAATTAACAGGTTATGATAGGTCCTATAATTTATCTATACTTTAGTATTTTTTTTTATGGTTATAGTTTGCTTTGTCTACAAATAAGTGGATATAGTTTAATCATAGCCATTTCCGACTTAGTTACCTCAGTCCGAATGTGGAGCATTTATGTAAGTATCGTATCGATTGAGGAGTATATAATTTGGACAAACGCTTTTTTAGTGAATATTTGAATACTATGTTATGTATTCCAGTAGTACAGTGTTCTGCTATATATTTTGATAAATGAAGTGATTTCATAAGAGGAATTTGAAGTTAACGCAAAAAGCTCACTAACTATGTCTAAAATAACTAAATAAGAATCATTAACGGATATGATATTGAGGATATTCATTATATTATAAACCTCTGAGTTTTATATTTTTTCGAAACCTTTCACTATTTTATCATCCATGATGATTATATCCATCTTTCAATTGGGAAGTCGTGTGATGTTACTTTGTGTTTTTTATTGTAGGTCTGAATTGGAGTTGTATCAAATATGAATTATGATCAGAATGTACTCGTAATTGCTCAATCATCAATTTTTGACATTCACACAATTATTTGGTATGTTTTGTTTTTAATGAGACCTTGTGTTTTGAAGGTAAATAAAAAGATTGGAGTTACACAGTTCCCTGCGAAGGTAGGCAGTTTTGTTTTGTTCCTTCACACAGCAAAGGGAAACTCGTAGGTTATGATACCTCCTATAATTTGTCTATACTTTAGTATTTCGTTTTGTGGTGATAGTTTGCTTTGTCTACAGTTACCTCAGTGCGAATGTGGAACAATTATGTAAGTATCGTATCCATTGAAGAGTATATAATTTAGACAAAAGCTTTTTCTGTGAATATTTGAATAATAATGTTCTGTATTCCAGTAGTACAGTACTGCTATGTAGTTCAATAAATTGAGAGAGTTGCTGAGAGGAATTTAGAGATAATGCAAACAAAAACTTACTAAATACATCTTTATTAACTAAATGAGAATTATTATCGAATATGTTATTGAGAAAAGTAAGTAGTTTTTTAAGCTCCTAGTGTATTATTCCTTCGAAGTTTGTTATTATTTTATTATTCAACATTATTATGGTGATTTTTTAATTGTTTTGAAGTCATGAAGTGTCACATTGTGTTTATTTATTATAGTTCTGAATTGGAATTGTATAAAATCTGAATTATGATCAGAATCTACTGGTAATTGCTTAATCATCAATTTTTGACAATCACACAATTATTCAGTATTTTGCATTGGTATCTTCAAATATATTTAGAATTCGAGTGGAGTGAATAACACGACTTTCAAAGTCAATAGACTAAATATACAGGTTTATGTCTCGACATGCGAAGGACAAATAAAAACGAGAGACATAGACAGAAATAATTATATGGTGTATAATACTATATATCAGTATTACAAATAATTGCGGTAACCCGCATCAACAATTTAAATACATCCCTTTTGTTACTACGTCACTCCTAAAAACATTTTTCTGAACGCAACAAGGAACCAATGACAAGCACGGAAGCACTTTTCCATTTCAAGGAATTCTCGAAATAAATTGTATAGAAAATAGTTCGTTCACAACATTATATTAACTTTCACAGCAAACACGATGTTACAGTTTTTCAATAAAAATACCGAACAATCATAAAATCATTAGTACATTAAAAATAAAACTTCCTTTTTTTATTAGTCCAGAAACGAATTGAGAGATGCAGTTATTCATCGTCATGAGCAAATAACCGAAGTTCACTTGCTGACACACCCATCTAACGAGCTCTTAAAAACATAAATGTATTATCATGATGCGGTACAACAAACTTGCAAATAATTAAATTTAACATCCAAGAAGAAACAAATCACTGTAATATAATTATTCTCAATAATTTTTAGAATAGCCATCAATGAAATAAAAAGTTTCATCAAGCGCTCCAAAATTATATCAGTTCACATAACTTGTATTAGCTGCAATCTTATTTCATTATGTAATCTTGATATTAAACAAATTCACATGATCTGTATGATCTTTCCAAAGTTTTTCTTGCTTAAGACAGTGCTGAAAATGTCTCATGAGGCTTACGGTTTGTTGACTTCCTCGAAAAAATGTACGTATGCGTGGTGCAGTGCATTCAACGGCGATTAAGATGTGGTGGAAGATTCTCCACGTTCTGTACAACAACGAATCACGTTGTACAGCTTCGAAAACGAAGGAAGACCCATGAAATGCGCAGAAGAAAAACAGAGAACTCAGCTGTGTAAAGGAAAATAATAACTCACTGTTTTGGAAAAATACAGTCGGTGAAACAAATTAGGAACTATGGTAATCGGGCAGATCTCGTTGATTTTCTTAATTTTAATACCTATTCCATGATATTTTAAATATGTTTATGATTTTTATTGGTGATATAATGGTGAAGTAAATTATTGTTCTGTAATATCAAATCGACAAAAAAGTATTAGTAGGGCACAGAACCAAAACAATCGCGAAAATAATAACGGATTTCAATATTCTCTCTTTATCTGATATTCAATTTTAGTTCTCATTTTCTTTCAAGCATTTTGTGAAAAGTAGAGTTATTTCCATTTGTATTAAACAAATTAAACATTTCTTCAAATAAATATTTTTTATTTAACAATGTTTTTTCTTGACGATATCTAAAGTTTCACACTTTTTTTGATAAAAATGTGTAGTTTCCTAGAAATTCAAAAAAAAATTAATTCTTAAAAAAGTATCGAAATCAAAATAAGACACTTCTCCAATTAGATTATTTAGAGTGGAGAAAATGACGGAAAAGTTGAGGGGAAAACGGGAGGGGGAAATGGAAAAAATTTGAAAATCGAGAAGTATTACTAGGAAATATTATTAGACAAAAAATGGTAATTGAATAAAACCTAATTAAAATTGTTTACAATGATTATTAATTGTTTACTAATTTTAAAACAATAATAAGTTTGATTTACTAACAGAATCCACCAGTGCGATTTCAACAGTCAATTAGTATAGACGTGTTTAAAACAGCTCTCTTATCAACAAATCGATTTTGTTAAGAATTCCAATTCTATTGAATCGGTCAATCCATCTAGTAAATCAGATAATCAAATTTATAGTTCAGTGAAAAATGTCTAGTGCAGATCCCCCTGACAAAGGGGGAACTTCAGATTTGTGCAATAATTATGATCACTCAAGGAATGTGAGTTTTTAACATACCAAACAGCATTTCAGGAAAGCAAAAACTTAGGAGAGGATAAAGAAAATAATAAGGAAACACGCTTGTCTGGCCAGACAGCGACAAGTATTTCAGTACAAGTAGCAAAAAAGTTCAAACTTGATAAACCTAATTTATTCAATTGATAAAATTTACGTATTTATCGAAAAAATTAATAATGAGAATTTAGGAAATCAACATCCCATGTCAGTTGGACACTTATTACATGAAAAACTAAAAGTTCGAAACATTACTAAAACACAAAAGGTAGGTAGGAATAGAGTAAGAGTAGAGGTTAAAACTACTAAAGACGCTAATATGTTAATAGAGAACGAAAACTTGAAAGAGGAACAATTAAAAGCATTCATACCTAATAATTTAATAGAAAGGAAAGGGGTAATCAAAGAAGTAGATGCCACAGTCAGTGACGAGTATTTGTTGGAAAATATTGAGTCTCCAAACGCAGTCACCAGTATTCGTAGATTTAAACGAAAAATTGATATTGATGGGGAAGCAGTATATATACCAAGGCAAACAGTTTCAGTGTCATTTGAGGGTAACGTCTTACCCCCATTTGTTATAATTAATAGCGTTGTATGTCCTGTAGAAAAATACATTCAAAAGTTAGTACAGTGTTACAACCGCTTGAGGTATGGCCATGTGGCCAAGCAGTGTAAAAGCACTAACAGACTATGCATAAATTGTAGCAAGAAAAAGGAAGAAAATCATTCATGCAAAGATTCTAAAGACACATTTTGTTTTTATTGTGAATCAAACGATCATAAAACGATACATAAAAAATGCCCCGTATTTGAAAAACCAAAGCAAATAAAACATTTCATGTCAGATAATAATGTAACCTATATAGAAGCAAAAAACCGGTCTGATAATTCATATATTAGTGAAATTAGCAATAATAGGTTCAATGTACTTGATAATACGCCGGAAAGCTTTCCATTACTTCCTAAGACAACAATCCAACAATACAAAATAAATAGGGAAAGTAATACATTTGAAAAAATACACCATCAGAACCCTCAACATCACACAGTAAACACACAATCACACAAACCAAAAAACGTAGGATACAATCACCCAACAATGAAATCACACAAGCACCCTTGTTTTCCAGATCCTTTGGTCCTAGTAAACCAGTATTTAAATTTAAAAATAATAGTACAAATGAAAATATGGAGATAGAATCCATGCAGTCAAATGAAGAAAAATGATACAACATTTATTCAAACGTTCTTCCAAGTTTTCAAAAACATTTTGGAAGACATCAGTTCATTTGAAAAATTACAAAAAATTGACATTCAATTTGTAGTAGGTAGGTGATATGAAATGAATCATAATCTGCCAAAAAATACCAATGCTTAATAAAATTAAATATTACAATGGAACGCGCGCTCGGCAATTGCAAATAAATATAGTTTGATGAAGTGTCTGTCAGAACACGATATTGATATTTGCGTTATACCTAAAACGTGGTTTAAAAAAAACAAAATCATCAATTTTCCAGGTTATAATCTAATTAGAACGGATAGGGATGACGTATATGGAGGTACAGCAATACTAATAAAGGAGAATTTTTTTTTAAAAAAGTCGATATTAACAGAGATTTTATTGCACACAACAAAACATGGGGTTCGTACAAAAATGATCATAGGGGTATACAACTTCTAGACGTCTTAGAAAATCATGACTTATTATTGGCAAACGATGGAACAGCTACTAGATTAAACCGCAACGGGGAAAATTCCGCAGTGGACCTGACACTTAGTACACCCTATCTCATAAACAACAAAGATTTGAACGTAATAAAGGACACACTGGGTTCAGATCACTTTCCAATACTTATTAACATCAATGTGCCTAAAAATAAGTGTCTACAAACAAAGGAATTAATATGTCCTTCCAATAAATGGAATATAAATAGAGCAGATTGGTCAGTATTCAAAAACGAAGCAGAACTGTATTTCTCACAAACACCACCCATTTTTAATGACATTAATGCAAAATATGAATATCTAATACAAGGAATAAACACAGCTGCCCAAGTATCCATGCCAACAAACAAACCATTCAAAATAAAGTCAAGGACACCACCGCCTTGATGGGACAGAGAATGTGATATAGCTGTAACAGAAAAAATGCGGCAATTGCCTACAAAACTAACAGCACGTTGGAAAACTTCATTACAGTGCAAAAAATAGTAGCAAGCACAAAAAAATTTTTGAAAGAAAAGACAAGATCCTCTTGGAGAGCATACTGCACCAATCTTAATAATAACACATCAATGTCAGACATTTGGAAACAGGCCAAGAAAATGAAAAGAGGTTTCATACGGACAGAGAACATTCATTTCAGCAGTGAGGATTGGAAAGGAAAGCTACTAGAGAGAATAGCACCGCCATCTACCAAAATAATTTAGAAAATGAGCAGGAACATGAGGAAACAATACCACAAATATTCGAAAACCTGATAAATATTCAAAAACTGGAGAACACAATAAAATAAAGAAAAAATACCGCACCAGATATCCGATGTTACGCAACCCACCAAAAAATGCAAAATCTTTGTTATTGGGAATATATAACAACATATTACAAATGGGCAAATGCACAATACAAGATTGGAAAAACCTTATTGCAGGTCCAATAATAAAACATCAAAAAGATCCAAATGACCCTGGCTCCTACAGAGTCATATCATTATTAGCATGCCTATTGAAAGGATATTAAAAAACAGAATAGAATGGTGGTTAAAAGAACACAAAATATTACCAATTCATCAGTACGGATTCAGGAAAGGTTATGGCACAATGGACGCAGTGAGCCAACTTGTCACTGATATACAAATTAATTTTGGAGAAAATGGTTGAACTGCAGCTACGTTCCTGGATGTAAAAGGCGCATACGACTCGGTAGAAATTTCAATACTGAACGGAATGCTGAAACAAATCGGTATGCCTACCACAATACGAAACATTCTGTGCGATATTATGACAGACAGAAAAATATTTATAAGACGGGAAGACGCATTATTAGAACCAAGACATACATCTAGAGGTTTACCACAGGGCTCCGTTTTAGAACCACTGTTATTCAACATATATACCATCAAAATGCATCAAGCATGCAGGAATTACACACTTCTACAATATGCTGATGACTTTGTAATATATGTTAAGGACAAAAAATATGAAAATTGTCTAAATACTCTAAACAAGACCTCCTCAAACATCATAGAAGCTATTGAGGATGTAGGGTTCGATCTATCAACGTCTAAATCAAATGTCACCATCTTTTCAGAAACTCAGAACATCCAGTTGGGGGATCACATGATATCATATAAAAAAGAGGTTAAGTACGTAGGAGTAACATTAGATAATAAATTAAATTGTAAACCATATATCGAAGCAATCAAAATAAAATGTAATAAAGCCATTAATTTCCTCTAAGTGATCACCAAAACATTTTGTGGCGCAAGTACTGAAATATGCCTGTTATTCTCTACAGTATATATAAGATCCATTTTAGATTATGGTTCCATCCTATACGGATCTGCATCAAAACAATCACTGAAACAGCTAGAAGTAATACAGAATAAAGCGTTAAGAATATGCTTAGGAGCGATCTCAACAGCACCTGTGGAACCACTAAGGGTGGAAGCACTCGAACCACCATTGGAATTGAGAAGAACATTTTTCGCTGAAAAAATGGCAAAAAATTCTACACTGATGGCAAAAATATGTGAGTTAAATACATTGGACCTGACGAATGAATATTGGGAAAAAAAGAACTCGGCACCGATATGCACCACATTTCGTAACACCAATAGAGAAGAAATTTTCACGTATGAAAGTTGTTATTACTTTGAGAACATATAACACTCTGCAGAAATAATAATTCCTGCGTACTCAGAAATACCAGAATTCAACAAAGAAAAAATTATCAGACTTACGAAAAAAGACATCAACAGTACAATAACAATATATACAGATGCATCAAAGACAACAAAAGGTACAGGCACAGCGTTCTATGTGCAAGAAACGAAAGAAGGAAAAACCTTCAAGCTAAGCAACGATTATTCTATATTCTAAGCAGAAGCTGTAGGCATAATGAAGGCGCTAGAACACATAATCCACCAAAAAAAGAAAAATGTATCAATCCTAACGGATTCGCTGTCTGTCATCCAATGTTTGAATAATAATGCAGTAGATACCATCACTCACTCGCGCATTGAGAAAATTCAATCCCTATTACACCAACTTACTAAATAGAGTGACGTTCAAATAATATGGGTAAAAGCACTTTATGGAATTTACGAAAAAGCTGATGAGTTAGCCAAAACAAGTGCTGAAAATATGAATGTCAACCGAACGAAGTGGCACTACAAGATTGCTTAAATAAATACAAAAAAAAATTTCAAGCAGCATGGAAAGAGAAATGGGACCACTATCTAAAAACAAAGCCTACTAGATACATACTACTGCGTAGGGAAATACCAAAACAACAGTGGTATAAAAGAATTAATTATTCACGTAGGGAAATCAGCTGTATAATTAGAATGAAATTTGGACACGCGTCGTACCCAGAGCACTTAAGCAAAATAGGCGTAATCGAATCAGACTTATGCACAGCCTGCAATGTCATAGGAGACCCGGATCATATATTTTTGAATGCTTGGAATATCGTAATGCCACTAAAGAACTTTATAATAACATAATACATGAAAAAATATTTCCTCCCATCAACATGTTACACTTACTGGCGCTGAATAACATCAAAATATTAGACAGCCTAGTAAAATTTCTAAGGATGACTAACATATCGATATAGTTAAGTTATATTGAGCTTGTGACCTTTGTTACCCTAACCCAAATATTAATACCTTCCATCCGTGGTCTACCTTTGTATGTGTTCAAATAAAGCCCTGAACGACCCCTGGGCGAGAAAACTTGTAACCCTGTACCAATCCGCGGTATTAACTTGAATCGCAGACGACGATACTTTGATAGGTTAAATTAGCGCTCGCTTAAGTAATAGGATACATATCCACAACACGAAAATCAATAACAAATTCAGTATCGATTCTGATTGGCACTAAATTGAAATTGGATTCAAATATAAACTTCAAATACATCACTATATATACTGTATATATAACCTAACACAAAGTATTTGGCTGCATGGATACATCCAAACGCCATAAACCCAAAAAAAAACAGAATCCACAGTAAACTTTACAATTTCAATGTAACCTCATTTTAGTCTAGTTTGTATAAGTTCTTCCTTCACTTGTAGATGGTTCATTTTCGTCGGAATGTTCTTCAATACCCGATAAATCAGATTATACATCATTTTCACTGCAATCGGTGTCTGAATTTGTATCAGAATCACTATTTACATTTATAATCAGCTCTTCAGAAATAATGTCAATCATTGATTCGATTTCTATGAATTTTTGTTGAAAACCTTTAGCGTGATCACGCCGCTTTTTCCACTCTTCAACAGTGAATTCATCACAGTAAGTTATGACATTTTGGAAAGAGAACGTAATATTTTTCTTAGTAACGTATTTTTATGTGGCTGTCTATACCATTTCACTTGGATTCAAATCGGGATGGTGAGGGGGCAATCTTAGAAGTAAAAAGATCATCATTTTCATAAATCTGATACCTAGGCTCATGTACTTTTATGAGGGCGTATTATTCTGGTTTGTACATTTTTTCGTCAAATGGAATGTTTGGGGACCTTAACCATTCCTGCATAAAGATTCTCTTGTTCCAGAGGTTGGTAATATCTCTTTTAATTTGTTGTGACAGAGCACATTATCAATAACAATTACACTTCCGGTTGATAGATTAAGTATTAATTTTTCAGTAACCCATTTTTAGTAATTATCAAAATTCATATCATTGTGATAATCGACATTGCTACATCTTAACTTCTACCTAACATATGAACTGGGAACGAAACCTGTTTCATCTCCAGCAATAACTATTATAAGACGAGCGGCTTTGAAAATAGGCTTTTCTTGTCTATCATTTGTTGAATCATTCCATCTGTTCAGATGGGTATGAGAATGAATATAGTTTTCATCAATGTAAAAAATAGGACGCTTTTCTGGTCTATATAACTGTATTCGTCTTAGAAATTGTATTCTTGAATACGAATTGATTTCCGTTCCATTGTGATTTGATGATTATTTTTCATTTTAGGCCAACGAAACCCTGTCTTATGGATGTATTTCCTAAATGTCTCTTTACATCCCTGTTAGTTCATTTCTTCGCAATATTTTCTATGGATTCACTTTTAAAGTAGGTATCCACTTTTCTGAAATATGAAAAGTGATGATTGTTCTCCGTAAAGTGCACGATCATGTTCATTAAGCGCAACTTGCCATTTTATCGAGTTTTATGGAGTTCCTCTTTTTATTGGGTGTTAAAAACATCAGTATTTCACCACAATCGGATTCGAGTGTGAACTGTCGAAAAGTGCAGACGAGTTGACGCATAGCAGAGCAGGTACCGGTGAGAAAGAAGTTAGAAGATAGGGTGTTCTACTAATCTCCTGTGTCAAATAAAACCTATCTCTTCTTGAGCTGGGGGGAAAATAAATATACATAAACAATTGTTCTTCTTGATTATAACTCTGGTCAGCTTCATTAGCTGGGTTTTAAACTAAAGGTTATAGAATAAAGGTTACAAGTTAATATGAGTGTATCTTCGGGGGGTCGGATTCCCCGATTATCGAAAAAATTATGCGGAAATGATAATGGGAGTGGATAATATAAATGAAATAACTAATAATATCGTTAGATTGTCAGGTGACGAGCCTGGGTTGACAGAAAAACCTGTTGTAAGAAACAATAACAACATAAAAACTAGTGATAAAAATATTCTTGTAATGATAAGGGGCCATATGAAATATAAATTGAAGCTTCTATTGGACATCGCGATGGGGGTTATTGAAATTACTTGGCTATTGCTAGAGAAATATTTGATTTGAAGTTGGGGAATATTGAAAAGATACATAAAAAGGGCAGAAATCGCATAAGTGCGGAATTTAGGGGATTTAAATAGGCAAATTTTTTTTGAAATCTAATAATCTACTGGAAAGAGGGTATAAATATTCATACCTAGGAAAAATATATCCTGTAAAGGAATAGTTAAATATTTTGATAAATCTCTTTCGGATGAAAGGCTAGTTAGATATTCAGATACAATAAGCCAAAATATTGAGATTTTTGAGGCCAAGAGATTCATGAGAAGAGTCGAAACAACAAATAAAAATTTAGAGCAAGAGCAGTTGGAACAGACTTCGGAGGGAACTGCTGCTGAGGGAAGTGTGAAGACGGTCCCAACAGAGACAGTCAGATACACTTTTTCTGGAACCAGTCTGCCTTGTTCTGTTCTCATTTGCGGTATTGAACATCGAGTGTTACTTTATTCAATGCCAGTCTTTCAATGTTTTAATTGCTTAAACTACGGTCACATTAAAAAAATGTCTAAATCTAATAAACCTAAATGTTTAAATTGCGGAGAAATTCATGAAAAAACGCAAACATGTCACATCAAATGTATACATTGTAACAGCTTGGAACATAATAGCACAGATAACAACTGCCCGGAAAAAAAAGACAAAAAGCAATAAGGGAAATGATGTCCTTTGAAAATATATCGTTTTTTGAGGCAGCAGAGAAAATTCCAAAAAATTAGTCCCGGGAACAAATCTCTCCAAAAGAGTTTCCTTTGTTACCCCAAAGGAAGACGCCTAGCATTATACCGATCAGCGGTAGAAGAGCGACTCATATCCAACAAAATACACCAAAGATGAAATAATCAAGTTGTGAAGGGAATGAAGAGAAAAAACCATCCCATAAAAATATACGATATAAAGGAACACAACGAGCAATTATTGTCTCCCAATGGACGAACATAATTTTCATCTGCAAATACGTATTATGTACCATCATCAGAAGAAAGTGAGAGTGAAGAAGAACCAAATCAAGGCCATTCTTATAGGATTTCAAGGGAAAACTCCTATATATTAGATCAAATTATGAGTCTAGCTAACTCACTCAATCATAATGATATGGAGCATGTGCTCCAATTTATTGGTAGGCTAATAAGATCACCTGGTATAGATAAAATAAATAAAGATGCACTCAAGTACAAACATGAACCAAAACAAAGCTATGCAAAATAATAGCAAATTAAAAGAAATCAATGAAAATATTATCGTTAATAATAATAATAATTCAGCTTCAGGGTTGAGAATATTCCAATGGAATATTCGCAGCCTAAAAGCAAATTATAATCAACTGAAAATATTTATATATGAAATAAAACGGAATATAATTATTTTAAATGAAACTTGGTCAGATGATACGTATTATTTTAATATTATGGGTTATAGCATATATAGGCAGGATAGATATGACGGATATGGGGGTATAATTACTCTAGTTAGTAATAAGATAACACATCAACCTCAGCCAATAATGAAATTCCACTCAAATATGCAATCACTCACATTTAAATTAAATACTTATCAACTCAGTATAGTCAATATATATAACCCAAAATAGACAAGAAAGAATGGGAAACATTATTTGAAAATACACCAGCTCTATTGATATGCATGGGGGACTTATATGGACATAATTAGGCATGGGGTAGTGCTATCTGTGATTTTAATGGTAGACTAATCAACAATTCTATGGAGGCATTAAATCTAACATTAATGAATGATGGTAACGCGACAAGGATGAGAAGGCCTGATCAAAATCCATCAGCACTGGATCTTACTATAGTCTCCAGGGATATAGCAACCAGTTTTGCATGGTCAGTTCATGAAGACACAGGGGGTAGCGATCATTTTCCTACAATTTGCGACTTACATCTAGCGCAAAATAGTGGCAAAATGGTTAGGAAAAGAAATTTTTAAAAAGCTAAATGAGAAATATATGCTAATATAATAGAAGATAGGATAAAATGATTATAATAAATGGTATGAAGTCGTCCACATGGCCGCAGAGAAAAGCATCGCCTATTATGAAAATAAGGGTAGTAATTGAATGAATCCATGGTGGAATTAGGAATGTAAAGATTTGATTGGAAAAAGGCGAGAAGCTATAAAGGAGTTCCAAAACACTCCAAGTATGGAAAATTATGTTTAATATATGAGGGTCAAAGCCTATGTCAAATTAAAGTTAAAACTTAAAAAAAAGTCGTCCTTCCACCATTTCTGTAATACTCTGAATAGAGACACTTCAATAAATAAAATTTGGAATCAAATTAGAAAATTTAAATCATATTATTCACCATTGAACGCCCAACTACCAAATAATGAAATAGCTAATAAAATTTTAGAGTCCTTAATAGTGTGTAATGTTGACCTTGACTTAAATCTTATGAATAATAACATAAGTGTGGATCCATTTCCATCAACTGAGTTTACAATGGTTTTGAATAGTGAAAAAAATAAAGCAACAGGTACGGATAATGTGTCATACTCAATGATCAAAAATCTTCCCTTCTATGCACAGTATAATTTACTCTTTATTTATAATTCCATTTTAGATACAGGTAAAATTCCGACACAATGGAAGGAAACTCTAGTCTTTCCGTTTTTAAAAAATGACAAAAACGTAAATGACCCAGGTGGGTATAGACCTATAGCACTAACGTCGCGTCGTGTGTAGCCAAAGTTTTTGAAAGTTTACTGAAACTAACAATCGAATGGTACATAGAACATAATAAGAAATTACATAAACATCAATTTGCATTTCGTAAAGAGAGAGGACGTAATGAGGCTATAGCCATGCTAAAACATTCAGTTTTGAATGCGTTCAGTGATCAAAATTATTTGTTGGCTGTATTTATTGATCTTAAATTAGCATTTGATAGGGTGGATCTAAATTTATTATATAGAAAAATGATACATATGGATATCCTATCTAAATATGCTAATGTGATATTGAAACTTATAATAAATAGAACAGTGTTCATTAAAGATAATAATAATGAATTAATAGGGCCTAATATAAGCACACGGGAATTGCACACGGTTCGCCAATAATTCCTATATTATTTAACTTATGTACTCAATCTTTATTTAAAATATTACCTGGAAAATTTAAAGTAGTACAATACGCAGATGACTTAGTCTTCATGAGAGAAAAAAGAAATATATCTGAAATGAATTGCGAAATGAATCAGGGGCTACAATTGGTAGGGGAATGAGCAGATACACATAACTTTATAATCTCGGCCTCTAAATCATGTGCATTCGTTTCCAGTAATGGATAGAAAACAGATAACTATAGAATAAATTTAAAAATACAAGGTAATAACATAGCGATTAAGGATAGCACCATGTATTTGGGTATTAATGTGAATAATAGGTTGAACTGGTCAGGACACATTAAAAAAATAGAGAAAAGAACAAATTTAGGATCTAATAACATGAGGGCAATTAGGGGTACATATTGGGGTATTGATCCACTAACATTGTTGACTGTGTATAAGGGTATTATTAGACTTCACCTGGATTATGCTACATTCATGCTGAAACCATGCAATAAGAATACAATGGTAAAACTGGATCGTATTCAATATAAATATCTACGGCTATCGATTGGTGCCATGCGATCTACTCCTACTAACTGTTTATTAGCAGAATGTGAAAAACAAAAGCTCGAATATCGTAGAAAAACACAAACTAAAAATTTTTTTTTGAAAATCGTAGGAGATGTAAGTAATCCACTAAATCAAATGTTATGCCATCTAGAGCTTGAATTCGAGAATAATATAGGGTATTGGAGAAACAAAGAACCTTATACAGTCTATAAGAGAAAACAAAGATATTATTGCTGAGATGTATAAGTCGGAGATTGAACCTTGCTTTCAATTTAGTATCGATAATCTAGTGGACCAAATTAGAGTGATTCCATCGGAGTTTGGGAAAAAGGATGTATATAGTAATCAAAGCTTTTTAAATGAATTATCAACAAAATATTCAGCATTTATTTGGATGTATACTGATGGGTCCATTGATATTGGAACAAATAGTGCTGGCTGTGGGGTTTATATTCCATCCATAGAGTAGAGGTTTGCAACAGGATTACATAATTTCACTCAAATATGCACAGCAGACATTATAGCAATAAATAAAGCGGCGGAGGTATGTATTGAAAAGGAGCTAAACGATTTGTTAATTTTTACATACTCACAAAGCGCAATTGAAAAAAATTAGAATAATGAACTTGGAAGTGATACCCACTTGGCACTGCAAACAAAAAGTCTTATACTTGAGGCCAATAAGGCAAAGTGTAATATAATCTTAGCATGGATACCGGCCATTAGGGGTTTTTGAGAAATACAGAAGCAGACAAATTGACCAAAGTAGGTAGAACATTAAATGTACCTGCTGATATGAAATTAAATAAATATTATTATCTACCATACTTAAAATCAAGGATTAAAGAGAAACATAATAAGGAATGGAAGCGAACATTTGAAGTCAAAGGGAAATGGTATCATTCTTGTCAAAATTATTTTCCTCATGAACCTTGGTTTACCAAATTTCCATATATTGACAGAAGGCACATCACAACTATACTTAGAATAAGAACTGGACATTGTCTGAGCCCAGAATACTTGTATAGAATTGGATGTAGTGAGGATTTTATGTGTGATTGTGGGCAGGTAGGAAATTTACAACACATTTTTCTGGAATGTCCCATAAATCAAACATACAACTATAATTTATATAATGAACTAGTTCGATTGAATTGTCCAACTCCCATATCATTACCCTGCATTTTAAACAATTTAAATTATGATTGTATTAAGGTGTTAATGAAATTTATTTGCACTTTCCAAATTAAAATATGGACTCCAGTTATTATTGCACATTTGCAAATAATTATTTCAATCTCTCAACTTCACTTAATACACTAATAGAATATGTTATTTTGTGTATAATCTTCTTTTTGTCCTAAAATCTATACCTGTCCTATATCGCTACCGAGGCAACTCTAAATGTGTGTAAATGCTCGTTTCTTGCCCCCGAGCGAGAAAAGTCTGAAACCTTTGTTGTTTTGTCTTTATAACATGTTTACAGCCAGAAGAAAAAGAGGGAAGATGGGAGCAGTTACTCCCAGACGCTTGCAAGAGCATTCTCGATAGATACATGAACCTGCGCTGGCCATATGTCGTAATGCCGGAGGCCAAAAAACAAAAAGAAGAAGAAGATTTCACCACAGTCAACCTTGTTGCCTTGAATTTTAATTCAGTTAATTGTTTTATGACCCACACCAGTGGCTGCAGCAACAACACGTTCTTGAATTCATTTGAAATCAACTTAAATTTTGTATTCCAAGAAGAATTAGGAAATGGTGTAATATTGGAGTTGGAATTCATTTCAAAAAATATAGTTTAGATTTACAGCTGCACAAATGTCTCAGTGGAATCTACTTATATTACTTTTTTAAAATGAATCTAATTGTTTCTAGATAATTCCACAACATGTTGAAAGAATGGTAAAAATTGTAAAAAAATTGACAATCGTTTCGATATTGCTCTCATCGTCAGAAATCACATTTCATGTCATGCCTACCTGATGTTTAGTAATTACATTTCACGAGCATATAGATTAAAACAACCAGAGGAATGCCACTAAGTGAAACATCTACTTAACACCAAACAACCATTGACACGGAACTAGAAGTACTACATATTTGTGATAAGAAACAAGAAGTGGATTTCCCTGAAGAGTTAGAAAATAGACGACACTTGAGAGACCCACGATATAAAGTCGTCAATGAATAGATACATTTTTCCTCCACTTTTAAACTGCCGTCTTAAGGAATAATTGTAAAGATCAGCAGCTATAGTTTTACTGGTTTTCTATATCACTACACAGTTATACTGATTTTAGATGGGGAAATATATCCAAGATATCCGCATAGGACTAATAAGATCTAAGTCAATCACAAGGTAGGTCACTTCATGGTCTAGCCAAAACTAATTACTAAACATCTGGTAGGCATCACATGAAATGTAAATTCTGTCATTCTGACGATGATAGAAACAATTGTCAAATTTTTTAGAATTTTTACTATTTTTTCAATATATTGTGAAATTATCTAGAAACAGTTAGTTTGATTTAAAAAAATTGAGCTTATCTAACTTAATCCAATAGCTAAATAAAAACTTCTCTAGTGATTTAGTGGTACTACCTTTTTGCACCAAAGGCTTCAATTGCTTAAAATATTAGGAAGAAGTGAAGCCTTAAGATTAATAAAAAGTTTAGAACTATTTTATGAATTTTCATCGGTTCTGTATGATAATAAGAAAACATATTTTCCACTATGCCGACGTTTCGGATTTATTTGAATCCTTTATCGAGAGTAGCATTCGTGGATATTCTCCATTGATGAGCTCTACGTCACGTGTTACGTCATAAAATTGTCAAACGTCGCAATCATGGTAGATATGCATTGTGGAGACCGCGTGGCAAACATTTCAACGTTCATGCATTGGAAAGAGGAGAGCAAGTACACTTATAAAAAAATACGGCACTGTTAGCTACCACGTGGATCACCTCTGAAAATCTGATAAATAATAGCCGCCATTATGACATCGTCGACACCCTGTGTATCGTCGTAACATAATACCGTTTATTCAACTTCAATCTGATTGATGATAATCTAGCAATCATGTCGTTTGTTCCATAAAAATCTGACCAATAATAGCAGAGATATGCGGTAGTACCCTAATGGCATATTTTTGCACTTCCAGTATATGATAATAATTTAGCAATCATAATGTCGTTGGTTCCATAAAAATCTGACCAATAATAGCAGAGATATGCGCCAATGCCTTTAAAACCTGCGAGAACGGTAAAATACGTCTTTTACGGTCTGTCTGTAACAGAAAACATGCGCAGTATACGAAAAAAGTAGCTTCGCTACCACCAGCCGTTTTAACACGGCCGTTTTTGCACCCCACCGGGCGTGGCACATTGTGTCGTCACCCCAGCCAACAAGCCACCCGCCGACGACATCAGCGCCATCTACGACACCCTGTATATCGTCGCAATGACGTCACCAGCGCCCCGAATCGCCCGCCAACGATCAGCGCCATCTAGTGGCAAAAATTGGAAGTAGTGGTCCTGGAATGGCCAGGACTAACTTAGTATATCTACTTACTTGGATCATCAGGGTATGAAGATGATGTATATTTCAAATTAATTTCCAAGGAATCTAGAGGAGGTCCATTATTTCCTTCTCAAAGTGGAAAAAAAACATGTGTAATGAACAAATATTCGAAACTTATATTTCATAAAAATCAATAAAACCTTTCCTATAGAATCTATGGTATTTTCCTAATTCAAATAAATGTATTAGACCTAAGTTCACATTGTTATATATTCAGTAAGTTGCTTTGAAATATCAATATACGATTGTTTTTACTCAATGCAAGTTTTATTCTTCATTATTTCAGATCCCTACTATACAGTTCTTAATTAAAGGTGAGGAAAAGAGAATATGAACATATAATTATGTAATTTATTTATCTGAACTCCGCCTGGGGCAGGCGTTGGGTGGATTGAGTAGCCCAACAACTGTCACTGCCGGTCCCAAGCCCGGATAAAGGAGGAGGGTTCTTGGGCGAGGTTAGCAGCCTACCCAAGGTAAAAATCACTACCGCTCACAGAACTGAAGCAATAGCCTCGGATTACGGACAGTCACAACGGATAACGACCCAAGCAAAGAATAAGGACCGACGATTCAGGAAACGGAAAATAACAAGATTGGCATGCTGGAACATAACATCATGGAATGGCAGAGACCAGGAAATCACAATCGAAATGAAGAAGCACAGACTCGACATATGTGGAATATCAGAAACAAGGAAAAAAGGCCAAGGCACCTCAAAATTTGAAGAGTACATCTTAATATACAGTGGAGTGCCCAAACAGGAAAGAGCACACTAAGGAGTCGGAATACTACTGCATGAGAGGTATAAGCACAATATCGAAAGCATAGAATACGTAAACGATAGATTATTAAGTGTCCATCAAAATCAATGAGGTGTTTTTAAATGAAACTCAAGGTATCTAGTTAATTCCACAATATAATACAAGTTATTGAAAATTCTAAAAAATTGACAATTGTTTCGATAAATCAATATCATCGAAACAATTGTCAATTTTTTAGAATTTTCAATAACTTGTATTATATTGTGGAATTAACTAGAGACCTTGAGTTTCATTAAAAAACACTAATATGAGCATATTCCACGAAGTAAGGGTCGAGACAGTCAATTTCATTAAAAAATCAATGAACTCACCACCCACCTCGTCAGCACATATGCTCCTGATACATCACGAACCATTGAAGAGTCTGAAAACTTCTATCTGTCACTGCAAGATACTATCGACAAACTCGACAGAAGCCACAAACTCATTGTCTTCGGAGATCTCAACGCCCGAATTGGAAATGATATAATACCCAATCTGAAACGAAAATTCAACGAGCCAATTACCAACAAAAATGGCGAACTTCTTATAGACTTTTGTGCCAGGAACGAGTTAAGACTTAACAACACATACTTCCAACACAAAGAACAGCACAAATACACTTTTGCCAACACAAGAGGACAACGCTCCATGATAGACTTTGTCATAACCAACAAAGCAATCACAACCTCTCAAATATTAGACGTAAGGGCTCTAACATCAGCCAATCTAGGAACAGATCATAAACTTGTATTATGCAAAATGTTAATGGAGCAACCTCGTAAAGTTGTAAAGAAGCCTATCTACATAAGAAAATTCAATATAGAATCTTTATCTACCGAAAGCACAAGACAGCTTTACGAAATTAGATTATCAAGCAAACGGAATAACATCTGCACATCAGGTGAAGTTGAAGAAGGATGGCAACAAATAAAAACATGCATAACAGAAGCTGCAACAGAATCGATGGGAGAACGCACAATCAACATAAACGCCAACAAGAACATCAAGTCATGGTTTTGTAAGGAAGTGAAGGAACTGGCAGATATGAAACATAAAAGCTACCTATTGTATTTAAGTTCACCAACAGAAACCAATCGAACGAGATACGTTGAAAACAGAAACAAAGCCAATGCAGCTATCAGAGCCATGAAAAGGGAACACTGGAGACGATTCACCAGTGAAATGGAACACGACCTTTATGGAGCCCAAAGAAAGGTTTGGAAGATGCCGAAAAACAGAAAAAAACCAGTAAATGAATACGTTCAAACTAAAAACATATCACCTGACATCTGGGAAAAATATTTCACAGAGCTGTACCAAGTTGAAGAAACAACTGATACATGGGTGAATGAAGACGAAACACCCGATGATGTTTTGATAACAGAGGAAGAGCTGAGAAAAAGAATACAAAAGCTGAAAAACAGGAAAGCCGCGGGTACAGACAACATCCCGAATGAATTGCTAAAATATGGGGGAAAGAAACTCATCGAGAAGTTGCTAACTCTTTTCAATAAAATTTTAAATACATCACAGATTCCCGAAGATTGGCGCAGCAGCATCACTATTCTCATCTTCAAAAAGGGGCAAAAGACAGCACCTGAAAACTACAGGGGCAAAACCCTGCTAAGTACGTCCATGAAACTGCTCACTAGCATCCTAAAAGACAAATTGGAATCACGTATCAAGAATAGAGAGGAACAGCTTGGTTTTCGAACAAACAGGTCAACAACGGACGCTCTCTTTATAATGAAACAACTAAAGGAGAAATCAATAGAGTTTAACAAGCCTGCTTACATCTGCTTCATAGACTTAACAAAGGCATTCGACAAAGTGCGCTTGACAGACGTCCTACAAATTCTAACAAAAAGACAGTCCCCGTCCCAAATCACCAAACTAATTAAAAACTCAAACACTGGAAATGTGACAAAGATCAAGTCAGGAGAACAAACTACATCCAACATAAAAACACCAGGCGGAATTAGGCAGGGTGACAGCCTGAGCCCTTTCCTTTTTAACCTCCTGATGGATGAAATAATACAACAAGTCACATCCTTAGATTTGGGGTACAAAATGGGCCACTCAAAAATATCTATGGTCTGCTATGCAGACGACGCAGCTATTATAGCAGAAACGGAGAACGATCTTTAGAGACAGCTGTTTAAATTCTATCAAGCCAGCCAACAAATCAACATGGCAATTTCAACATCAAAAACCAAAGCTATGACATTCTCCAGAGAACCTGTCAGGTGTAAAACGGTTGTAGAGGATAAGCCAATCGAGCAACTCAATGTCTTTAAATATCTAGGCATGGACATCTGCAGCTACCACGATCCGGCGAAAGAAGTAAGAAGTCTTATAACTAAAGCAGCAGCTCTGTCAGGATGTCTTAGAGATGTGATATGGTCAAACCAGCACATGGAAACAGATAGCAAGATGAAGATCTATAAGACTTGCATCAGACCTATTATGACTTACGGAATAGAAGTACGCGAAGACACAAATAAAACAAAAAGTATGCTGCGCTCTGCCGAAATGAAAATCCTACGAACTATCCTAGGGAAGACCAGACGGGACAGGATGAGAAACACTGACATACGAGCTCAATGCAGCATAGTAGACATAGTCAGATGGGGCAGACAGAGACGAAGAGAATGGTACGCGCACGTACGAAGAATGGACGAAAACAGATTACCGAGAATAATGATGGAAAGCAAGCCACACGGAAATTGCCCACCAGGAAGACCTCCACAAAGGTGGCAGGAAAGCTGGCAGTCCACCTCGCAAGAAACCATCCAGAGACGGCTTCAGCAAGCAACAGACCAATAGGTCTATTTAAAAGAAGAAGAAGAAGAAGATTTATCTAAATTGTCTCAAACATTGTATTAGGTATATATTCAGTAGATACTCACACTTAATTATTCAGAGCTATTCAGAAATGCATCAACTAAATAAATGTTTACTTGACATCGTCATTGAACAGTGCCTTAAGAAGTTACTTCTGATTTTGCAAATTTCTTTGTTTAATAGTTGTATTTTCGAATACTACAAGTTGGGCAGGCTTGGAATTACCTTAATGTGGTGCTAGAAGTCAAAATTATAATTCTGGAATTTAAATCTAATATGTACTCTAAACATGTTTGGTTTATTTTCTTGAAAAAGCGGTTGATTTAGTAAAAACAACCATGCTACTACGCTTCGTTCTTAATTTTCAAATGAAAAACTATTAGTTTTTTGAAAAACAAACAGAGAATCAAGAAATAATTCAATCAACAATTTCAATGTTTTGATATATTCAGTGTCAGCAGCTTAGTAATTGTTGTTAAATTCAATGTAGCCAACATAAAGTCACGCAATGGCGACTTGCATGCCACAGTCATTTTGAGTAAAAGTTTCCAATAAGGAATGACAATCCATTTTGTTTTCCCATAATAGTGCTATAAACCCCGATAATGCAAAACTGATTCTGTTTATCGTTACTTTGGTTGTGTTTTTCCCGGCAGATGGCATAATAGTCATCTTTCTCAATCCCTATGATCATGTGGTAATGTTTGCTGCAAATTTTCTATTGCATGGGCTATAATGTATCTGTTTATATCAATTATATGACCATCATCGAATCTTGCAAGAATTAATTTTAATTTTTCAATAGTTATAGTTTAATCGTTCAGAAGGTACACGTCAACCATTCGTTGCTCAGTGAGCGCTCACTCAATGGTCGAGTTATAAGTTGGTATGTTTTCTAAATGCACCCTTAGTGTTAATGTCGATCTGCATCAGACTACTTGATTTTTGTTCTATTATTGGAAAGGCGAATTGGCATTCCGGCGATACTCGATTTTGACAGGAAAAATTAGCTATTAGTAGAAAAAATTGTATATACACCACGGTTGTGAAGACATTTATAGGGCTTCCACCTCATTCCGCTCGTTCAATAACAACAGACTTCACCACCTTGGTGTATACCGGAATTATAACATGAATAACTATTGCATAATATTTGTGACTTCTGCTATAATGACAGAAGAAACAAATTGTTATTATGAGAGTTTTCTATGGAATTTATATTTGAAACCAGGAAATATCAAACTCATGAACAACCTGTATATTACCCATTCCAAATACCAGAGGAGTTATCTCAGAAATGTTCAGATCCACTTTTTAAATTAGTTCATATTGCCCTCTTGTGGCTTTACTGTACATGCAACTTCCGACGCTTACTGGTTTCCTTATCCGGATCAAGTTTTTGAAAAAATGTGTTTAGATACGAAGTTTTAAAGAAACTTTTCAATCCGATCTTAATTATTGTTCATTTATTCCAAGAAAAAAAGTGGAATCGTGCTCTTTAGACACGTTCAATGAAATATGGTTTTGTTTGCGATAAAAGACTGAGTTTTATGGGTTGAACTTTTATCAGATGAACAAAGACAAATTTCAAATTGGAACTTGGATGTATGTGATTCAATAGTATATTATTCAACGAGCGTGTAAGGTATAATACTATACATTATCTACGACAATTTTTTACATTTAGAATTTTTATTATGGCCATTTTGCAGGACATTATTTTCATTAAATACCCTGTTCACTCTATATTTTTGTTCTATGGTGTATGGAGGTTAGAGGAAAGGAGAACTGACTTTGTGTATGAAAAAGTATTCGTCAAAATGTAGTATGTAACGGTGGCGACACAATAGCCACCGGATAAATTTTAAAACGAGCGCGAAAAGTTATTAGAAAAGGATAGAGAAGCAAACAAATAACTATTGGATGAACTACGTGACTACGTTACACCATTTACCCACGCTAGTGCCAATTTGGAGGATTTTGAACTATTATTTACTGTTTATAGCTAGACACTTTTCAAACTTTTCCCTCATAACCTTCATACTATGGTGTAAAATTGGCGACTGACGACCTAATTTTCAATTTAACCTATAAAATGTCACTTTTTAATTAATATTTTTACTAGAAATCAGAATGTTACCAATTTGTAGAAGTATGGAATACTTTAAATTGCAGAAAAGGGTAGTTTCATTGTTAAATTAGGAGTTTCCCGTTACAAATGAATGAATGAATATATCTGTATTTAACTAGAAAATTATTCTGTTACACAATGTATGTTGATATTTGTACAATTTGAAATATTAATTATGGGCACATTTCTGATATCCACACTTACCGTTGTAGGGGCGGATTGTTGCACCGAATTTACAATTTTATTTGCAGTGTCCATCTTATTTAAAAAAGAGAGAGAGAAGTTCGTGATTTTTTTAAGTTGGGGCTTGTGGTGTTTTATTTGGGTATATTTTTGTTTGGGGGTGGGCCCTGTTATAGGATTCGTTTCCTCTTCAGGGCTGGTTGGGGGTGTTTTTGTGGGTGGTTTGTGTGCGCGTATTGCCTTGGCTTGAGATTTGGGTAGGGCTGAAAATTCAGTTTTAGAAGAAGTGTCTAGGAAGTTTGAGAAAAAAGGTGTATAGAAAATTGAAGTTGTGTTTGTTTTTATGGGTGTATTGTGTGAATATTGCTAGAAATCAACCGGAGGGAGAGGCGAAAACAATCAGCGTCGAAATTGAGTGGTTTTTGAGCGAACGTGGTTTTGAGATGGGGAATGGGGGTTTTAAAAGTGTCTGGAATAGGTCGGAAATGAATAAGACGAACCACGTTGCGTTGCGGATAGTTAATAGAAGCGGGGTGAGTGGTGGTGTTATTGGAAGGTGGAAATATGTTTTTTGGGGGTTTTGTGTCTCCTGCATCGTGAAAATTAATAGAAGCGTGGGAGATTTTGGAATTTGAAAATTTTTGGAAAATTGGAGTTTGTTAAGATTTGTTGGAAAAGTGACTAGGAGACATTGAAAGATGTGTGGATGAAGTCGGGTGGTGGCGACTGGCTTTTCTCGAATTCGAGGTGAGGAATTGTTGAAGATTTTCTATTTTTTATTAAAATATTGAAATTGAAGATTTTGAGGTGGTTGTTTAAAATATTGTAATGAGTGAGCTGGCATCGTGAGAAAATAATCCAAAATCCAAAAACTTCGGCGTACGACGGCCCATTTGGCTAGCGAATAAATTCACTATGCTACAGGAAAAAACGTGAAAAACCTGCAGCACCGACGGGGTGGTTGGGGCTCGCGGATCAAGTTGAATCGCTTTCGCTCCTGATGGGAGTGAAAGCAAAGTGAGCACGCCTACCTATATTTGTTATAGAGCAGTTGTGTCGATAAAAGGAAGGTATTAAGTGACGAAAAGTTTCGGCTATGACGTCCCTGGAGTTGGGGATGGCGTTCATGAGCGTGACGGTGATGATTTCTATGAGAATTTTGGTGTCAGTTGGTAAATCGTAGGGGGCTGGCGGTTTTTCAAGAGTGACTGGGGCGGTCTCTTGAGGGGTTTTGGGAGTCGATAGCCGGTGGGGGCAGCGAGGGCTGAAGGCGGGGTGAGGACCACCGCAGTTTGTGCATTTCGGAGTGTCGGACTTGGGACAATTTTCGATTTTGTGGCCTGTTTGGCCGCAAGAGGGGCATATCGGTTTAGACCGACAAGATTCGGAGGAGTGTCCAATTTGAGTGCATCGACTGCAATACTTGGGCACTGGGGGAAGTGGATTGGTGTTTGATGGCTCGCATCGGTGTGGAAGGCCGTGAAATGAGAGGCCGGAGGTTAGGGCTTGGTGGTAGTGAGTTTCGGAGGTGGTAACGATGCGAAACATCGAAGTGGGTTTGTAAGTGGCTTAGGCCACGATTCGCCAAGTTTTGAGGAACGGAACTTGCTTGTTTCGAAGAATTTTTTCGAATTCTTCTGGGCTAATGGTGGTGTCTACATTCCTGCAGACGAAAGAGTAGGTGAGTATTAGAGTTCTATTAACTTGGCGTGGTGGGCGTTCTGTGGAATTTAGAATGTTGATGGTGATGTTGTTTCTTTTAAATTTAAATTTAAATAGATATAATATTTTCAAATGTATGTATAGTTTGTAACCCATTTTTTCTGAACATTTTAATTATCTGTATATATAATTTTCACACATAAATTCTTTTATGCTATGTCCATCACCAGCATTATAAAGTAAACGATTTTATTATACATATAATACACATACAACTGGCAAGCGTCTATAAGAAACATTTGGTTTCTCTCGCAAAAATCCGTATTTATTTGAGCATGCGCATAGGATGGTGAATGTTCTCATTTGTGACTTTGGTTTGATAATTTGCCACCTACCGTTATTCACTCTGAGATCTATGAACCTAAAACTTGGTGCATACTGTGCGCTTCTAGGCGTTGCCTCTATTTCTTGCGGAGACGGGGGGGAGGGGGGTCCGTTGTTCACGGAATGTAGAAGGGCGCCAGGCAATCTTGCCTCCCGACAACTACCTACAAAATTTTTCCCACCCTAAGACTACCAAATAGGTGGAGAAATAAAAGTCAGATGTTACTTACCCAAGTCTAAGTTTAATGAATTGGCCTAGTATATCAAGCGATCTCACAAGGTTCCACTAATACAACTAGTACATACAAGGGTACCACAAAATTACGATAATTTCCCCCAGGTGTCCTAAATGACTCATAAGTTATAAACACATATTATCATAGGTAAATGGAATTCCCCCTTGATTAAATAATGTACAAAAATTCATACAAATGTATGTATATATATATATATATATATATATATATATATATATACAAGTATCCCAAGCCAAAAATATATATCCCGTACCTCTAAAACCAATGTATCCCTCCCCAGTAGTATTTCAATCCTACTACAATTTGTACAAAGAAAAAGATTGACAGGCTGTACCCACTAGTACCCAATGGTACTTTAAAATCCTATTAATTCCTGGGTTAAGATCCTATATATTCCCTAATTAAAATCCTTTAATTCCCCCTAAATAAAATCCTAAAAACCCCACTGGTAAAATCCTATGAAACCCCCCTGGTAAAAAACTATAATTTCCACCGATTGAAATCCTATGTTACAGCCTGGATTGTTCGTTGGGTATAAATATGTACAAACCAGTACCTACATACAAATGAAATTTCTCAAACGAGTACCCGATTAGCCGGTAGAATGAGAAAACTATATACTTAAGTTCCAAATACAATATAGGGTTAAATCAATACAATATACCATACGTATCTATGGCACAAAATAACGTTTATGCAATTAAATGTGAAATTTTGAAAGTAAATATTAAAAATACAGTATGGCGCAATATCATATGAGCTCATACGCTCACTACCACCAACTCAAATAACTCAGAATGTTAAAATTGAATAACCACAGTAACGTTTACAACTTTAACAACAGTGGGTGTAGTTATCACCAATCCACAATGTGAGTATAAATGGTAAAACAGGTTGATTTGAATAGTGTATGATGATCAGAGTATTTGTAATACTTGATCAACACAAGTATCGTAATCTGCGTACCACAAGTGGCTTACGGTAATAAAAAAGTTATCTACAACCTACGCTGACGGATATAAACAAGTGTTATGCGCAAAAAGGTATTTTACATAAACCAAAGTTTAAAACTTGAAATCCACTGTGTCTTGATGGTTGCTAGTAGTGGCAACCAACTACTGCTTCTATAGAATACTATAAGATCCAATATTGTACTCTTCAGTAACAATCCAAATTTTCCATCATGCAAGTTTGTTGTTCTGACTCAACGTTGTCCCATAAAATGAAATCCAAAATCAAATCCAGAATAGTAAAGATTTGACGAACAGAAAAGAAGAGAAGAAAAGAAAATAGAACCCTAGAATGAGAAATATATTATTACTCTATACATTTTCTTTCAGTCTCAATGGTCAAAACGAAATATCAATCTAAACTTTACCCCCTAACCGATTAACTCTCTCTAGCAGTCATATATCCGATATGAGTAATCTCTATTACTGATCTCTAAACTGAACTATCTACTAATCTCATAAGAGCAAGACTTCAATCAATCATAAAGGTTAATCAACTAATTTGATATTACTTAATTTTGCTGACAAAAGTTAACTAGAAAATTATATATTTCATGTTTGACCAACAAAGATTATAATACTAATCGAGCTTAACATAATAACTATAATCTTTTTACATTTGACAAAAAAACAAGATACGAGCTCATATGGAGCCAATACCTATGAACTAAGTACCTAAACTATAAAACCAGTTGACCTCCAATCAACAAAAAAATACATTATCCAAAGATGAAACGCTTTAAAATTACTAGAATATTCATCTATATATAAAAAAACTGTAATATTTCTTACCAAATGGCCAGTTTGAGTTCCGAATATATTGGGCTGAAGGTGTTATTACCCTAGGTACTGTGATAAAGGCCTACTGAAACAATATACCCTCTTCAAGATTGGTTTTCATGTACAATGTACAGCTATAAAGAAAAATCAATTCATCAGACAATGGACAAAACCTCTATGATATAATTGAGAACAATCTAGTTAATGAAACTGTAGAAACATTCTTATACTTACAATTAACTGGAATGACAGCATAAAAAAAACCACCTGTCGGTTGAATTATCTGATCCCAAAAAATGGTATTTCCACAGGTCTATACTCTCCAAACAACTCTAAAAATATCTAACGATACCCGGGAAATGTGTATCACCAATCGGTCATCCCATAATATAAGTTGAAATATTCAATTATTTCATCCGAAAATGGTGACATAAATTCAACCACCTTCACCCCGATATACCCAACCCAACCCAACAATGAATGTCCAGTATATTCACAGGCAAAATCAAAAACTCTCGAGTCAAACCAGCCAGACAATCAGAATGCTCTCGAGGTTTCAAAGCTTCCAATAACCAATAAGAGCTGAGATATCCAACAAGTATATATCACAGAATAATATATGCATAGACACATCACGGAGAATCGCGTTACAAAGATATGTATCAGGGGTAGTGCGTTCGGAGTAACACCACGGGGACATGCTCCACAAAAATAAAATAAATACTTGACGTATAAATAATTAGGAAAGGTAATAATGTTTATGGCTGTACAATATTATAAATTATTCCCAATATAGATGCCACTGGATTTCCTAATATACATGGTAGGTCAAAATGATGTTAAATTGCATGACGAATTATATTTTCAAGTTCCTGTAACTTAATTTGCACAACCTCAGAATTGAAACGTATCAAATTTCATAGGCGTATCTGTTATAGAACAGCCCCAATGCATTGAGATCACGCACAGAGTGGCTTCCTATTATTTGGCAACACTGAGACCTTGATCTATTATTGGTAGGTAGATTTGAATTTCTTCAAGAATCGGTGTGTCCTGTATATTGTATATAGATCGCGTACAAAGTGACTTCCAGTAATTTTAAATATGTATCTATTTTTCTTTTGAGAGAGGAGAATGAAACATATTTTCTAGTAATAGGGATGTTGATGGTTGGTACAAATCCATGTGAAGCTATATGTTACACATAAAAGATAGTTTTTAGAAACATAAAATAACATTCTTAAAAACTTATTATTCGTTTTAAATTAAACTTATTTCTCATAACCCAGTTATGAATATAAACTATTTTTCTTGATAATTTGTTGGAACAGCAATAATATTTTACGATTTTTATCACAATGGAGACCGGATCCATCAAAAGAAATAGCTGTAACTTACCGAAGATTGATTCTATAATGATGCGTACATTGACATACTTTATTACAAATGAGAGAGACACATTACTCATTTTATATATTCTTATATCATGTTAAGAGCTACTCAACATCTATATCAACGAAATAAAACTTGAAATCAGATCTGTAAACAAACAAACTACCTATAAATAATTGACTTTTTATTTTTACCACAACCAAAAATATCTAAAATGATTTTCAATTTTTATTTGTAGTATATCAGAGATTATAACTTACATTAATGTTAATGAAAAGACTATCCCTCTCAAATATATTATGCAAGGAAATAGCAGTAAGTAAAACTCAAAATACGTACTACAACATATATTATTACAAGTTACAGAGGCAACTAGTTTCGGCACACTGAGCTGTCATCAGGGCTTAAATGTATATATCATTCACATGAAAAGTATTATAAATGGAAAGCTGCCACATGCCCGTGGCATCCAGCAGAATCCAAGATGTGTCAGTAGGTAATATGGAAAATATATTGTAGGAAAATTTTATTAAAATCAGGAAAATTTACATAATTATGCAAACGTCAAACAAAATTAAAATTAGATAACGTTAAGGGAAGCAATTAAAATTAAATTAATATATAATTAAAAGAAAAATAAATAAAATATGGACTTCGTCTTACGGCAGAAACCGTCTGAAGCAAGAAATCCAGTAATTGAATAGTCGTATTAGGAAAATGGGCAATAGGGAGGACCGAATGCGGACTAACGAAAAACAACTTTAGCGTTCTGTTACTCCGCATGATGGTAATTATATACTCAGAATTCATATTTTAATACTCATAATTCACACCATCTGTATATTCATGGTCGTAGTAAAAATAGAGTGCATAACTCGATAGAAATTGTATTTCCTGCAGTCGTCCGGAATATGTCACTTTCCACACTTCTTATACAATGCTATTCAAATTCGAGTGTATGCATTGGGATCATGGTAACGGTAAGAGATACAGGGATAGTTAAATGAGGGCAAAGTTGTGTATTTCAGAGGTCATTTATTTGATTCAAGACAGTCTAGCTTCATTAGTTCTGGAGTTATACAGGAAAAATTGAAAATTTTAAAATTCTTCTTTTGCCTACATTTTTTAATTTAGCGAGGATTTTCCAAAGCTTTGCCATAACAACTTTTTGTATATTGAACTATGACCAGAACAATTTTAACCTCTTTTAATATTCCATAACAGCTGTAATTGAAAAATATCAGTGAGTAAGAAGTGAATCAATGCCAAGTTGATCATACAACAAGATCTTGTTTAATTATTGTAGATTTGAAATTTTACCGGTAATAGTTCAATATTTCCAAAACAGTATGTAGTTCAGATGTAAATACTACGCCGATATGAAACATGACTCTTGGCATTTGAATCAATGCAATTAAAAATATGGATTCGTATTTGAAAATAAAAACTTAAGGGTGGCACAATTTCAACGATATTTGTATATAATTTTTTTTCACGTAGAACATACTGCAAAAATTTTTAGTTCGAATACAAAAGCTTTTCAACCTGTAACCTACAGAATAATCCACGTTATACATCCAAAGAAATTATTTTCTACTTTCTGGCGCATTTGAATAAATGTTTGTCATTAAAAAGTTTTTTGTATGGTTTTGTTTTATGCTTTTAGTTGTTTTGTTAGTCTATACATTTCTGATACAGCTTCATTATTATAAGGTAATTTTTCCATGAGTTCTGAGCTATTATGATTAACTGGTTTGCTATCGTGGAGCCATAATATTGAACTTCGACAATCTCCGGCTAAATTCCTAACCTCAACCGACAATTGGACAAAAATCACAAATCTCGTCGGACATTTTGGAGCCGCCATGTTGAATTTATGAATTTTGACATAAAGATTAATAATTTAAGGTGTTCAAACATCTGAATATAATTCAGGGCTCAAATGGAAATTCAATGTAGTTTTTTTTTCAAAAAGAATAACCTAAATATTTTTCAATATTTGGATTCTTGAAAACTTGAAACATGTATCATAGTTTATACTCTACCTCTAGATATGAGGGTTCCAAGACATGTCAAATGAGTCGCCCCTTTTATCAGTTTGAAATAAAATAAACTAATATACCAGAAATCCTAAATATATTGCATTGTAATTTCGGCGGCATTGTATGTTCCAGTACTAAAATCATTCCTTCCGATTCTAATGCTGTAACATTTGATATTGAGACGCTGATTTTGAAAATAACTTAAGTCCCATATTCAGGAAATTTCAACGTTATAAATTATTCTCATGCAGCCATTAATTGTCATCATCATGAAAATCGGAGCTTTAGATCCAGAACACTCTGGAAGATTTAAATTTGGAAGAAGATTTGTTTAGGAGTGTGTAGAGGGCTTTTTGTGTGGAATTTTGGAGAGGAAGATTTCCGAGGTTAAGTGTTTGTATCGGAGTATTATTGATGGTGTGTGTTGATGTGGGATTGTTGATAGGTGTAGGTGTTGTAGGACGGGATTTGGTATTACCGACGAGGGTGAAGCCATCCTCGTCGGGGACAGGTGGTTGTCGTGTGAGCGTTGGTGTAGGGGATTGGGATCGTACGGAGGAAGCGTAAGACCTTCTTGGGGATGTGTTTGGGGTTTGTGTGTGTTGTGGAGTGTTATCGTGAGTTGTGTTTTGTAAGTGGAGTGGTGTAGCTTGATGGGAGGGTGTTGAGGAGTGGTGTGTTTTGTTGGAAGTGTGTGTAGAGGAGGTGCTGGATGTGACGGGTGAGAGAAGGGGGGGGAATTGTTGGTGACGAGTCAGGGATTCGTTAAGGAGTTGTCTGGTTTCTTCTAGGAATTTTTCAAGTGATTCGGTTCTGGTTGGTGTTGAGGGTGTTTTTGCAGTTCTCCTGCTGCGGCGATGTCTGGAGGACATTTTGGGATAAAGTATGTTAAGGAGTGGTATCGATAGCTAATACCGACAGCGGACTCACTGCCGGGGGGAGTTTCCTCCCCAGTTAAAGGTTTCCTGACTTATTAGCTTTCAGGAGTTTTATATTTACCTGGAAGCTAAATGTCCTTCCCTCTTTGGATGGTATGGCTTACTTGTGTGTTGGCTGAAAATAAAACAAGGTTAAACAGTGTTTATTATTTTCATAAATAGAAGTTGTTTCAAAAGAAACAATTTACACTTCCAAGTGTATTGAATGAACTGTCAAACTGAAAAGTTCGGCAGAACATGGGGTTGGTTGTCTTCTGGAGGCGTCCACGGTGCCGGCAAAGTCGCGGTAAATTGGTTTGAATCAGTGACCAATTCTTGCTATATCACCTTCCTCAGGCGATGGACTGGCGCTACTGACCCACCCCATCTTATTTTGCATCGAATCGTCTATATACCTTTCTACTACAGATGTTGTCCTCAGGGCCGAATTTAGGCATGCTCCCGGGCCCAGGGCGGCAAAATTACAAGGCTAGTTAAAACTTTGCTAAAAAATCAAGAGTGCTTTATGTAGAGTTTTAGTTTTCACTGAGATTTCTACACTAAGTAAAACTATAAAAAATTCGAAGAGAAGTTTTTTAATACTATTATTCTACGTAGTACGTCACAACGTAGAAGGGTGGCAGTCGATGTACACTAGGCAAGTGTGGCGCGACTCTAGCTTATCGCCGGGTCGTTCGTTATTCGGGGTAATGGTGGAATCGGATCATGCGTAGGTGGGAGCGGGGAAGGCGGCATCGACGAGCGCATGCGCTCCTTCCGCATTCGGCCTGCTTCGTGTCACTATTCGGATAGTGGTGGAATTATTGCTTCCCCCAATCAGAGCCCGTTTCACACTCTGGTTGACTTATCTGAGTAACGTCCAGCGTATACAATGCTGGCAAACGTGAGCGTGTTTATTTCTCAATGTTTGTAAAACATTACTAACGCCATTGTATTTTAGAACTGATATGATGATGATTTGATTCGATGAGGTAAATTAAATTTTAGTTTTTGGATAAATCAAATTTTAGTTTCTGGACAAATCATAAATTAGAGGTTAAAAAAGAAACTTATGAGCACCATAAAATCATGACTGTAGAAATTCCCAAAGAAAATAATCACGATTTAATTTTTTAACTGGCGTGTTAGTTAAAACTTCTGATTTCTTTTTCTTCCCACTACCCCTTTTAGTTATATTCTGTTCGGTATTGGATTTCGGATAGGGGCGTTATATCTCTGGTAAGACAAAATTGGAGGCTGGCACATTTTTATTTGAAGAAAAAATTTCCCTGGTGAAACAGGAGAACTCGTACTAAATGTACTGGTTGATGGTATGACTTGACCTACAGTAATTGTTGGACGTGGATTTTGTCTTGCTCTACTAGTTGATGTGGTTTGCTCATGTTCTAATCTATCTGTTACATTTGCAGCTGAATAGTCATCATCTCCGTACACATATTTATTCATTGGAAAAATACCTGTGCTTTCAAAGGCGGATATGCAATTATTTTCTGTAAAAGCAAGGGGATAGGCAATCCCCAACAGTTCAGCAGTTTCGTATATATTTATTCTATTGTCAGGATTTGATGCTAGCCAGGATCTACATGCCTCATTATAGTAACGCTTCAGAGGACCATTTACACATCTGTCTAGAGGCTGCAACTTATGGCTTGTATGTGGTGGTAGTGCGAAAAGAATAACGTCAGAATTCTTTGCCATCCTGATGACCTCAAAAGATACATTTGTTTCATGGTTATCCAATAACAGTAATACAGGGTCTTGTAATGAAGGCCTGGCATACTTAATGAAATGATGCATCCAGTTCTCGAATATTTTAGACGTCATCGAACCCGTCGGTGAAGCTGCACCTACTGTCCCAATGGACATCTTCATCATGTTATCTTTAAAATTGACTCTTGGAAATATCAAAAGAGGCGGAATACAGTTTCCAATAGCGTTAATTGTACCACACATGGTCACTAAAACGCCGTGTTCAGCGGAAGTAAATTGACCAACTTGCCTCTGTCCTTTTTGTGCAATTACTTTAGCTGATCACTGAACAGTTATTAAAGCTGTTTCGTCAGTATTATAAATACTGCTTGCATTCAAAGATGGTTATTTTCCATATAAATCCCTTAAATCGTTATAGAACATATGGACAACGGGCTTATTAAAAGCCATATATCTTGATATAGAAGTTGCTTCTGCTGTTCGTAAGGAAATTGTAGGATTCCGTTCCAGCACATTGATCTCGTTGTCAGCTTTCCGGAATATTCTTGTTGTTAGCCACTGCAAGGTCAAATTCCAGTTTTCTAGCAGCTTTTGGTGGTATACCATGGTGTAGTTTTCCATATTTCTTCAGATATTCACATAACTCCACCTCTTCTTCGTTAGTGGAAATCTTTCTGCATTCATAATTTAGCTTCATTTTTGTAAATTCTGGTTCATCCCAATTTATATTTATATCATGGCATTTTTTAATATACCTACGTTATGTGGTTCGTACTATATTGTAACGAACTGCAGCCGCTTTTGTAGATAAACCTTCATTGAATACAGATCTAACAGCCGATTTTATATCGTTTTCATCTGCTAGACCAATAGTGCTTTTGCTTTTCCTGTTACATGGCATCGCCACAATCTTTCCATCTGAAATAAATTAAAAAGCATGCGTCAGTCTTGTAAGAAAATATGGAAGAGAAATGCTGAACACAAATCGACTAATTATGAGTACGGGTTACAGGGGCCACCAAAGTATGATAGTGAGGAGTGGCCACTCTGTCTCAAATGACTCTGGCCACTGTATACAAATCTAACCTCTAAACAAATTTCCTATTTAAAATTTTTTTCGCAAGTTTCTAGCTCCCAGCATTCGTTGGTTCTTATATAATTTGGTAGTCAAGAATCACTTCAAATTTTAATGGTAGAGGAAGGTAGGTTACAGTGAGACGTTCTTTACATAAAGCAGTATGAGAAGGTAATGGATGAATAATAATTGTAAATAAGGATGGCATGTTATATAGTAATGGATTATCTATCACAAATAACGAAGTTTATTTATTAAAAAAATACACAAATTAAATTATAAAAAAAAAATTGTCTCACTGTGTACCACACAGTCGGGTACAGTGAGACACCGTTAATATAGCGGTAGAAATTGAACAAATGAATTAATATAACGGTATTAAATAAACGAATGGAGTTATATTGCAACATTTTAATAATTAACGTACATTAATGTTATCGAAATTAACAGAGAAACAGAGATATCTACTTAATCGTTTCGTCTGCATCCTGATCGGTGCGGGTAATAGCATGATAATGTCAGACAAGTTCACCATCGCAACATCTGGAACATGTGGAAAAGTAAACCCATTTACTTCTTCTCGTTTACGTAGAAAAGAAACTTGATAATCTCCTGCTGTATCTTTATTTGTAAGTATTTGAGCTACATAATGCACTTGATTGGAAAACCGAACAACAACATAATCATTTACAGTGGGTTCTCTGTCTGAATTTTCCTTTTCCGAAAATGATTCAGAGTCATCTGAATCATTTAAAACCACCTAAAAATGAATATGGTAAGACAAAATAGGTATCACCAACTATTAAACAACATTATGTGCCTTACATCAGAATCTGATTCTCCATTTGACGATTCGGAACTCTCATTAATTTTGGCATTCCTTCTTAGTTGCTTGTTATTCGTTGAAAACATATCCTTTGTTACCTTTTGTTTTTTTCGTTCCATTTCCTTTCGTTTTTTTAATTCTCTTTGTAACGCCAATTCAGCAATAAATGTTTTTTCTGGTGTATCTGTCATAATGGCACTTTTTCCTCGTTTGCGACCTTTAGTTGTTTGTTTTCTTGGTAAAGCCTTGGGATACCCTTTGAATGCTTTGGGAGAAATAAAAATATTTTCTTCTTGTGGCTTATTTGCAACAGTGTCTTTAGATGTGGTAGGAATGTTAGTGGAAATGGGTTCTTCGGATGTTGAAGCTATTTATTCAACATTTAAATGTGCAGAAGGACGCAATACATCTGATTGAGAACGATCTTTAACGGAGAAAGTCAAAAAGTCTGATTCCGTGAAAACATCCCTGTCAAGCGGAAAAATTCCCGACTTTTAAACCCTGCAATGATATTGGATGGAGTTACTGCCTTTGATAGCGCTTTACCGAAACGTTCAGCTACTTGATAAATTGTTAGCGGAATACCAGGATGGGCAAGGAGCCAGTTGTCGACAGCTTCATTATAATACGCCTCTAGGGGGCCGTAAACAGACACATCCAATGGTTGGATTTTATGACTTGTGTGGGGAGGTATAGTCAGAATTGTTACTCACTCCTCCTTCGCTATATTTAACGCTGTTCGATTCATGGTTATCACATATATGTAACGTTGGATTTTCTTTGCTGCTGCCAGTATATTTTACAAAGCGGTTTAATACTTCAGGAAACAACTATGTCACCATCCATACAGATGGACTAGCAAGTCCAAGTGTTCCTGCTGGAGGTCCTGTAACCATGTGTTGTTTAAAAATTTTTCTGGGGAATATGAGCACAGGAGAAATAAACGTACCTATTCCTGAAATAAATACCACAGCAGTTATTAGTTGCCCTCGTTCGGAACTACTTCATTTATTCAATTGTTTGACTCCTTTCTTGGCGACAACTTTTTTAAGTTTCTAAACAGTCCCGTTTCGTCAAAATTATATGTACGAGAACTATCTGATAGTTGTGGTAGCCTTTCGTAAACTTTTTTCAAATTATCAAAAAACATGTCAATGTTGTGCTTATTAAATGAAGTTAACCTCGATAGACTGCATGCTTCAGGTGTTCTAATGCTAAAGTTACCGTTACAATGTAAAAATCCTCTTAACCAGTCCTCACCTGCACTTCCATACTTTTTCCAAGAATCAGGCATTTTTAAGTTATTTATTAGCGCCATTTTGTACGCTAATTTTCTCACCTCTTTTGTTGACAGACCATAAGCCATTGCACTACATTGTCTAGATATTCAGCAAGGTCTTGTTCTTGTTTTGCAGTAAAAATTTTACGAACGTCATAATGAGGATTCGTTCTTATATTACCCTCTGGATTTAATTTTGTCTTCTTAACGTACCTATGTAGCATTTGAAACGCAATATTTGTTCCTCTTGCTGCTTCTCGAATGGACATTTTTTCTTCAATAACTAATCTAATAGCTCCAGCCATTTAATCTGCTGATGTTTTGCCATTTTTTCTCTGTGTATCTGTTGGCTTTACCATTTTCAAAGGAAACTGAAACGAAAATTTAATACTTTTAATATGTTTTACCAACCTATGGTACACAGTGAGACACTGTCTCACGGTATACTACCTTGTAGTGCCTCAGTGTGTACATTTGCCGGTTAAAACTAAAATGGCTGCCAAATATTAAAACATAATAATAATCATCTGTAAACTAGACATACTATTAGTTCAAAACCTGGGCTTGAAATGTACTTACCTAATAAATTTTTCAAAGTATTTTGTCCCACTTCAGAACGTCTTTAAAATCAACTAGCACGTAACTTCCAGTCTAATAAAACCACGAACCACCTACCTCACGATAAGGTCCTAACATAAACAAGGTCAAGCGACCGTGTATGTAGAAGTAAACTTGAGGTGTTGTCAAACTCAAAAAATTTCGAACTGTCTAAGAAAACATGGCGATGTCTCACTGTGTACGCCGTCTCACTGTAGCCTACCTTCCCCTACAAAAAACAATACTCAGCGGACTTTTACACGTGTTGCCCCATAGACACAAAAATGCAATAAAACTAATTTGCGACAAATTTAGGAACCAGCACATGACGGACACTGTTCTTTGCACAGTTTAGCAGCTTCCTGTTAGATGGCAACACATATACTGAATGCATTCTGAAATTATTTCATACTGGCCCCTGTTCCCCACTGTCCACTGTGACCCGCCCTCCCGTACCTATTAATATATGTCAAATATCAGTTTTTTGACAAATAAGTCATGGCCAACTCACAATTAATTCTTAAATGATCTTCATATTCTAATCGATGTTTGGCATAAAAAAATCAAAATATCTCAAGAACTAACAATTTTGGATATAGGGAATGCTTGATAAGAAAAGGAGTATGTTTGTAGGTCTTCTCTATACTCACATGACATGTAGCGTCCATTTGAAAAAAAAAAACAAGAATATATTATATTTGTATTTTGATCGATTTTATGGTTAGATATACTTCTTCATTTAACAGTGTGATGTATGCAAACTAAAATAAATTTTCTCAACTAAAATCTTATACCCTGTACAAGAATTATATACACGTTCTGGTCCTAGAGGCGGCAGTCTCTCTGGGAAGGTCGTCGGGTCGAGTCGTAATGATTGTTCTCCGGTTCGTACGCCGTCTCGTAACTGGGTCGTGGGTTGTTGTACTCTGTTGTGCGGATTCCTCACTGGGACGATAGGCTCCTATAACCAAATGGGTATGTCAGGGACGAGATCCCACGTTCAACGCACAGCGTAATCTCGGAGGTTGGGAGTTTGCTTCCGTTCCGGGCTCAACGCGCTCCGGTATTTCGGGTAATCGGGAAGGCCTCGGTCCTGCGCTCAACACGCTGCAGGGCTTGACCTAGGGTAGTCCGCCCTAAGCTCAACACGCTTTAGGACTTCGTCTGATATATAGGGTTTGCTTAGCGTCTAGCCTCGGGTTCAACGCACACCGGGGGGTCGACGACAAGCCGAATCTTTATGTGTTCACAATCACAGGCTCAACACGCTCCGGGATATAGTGCAACACTTCGGTTATTTTCCGTTGAAGCTTCCTATCGTTATTCTACGTAAGGATCGAACTTGCATCATGTATCGCAGTTCGTCTGCTTTGGTCGTATTGGTCAAGTTATTAGCGGAAAGGCAAAAGTGATGCCCTCTCGGTACTGGGTGCCCAACTCCGTCTAGTGGGGCTCGGGTAGTGTTCTGTATTCTGATTATTTATCGGGGTTATTTCTTGTTCAGACCTCAGTGTCGTTACACCTCTACTTTATATACACTTACAATGAAATCAATGGTTAAGTATTTCTGGCCACTTATTTTGCTTAGTAAGTTGCTGCACTAGTAAGTATGTATACCTACATTAAACTGAAGCCATCTACGTCTTTCTTGTGGTTGAGACTATTTTTGCATTCACTAATGTAACACACCTCCAATATATTTCGCTGAAATAGATTAGTCAAGAATAACAGCATTTTCGTACTGCACACTGTGATCACTCTGGTTAACGTGTATACTAAGGCTAGTAGCCTGTGGTTGGTTTTTACAAGCGCTTTTATGTAAAGCTAATCTTTTTGAGAATTTTTGGCCAGTGTGCCCTATGTATACCAACCCACATTCACAAGGGATGCCATATACTACACCAGACTTATGTAATTTTGGTGTTTTATCTTTTAAGTTAGAGTAGAATAGATTAAGTTTCTTACTATGTTATAATTAGAAATCAAGCGTATCAAAGGAGGAGACAAATTATGTATGTATTGTAATTCTGGGTTTTGCTTCAGTAGTAGTAATTGCGTTACGGCCAGTAATACTATCATTGTTACAAAACAACAACTTATTAACAAGTTTCACAGGATATTGATTTTTTATGAGCAAGTCCTTTAGATGTTCAAGGTTTTTTTGTACAAATTGCTTGTAACAAATTCTATTTATTCTATCTTTCATTGCTAAAACTGAATTATTTTTTTGTTTTTCGGGATGGTATGAAGAAAATGGTATGTATCTACCTGAGTTAGTTATGTTCAGTACCAATCCAGACAAACAATGTTATCCAGCCCGATATTGAAATTCCTGAAAGTTGAATTATATTTCAAGTTAACGTTCCGTTTTTCTAATTTTTGAGTATCCCTGTAGAGAATGAGTCTCTTTCTCATGAGAGACTGATCATTGGTGTCATTAGAAAATAAGAAATGCATGCTTTTAAAAATTGGCTATTTTTCAACTTCAGCATCCTGTATCTCAGAAACTAGTCATAGGATTCAGTTGGGCCCATGTACACTATTGTTCAGAAACTCGTCGAATACAATATACTAACAATTCATGAAATTTCACCGAAGCCCATTTCTCCATATGCCAGCTGCCTCGTTCTTTACCATTGAGTTCTTTGAGCATACTGTTTATCTAAAAGAATTTATTTATATTGTTGTTTATTGCGTTAATTAATTTGCTGGGATGAAGTAGGGATACTTTAAGGGAATCCTGTTGCTTTTCAGATCACCAGAGCCAGTACAACGGGTTCTTTAAATCCAGATATACTACATTCTTGGTGATTTTTGGAGAAACTTCGGATTGTTAGCACGATACTACCGAACAATTTTATGATTTGATATTGTTCAGCGCGTCTCATAGTTGATCACTATTTATTATCAGCACACCAGAGCCATTACAGGGGGTCCCATAAATCCAGATATAAGTAACCACATTTTCGAAGAAATTTCGGATTGTTAATACGATACTGCCTTCGGAGTGCGGAAAAGTAAGCTCTAATCTTTAAAACAGTATATTTCTACTATGATTTGATTCAATCAGTGTTTATTGGAATGTGAAGATTGTGGTGGCACTCTATCATAACATCTTTAATTTCTTCATCATTGGTTAGTTAATGAACTATTTAAATTCTTTTATTTCAAGTTATTAGTCTAGTTTTAGTTTATGAATACTTTATTAACGGTAAAGTTACTTGCCATTATTGTGACGATCCATTCTCGACATAATATATGGGTTCAGTAGGTGATGGCTACTTGTGTTAAAAAATGTGATATAATTACTTTATTCCTTAATACTAATCAAAATTTCCGCATATTTAGAGTGATTTATCTCTGTACAGCAGCAGTGAAATAATGTTTTGAAAACGAGACGGGGTTACGTTTGGATATAGCAACATGACATTCTTGATTATGATTGATTATGAGAGTGTGAGCGGGGTGAACCCAAGCGGGCAGTGTGAGTTTGATTGAAAATTTTGTTATATCTATATTTGTGTAAAATTGAGTGAAAGTATTATTTATGTTATCATGGACTACACCCACTATCAAGGATGCGCAATTTTCGGGTTCGAGTTTTTGACTGAGTTGTACTGAGAAACGGTGTTCTGAGAAGAGAAAGAAATGTTTTATTTTAGTGTTTATGATATTAGACTTTTCGTCATGGAGCCAAATCTCATGTAACTATAATTAGTTTCATGTGTTAATGTTCTAGTTATCTAATTTCACGGAGTGAAGATTACTGATATTTTTAAGGAAATATGGGAGGCGCTATGGAGTGAAATTGGTAGATTTTGAAGTAAATTATATAATAACCTCTTGAATAAAGTATAAGAGGTATTATTTATCATAATTTACAAATTACAATCTACCTTTAATTATTTGAAAAACACAGTAGTCAATGAACGCATTTCACTGTTGCGTTAATATTTTATTGAGTTCTTTTGAATTCCCATACGAAGTGGTATTTTAAGTTATATTAGTATATTTAAACAGTATCCATTGCGCCCCGATATCCCAAATGCGAAATCGACATAAATAATTTGAAAAAAAACTGAATGAGGATTTTGAATCGGACCGGGAAAGGTTTCGTGACATCACTTAACCCTTAATCCGAGACAACGGTATGTCGTGCCGCTATAGAAATTTGTTTTTCTAGTATTCTGGATTATTACAGTGCTATATTGTTGCCTGTCTAAGTACCTTCATGGAATTCTGTTACAAGTTAAACACGCCAATTCCAGTGTGATTCTCATATCACTTCTTTAGTTTGAACCTGAGTTCTGAGATTGTTAGCTGTCCTGTATACCGATAATCTCGTGCAACTTAAATATTTTCAGATACCGAATACCGATAGTCTCTTTCAACGGGAATATTCATTAGTGTTGAACATTACTATCACCAGTCGGTGCGTCATTATTTTGGTAAGTTGTATTTGATGATGACATTATGACAATTACTATTTGATAAAATTTATTGTTCTGGACAATGGCATTTCATTCAAAAGCAGTGAGTCTGACCGATAAAAATTATGAACAAACAGTCATGAAATGGCTTGAAGAAACTGCTAATGATGAATGCTCAGAAATAGAAGATTCCGATAACGATCATATACAAGGGAACCCTTTTATACGGGAAGAAGATAGTATTTCTTCAGCTACAGATGATTCCTTTGCTGATCCGGATTTTGTACTAGACGACGAAAACAATTATCGTAATGCTGAAGAGCATTTTGCTGACGGTGGAGACAGTTCTTCAGATAGTGAAGAAGATGTAAACATAAATAAAATATATAAAGGTAAACGGAATCCGAAGACAAATGAGGATGGTTATATTTGGAATTCTCAGGAACCAACCAAAGCAGTTAGAACACCTCAAAGTAATATTGTAATTAAACTACCCACTCTAAAACAGCCAGCGAGAGCTTTAGGAAATAATCCCAGCGCACTTGAAATTTGGCAACTTCTGTTCAATGGCGTAATGATAAAAGAAATAGTAATACACACAAATTTCAAGTTTGAACAAGTGAGATCAACCCATGAAAACGAACATATAGATTATGAGGATGCGGATGTGGTTGAAGGAAGAGCTTTTATTGGATTACTAATGCTAACGTCGATATATCGATAAAATCACGAAAACATGCTGTCGCTATTTAATATCAAAATGGGTCGTCCTATATTTAGAGCCGTTATGTCTTCGAAAAGATTTGAAGTACTACTCAGCTGTATTAGATTAGATTATGCCCCAACGCGAGAAGGAATACGCCAACAAGATCCGACTGCAGCTATCTCGTTTTTATTTGATACCTTCGTAAAAAATTCGCAAAACTGTTCCAATATAGGACCAACCGCATGCATTGATGAAATGTTGATTAGCTTTAGAGGTAAATGTAAGTTAAGAGTTTATATGCCTAAAAAACTAGCTAAGTACGATCTCAAATTGTTATGTCTTACTGATGCCTGGGACGCTTATTTTTATGATGGATACATCTATACCGAAAAAGATAGTGTTGGAAGAACATTACCGGCAGAAGAAAAAAAGCTATTGGTGCCTACTCAGTCAGTTTTGCAGTTGGTAAAGCCCATAGAAAAGTCAAGAAAAAATGTTACTGCCGATAATTTGTTTTCTTCAATTGAATTACTTCATCCACTGAAAAAAAGGCTTACTTAAACAGGAACATTGAAATGTAATAAACGAGAAATCCCACCAGAATCTCATGCTTCACCAACAAGGAGAGTAGGATCTACTTTATATGGCGTTTCTAATGACAATTTCACATTACTCTCTTACGTCCCAAAAAAAATAAGGCAGTTCTGTTGGTTTCGTCTTCACATCACGACAAAGGAACAGTCACAGAAGGATCTCTTCCCGAGATGATATCCTTTTATAATCAAACTAAATGTGGAGTGGACACTTTGGACCTCAGATGTGCTAATTTCAGTTCAGGTCGACGTACACGCCGTTGGCCTTTGGTTATTTTTTATAGACTCATTGATATTCCAACCAGTAATGCATACGTTTTATATTTACATTTTAAAGATATAAAACTAAGAACTGGACGTATTTTTATAGAAGAACTCGCTTTGGATCTTGTCAAGCCACATATGGAGAAACTATTGAAAAATCCCAAATTGACTGAAGAGCTACAAAATTTAATAAAGGGGATACTTGGGAAAGACAATAATGATCATCCATCTTCTTCAAAAGAACGGCTAGATGTAAAAATAACTTGTTCCGTATGTCCTTACCAAAGGAAAAGAAAAACGGTTTATATATGTGTCACTTGCCTAAAACGTATATGCCTAGAACATGTCAGCAAAATATGCAGAAGTTGTATTTCCGACGATAAGGAATATACGTATCTGTATCATATTGTAATCAATAAAATTCGTTGATTTTGGAGTTTTTGTTTATTTTTTAATAACAGCGGTATGCAGTACCGATAGTCTCGTGTAGCGCTAATTTTGTAGCTCCTCTCGTCGTAAGGGTTAATCGGAATTCTCCACTTTCATTCTGGTTGTGATAGAAACTGGTCGCTGTTTCCCAACCTGATTAGAAAAAGATGGGAGGCTGGTGAATTTAGATTCTGAGGTACAAATTTGTGTTTTGAATGATCAAGTATTCTAAGAATTTTTATGGTGATTTTCTAAGTTGCGGTTGTTAACTACGTTCCCTTCTAACGTCCAATAGAAGTTTTAAGAAATAACAATAAAAATAATACGTTCAAACCCGTGGGAGTTTTGACAACTATGTAAAATCAAAAAATACCGATGCCTTTCTATTTCTACTGGATACCAATGTTACCTATTTACTACCATACGCAAAAGACAACCTTTTTATTATGATATATCCTCTCGTCCCCTGGTCCCGAGGTTAGAAAAGGAATATAGTAGTGGGTTCCGATTGCTATCTGAAGGCAAAAAGTCAAACAGTGCAGGTCCTTTCTCAAATATAACTCTTTATTAATATGTCCTATAAAAAAGATATGACTATACAATTAAATGCGTTCAAAAATAATCATAATAGATTACCAATATTTGACGGCCCCTTCCAAAAAAATAGAAGCTCAGTGAAGTCCCCCCCAATCGAAATTTTCAACAAAAACATATATGTTCTTAAAGCACTCCCGATGCACCAATATGCTCCATGAATGATTTACTTTGCACCACATTTCCCAAGAGACTACAGATATTAGTTAATAGGGGGAGGGGATATAAATGCTAGCCACTACTCCCTCCCTATCGGAATTTTCAAAATTTGAACTTTGCACCATTAAGCGCTTGTAATGCACCATAATGCTATTCATGTCATCAGTTCTAATTTTATTAAGGTCTAATGATATATGATCTGAATCAATATTATTTAAATCAATGTTTTCTATTGCATTTTCGTCAAAACACTCTACTTGAAATGGTTCTGAAAAATCTAGTGATAAGGTACTGTCAGATTTGTTTAATATTGTAGTAAGAGCATAGCGGTTTTTTGCAGTGCTAAGGCATTGTGGCATTTCACAGTTATGAAACTTTTGATAAGGAATAAAGATATCTCCATGTGTAACATTTTTTTATATTTTAACAACTTTTTGCGATCTGGGAGATACGGTTACAAGATTAAGGTCAGCGTTCACCTCGTGGCAATGAAGTGAATTTTACTAGAAGAAGTTATAAGAAATGCTTCTTGGAAATTTAGTTTGACTTGTGATATTTTTAAATTATCTGATCCAATTGGACCATCAAAAACATGGTCAAATTTGAAAAGATAGAATTTCAATTTTATTGGACTCGGGAGGTTGAATATATTTGAGGCCAGGATATCGGCTCGGTATTTATGGGCAGATTTTTGAAATACTGCTGTTACTACGAATGGGTCATTTTTAATATCACTTGAATAATATTTGACACCTAAGTAGAGATTTATAAATGATCGACTTGATCCAGTATCTATTAGAACTTTTACATTATATTCGGGTGAAATGATATAGGTTAATTCAGTTAATTTGACGGTATTTGAAGGTATTATTTTAGGATTGTTATGGTAAGGTGGGTTTTCTGAGACACTTGACAAAAATTTTCGTTTTTGTTAACTGTGTCATCATTATCACTAATATTGTTATTAGAATTTGAATTATCTATATAGAGTTGATCAGAATTTTCGTAATTATTATTTAAATATTCCCAATTTTCGGATTCATAGTTTTCTAGCGTATCCACATTATAAAGCTATTCCGAAGTATATTTCGGATGTTTAATTTGTCTAAAATTATTAGTAGATGGCAGCGGTCTTTTATATATTGTTTTATTTTTATTGTTTGGATAAGTATTTCGGGTGCTACTAGACATGGGCGTTGGTTTAGGTAGGTTAACGTTTGAATTTGGACTAAAAACATTTATATTTTGGTTGGGCTTTTTGTGAGGCTCTAGGAAAATCATGTTGAGTAGTTCTTGGATTTATTGGGATTGGTTATGAGGAGAAATTGTTCTGTCTTGCGAAAAAAATATTTGGAGTTTGAGAAGTGAATGTTTGTAAGCTGGGACTAAGTGAGTTAAAAGTGGTGTACTGATTTTGAGTAGGTGGTTGATACTTAGATCTGAAATCATTCGTTGGTCGAGAGTTATGTCTGAAAGGTTGTGTTGTTCTATAATAATTTTTTGATGAATTTTGTAAATATTGCTCATTTTCCTCTTTTAACCTTTATGTGACTGGGAAGAAAAACACCTTCTTATGACGGCGTAGGTACCTGGGTACCTACTGTTTAATAATTTGGAATATAAACGCAAAATACCTGTTTTTATCAAAAAACTCCATATATGTTTTATAGGTACACAATACGTGATTTATGAATTTCTAACTTATCTGTATTTGACAAAATAAGACTTTGTTTAAATGGCAACAGCGCAGCGACATCAACTGAATTTATTCCTAGTTACAGGTCAGTTGCATGTTTGAGTTTGTCGAATAAACAACTGCGGGTGATTAAGCGTATTTGTTAAATTTTGTTTTAGAATGTCTGATAGTAAGGCTGGTTCAAGCCAAGCCAATATTGCGAAACCAAGATGGCGAAATAAAAGGTAAGAAATAAGACGATTCTTTGATTTTAGTAGTGTATGAATAATGAAAACTGTCATGTTATTTTGCTTATCTGTGGTCTATGTGTGTAGGAGCCGCAGTGGAGTGGAAGTTTTTTTTTATCTTACAAAGAAACAAGAACAATAATTATACTAATAAAGGTAATTCGAAATATGTTATTTCAGGCTGACCTCTGCAGAATTTCGAGAAGCAGTAGAACATTTGTCTGATGAAGAGCCATTTGTTGCGTCCGATGAAGATGAATATATTCCACAATTGTTATCAGGTGGAGAATCCGAGGAATCTGATATAGAAAAGGAGCCTGTAGTGGAGCAAGAATATACTGATTCCGATAAAAACGTTGACGAAGAAGAAGCGCCTACAAAAACAACTTGGGCTGGCAAGGATGGCACTCAGTGGAGTGACACATCATCAATACAAAGGCAAACAATAGGTCGTAATATTCTGCCCGAAAAAAGTGGCGCATCATCCTTTAGTCGTTCATACACGGCTCGAGAAATTTTCAAGTCTATTATATCTCCAGAAATGTGTACCTTAATTCTAAGGCATTCTAACAAAAAAGGTAGAAAAGTAACGGACGAATGGAACCGAAAATTGGCAGTTAAATATCCACCTCCCAACACACCAAGCCCGAAAGTATTCATTCCATTTACTGAAGTAGAATTAGATGCATTTTTAGGAGTTCTTATTGCTGCTGGCGTACACAGGTCTAATAGGGAACACGTATCTGAAATGTGGAAACTAGAGTCCTTACCTCTATTTCGAGCGGCCATGTCTCGAGATCGGTTCAAAATGTTTCTCAGATTTATTCGCTTTGATGATCAGAACACACGTGCCAAACGTGCCAAAAATGATAAAGCTGCCCCAATTCGAGATATTTGGACTATGCTAAATTCAAATTTGGCAAAGAACTACAAGCCAAAAGAATGTATAACAGTAGACGAACAATTGTTTCCTTACAGGGGACATACTAAATTTACCCAATACATTCCATCGAAACCCGCAAAATATGGAATAAAAATTGTTTGGGCTTGCGATGCGGCAAATGCTTATCCTTTACAAGGTCAACTATACACTGGAAAACCATTAGATGGTGAACGACAGGTAAATGTCGGTGAGCGTACAGTTTTGGATCTAGTGGCAAAGTATAAGGGTTCGGGAAGAAATGTAACAACGGATAATTTTTTCACAAGTCTGCAATTGGCCCGTACTTTGAATTCATGGAAGATGACTTTGGTAGGGACTCTCAGGAAAAATAAGGCATTTTTACCACCAAATATGCAGGCATCTAAAGACAGGCCTATATACTCAACCATTTTCGCATTCAACAAAGATGCAACAATATGTTCCAATGTTCCAAAGAAAAACAAATCTGTTATTCTTTTATCAACGATGCACACTACAGGCCAAGTAGATGATACTACCGTGGCGAAGCCTGAAATAATAAAATATTATAATCAAACAAAAGGAGGCGTTGACACCATGGATAAAATGCTAGGCGAGTATACAGTAAAACGTAGAACAAATCGTTGGCCATTGGCATTTTTTTTCAACACAATAGATGTTGGTGGCTTGGCTTCTTATTGTATTTACAAGGAACACAATCCAAATTTTGGAGCAACTGATCAACGTCGGAGATTTCTAAAAGATCTTGCTCATGACATGTGCTTGCCCGCTATACAAATGCGATCCTTTATTCCAAAAGTTGTTGGTAATTATTTCACACGTCAGTCGCTAGAAATGGTTCTTGGTCGACAAATAATCGAGCCCATTGTTACTCCAGCCGGAGAACAACCAAGACGGGATGCTTCTGGGCGTGTTATGGTTGTTGGTAGCTGCCAAATTTGTCGAGAATTAAAGCTCAAACAAAGGAAGACTCGTAAAGCGTGTAAATCCTGCTGTAAGCCAGTTTGTAATGAACACTCTGTAGATCAAACTATATATAAAAAATGTTGCCAAAAAACCAACTGACCTTATATGTAAGATTTTTTTGTTTTTTTGTTACCATTTATATAAATAAATATATGCAGATAAACTTCGCGTTTTCATTCTGGCTATAAAAAATATCTATTTGCATTTAAAACTGATAGAGGTTCCCAGGTACCTACACCGTTATTTCTGGGTGAAAAAACTTTGGACCTTATTTATTTCTAAAATAGCGTAAAAATATTATTTCTATTGTAACATTGTGTAGAAAAAACCTAGATTAGAAATGTCACGAAATCACACACTTCAAAGAATTTAAACAAACAAAGTATTTATATCTAAAATCTGAATAGGTACCCGGGTACCTATTCAGTCACATAAAGGTTGAAACAAATTGCATTGCTTCACTTAATGATATCGGTTTCATACAACGAATGGTTGATCCAATAAGTTCTTTTAACCCAGAAAGAAAAGTTTTTAATGTGAAATTTTCATATAAGTGTCGTTTTAAAATTTTACCATCTTCTCTTGTTTCGTGTAAATTAACATAACTACAAAGTAAGTTCAGAATGTGCAAACACCTATCATTAAATGATTGTGGACTTTCATTAGAGTTCTATCTTCGCATTACGAGATCCTTGTTTAGACATACCTACTTCATCTCGTTGCACCGAGAAATTTCTCATCAATACGTCTTTTAATTCGTTTCATGTGTTACATTGCTGAATATTAATGACTGTTTTAGCTTTATCCATTATATTAGCAATTATAGAATTCAACAAATAGATGTTTTGAAAATTATTTGGATTTGCCCTATCAATGAAATTATTTATGAGTGATTTGCAGAAATAAATCTAATCAGATCGCTTGGATTCCCGTAAAAATCGGGGATGCAATTTGGATACTCCCAGTTGATAGATTGTACCACCATATCGATTATTTACTTCGCTAATTGAATTTGTCGGGTTTGGGTCAGTAGTGGTTTCTAATAATAAATTATTAAATGCACGAGTTAGTTCATCAACAGTTACTTCAGAATTCATAAATTGTACTTACAGAACGTGATGGATGATTTTAAACATGCCTAAATAGTTATGAGAATTCACGGCGGAATACTCGCTGATTTTGGGCAATATGGATCCCAGATCTCGTTGATTGGTTGGAAGCGGCTCGAACAGGTACTGGGTAGACGGAAGAGTAGTCCAAAGATATTGTATCTCGCTGCACGAATGTCCTCCACAAACTTCAACAATATAGTTTAGTGTTCGATTTATTTCGGTGAATCGTTAAAACGAAATCGCGCATACAATATGTTCGATTCGAAGTATCATACTGGCTGCGCCAAATAAATCACCGAAAATTATTCAGAAAACTATTAATTACTTATTACACTTAGAATGTTACCGACAATAATTTTACGTTTATATTACTCGAAAGTTAACTACTGACTGACTGTCTGAATGAGTTTAGAAATAAGGTAAACGAAAAATGATAAGCAAAATTATATAGTGTGTCAGCATCTTTATATAACCTTCTCTACAAGAGGTGATATAATTAACGGCTTCGAGGCTGTGACTTGAGAAGTCAACATTTGGCCTATGGGAGCTTTTTGATCCGGTTTCGGACTTGAGCATATACGACATTTTCTAATATACCGTACTACATCGTGTCGTAACTTTAGCCAATAAAATAGTTGGCTTATCCGAGCTACCGTTTTCGACACACTCAAGTGACCACAAGTGGGAGGATCATGGTTATTTTTTCCGCCCAACCTTTCTATATGCGAGAAAAGTATTGGTTTATCCCAAAAAAAGTTGGAACTTTGTAATTTTGTTTACGTTATTTTCAAGTTTTCCATCATCAACCACACGAAAAAACAGTTTTTAGAAAAAAAATCCTGTGTGAATGTCGTCGTCGTCGTCGTCGTCAGCCACTTTTCCTTACATGTCTTGTTAGCACGATACAGCCTCTGGAGTGCAATAAGTCAGCAGTTTTATGATTGATAATTGTCAAGGACATGTCACAGATGATCCCTATTGATTTTCAGGTCACCCGAGCCAGTACAACGGGTGCTATGGTACTTGAAGTACATTTACTAATTTTTTGAGAAATTTCAGTTTGTTAGCACGATACAGCCTCCGGAGTTCAACAACTCACCTATTTTATGATTGAATATTATTCATTATTCAGGGCATCTCACTGATGAACCCTATTGATTTTCAGCTCACCGGAGCCAATACAACAGGTGCTACAGTACTTTAAGTACGATACTTTTGTCATTTTTGAAGAAGTTTTAGTTTGTTAACACGATACCGCCTCCAGAGTATATACAAGTGACCAATTTCATGATTGCATATTATTCAGAGTGCCTCAAAGACGAGCCCTATTGATATTCATTTCAGTAAAGCCAGTACAACGGGTGCTATGGTACTTGAAGTACCAAATTTTCTTATTTTTGCAGAATTTTAAGTTTGTTAGCACGATACAGCCTCCAGAGAGTATACGATTGATCAATTTCATGATTGAATATTGTTAGAGATGTCTCACAGATGTATCCTATTGATTTTTAGTTGACTAGAGCGAGTATAGCGGGTCCTATAAATCCAGATGTACTGAATTTTTGGTTATTTTTAGAGAAATTTCAGTTTGTTAGCACGATACATCCCCCGAAGTGTAATAATTTTATGGTATTGTTCAGGGCCACAGATGCGAAAAAGTTAGTTTCAATCCTCAAAACCGTTTATTTTTGAAAATATTTGCCGTATCTTCTCTTGGTACTACCAATAATCACTCAGTATCTGCCAAATCCGCGTTATAATTTATGCAATTCCGATAGAGTTTACTCTCATTAATCAACCATAGTGGGTATTTGGTTGGCGATCATGCCTAGATACCACTCATCTGTCGAAGGTGATTCAACGTTACCTGGTTCACGACTTCCGAGGACTTCTCTGCAAGGGACAGCTCTGGAAAGGGCATCTAGCACAAGATGCTCTTTGCCTTTCCGATATATTATCTCGAAGTCATATGCCTGCAATATCAATGCCCACCGAGCAATTCTCTCTACCGAGTCTATTATGCTGAGGAGTCACTTCAGTGAATAATGGTATGTGATCACTACGAACTCACTACCCTCAAGATACGGTCGGAGTTTTCTACAGCATAGATCACACTCATGCACTCTCTTTCCGCAGAGGAAAATTTCCGTTCTGCTTTTGTGAGTGAACGACTCAGAAAACAAATAACTTGGTCCCCTTCTGGGTAATTCTGAGACCACGTAGCTCCCACGCCATAATCACTCGCATCAGTCTCAATTATAAAGGGCTTGGTGAAATACGGGCATGTCAAAATAGGTACGGAGATAGGTGATTGTTTGATTTGATTCAAAACAGCGTCACAAGAGCTACCCCAAGCAATAGTTCGACTATTTTTAGTAAGTCGAGTAAAAGGTGAAACCAAAATTACAAAAGATGTAATAAAACGCCGTTACCACGAGGCCATAGCAACGATACGTCGAACCTCTGCAACAGTACGAGGTATAGGAATAAGTAGAATCGAATCCACGTTGTCAGGATCAATTAACAATCCAGATTCTTTGATAACATAACCAAGATAACGTAGATCTGAACGACAAAAATTTCTTTTCTTCTTATTAAGTGTAAGTTCGGTATCTATTATACGTTGTAGGACAGTCTGTAACACTTCGAGGTGTTCATTAAAATCAGATGTACATATTAGTGTTTTTAAATGAAACTCAAGGTCTCTAGTTAATTCCACAATATAATAAAAGTTATTGAAAATTCTAAAAAATTGACAATTGTTTCGATAAATCAATATCATCGTCAGAAAGACAGAAGTTATATTTCATTTTATGCCTACCTGATGTTTAGTAGTTACATTTGGCTTAATATATGTTTATAGAAAAAAAAAGATGTGATATTACAAATATTGAAGCTTAGATATTATTAGCCCTATGGTGATATCCTGGATATCATTTTTCCAATTAAGATCAGTATAACTGTGCAATGATATAGAAAACCAGGAAAACTATATCTGCTGATCTTTACAATTATCACTTAAGAAGACAGTTTATTAGTGGAGAATTCCCTAGATTTAACTGTTCATTGACAACTTCATATTGTGGGTTTCTTAAATGTCTCCTAATTTCCAGTTCTTCAAGGAAATCCAGTTCTTGTTTTTTTTCACAAATATGCAGTACTTCTAGTTTTGTGTTAGGTGTCAATGAATGATTGGTGTCAAGTAGATGTTTTGCGTAGTGGGATTTATCTGGTTGTTTTAATCTGTATGCTCGTAAGTGCTCACTGTATCGTACTTCAAAATTCCTAAGGGTCTGACCCAAATAGACAGCATTACATTCTGGACATTTGAGTTTATATATACCTGACTTCTTTAATAGTGGTATTTTTGTTTTTACATTTAACAAGTTTGTACTAACGTTACTTTCTGTTTTATAAAAAATTGTTGTATTCGTTGCTGAAGATATTATCTTTGAAATATCATTAGAAATATTTCCTGCATATGTGATGGTTTTATAAGTTTTAATTTCATCAGCTTGTCTAGGATATATTAGTTGTAATGCCACTTTTTCCTCTTTTCTACTAATTAGCTTATTCATAATATCTAATGGATAACCGTTAGATGTTGCTATTTGTCTAATTGTATTAATCTCTCTATCAAAATTACATTTGCAGGAAATATTTCTTCTGTCATTCTGACGATGATATTGATTTATCGAAACAATTGTCAATTTTTTAGAATTTTCAATAACTTGTATTATATTGTGGAATTAACTAGAGACCTTGAGTTTCATTTAAAAACACTAATATGAGCATATTCCACGAAGTAACGGTCGAGGCAGTCAATTTCAGATGTACGTATAGTTATATCGTCGAAATAAATGAAGTTGCAGGTGCAGAATGAAGTCCAAATGGCATACGTTCAAATTGGAAAAGACCGCGATTTGGAACAGTGAAGGCTGTAAGAGGACGTGACTCAACTGAAACAGGAATCTGCCAATATGCAGATTTTATATTCAGCTTACTTAATCGAGCATATCGAAGTTTATCCAGTATCGAGCTGACATTAGGAATAGGGTACGCATCAGGGGTACTCACCGCATTCAAGCGTTTGTAGTTAATACGAAATCGCCAACCTTCTTCGTATCACGTCACAGTGACGATAGGTGACGACCATGAAGATTTTGATGACTCAATGATATCCTTTCTTAACATATCGTTAAGTTCAACATTCACTGCTTTCTGCAAGGCGGTGAAATAGGATAATACCTTTGTTTCATGGGTAGTGAAGTGGTAGTAATTATGTGCTGAACCAAATAAGTACATCCTAAGTTACTACCCATGGTTACAAAAGCGTCATCTACTATTTTAATTAAAGTTAAGCGTTGGTCTTCAGTTAAAGATTCTATATCGCGTATCCCTGCAGTATAAACAGTATTAATGTGATCATTTTCTCGAAACCTCCACTAACCAGCATGCAAGTTTGGAGTAATCACCATCTGGGAACAGAAATCAACTCCAAGTATCAGCCTATGCTAAATTGAAGGCACAACTAAAACATTCACTATTTGCACTCGCTCTCGGAGGCAAATGGGTAATAAAACTTGTCCTATATCATCACATGTTTGTCCATTAACAACGACACACGTCACTTGCTTTGTGACATCAAGAAAACATGAACTTTTCAATGTATCCCAACCTAAACTACCAATAATAGTGCGAGATGCCGCACTATCCAATAAACCTTGAAACATGTCCATCGACCTGTTTAGATTTAATATAATAAATTCCGTTTAAATTCCGCTTGCCGTCTCATTAGCCACTCCCAACCATAGAAATAAAATGAACGTTGAGACAATTGACATTTGTTAATTTCCCCCTGTTTGCTACAAGCTAAAAATCATTCCTTTTCCGATACCGACGTTGAAGAGAAAACACGTACTCACGTTTTTCTCTTGTTCTGATTTTTTTTTTAATTTGCTGTGTTAAGTTGAAAGTTATATTATATAATCTCTAAGCTTCATTCAATATAATCGCTGAGATAATTTTTATAGCAATTCTTTCATTTCTGTTCTTTCTCATATTCAGAAATTACAGTTGCACGTGGTCACGCAATCCTTCTTTTATGCCTACATAATAATTTTAAACTAAATACAAATCATTGTTTAATTTTGTGCCAACATATGAGAGTTTTTTATGTTGCAAATTATTTTTTTTTTCAACTATGAATAACATTTTATTTACATTTTAAACCTATAGAATATTCATTCGTATGAAAGATACCGACACTGCAGGTTTCACATATATTTTTTTAAGCACGTTATTTATTCAGATAACAACTTTTAGGCTCTCATAAGTTTTTCAGAACATTAGTATACTACTAATTAAGTTAAATTGTTTTTTATTGTGTCAATATGGGAGACATATATGTTGGGAAGCTTTCAGTAAATTTCATTTTTGTAAATTCAAATAACTGCTTTCCTTTTAAACCTGAAAAGCTGAACCAATACAATGTGCCCCATTATAATCGAGTTCCTACATATCCCTGATTCTTGTGTACTCTTAAGTACGCACAGCAGCTACGTGACAGCTACGTGAGAGCTACGTGAGAACTACGTAACTTTATCGTTGAAGACAGCTCCCATTTATCTGAGACACCTTTACCGTTAAAGACAAATTCCATTTATCTCAGACACCTTCACCGTTGAAGACAGCTTCCTTTATCTAAGACACCTTTACCGTTGAAGACAACTTCCATTTATCTGAGACACCTTCACTGTTGAAGACAGCTTCCATCTATCTAAGACACCTTTACCGTTTACGACTGCTTCCATTGGTCCGAGACCTCTTCCACCATAGAAAACACCGCATCCTTTCCTTCAGAACATCTAAACCACCAGAGTACCGTCAGTTAAGTACATCCTGTATTTTTTCCGTCCCGTTCTAAGGCAGAATTAAGTTAATTTTTTTATATATTCTCTTTTATTTCTAATCCACCCGGCTGTGAGAGCCACGGGGTATCGTGTCCGGGTTGATTAAGTTTGAGCACATTTTATTTTAACATTTTTAATATTAACATTTCATTTTAATTTAGACTCAATTATTTTACACGGTGTTTCCACCTTTATCACCGTAGTTTTGTTCTTGCTATTTCGTAAAGTCTCAAAAGGTAGTATCGCCTTGAACTCTCATAGTCTGATCATCCTCTGTTATATTAAGTGTGTCATTAACTTGGAGTCGAACCACCAGAGAGAATTCTCATACCAGGATTCTTTTAGAGTGAACGATAAATGGTTACAAACTAAAAACTCTATCCCTAAAATATTTATATACAAATAAGGTCTAATATCACCCTGAACATGGGCTAAAAAATAGTTCAAAATAACTCCATTTTTAGCAGAGTAGTCGTGTTGTTTTCCCATCGCGACCGCCGACAGCCGACGTACTGTGACGGTTTCTGTTCGTTTTCTATACACTTCGGACAGGATACCACTGCTTCGATTTGTCACATGTCCTTAGCCTATGACATCTACCATTACAATTCCAACACAATACTTCATTGCTTGATACCTTTATTGACGCTCAAATAGGAGACATCGATTTTTCAGTCTCAATAGCGAAAAGAGGGTTGACCGGTTTTCTATGAGTCAATTCTGGTTCAACCATCTACCGTGTTTTTGTTGAAGGAGGACCGAACTATTGTATACTACACTCAGTAGCTTTGATTGACCGTGCCATATTGAGTGGCTCAGAAAAGTAAGTGAAGAATATATCACCTATTTTTTAACTTACCTAAGTTGACATGTTGCCACCTGCTTTCGCTCAACCAAAGTTTAAGTCAATAAATACATTTCAGATGATATTAAAGATGCATATAATATCCACATATATTGTACTTATTCCTTAGTACATAAGTACATAAAAAAATCTTAAATACCTCTCAAATTTTATAATTAGATCCACAAAATGTGATTAACGTTTCAGTAAGTGCCACGTTATTCTTGAAGAAACCAAAAAAAGTTACCCTTTTTTGGCAGACCACTTAAAAATTTTAACCTTGGAAGATCATTTAAATAAATGTTTGTTTATAAAGGTTGAGGACAAATTAACCATAAAGTCAAGAAGAAAAGTGGAAAAATCGTAACCTTGGATTTTCGACGTGAATTAACAGTTTTGTTCACAATTTTTGAAAGTTAATATTATTATCAATATTTTCCTTTTGTAGGAGCTATACTCAGTGATGAAAAGTGAAGTTAGAAAATACTAAATTCGATAGTATACAAGAGTTAGTTTGTTAACCAAATTTAATGAAATTGTAAGAAAGAAGTTTTATAATAAATTCATTTGTTTAACTTGAATATTTGACTATATATTCCGTGCCCCATTATGCTAAGGTGATCTACTCCCTTCAACCCGTAACAATATGGAATGTATTATTTTTACTATACGGTATGTACCAGGCCCTCTAGAGTGACGGTCGTAAAATAGAAGTTTTCTTCAATTTGGTATTTCCATTTCTAATTGTGGGCCAATATGGAGCAAAGCAGGTTGCAATCATGCAACAACAGGGAAACACGCGAATATAACACAAACAACGGCTATCTTGCAATGGTATTTGATAGTTTTATATTATTTGTTAATCTAAACCTAATTCAAAGATTTTTCACTCATCTAGTTGTATATTCAGATTGTGCTTCAGTGCTAGGATCGTAATATGAATAGAATATTGAATGCTGTGTGCCATGGTGTGTTGATAAACACGCGACAAGGTGAGTGTATATTATTAATTATTACAATATATATCGAAATGTAAAATGTCGCTAAATATTAATAATTGATAGCAGTTCAGTGAGAAGAATGTATACATTCCTCAATTAATCATTAAAATACTCAAGCTAAAATCAAGTTGTTGAATGTGGATAAACTTTTTCTAATATATATTGAGAGAATCAATTTGTTGAACTTAATAGTGAGAATTATTGAGAGATAATTATATAGTAGCATGTATATTATTTGATATAAATAAGTTAAAATTCAAATCACTGGATGAGATTTATATATAATTTCTTCATTTTTACTGAATGATGTTTATATAGAATTTCTTCTTCATTTTTACATTCCATACCTACCAATGAAGATGTTTGTGGAATTTGCCTACCATCCAATAGGTTACAGATGATTAACAATCCTCAAGTTATTACTTGAAGGTATATTCTTAACGTCATATGAAATATGCGATATTAAAATCAAAGAAAATTGCAAAGACCCTGAAGACAGGTAATGCTCCAAAAGAGAAGTATATACAAAATATATTTGTTTTATTCACAAACAAGGCGATTGTTTTTGTGAGCCGCTGAACTATTAGGTTCTGGAAAAAAGGGCACTTATATATAAAGAATACCTACGAGCGTGAGGAGTTACTTTATAATTTAATCTCGTGCGATAAACAGTGAACAAGTGAATCGTCTAAGTAAATAAACAGTAGTGATGTGTTTATATAAATGATTGTGGTGAATATACTGTGAATGTGATATAAATTAATGAACAGTTTAGTAAATAAATAAATTTAGTGAGTGGACATACCGTGTGTAGAAATTTATTCCACATGTAGTAATAAAAACATTCAAATAAATAAGAAAATAATTAATTGGTGATTGATGTGAGGTAATATGAATTAATAGCTACGTAAAAATGGCGAAGAGACTAAGTGACCTAAAAGTGACTGAACTAAAGGCAGAATTGTAAAATCGCGAGTTGGAAACGTCCCGTAAGAAGAGTGAGTTTGTAGAAAGACTCAAAGTGGCACTAGTAAGTGATGGATTCGATCCAGAGACATTTTTATTCAATGATGAGGCTTCCACCTTAATCTCGTGAAGTTCTGCTAATATGAACGAGATGATTACCACTATGAAAAGCGATATTTCTGCTAACATGGACGAGAAGTTTGCCACAAATGTGATAAACAGTCTTGATGCTATGAAGAACGATATATCTGCTATGAAGAACGACATTTCTGCTGATAAGGACGATACTGCTACTATAAAAAACGCTATATCTGCCGATAGCTTATTAATCAAAAACGACATTGCCGCTGACGTTGAAAATTAAATTCAGTCTCTACAATCTGAAATCGAGAGTAAGATAACAACGATGGACGAGAAAATCAAGGAGTTAGAAAGAAAGATGACAGATATAAGAACTCAGACACGTCAGCGAAAGAAACGAAGACCGAGAAAACAAAACCTTGCAATCCAGAAACACACCATAAGTTAGAAGACACTGGCAGTTTCACCAGAGTCAAGGCCCCAACGTTCGATGGAAACATATCGTGGACCAATTATGTGAAACAGTTTGAAGCAGCCGCTAGAGTGAATAATTGCTCCAATAAGGAGAAAGCAGAGAATCTAAGTATAGCATTTCGGGGAGACGCCTTAGATGTACTTTAGACGATACCTTTGGAATAAACGGATGATTTCGAGCAGCTGAAGAAGGGGCTGGACATGCGATACGGTCACGAACATTTAGAACATTTGTACCTATCCCAGCGGAGTACCGACGGCAGAAACGTGATGAAACCCTTCAGGAGTACGAAGTGGATATTGCCAGACTAGTTCGATATGCTTATCCATCAGCACCAGAGAACATTATGGAATGTCTGGGCATCCAGGCCTTCATTGAAGGCTTACTTGACTCCTATATGCAGAGGACGCTTCGTATAGCTCATCCCAAAACAATGGCTTTGGGATACAACAAAGGTAGGAACATGCAGGAAGAAGGTGACGATAACAGACTTGACCAGATCATTAACTTGTTGAAAGATATGGTAGACAAGGAACCGAAGAAGAACAGGTGTTGTAATTGTGTCAAGCTAGAGCATGTTCGCAGCTTGTGTAAGCGCAAATCAGACACGAAGGATTCGCGGTACAAGTGTAAGACGATGCAGGAAGAAGGTGACGATGGCATACTTGACCAGATCGTAAACTTTTCTAAAGGTATGGCTGACAAGAAGCCGAAAAAAATCAAATGCCAGAAGTGTGGCGAGCTAGATCACGTACGTTGCATGTCTAAGCGCCCCAGTACTCCTGCAACCCAGGAACACCAGTCACAAAGAGAATTAGACAGGGGCGAACACTAACCAGATGTGAATCACCGAAACGCTGATTCTTCGCCTACACGGCCATGCCCTGTAGACTATTATCACTGCATCCAGTCGAAATCTAATGAAGTTGCTGTTTCTAGAATTACGGTAGTGAACGAAGACTGGTCACCCACCAGGAACAGAGAAAATCAGGAGAATGATCCTCACCTAAAGAAGATTCTGGAATGGAAAGAAGAAAATCGGCGACCTATCTGGCAAGAAATGTCAAGATTTTCACCGGACTCAATGTATATTTGGCTCAGTGGGACTCTCTTGTTCTGGATGAAGGCCTATTGAAATGAGTCCTTAAAATCGATGGTGGTTCCGAGATGAGGAAACAGCTAGTTATCCCGATAACGAGAGTAGCTAAGGTACTGAAGAAGTTACACGACAGTCTATCGGAAAGTCATCTGTGAGTGCAGAAAACCCTTCAGAGAGTCCGTGAAATGTTTTATTGTATGAACAGCTCCGACGATGTGAAGGACTGGTGTAAGAAATGTACGACATGTGCTACGAGTAATGGACAACATAGCAAGAGAAAGGCACCCATGAAACAATATATTGTTGTAAGCCCTTTCGAAATGATTGCTTTAGACATCGCTGGACCATTTCCGATGACAGAAAAGGGTGGTCAATACATCCTGGTTATAATGGATAATTTCACAAAGTGGGTGGAAATTTACGCGATTGCGAATCTAGAGGCCACAACTGTCGCGGATGTATTGGTGAAATAATTTATTAGCCGATATGGAGTGCTCTTTGAAGTACACAGCAATCAAGGAAGAATTTGTGAGAGCCAGGTATTCCAATGAAATGTGTGACAAGCTGGGAATGAAGAAGACCAGTACAATAGCATTGCATCCACAATCAGATGTAATGATCGAAAAAATGAACAGGACCATTGGAAAATACCTATCCAAAGTAGTTAACAGTCACCAGAGAGACTGGGACCAGTATATTTCCCTATTTGCGTTGGCTCATCGATCTGCCATAAATGAGTCCACAGATGAAACAACTGCGAAAATTCTATTTGGACGTAAAACGTGTGTGACCTGGAATTTGGCTGTCGGCCTTGCGAAGATCTAGCAGGAGAAGATTACGTGATCCAAATGAGAAGAAGTATGGACGATGTGCACGAATTGGTTCGAACGAATCTTGAAGCAGTCAGTGACAGAATGAAAAAACGGTATAATACGCAGGCCACAGAAGGCAGTTTCAAAGAAGGGGACAATGTATGGTTACAAAACCCGACAAGGAGAAAAACATTTTCTCCAAAATTACAGAAATCATAGGAAGGTGCATACTCAATCAAGAAGAGGATCAACGACATGATCTATCGTATAAGCAAGATCCCCAATGGAAAACCGAGAGTCGTCCAACAAATCCAACTAGCGCCATTCAAAGGAGACCATGACAAAGAGGAAGGGGTAAACCATCTTCAATAAGACTCTGACCCAGCCCTCGAAGAGGGTGCATACGGAGGTACCGGGAAAGCTAGATACGGAGTCACCACAGAACAATGACAAGATTTGTTCACGCTCCCGGAAGAGTACTCACTGGCACATAACATCTCCGCCAGTTACAAACGCGCACGAGAGCTAGCAAGCGTCTTTCGAAGTTTGGACAATTAGATAAACTTGAAGATCAGATGCCAGCCGCTGGCAAGACACTGAGACTCAAACACAATTCGCGGTACGTCTTCCACCTGGTAACTTAGAACGAATTTACAAATCGATCCACCTACTGGGATGTGTGGGAAGCTCTACGAAGCCTTCGAGATCATATGCTGGAATCCCACGTGGAGAAATTAGCAATGGCCAGGATTGAGAGCAACCAGTTGGATTGGCGAATCATCAGGAACATGATAGAGGTGATCTTCCGAGATGCTGGTGCCCACATATGAATTTGCAGCTATACCTCTCGTTATCGGTACCCGTTGAAGACGATGCCCTGTTATTTCCATACGACCGGAAAGAGCCGACATGGCTCCAGTTGCCAATTTAAACATCCAGTTCCGGCTGCACAAGGAAGTATTGGGCCAAGTTAAAAAGATTATTGTAAGTACTTCAGCTATCAACGCCATCAGAACTGTTAGGAGGACCAAGGATAATAATCTTCTCACAATAATGGACAAGGATGAAAAAGCGAAAAAGCGATGGACAAAGTAAAAGAAGCTATTAAAAGTATCTCAGAGGGGATGAAGGTTAGGGAACTAGGCAGAAATGACGAATATGAATCATTACACATTCATTGGTTATTTTTTCCTTTATGAAAAAATAAAACTAACAATTATAAAAAAAAAACTTACTTTTCGCGCTGGCTCATCATATTTCAATGTAGGTTTCACCACTGATTGGGGATGGGGTTAGATGGAAAGGAAGTGGTTTATTCTATATTCAACCGGTTATCGAAATATAAACCTTTTTTTATTAATTAGACCGTAAAATGTAAAATGTTGTTGTTTCGTCAAAACACGATTCGCTACTGATTCGAAACAAAAATTCTAGTAATGAGAATTCATATTTTAATAAATTTGTTGGCTCTACCGGATAGGCAACATTAATGCCAAAACACACATAAAAGGTATGGACGCCGAAGCAACTAGAGATAACCTCCGCAGAATAGAAAAGAGACTAAGGATAAGCAGATGCACAAAATGTTGGGAGTATGGCCATAAGGCAAATGACTCTAACTGGCCTAGGCATGTAGCACTATGCTATTAATGCAGGAAAGAAAATCATGTAGCTGATCAGTGTAAAAATGCAGAAACATGCCCAGAATGTGATAAAACCGGCCACAAAGCAGGAACAATTGAATGTCCAGCCTTTAAAAAGGCGCTTAATAGAGCTAGAACAACGAAAAGAAGAGAAATAAAGTTATGCCGAAACCATACGGCCAAGCAAAATATGGGAGAGCACGATTTAAGGGAAAACCTAGATGTGGACTACCCCTGTGAAGAATCTTATGGGCTGACACAAGAAGCAGAATATACTCTACATGCCATTGACAACACAAACTAAAAATGTCTCTCAATTCAATTCGAATTCTACAGGGCAATATAGACAGAAGAAAGGGAACCATGGACTTGATGTACAAAATAGCTGATGAAAGGCAACCTGATGTTATACTAATAGCCGAACCTAACAAGAAAAAAGCTCTTACCGAACACTGGATCGTTGATGACAACATAGACGCGGCAATAACACTTAGAAAAAACGTTAAAGCCAATAACAAAGGTAGAGGTACAGCTGTTATATATCCCCAAATGTAGATACAATAAAATTCGTAGATTTCCTAGCAGGCCTTAAGAGAAGATATGAGAAGACATAAGAAGCAGATTATAGTGGGCGGCGATTTTAATCATCCTTCCTATAGAATTCAAACATTGAAGATGGGTGGGGAAATTTTTTATCGGAATGGTTAGCAGAAGAGGATCTCGTCGTACATAATCATGGACATGTACCTACATTTAGAAGAGGAATTAGCGAATCATATATAGACATCACTTTAAGTACAAGAAAGGTTGCCAAACAGGTCGTTAACTGGAAGGTGCTTGAAGAAGAAAATCTGAGCCTACATCAGTATATTTTGTACGAACTGAAGATAGATCGCCAGGAAGGACACCGACAAAGGTTTCCATCAAGTAATGGATGGCAAATTTAAAATGAGAGAATACCTAAACTCCTAGAAGAATTTGAAGGAATAATGAGCAATAGAGAAAATGATATCGTGACAGCTGAAGATCTGACAAAGGCTATAAAAACCGCTTGCGATAAGACCATTCACAAGAAACAGGGAAATCCAAAAAGAAGACCAGTGTACTGGTGGTCCGAAGAGGTGAGCGACAAACGGAAGATATGCTTGCAAAAAAGAAGGACGATGCTAAGGGCTAATAAAAGTACAGACGAAGACCACAAAACTGCATTCCGAGATCAGTACAGGCTGAGTAGCTCCGAACTTAAAAAGCCATAATTCTCGCAAAAAAAGCCAGCTGAAGAAAAGTTGTTGATGAGGTCAACGCTAATATTTGGGGCGAAGGATATCAAATCGTTACAAATAAGCTTAAATAAAAACGCCCTCTGATCATGACCGACGAGGAACAAATCAAGATAGCGATACTTCTTTTTCCGTAGCAGCAAACAAGAGTATGGAGTACAATGCCAGTAAATATAACGGATATTCCAAAATACAGACTAGAGGAGTTACTACAGGCAAACGAACGGCTGAAAGAGAAGAAATCACCGGGTCCAGACAACATCCCTGCTGAAGTGATAGAGGCCATAGTAAGGAGCTACCCAGAAAAGTTCTTGCTCGTATTAAACGAGGCACTAACTAAAGGCGAGTTCCCCAAAAAACTGAAATTTTGCAAGATTGGTACTAATTGAAAAAGCTAAGACAGGCCAAAATAGTATAAGTTACAGACCTATCAGTCTACCTAACGTCCTGGCTAAGCTTATGGAACATCTGATGCTCATAAGGCTCAAATCCGAAATAGAGAGATGGGGAGACCTGGAGATCGAGCAATATGGATTTAGAGAGCAAATATCAACAATCGATGCACTAAAAAGGGTACAGAACATTGCAGATGAAGCATGCCAAAGACATCGTAAAATTTTTTTGTACTCATAACGATCGACGTTCAAAACGCCTTTAATTCAGCACCGTGGCAAGGAATTCTTGATGAACTGACCAGCAAAGGGATAAAACCATATATCTATAATATGATAGCTAGCTATCTACACGAAAGGTCATTATTCGTAGGATCAAACGGCAAGATAAATGTCACATGCGGTGTACCACAAGGCTCAGTAGTAGGTCATAGGCTGTGGAATGTCTACTATGACGAAGTACTGAAAATACCCGTTTCTTGTGGTGTACATCTTATAGGATATGCAAATGACATTAGAATAGTCGTAACAGCACCAAATTCTGAATCTTTGATGGTAACAGCCAATCGTACTCTAAGACAAATAAATGAATGGATGTACGAGAAAAAACTGAAGCTGGCACCACACAAAACTGAAGCGGTACTTCTTGTATCGGACAGAGAAGTAAAAAGTATTACAATCGAATTGGATGAAACAATGATTAACAGCCAGGAAAGTCTGAAATACTTAGGTATTCGTCTAGACAGAAACATGAGGATGGCGAAACATATACACGAAGTGGCAAAGAAAGCACAAAAGGCCTTGGGAAATATCAGCAGGCTGATGCCAAATATAGGAGGGCCCAGTGAGGGGAACAGACGTTTTCTATGCTCGGTGCTGCAATCTATTATCTTGTATGGATCTTCTATCTGGAAAAGAGCTCTCAACAAAAAGATATATTTAGATAAGATAATCAGCATACAGATAAAAACTGCCATCAGAATAATTGGAGCGTACAGAACTGCTTCCACAAGATCAGTTCCAACTCTTGCACAAATACCACCAATCAACATCCTAGTGATGAAATTGGAAGATGAGCAGGCTTTAGAGAAGCCAAGAGCAGAATCTCTACTGCTGCAAAGATGGCAAGAAAATGCTGACACAGGAACTTGGACAAAGGAACTTATACGGAACATACAAGTATAGGTTAAAAGGAAACACGGAGAACTCAGTTACTACCTGACACAAATGGTGACCGGCCATGGATGTTTCCAAGCATACCGAAAGCGATTCCACCATACCGAACTATCAACGTGCATATACTGTGGTGAAGAAGAAGATACAGCAGAGCACACTATATTTATCTGTAGTAGATGGCAGATCGAGAGACTAAACATGGAAAACAAAGTAGGAAATATAACGCCAGAGAATGTCATAAGCAAAATGCTAGAAAATACAAATAAGTGGGAAGCAGTACAAACATCTACAACTACCATACTAAAACAGAAAGAAAACGACGTAAGACTAAGAGAAAGTAGGAGGTAATTATTCAGAATTTATAGATGCAACAACAACATGACAGTCAATAGCGAAAATCATAGCCGTCGGACAATGAAGTAATGCTAAATGGCAGTTCCGAGTCCAACTAACACTGGCTACCGAGGTGTGGTTTGGTGGAATAGGCAGGGACTTGCACTACTTAGAACCCTGAGTTCCACACTGCCTGTCGCATAAGAACCATAGCGCAGGAGTTGAACATGAGTTTCCACACCCGTCAAAATAAGTTCTGGCTACACAGAAGTTCCAGGAGGAACTTCCTTGTAAGGAGGGGGTAATGTTACGGAATCGCACACTTGTGTATTCCCTGAATCCGACTCTGTCTAAGCCATGTACTAAAGTTGAAATTTTGGCGAATGCGCAAGGATTTCTACGAACTGGTAACCATTATTTTTTGTGACTATTCTTATCTAGACATTTCCAGTGCGGTACATTGCTTTTGTGACCAGTCTTCTCTAGAAAATTTTAGGGAGTCGATTGTTTTCGTGAGTCGCAATACTAGGAGGTTCTGAAAAAAAGGGCACTTATGTATAAAGAATACCGACCAGCGGGAGGAGTTAGTTTGTAATTTGATCTCGTGAGATGAACAGTGAACAAGTGAATAGTCTAAGTAAATAAGCAGTAGTGATGTGTTTATATAAATTAGTGTAAGTGAATATACTGTGTATATAATATAAATTAGTGAAGTTTAGTGAATAAATGAATTACGTGAGTATAAATTTATTCCACATGTCCTAATAAAAACATTTGAATAATTAAGAAAAATATAACAATAACGGTTGTTGATCTAATAACCATGACTTTCAAATTTCTAACCCGAAATACTGTTTTAAAAAACGTTTATTTTACAAAATGATAATTCTACAAACAATGCGAAATCTAGTAACTAACTAACTTTATCTACATCAAGTAATTTTATATATAAAATATTTACGCTGATTACGGGGTTTGCATCTTACACCGTGGAACAGCAACTTATCGGTTTCCATATGAATCGTTGATATAATTCACGCATTTCTCAAATAATCATTTCCAATATACGAGTAATTGTATCAATATACTGGCAGCTAGATAGTTCAGCATAAGCTAAAACTCAAAATTTCAATACTACATTATTGAAATTTTCTTTATTAATAAGAATATTCTCTTTTTAGTGTGTCGATACTATTGACCATCATTTGGTCATTTGAGTCAATGAATAATTTGAGTGTAAATTTAAATAAAAATTGATGAACAGTTGTATATTTTTCCAAGTTTGTGTACATACAAATAACGGTTTCCGAAGCTCAAATTTACCCGAAAAATTGGAAAAGCCGCTCTCGAAGTAGTTGTGTCTGTTATCGGTTACTGATATGTACATGTAGTGAATCGAGTGAACGATGGTTTCTCTAAATGGCGAGTATTGTATATCAACTGAAACAAAGAACCGATGTCTGGAGTTTAATTTCTTGATGTTTTGTTCAGTATTTTTCAGGGATCCAACTATTTTATATATTTAAATATCTAAGACGTTGTGAAATTTGTTGTATGATAATTATTTTACATTTTTCTGCCTCCTTCTTCCTAGAGAATCAATCTTAACTTCCCTTTATAATTAAACTGAAACAATTTCCTTTATAATTAATAAAAAATAATTACTGTAATATTCCTGAAACACTTACTAAAATAATTGAGAATTTGGAATATAAATTTTCTCGGAAATGGAAAGGCAGCTTAGCGAAATTAAAGTCCGTTAACGAATTCCAGAAATTTTCCTAATTTGAGTAAAGACATTTCAAATTCAGTACACGCGGTTTGTTGGCTTTGACAAAGTAATTGATAATTATTATGATCGAGGAAAATATGAACTAATTGCAGTAGTTAATCAAATAATAATTGATTAATGATTTAATCTGGCAATGAGAGAAATTAGAGAGCAAATGAACAACCTGTTTCAATCAATAGCGACTGAATAATAACTGACTACAGCAAAAATTATCCAAATTTGCAAATTTCCGAATTGGTACGCTATCCAAATTTATAATTTTACAATATACATGAGAATATGATACAGCAATAATGTTGAAGTATAGTAATTGATTAGTATACTACAAAGTTTCGATAGGTGAGTTCCATCTTGTTTTGCGTTTATATTCCTTCCATTTGACTCCATTGAATAATCGATCAGACGGAGAGAATGGGAAAGACAAGATTTATGCGTCAGTCGAAAACTAACAGCGTCAGAAGTGAAACTTTTTATGTTTTATGACGCAAAAACCGTCAATGAGTGTACAAAGAAAATTCAAAAACATCAACAAAATAATTATTTAAAAAAATGAAAACAAAAATTATTTCCAAAATTGAAATAAAACAATAATTTTTTGATAGACTATATAAAAATAAACAATTTACAATAAAAGAAGAAGAAGACGAAAAATAAATGATCTTTTTAAGAAATTTGAATTTGAAAGCATATTAAGTCCTTTTTTAAACATGAAAAAAAACAAAAAAAGTACTGGCCCATGGGGGATTAACCCAGCGTCCCTTGCGTTATTAGCACGACGCGCTGACTAACTGAGCTATTTCATTTGATTTTAAATCGAGTCGAGTGATGACAGGACGAGGAGATCAGCGTTGCGTCTCTCTCACTCAGTTAAGTGTATATGATAATTAGAAAAAGAAAAAGAGCTTTACAACACTTGTTAGCCATTACCGGATTACATCCCAACTAAAAACTATGTAGTGTCCCATAAAAAGTTTCACTTCAATAATTTTAAATTACAATTACAAAAAAAAATATTTCCATAAATAAAGCAACACTAGTTACAACGACTTTCTCTGATGAACTGAGACTTACTTGCTCTTCTACGTACAGGTTAGCAAATATAGCTGAAAGTTTGAAAGTGGACACGCCCACGATGCGCGTTGGTCTCAATGCGGAAAGTAGGAGATAACACAGTTTATGCTTAAACTTTAATGAGTACAGAACTTATCTGTACGGACAAGTATACCTGTTTATTTCCTTTTTCGATATATTTCAATACTCTTGTTACGTTTTATTACATATTTTTTTCAAAATAATACAAATAAATACACAATGCAAAGAAATTTCCTAGTTTTTATCGCCTTAATTTTAAAGGTAAACAATTTCTATATTAATTTCGCACTGGATTATACCAATATCGGCAGAAATTATTAAGCGCTTTTGGTATCCTTTTCCCCCCGAATGCGTTCTCACTTTATCGTTCGCGCAGCGAAGTGGGGATTGATAAACGGAATAACATGATCGCCATCAATAAACAATGCCCTGCGACTATTCTCGGCGTCTCCTCTTTGTGCGGATCTTCGTTAATTTTTTCCGCCTCTCTCACAAGGAGTTTAACAGTTTTGTTAGCTCGACGAGTTAACTCTCATGACAAAACGCTAGTGTCCCATAAAAAGTTTCACTTCAAAAATGGAAATTGAAACGTAATAAGAATATTGAAAAATGAGAAAATACTTTAATAGGAAGATCAGGGAACTAACAGTTTAAGAGTGACAGGAAATTGTACAGAGATTGGGACGCTATCAGGTGCACATGACGGTTTCAACGTTTTGATTAGTTTGAAAAATTTGAAAATTTGTCGAGGAAATAAGATGAAACGATGAACGAATTTACTACCAATAGAGGAGAAACTTGGGAACCCAACGAAAGTGAGAACCACGTGTGCAAGACTGGCTTGATTCCAAATTCAGAACATGTAAAAATATTCTTTCACTTTCAATTACAACTAATTTATAAATAAAATTAACGAGTAATACTTTTCTGTTAAAATCTTACAACTAATGTATTTTATTAAGTTTAATGCACCGGTGGATTCTCAGATTTGTTCTTTCTCGGTTTAACTACACAACACGAACTGTGCTCTGCTTTCAATCCACTACATTAGCTCAAAAAGTTTGGTCCTTTTCAGTCTTCTGACAATTTCACGTTGGTCCAGTAGCTGGATTGCTTCGACTTTCTTGTGGTTATTCATGATTCTTTTCGAAATTCTTCACCTCGTCTGCTATCATTTCCACTCCTACATCTCTGTGTAGGCCGCTATTTCTCTCATACTAAGGAGCGTTGACAATGCCCCTTAACACCCTGTTCTGAAATATATGTATTATGTTAATATTGCTTGAGCAGGCACACCCTCAAAGTTGTATCTCATATGTCCACACAAGCTTTAAAACCTGCTTGTATAACAAAAGCTTTTGGCTAATGAATAGTTGTTTTCCTAATAGTCGATATAATTTTCTATATTTGAGATTCAGCTCTTCGCTTCTCTTTTTAACGTATTCTTTCCATCGTAGCTTTGTATCTAGGTTCATTCCTAGGTACTTGGCCGATTTGCATATGGAATAATATGATTGTTTATAATTATTGGCATTGGACCAGTGAGTTTAAATGCAATGATTTATGTTCGTTAAATCGAATGGGGCAGCTTCCTGTCGATGCAATAACTTGACTCAATGCGACTTGGAGTATTTTATTAGCCTCTTGTTTGTTTTTTGCCAAGCTACTGTAGTTTGTTCTATTACTAATATATCATAGGTGTATAGGAGATACAGCAATGGATCCATGACACTACCCTGTGGTACACCAGCCCTCATCGGTCTCAAAAATTGATCTTCCCATCTAATGCGAAACATTCTCTACCTAATATATGACTCTAATAGTAAGCTGTATTGTTCTGGAAGAAGTTGTTTAGGATTGTGTTCGAGTCCCCGGTGCCAACTTTATCGAAAGCCTGGGCTACGTCCAAAAACACTGCTGATTAAATCTTGTTTTCTTCATGTGCTTTTTCTAGTCGATCAGTGAGTCTACGCACATGATCTATTGTGGTGTGTTAATCTCTAGACCCAAACTGATGCATAGGAATTTCTCATTTTTTTTCGATAATAGGTTTGAGCCTTTAGAAGAGTATTCTTCCAAAAAGTTTGGATATAATGGTTAATAATGAAATTGGTCTATGTAATGTATACCTCGTAGACAGTTTTCACAAGTTTCGGAATTATGATGACCTCTCCAATTTCCATCAGGTAAGTTCATGTTTTAGTCTAAAGGTTGCATTGAATATGTGAACTAATTTAACTATTGCTTTTCTTGCCAAATGCTTTAGAAGTTTTTCTGTTATTAGGTCATAACACTGCTTTTTTCGGGTTTATGTTTGTCTTTATTTCTTCTATACATTCATTTGGTGTTACCGGTTCTAGTACAAAAGAAAGTCTCAGCAATAAGGAAATAAAAGATACGGATTTTCATCTTAAGTTAGCAAAATTGAAAAGCCAACGATCTGTCATCAGAAGAGTCCCAAAAGCTTCAAGGGGTCTATGTGCCTCAACGCTCTCTGGTCTAATAGATCAATGCGTAAGACATAATTCTATTCCTACCTGAGAAAATCTATTGCTTTTTCCATACAATTTTTTGAGTCTTCCTTCTAAAAATTCTAATATAAAAGTATCTCTCTCTACTATAATCAAGAATAATTTAGAAACCGTTGATAATATAGATCATCATTTAAAATTCTCTGATCAGCAAAACATAAATTTGACATCCGCAATCATAATCTTAGCTTCAGATGACAGTTTTGCTGATGTCAGGGTAGCCACATTAAACATCGAAACATCCTTTAGAGAAACTTAATAGTACGTTCCCTACTTTGAGTTTGGAACCTATTCCTATTCTTATGAAAGAAGAATTTGTCAGTAACGCAGTAAACTCCTTTGAAACTAGTTCTGCTGGTGGTTTAGACTCTTTAGGATCTTCTCGTCTACAAGATTTAATAAGTTACAGTGCTGGACCTTCAGGAAAAAATCTCTTATCATGTTTGTGTAAATTATTCAATTTTATATTAAATGACACAGTCACTATCTTTATTCGTCCTATTTTATTCGGAGCGTCACTATTAGCTTTAACTAAAAGAACAGGAGATATCAGACCGATTGCTATTGGTAGATTTCACCGTCGTTTAGTAGTGAAAATAATTTGTTCAAACATCAGAGACAAATTAGGATATTCACTTCGTCCATTACAATTTGGTTTTGAGTCGAAAGGTGGTTGTGAAGCAGTTGCACATGCAGCAAGACGTTTCGTCTCTAATTATTCAGACGTTAATAATAAAGTTTTTCTTAAAATTGATTTTAAAAATGCTTTCAATGCAATTCATCGCGATCATTTATTGAAACTAGTAGTAGATATTCTATCTGAAATTTTTGCTTTCATCAATCAATATCATTTATTCCCTTCATATCTTCTATTTGACGAGAATATCATTTATTCGGAAAGAGGCGTCCAACAAGGGGACCCTTTGGCACCTCTCCTCCTGTAGGCCATTATACCTTCTCCTTGTCTAACCTCATTGATTGCTTCATCAATCCAATTCTGAGGTAATCTTTCTCTATTACTCTTCTAATTATACTTATGAGACATGATTCAAACTCTGAAAAAAAATATAATTTTCAGTTAACAATGGGTATCGGGAGGTTTGGAACACTGTCCCAATCGTCCCTCATTGCGTGGTCCAAACCTCCCTCATATACAGCATATTTAATAAAAATCCGAATTAAAATTTCGAGGTTAGATTTAGGGAAATCTGAATACGTCAATGAATACTGTATTCAGGACATAATATCGTAGCCCCACTATATTTTTTAAAACCTGATTAAAATTGGTAGACTAAAAAAAGTAAAATCTTACTAGAATATGACAAAAACATAAATTATATCCTGTAGCACCAAGTCACAGTAAACACCGAACCGCACATTGGGGCCAGTGTTGGCACCAACGTTGGGTTATGTTGGCGGTATTATTTTTAAAAGTATCCAGACATTGGAGTTAGCTCCAAGCAGAGTCAACTCGTCGGACTTAGAAGTGGCTGTGGGTGCCTTTGCTGTGATAAGCGCTGCTTATCATAATATTATATTATTGCAAAACCAAAAAAAAACGTCCGCGTAGATGAAGTTGGTAGGTCATAACACTTCACAGATTACGAAACCAGTAAGTATTGAATGGAATATGTTAAGTAGTAAAGCATAGTAATGATTATATATAAAAATATATTTTTTTAGGCACGACGGCCCTCAACTGTTAAGTAACTTGATACAAGAACCCTTTGGACGATTCGGGAACTTCTGCCGTATGTCCTCGGCAGATTTTGAGTACCTTCCCCAAGTAATTGAACCCACAATAAAAAAAAGATACTTATTATAGAGAAGCTATACCCGTAAAAGTACGCTTGGCAGTAACACTAAGATTTTTTGCCACAGAAGATTCTTTTAAAAGTCTACATTTCCTTTTTAAAAATCTAGCCAAATAATTTCGGAAATAATACCCGAAGTTTGTAAAGCAATATGTGATGCTCTGAAAGACTGTGTAAAGATAATGTGATTTTATCCTATTTTTATCTAACTATGAAATTCTCACTTAAAGATTAAAATTATTCAAGTCTTGAATTTATTTATTTGAACGTTCATACAAATTAGATACATAAGATTAAAATATAATGAAAAATAAAAGAAATAATTCTCTTAAAAATTTTCTTGCTTAACTACTCAATAATATTATTTTGAGACCACCTAAATACTTCTTCAATTATATTACTTGACACAAAGGTGACTGGTTGTGATTGTTGTGCACAAAAACCTGTTTCATTACTTTCTTCTGAAGAATATGTGGGGATCTGCGCTTCAGAAGATGGTGAAGGAAGAGGTTGTTGAACGGATATTGACGATGTAGATGTAAGATAATTGGAAGAATGCGTTGAACATCTAGACTGATTTTCAGATCTCTTTCTTCTGTTTTAGATTATTTCATCAATCTCATGCATATATCTTCCCTTTCTTGTTCATCAAATTTTTCAATTTTTTTCGCAAGAAGTTGACAAAATAAATCAACTTCGTCAGGTTCCCTATTTGATTTCTGCGAAATATTTTTTAAGATATGAACTGCTTCATCCATTTGCTTTTTCGCATGTACTAACTCTGGTGTATGTCGCTTTCTGCAGGGAGTCGTGATTGTCTCTTGGGTAGCAGGGGAATTACGTTCATTTATGTCATTCTCTTCTTTAGGTACATTCATAGGTTCATTTTGGTCAGATGCTGCTCCAGTCTAAAATAAAATGCTTTTCTGTAATTTCATATTTAATAGTTATTATTGTTTTTTATATTAATGTTGCTTTTATTATTGTTTCAGATGCCTACAACTAGAGATGCATGGGTCGCCGTAGCGGAAGGATTTGAAAAGGCTTGGTAATTTCCACATTGTTTGGGCGCTCTTGATGGAAAACATGTGAAATTACAAACGCCTATCAACAGCGGTTAAAAAATTTTCAACTATAAACACGACTATAGCATAATTTTGCCAGCATCAGATGACAGTGACTATAATTTCTTATTTGCTGATATTGGTACTCATGGACGTATGAGTGATGGTGGGGTTTTTGTTGATTGTCTACTATGTCAAAAAATTATTAAAAATGATGAAGTTTTTCCGGAATCGATTCCACTGCCTAGTAGAAATATGCCTGTGCCATATGTTTTTGTGTCAGATGCTGCATCCGCTTTATCAAAAAGGCTAATGAAACCTTATCCTGGTGTACGACTTCATAGCAGTCAACAGAGGATCTTCAATCAGCAACTATCACGCGCACGAGTAGTAATTGAATGTTCATATGGAATAATGACATCTGTATTTAGAGTGTTTGCAAACCTATGTTGGTTCAACCAGAGAAGGCAACAATTATAACTTTTACTTGTGTAATCCTACACAACTTCTCAAAGAGAGGTAGAGCCTCAAGGAATTTGTACATACCTGAAGGAATCATAAACCGCATTACCCAGGAGCAACATAATGTTCTAGTGCCACTGGAGCAAACACCAAGGCGACCACCAGAAAACGCAAGACAAATAAGGGACGAATTCTCAAGATAATTTTTCTTACGTTGAGAGGCCTAAGCATCGATCTATCTAGCATGTATTATTAATAGTGAATAAAATAATGATTTTTTTTACTTACCTCTGTGTTTATTGTAGTAGTGTTCATTTTATTATATAATAACCCTAGAAAGCTGTCCAAAAATTCATAAGCAAACCAAGTGGGTTTAAAGACCTCGTCTGAGGATGCTCCTGAACGAATACTGTCTTTAATTTTCTTGGTATAGAGCCTGTACGTGCTCATTAAAGACTCTCTCTCTCTTCTTTAATTCAGCTACAGAATATTTGAGGCCTAACTTGCATACGTTGCCATGCATCGGCAACAGCGTTTCTATTTTTGTGGTCTTTGACTGTTGGACTCCATAAAACTGGTTCTGCTTCATAAAGCTCCAAAAACAGTAAAACGTTTTCATTTGACCATTTTTGACATTATTTACCTTAAATAATAATAAAGTTATTACGACGCGCACTCTCACTTCGCAGACTAAACAAGTTAAGGCGTTTTATAAGGCGCCAATGTGTGGCAGAATACGCAAACATTGGGACCAATTCTCTTTGATGTCTTGTCAAAAAACCGACACAAGACGGCCAACTCGCAACGTTCGAGCCAACGTTGGCACCAACGGACGCCAACACCATAAATCTCGATCTACACATTGGACGAACGTAGTTGGCGCCAACATTGACCCCAATATGCGGTGCCGGCTTAACAATCTAAATGTTTGGTCACGAAGGTATTACACTAGAAGGTCAACTAATAACAATTTTAATAACAATAACGTTACTGGAAATAGACCGCAGTATACCGGTAGTAGTAATTATACCAACAGTATGAACAATAATAATCAAAATAGTATTAATGACAATTATCAAAGTAATTTTAGAAGGAATTACAATAAATAAAAATAGTGATAGGAAAAGAAAAACCGGTATCAATTGTGGTAATTGTGTGTGATAAATATTGAATATCACAACAGTATATTATTGCAGATTACCCAAAAGACATACTGGAACAAAGAAAACAGCAAATAAGATGTACGAAACAGGCGAGAGAAAGTGGGGTCGAAGCTAAGTTACTGGATAATACATTACTGATAAATGACAACATATACAGTCTAAATGAACTAGAACACAGGAAAAATCAATTAGAGATACATACAGGATAAAATAAATCAACGTTAAAAAAAAATAACGAAATTAATCGCAAAACTTTTAATAAAACCTTCAGTGGTAGAAGTTTTAAATAACTTATAACTTCGAGTCACATAAATTACCAATTTTACATTTTGAAACTAACCGTATCTTGCTAATGATGAGCAAAGAGATCAAAAACAAATTAAAATTTAGCGAAGCCTTACCACCTTCGACTTAGGACGAACGTTGGAAAAGCTTCATGAGCTGTCGGTAAAATTTGAAATAAAGAAAATGAAAATATTTGTAAGTGATTATATAATTGAAAAGTGCGGGATAGAGGAATTTATAGAAGTTGGTAATGACAGGTTAAAAAACGTACAAGTATATATCTGCGAAGTACCGAAGATGGTAGAGCGGAAAGAAAAAATTCAAAAGATCTTAGAAAGGGATCGCAATAACCCAATGTGTGTAGGACACGTAGGAAATAATGAATTGTTACAGAAATTAAGAGCACATTTTGAATGGAAAACCATGGAGAAAGATGTAGTATGTAAAGAATTGCCATAAATGTCAAGTAAATGAAGCAAAGTCTAGTCATAAAGAGAGATTTGTCAATGCGGATACTACAATTGAACCCTTCTGTAGAAAGTAACTATGGAAATCGTTATTGTATTACAATACTATGTGATCTTAGGAAATATGCTGTCATGATACCGGTCAGAAACAAGGAAGCAACAACAGATGCGATAGCGATATTTGACAACTTTATACCAGCCTATGGCTGAATGAAAGAAATAAGGACAGATCAAGGAACAGAATATAAAAACGAAGTAATGAGTAATTTATCAGAACTGTTAAAAATAAAAGACAACTTTTCAACAGCATATCACCACGAATCGATAGAGAGCTTTTAAAAACTTCATCTAACATTCAACGAGTATGTAAGGAATTTTATCAATGAAGCTAAAGATAGTTGGTGTGAATTTGTAAAAATATTTGTATATTGCTATAATACAACACCTAACACGTATCTCGGATATACTCCATTTGAATTAGTGTATGGTAGAAAGCCTAATATACCTGATTGCTTAGATTCAGAAATTAAACCGTGTTATAATTTTGAAAGGTATGATAAGGAATTGAAATACAAATTACAATACTCGCATGGGCGAGCGAGAGAGTTTTTGTTAAAACATAAGTCATTAGATTACCTAGATAGAATTGAAAAATAATCTTCACCTGTAAATTTTAAGATAGGGGGTTCAGTATTACTAAAAAAAGAGAAAAGACCCTAGTTCGACCCCCATTACTCAGGCCCATTTAAAATAACCAAGATAATAGGTGTAAACTATGAGATTTTATTTCAAAATAATAAGAAACAGACCGTTCATAAATATCGACTTTATTTGTGCAATAAACCTACTATTTGTTAACAAAGTGTGGCGGAATAGTAAATAATCAGACAATACAGTGACCAAAAGCAAACAAGCAAGTGAATTAAAACAAACAACCAATTTGAGACAAACAAAAGATTGAGTGATTGATAACAAAACAGTTGAATTTAGTATCGAAATATTATCAGAAATAATTTTCCTCTCTCAAGAGGGGATGATGTGACATTTATTGAACCACAAGGTCACTAATTAATGTAGTGAGATTAGTCAGGAAAACTAAACCACGGTTCTTTAGGAAATAGAGGAGAGTTGTCATGATCGTACCGTATCCTTCATCGTATCAGCTCCTATTCTCCCACTAACAGTAATGCTAGAGCACTCAAGCGGCGACAATACGTACTTGCTATTGTGTAGAGACAGTAGCAAAAGTTGCACGTGTTTGTTCGTAGTGGTTTATGTTTCATATTAGTTTAAGTATTTGTGGCTGATTCCATGTAATATTTCACCATCTTTCGTAAGCTCAAGGATCTTTTTACGGTAAAAGTAACTCACTTTAGTACATATACTTATACAGGGTGTCTCAAAATTGACGCCCGTCCTTTCAGAATATGAATCGGGGGGCTGAAACGAATTAAAACGTAAGAATAAAAAAATTGGTTACGGAGTTATTGACAAAAAACAAAGATCTAACATTCAATGTTCACACTTCATTGAAAACGAATATTTGTTACAAAACAAGAAATTAATTCCTCCTCCTACTTCAATGCAAATATTTGCACGATTAATCATTGAATCACGAACCCTCTGTAGCATGTTTTCGTCTATAAATGTCACAGCAGCGTGAATACGAGCTACTACATCTTCCGCACTCTCAACAGGTTTAACGTAAATTTTTTCTTTCAAGAATCCCCAGAAGAAAAAATCTAATGGATTTAGATCTGAAGATCTAGGAGGCCATAGTACGGGTCCACCTCTTCCAATCCAACAGTCGGGGAATGTTTGATTTAGTAATGTTCTCACTTGTCTACCATAATGTGCAGAAGCACCATCATGTTGGAACCAACAATTCAATCTAGTTGCTAATGGAACTTTATTGAGAAATGGCAGTGGTAAATTGTCGTTTAAAAAATGAAAATACGATGCTGAATTAAGTCGGTTAGGTAACATATTTTGGCCGATTACATTTTTATCTAATAATCCAGCCCAAATGTTTACTGACCATCATCTTTGGTGATATCTTTTACGTATTAAATAAGGGTTTTCATGTCTCCACTCGTGCAAATTATGAGTATTTATAATCCCTGACTGGGTAAATGTACACTCATCAGTAAACATAATATTTTCTATAAAATGTGGATCATTGTTTAAGTTATCCAATAACCATCTACAAAAATTAATCCCTATCTCCTTCATGTAAAACTTGAACTTTTACAGGCCTAAATGGATATAAGCCATTCCTCCTTAATAATCTTTGAATGGTACTTTTTTGGAAATGCGTTTGTCTCGATGTAACTCGAAGACTTGTATTTGGTTCCGCTCCAACAAAATCAAGAATTTGCTTTTCCTGGACGACGTTGAGCGTAGAATGGCGTCCTCCCTTATTTAAACTGGGATTTAATTTACCTGTTTCCAGTAATCTTTGTTCAACCCGTCGTAAAATTTTTGCATCAGGGTGCCATCGATTTGGAAATTTTACGGTATATGCTCTACCTGGAGCACTGGCATTATCATTATGCGCACCTAATACTTTTAACATATCAACATATTCTCGATTGGAATAATAACGTTCCATTTTTAAAACAAATAACCGTAGGAAATTATACTTATACTTATTATGACAAAAGTAGACAGAACTAATAATTAACATTTAACATTACCACAGCAACCTATGCTACTCATTCGTTTTTAGCTGACTTCGTTCTCAATAACGTGTAAACATTGAATGTAAGATCTTTGTTTTTTGTCAATAACTCTGTAACCATCTACATAACGCAATTTTTTTATTCTTACGTTTTAATTCGTTTTAGCCCCCCGATTGTTTTCTTGTTTCTGTTTGCTTGTTGCTAAATTGTTTACGTTTTTCTTTACTGTCTTTTATTTTTAATCAATCATATGCCTTCTTAGCTCAGGTTTCTTATATAATATAAATTTTAGGTTTCTTGGCATTTTTTAAAGATTAATTTTAGTTGTTCCATTTATTAGTTAGTAATAACTTTTATACTTAGGTCTTCTTGTGGTTTTAATTCTTAGTCAGGTTTCTTGTTGTTAGGTGTTTTAATAGTTTCCCAAGAAAAAATAAGGATGGTAGGTAAAATAATTAGGTTCGTTTTATACAAATTACTAATTTTTAAATATGTAATTGTTTTAGAAGAACATTTAGAGGAATTTTTGATTCTTCCTTCGACCAGCAGAGAAACTGAGCGCAGCTTTATCTGGACGTATTCTACAACGCTCGTTTTGATAGATTTATATAAAAAATTCAGAGAACAGGTCGGAACAATGTAAGGAATTTAAAGGAGATGTGGCAAGAAATTGCTCTAGAATTTAGTACTAACTACAATTTAAATACAACTCCAGCCAATTGTGAAAACCGTTGGAGAGTGCTGGAGCGAAATTACAAAAAATATGTAGACAATAAAAATCAAACAGGGGCTGGGAGAAAATATATCGAATATGCAGATGCTATGGAAGACGTTCTGGGAAAAATGAGAAGTATTCGACCAACAATAATCCTTACATCAAATACAAAAGCAGAAATACCACAAGCAGCGTCTGCTGCAAACACAGAATTACAAGTAGGTTCTGTTGCAGAAGCCACAGCCTCAATGCCACCACCAGAGGGGACTGCATCTACTGATGTACCGAGAACTGTAACGCCAAGATGTCGTCCTAATAGGGTTAGAGAAAAAACTAGGACTGACATATTACTGCAAATGAAAATGGATAAGATGCTAAGGCATAGTGAAAAACTAACGTTTGGAAAAGAGAAATTTGAAAAAAATTTAATCTTAGAAAACAAAAAGATATCGTTAATGGAGAAGAAAAATGAATTGTTGGAGAAACAAAATAAGTTACAACAAGATACCAATAGATTACTTTATGACATTTTAAACAAAAAATAGTGTGTGTTTGTAATATTTGTCATGTATTATTTTGATTTTTTATAGAAAATTAAAGCTTGATTGTATTTCTTTTTAAAACCTGTTGTTTTTTTCTATCCAATGTAAGTAGTGCTGAATCAATCAAATGAAATACAAAGGTAATGGAAAACAAAATATAATACCACTAAATTTTATAATAAATATTTTATTTTGTACCACAGAAACATATGTACATCTAATTATTAATTAACATATTTGCCACATGATTGCGCATGGTTATGCCATCTCGGTCATCTCTATACTCGACAGGAGGGATATTATAATTATGTTCTTGCATAATATCTTCATTCGGATGAACTTCATCATATGGCACTTCTTCAAGAGTAAATGCATCATATAAAGCTAAATTATGAAGGACACAACAAGCTCTAATAAAATTGGCAATATCATTATCATCTCGTAATTTTAGATGGTACAGTTGGCGGAATTTCTGTTTCAATACTCCAAAACAGTGTTCAACTATGTATCTTGTTTTGGACAATTTTATATTAAAATTTGATTGAGCTCTTGTAAGATTCCCTATATCCTTATATGGTGTCAACAAATGTCGGCGGCAAGGATAGCCACTATCTCCTAAAATATAGTTATTTCCACACTTTTCTTCTGAAGTTTCTGATAATGGAGATGCTTGAAACACTCTACTATCATGTACAGATCCTGGAAACCCAATAACTATATCCCTAATTTTTCGTCTACTGTCACAAACAACCTGAAACTATGTAATTATAAGGTAAGTAAAAATGATTAAACTTTTTTTAAATATCAAACATATTCATAATTAAAAAATGAAATTTTGAAAGCAAAGTAAAAAGAAATAATTTGTCATACAAATTACTTGAACAAATATTTTCAGCAAACTAGACAATTCATGTTGTAATTGTGCATAAATTCAATTGTTTTCAGAGAAAAAACTGAATTAACAATATAACTGTAGAAACACCATGATTGTATGTGAAACTTACAGCTTCATATGATGCATACATGTATACACTTAAGTATTATTTTGTTGACTTATTCTTACTTGCATTGAGTAGAAGCTCTTTCTATTTAAGTAGGAATCTGGATCTACCATCGGTTTGTCAAGACGAACATGACTTCCATCAATGGCACCAACAACGTTTGGGAAACCATTAACTGAAAATTCTTCTTTTATAATCATTTGTTCTCGAGGTGTGGGCCAGGTGATAACTTCACCAGAGAGATTACTCAGAAAATACCTATATCATTCTTAGAATGATTTTTCTAAGAGAGCATTCAGCTGTTCCAAAGCGATCTCCAACATTACGATATGATGCTGCTTCATGTCCAGCAAACCACAAAAATATCAGTGTATACTGGTAGCTGGATATTTTTCCAAACTCACCACTTTGGTAACTATAATATTGCGAATTTTTAAATCTCTCTGAAATTTCTTGAGCAAGCTGACGAGTTACTCGAAAATGTTCCATACATTCTTCTGGGCTATACCTTGACACGGTTTCTTCGATATACCTCTCATTTTTAATAGCTCTGCGTGTGTGAAATATATACACTAATTACTCATCATCACTACTTGATGAACTTAGTTGATCAAACATCTACATATGTAAATCAAATGAAGCAGATTCAAAAAACTAAAAATCCTGCTTTTAAATAATTTCACAAATGTATGTGAACATATAGTACAAAATTACTAACCTGGAAATTATTTATAATAACACCTAATACAAATAAACGTTTTTAATGTCTAAAAAACTACAAACTATGTTATATTAAATGAACTATTAAAGAAAAACTGAACTTATAATTTAAACTTAGGGAAAAAATAGAATAAACGAATCAAATAAACAATAATTGATTATTTAAACAAGCAAACAATGTAGAAATAGAAGCCCATAGAGATAATAATATGATATTGAATTAAATTATTATTTTATTATAGTGATTTGTCTATGGAGGTCTATGAAAAACACAACGCGCATGTCTCCAATTAAAAATCGGATAAAAATAAGCAAATACTTCCAACGGTTTGAAACTTGTTACCTATTCTATAAATTGCTCTACGAACGCTGGATCTATGGTTGGAGATTTTCGGTTTGGACTCTGCGAACGGTTTTTATACACTGCGCATGAGTCGTCCAGTTTCCAACGGTTTGGGATTGCACTACGAACGAACCTATTATGACAACTCTCAGTCAATCTCTACATGTCCTGATTCTGCATGTACAACCCTCAAAAATGGTTAGTCTGTTAAATATACTTTCAAATTACTCACCGGAGACGAGTCTTTTCACCTCAGACGTGGAGCGTGGACACCCAAAAAATATACGCGGAACAAACTACAACAAAAAATCACTGTTGCTAGTGATTTTAGCAATATTCACGAAAACTACCCGGGGTGTTCAAATCGCCGCACCGGCTGAACACCGTCTGCTCTATTTCAATTTATTTCATTCCCCTCTTCATCAAATTTTTCAGTTACCTGTCGACTCGTATGTTAAAAACTTACGCTTTTGAAATATCACAACTACACAATATTACAGTCGACGAAAAAGTGGCCGACCGTACTGGGCCAGGTCACTTGTGAGGGTTACTACCTCACTGTCCCTGTTTTCAAAATTCCTGCTATTTATTTTAAAATTGTTTCGTTAGTGCCCTTGTCGGAAGGTTAATTTTAAATTTCATTATTCTAGTCTGCAATATTTGCTTATATTTATTGATAAACAAAGCATGTCAAAACACCAGGTATAATGTTTATCGACCTTGCTGATTATAACGAAACTGTTTGTATCATCTTCTTTCCTGACGGAGGTCAACAATTATTTCATTATTAATTTGTTTCTAATCTAGAAAATTTTATCTATATAGAGTGTTCTAAAAATTTCCTATGTCATATCTCGTGTTTATTACATCACTTCCCCCCTTGTAAAAGTGTTGCGACGTTTCAGGTCCAACACCTTTTTATTCTTAACTATAATATTAACATTGTTTACCTACGAGTTCATTGACGTGAACTTTACATTGTTTTTGGTTTTGTACGCTTCCGCGTTGCGACACCTTTGACCACGATTTGTTTTTACGTAACGCGCACTTGACCTTACTCACGTGTTCGATTTGACTTTCACTTGAAAGTTCAACTGTTTTGTCCCTGACGTAGGTCGCGATTACTGACACTCGCGACACTGCTGCTCAGTAGATCGTTCATGGAGTGGTTTCTCTCTGTCCCAATGTTGCGGTCTGGTGTGGCTCGTCTCCTGGTGCTGAATCTGCTCCATTTCTATCGCCTCTTCGTCTTGCTTCTGGGTTCTGTTGTGGGAGTGTGTAACCCATACCGTAAGGGAATCCCATATGCTGCATACTGGTGCGATGCCACACCCTACTGTTTGTTGGATACGGATTGCATTTAATATCGTGCCTTCCATGTGCTTTAGTAGGTGAAATGTGCAGTATATACCAATTATACCACTTATTATTGAGTCTATCTCCGTGAACCATTCCCAAGTGTGTTTCAGGGTGGATTCGGCTAGGCTTTTGATTTCTTTCGAATCGAAAATATCTGACACTGTGTAGCCTTGGCTGTTGGCGTTCAGTCCGGCTGCTTTGCGGGTGATTATATTCTACTTCTTGAGAATGTCTCTCTCTATTCTGCATCTTCTATGTATCGTTGCTCTATCTATAATAGTTTGCTATTTATGAGATCGACATTCGGGAGTAGAACTGGCATTATCGGTTGAAGGTTTTGTTTGTCTTCAAGGCAATGACAATTCTCGTGTGCTCTGTTTGCTATATTTCGATAGTAGGTTTCTCTTTTGTGGATTTAAAGTGAAACCTTTGTCTTCTTCTTCTATAACTTTGAATTTTACTGGAGTTTAGATTGTTTGTTGATACAATTGTATGATTTTGTATCTGTGTGTGGCTCTGCATTTTTCTGCTGCTGCTTCGCTGGCTGCGGATGTGTGCAGAAGTATATTGTTTATATTGTCGACTGAGGAAAAAATAAACAAGAAAAAGATTAACTAATTACGTTACTAATCATAACACGTCGACAAAATAAAATGCAAGGTCATTGTAGGTAAACAATTTGAAAGAATTGCACCGTTGCCAGGTTAATCCCAGGTGTTTTAGAAAGATTTAATTTTAATAATTACAAGGGGAACATATGGATTATAGTTATTCAAAAACGGGCAATAGTTGTAAACTCCAAACAAGGAACTCATTTGACAGTCCTAAATGATTGTACAGCTCGGTCAATTGAGAAAAACAAGCTTAAGATAAAAAACGCAAATGTAGCGTTAACATATGAGTAAGAAACATTATTTTGGTATTATCAAAAAAAACATAATTGTTATATTAAAATTTGTAAATGATGAATGCTAACAATTGTAATTTTTATAAAATTGTAAAGATATCGTAAGTGCGCGACAATAAAACGACAAATCGTTCTTCTGACTTGGGTAACGCTCGTTATGTGTGGTTTCCAGACAGCAATTACGCTAATTGATTACGACTGTTCGAACCCCAATACAAACATTACAGTGATTGCACCAAAAGACGCTCTTTAATTTTTTTGCTTATTTTATTTGTGTGTTGATTATAAAATTCTGACTATCTTATAAAGGAATTTATTTATATATATATATATATATATATATATATATATATATATATATATATATATATGGATTAGTTAAACTCAGGTTTTTCTTTTAGAATCACTCTAACCTTTTCTAAAAATGAATCCTCGTATTGTAAACCGAGGTGGGGCTTCAAGTTCTTTCGGAAAAATAGCTTAGACCGTTCGAAGGAATTTGAAAAGGGATGTATTTAATTCATGATATTTTTTGATCGTGGTGACAGTCACTAGGTATAACCAAATAAGCAATCAGATAGAGAGGTGGAATCTCCCTCAAATTCACTTTCGTCAGTAATTCGTGAATAACGTAAATGGGTCCTGAACGAACCTCAGGGTTACAATATACTGTATTGATATTTGTTTTATTTGACTTAATTGGGTGTCCCAAAGGAAAAAGGAGACCTCTATTTTATCATCATATTGAGTGCACTATTTACATCTGAGCCCCTCACCTACCGATCTAATCAAAAATTATATTCATATACAAGAGATATCGTATGTTCCATGATCATTATTCCTATAATTTCTTCTTTATTCTGCAAGGTACTCACCTGTACGAGATATCATATTTGATTCCGAAAGTTTTGTTCAATATTTTATTACCTTATATTGTACAGGATATCCAATTGCACGAGATATCATAGTTATCCTATTAAATTCCGAGAGTTTGTCTGATATATTATTCTAATATATTGTACAGGATATTCAACTGTATATCACATTTATACCATTGGATTTCAAAAGTTTGTTGATAATTATTATACTATATTGTACAGGATACTCAACTGTATATCACATTTATACCATTCGATTTCAAAAGTTTGTTGATAATTATTATACTATATCGTATAGGATACACAACTGTATATCACATTTATACCATTCGATTTCAAAAATTTGTTGATAGTTATTATAATATATGGTACAGGATATTCAACTGTACGGGATTTCACATTTATACCATTCAATTTCGAAAGATTGTTGGATAATCATTTTTCTTATATTGTACCCAATATTTAACTATACGTGATATCGTATTTTATCTTTCATAATCAGGAAAGACCCCTTTCAAAAATTTGGAAGACGTTGTACCCGAGTCAGATTTCTTTCGTTGGTTTCATTTCTTATACAGAGATAGTCCTATATAAGACATCCTTTACGGGTGTCACGAGAACGTGCAACTATTTCCAGATTTGGAAAGACGTTTTTCCTCAACTGAATTTTAATGTAACATACCGGGGCATTTCCCCCCCGAGTAACTGTCATTTTATCCAAATCAGGGCTGTATAATTTAATATTGTTTGTAATATACTTGTACATATTTATCCACCCAGTCTGTTTCCTTTATCAACAACCCTTACCCTCGTACCAGCAAGTTTGAACGGGCTGACACGACCTGCATTAGTACTCAGGCTTGGCACATTGTATAAGCCCAAGAGGCCCCACGGAGACCTTGACCGCTCGTGCCAGAAAAACACCTCCCCCGAAGCTACCCGCTGGGAGATTTCTGACTCTAAAATTGTGCCGTAAGGCACTGGTGACAGCACGCTGCAAATATTTCTGGGATAAGAGGACAGTAGGGCCCTTTGGGTCATTACAATTACAAAGAGAAAAAAAAAAGGAATAATACCGATTCATATACCAGGGAAGGATATTCGAATTTGTTGGAGTGGAGTAACCGAATTATGACACTGATTTATTAGAGTGCTGACAGCGATTTAGTACACTGTCATTCATCGGACACGAAGTATATCCAAACGGTGCTTCTATTTTATTCCTTTTGTGTATATTCCATAAAGGATTATTGTGATTTTCTTTGATCATCTCCTCACTAAATCCAACATGGAAAAAATAATAAAACAATCCAGAACTTTACAAGTGGGATTAACACCAATTTATTACACCGCTTAATTGGGGTGGATCAGTCCCCGTTATGCCTTTAAATTCTTTCGCTTATGTCTCTCCATAGTTTCCTATTTCTTGCTTTCTCCCTCCAGTTTGTTACTCCTGCTCTATTAAGGTCCGCCTCCACCTCATTTTGCCATTTTGCCTTGGGTCTACCGCATCTCCTCTTTCCATACATGTCCCAGCCGTTTAACTCGTCGTGCTTTTCTTCTCTTTACAATGTCTTCGCCTTTAATTTCGTCCAAAATTTCACGATTCGTTCTTATTCTGTATTCATTTTAATGTATTTTCACAAGACCCAGTATTGTGGTCAATATCTTCCTTTCAGTTATTCTCAGTTTTTTTCCATGCCATTAACTTAGAGAAATACTCACCTCCAATAGGCGGGAAAAACAAAATAATACCATATGTTTTTAAAACTCACTGGGTTATGATATAATTAAACAATTAATCATGACCCTTGTCAACAAAGTCGATGACAAAGTATACAGTTACATTCTTCCACAATGCGAGATAATAAGAAATATGATACTTTTATTAACCTATATATTGTAGAAAACCATATTTTGTTAGTTAGGTAGTTCTTTTGTTGCGCTTTAATAATAAAATAAAAATTTTTAAAAACAAGTTTTTCGTTCTCGAACTTTTAGCTATACATACAACTAAGACATATACCTAACAAAAAATTATGACTAATGAATTTTACAATACGGAATTATACAATTTATACATGCTTAATTAATACACTAAGTCCGTTGGCTTTGTTTACACTTATCGACCTCAGCTTTGTCGAGCCAGTTGTTTTGCTTGCACCTTTGTCGCGTTCTAATGTGAATGTGTATTTATTACTACTCAATTAAGCGTAGTGCAGAGTTGCCTTGATCGTACCAATTCTCGTCTTTCAATTAATGTAGCTCACATACTGCCCGTTGTTATGCCCAAAATTATTGTATGGTTAAATCCATTCTTTCCCCACCTTATAATTTCTTTTAAATGTGATACAAGTTCATTTAGTACTTGAAAACAATAAATTACCAAGGCCCTGCAAGTGGTACAATGAAAGAATCTAGTTGCCTTTATCGTACCAGGTGGCTCCTTGATCGTACCCTGCACAATTTTTATGTGATTAATAGCGTATGAAATAAATTACAAATAATAGACTAATAAAGAGTTATTTTTTCATTTTCCATAACATGAACAGTTAATATACAAATACTGTAGACATGAGGAGTTATAATAAATACTTGAATTTTAATAAAATTAAGATAGACATTTATCTACATTTGACACATGTAATCTGTTGAGGCCTGTCTTTGTTTGCGATTCCTGCAAAAGAATCATGCACCCACAAATTACAAATCTGACATTGAATCATATCTTCTACCAGGTTGGTTTCACACAAGAAAAAATACCATTCTGCAGGATGCACTTCTACGACAACAGCAGATTGATTCGAGGAAGATGCAACGTCAACTTTTGCTGATTTTCCACGGAATCCAAGGTTTTTCTCTTTCAACGCTCTAACCTTCTCTTGGTTTAACTTAAGCTCCTTTTGTAGCTCCAATTGGTTTATGTATGGACTGCTGGTCAACAAAGATGCTTTTTGTCCTACATTCTCAGACTTGGATTTTGATTTAGGTATAGGAGACAGTGTCTCAATTGGAACTGAAAGCTTTTTACTTCCCGAATGCTGGCTATTATTGTTCACCATCATTTGCTGACTGATCAAGGTTTGACATTTCTGGCAGCGAAATCAAGTTATTGTCTTCCTTCTTTGATCACTCAGGGTCAGTAGGCATACACAGTTGGATTAAATTTTCAGATGCCGCAAAGTCGCAGTATTTAAATGACGAACGATCAAGGGGCCAAACTCCAGTAACTCTAAATCCATTGATTGCGTCCTCAATAGTAACCGCTTTCGAGTGATCCTATGAACACAACCCATCCACCTGGTACTGCGTAACCCACAGTCCTGGATTTTCAGTGGACTTAGGAAACTTTTATCGAGGGGTTGTAGTCGATGAGTAGTATGACCAGGCAGCTGTAACATTATTACGCCATGTTCCCTGGCCATTTCAATTGCCTCTAGATTCTTCGAATGTGTAGTATGCCCATCCAAAACTAGAATTACTTTTTTGTCAATGGTTGGTTTCACTATTTCAATTGAATTCCTAATCAACTTTTGAAAAAGATCAGTTGTTATGTAGCCAGTTTCAGACATTTCGACTAAACTTCAATGGGGAGCGTTCACTTTTAGCTCATTAGTCATTCGCATTCATTTAAATATTAACATGGGCGATACAAAGTTCCCATATGCACTGGTGCAAGCGACAAACGTAGTATTCACTCCACGCTTGCCACTAGACACTGAAACAATTTGTTTTTTCCCTTTTAGACCAAGTACCTTTTTACATTTATTTTCGACAATGCATAGACCTGATTCATCCACATCAAAAATTCTTGTTTTGTCAATCCGATTTCCATCCACGAGTTTCTGAAGGATGTCAAGAAAACCATGAACATTCTCTTTATTGAATCCCTTAACCCGTGTAAGAGACGTTGCAGTGGGTTCTCGCAAACTGAGTACTGGATGGCGAGCCTTGAATCCAAAATAATATTTTTCCCTTCTAATTGGGTTTGCTTATTAAAATTATAGGATATATGGTTTTGTTCAGCTATCTAGAATGCTAATTTCCTAGCATCAGTTAATGTCAATCCAAACATTAGGCTCTCAAGACGTAAGATGTGGTGAAGCCATGCTTTTTCTACATATTCCGGTAATGTCGTTTGCTTCCCGATGATCTTGACTTCTCCGTTAGCAGAAATATTTGTCTCCTTCAGATGACGGTTGGAAGTGGGTTTAGGAATGTTATATGTGCGGCATCAATCGTTGAACCCCATATCTGCGTTCGGAAAAGGAATAAGAGCACAATGCATATCATCTTCGGTCCATGCTCCATATTTCCTTTCTGACATCTAGAGCATACACATACATGTGTATTAGAAATTAAGTGTCGTTTGAAAGTTACCGGTACGATCAAAGGAACCTTAAAATAGCGGTACGATGAAGGAACCTAAAAGTAGTGTTTCAAATGAAACTCACTGTTTCTAGCTAATTCCACAATATAATATTTTTTTAGAATTTTCAACAATTTTCATTATATTGTGGAATTAGCTAGAAACAGTGAGTTCCATTTAAAACACTAATATGAGTAGATTACACTATGTAAGGGTCGGGACAGTTAATTTCATGAACCTAAAAGTGGTACGACGAAGGCAGCTCGTCGCCGTAGCGTAGCGTGGAATATAGAAATCATAACCCACAAATAAAACTACGGCTGAGACCGACTGATTTTTCATTACTAAATTAAATGTAATATACAGGGTGTCTCAAAATTGACGCCCGTCCATTCAAAATATGAATCGGGGGGCTAAAACGAATTAAAACGTAAGAATAAAAAAATTGGTTACAGAGTTATTGACAAAAACCAAAGATCTAACATTCAATGTTTACACTTTATTAAAAACGTAAAAAGATCCGTGAGCTTACGAAAGATGGTGAAATATTACATGGAATCAGCCACAAATACTTAAACTAATATGAAACGTAAACCACTACAAACAAACACGTGCAACTTTTGCTACTGTCTCTACGCAATAGCAAGTACGAAATGTCGCCGCATGAGTGCTCTAGCATTACTGTTAGTGGGAGAATAGGAGCTGATACGATGAACGATACGGTACGATCATGACAGCTCTCCTCTATTTCCTAAAGAACCGTGGTTTATTTTTCCTGACTAATCTCCCTACATTAATTAGTGACCTTCTGGTTCAATAAATGTCACATCATCCCCTCTTGAGAGAGGATAATTACTCTGATAATTTTTCGATACTAAATTTAACTGTTTTGTTATCAATCACTCAATCTTTTGTTTGTCTCAAATTGGTTGTTTGTTTTAATTCACTTGCTTGTTTGCTTTTGTTCACTGTATTGTCTGATTGTTGTAATTGTCTGTTCATTTACTATTCCGCCACACTTTGTTAACAAATAGTAGGTTTATTGCACAAATACAGTCGATTTTTATGAACGGTCTGTTTTTTATTATTTTGAAATAAAATTTCATAGTTTACACCTATTATTTTGGTTATTTTAAATGGGCCTAAGTAATGGGGGTCGAACTAGGGTCTTTTCTCTTTTTTTACTATTAGTATTACTGAATCCCCTATCTTAAAATTTACGGGTGAAGATTATTTTTCACTTCTATCTAGGTAATCTAATGGCTTATGTTTTAACAAAAACTCTCTCGCTTGCCCATGCGAGTATTGTAATTTGTATTTCAATTCCTTATCATACCTTTCAAAATTATAACACGGTTTAATTTCTGAATCTAAGCAATCCGGGATATTAGGCTTCCTACCAAACACTAATTCAAATGGAGTATATCCGAGATACGTGTTAGGTGTTGTATTATAGCAATAAACAAATATTTTCACAAATTCACACCAACTATCTTTAGCTTCATTCATAAAATTTCTTACATACTCGTTGAATGTTAGATGAAGTTTTTCAAAGCTCTCTATCGATTCGTGGTGATATGCTGTTGAAAAGTTTTCTTTTATTTTTAACAGTTCTGCTAACTTACTCATTACTTCGTTTTTATATTCTGTTCCTTGATCTGTCTATAAAGTTGTCAAATAACGCTATCGCAATTGTTGTTGCTTCCTTGTTTCTGACCGGTATCATGACAGCATATTTTCTAAGATCACATAGTATTGTAATACAATAACGAGTTCCATAGTTACTTTCTACAAAAGGGTTTAATTGAAGTATCCGCAATGATAAATCTCTCTTTATGACTAGGCTTTGCTTCATTTACTTGACATTTATGGCAACTCTTTACATACTACATCTTTCTCCATGGTTTTCCATTCAAAATTTGCTCTTAATTTCTGTAACAATACATTATTTCCTACGTGTCCTACACACATTGGGTTATTGCGATCCCTTTCTAAGATCTCTTGAATTTTTTCATTCCGCTCTACCATCTTCGGTACTTCGCAGATATATACTTGTACGTTTTTTAACCTGTTATTACCAACTTCTATAAATTCCTCTATCCCGCACTTTTTAATTATATAATCACTTACAAATATTTTCATTTTCTTTATTTAAAATTTTACCGACAGCTCATGAAGCTTTTCCAACGTTCGTTCTAAGTCGAAGGTGGTAAGGCTTCGCTAAATTTTAATTTGTTTTTGATCTGTTTGCTCATCATTAGCAAGATACGGTTAGTTTCAAAATGTAAAATTGGTAATTTATGTGCCTCTAAGTTATTTAAAACTTCTACCACTGAAGGTTTTATTAAAAGTTTTGCGATTAATTTCGTTATTTTCTTTAAACGTTGATTTATTCTATCCTGTATGTATCTCTAATTGATTTTTCCTGTGTTCTAGTTCATTTAGACTGTATATGTTGTCATTTATCAGTAATGTATTATCCAGTAACTTAGCTTCGACCCCACTTTCTCTCGCCTGTTTCGTACATCTTATTAGCTGTTTTCTTTGTTCCAGTATATCTTTTGGGTAATCTGCAATAATATATTGTTGTGATATTCAATATTTATCACACACAATTACCACAATTGATACCGGTTTTTCTTTTCCCATCACTGTTTTTATCTATTGTAATTTCTTCTGAAATTACTTCGATAATTGTCATTAATACTATTTTGATTATTATTGTTCATACTGTTGGTGTAATTACTACTACCGGTATACTGCGATCTATTTCCAATAATTAGTGTTTTCAAATGAAACTCCAGGTCTCTAGTTGATTCCACAATATAATAAAAGTTATTGAAAATTCTAAAAAATTGACAATTGTTTCGATAAATCAATATCATCGTCAGAATGACAGAAGTTACATTTCATTTTATGCCTACCGGATGTTTAGTAGTTATATTTTTGGCTAGACCCAGAAGTAACCTAGCTTGTGATTGGCTTAATATATGTTTATAGAAAAAAGAAGAAGATGTGATATTACACATATTGAAGCTTAGATATTATTAGCCCTATGGTGATATCCTGGATATCATTTTTCCAATTAAGATCAGTATAACTGTGCAATGATATAGAAAACCAGGAAAACTATATCTGCTGATCTTTACAATTATCACTTAAGAAGACAGTTCATTAGTGGAGAATTCCCTAGATTTAACTGTTCATTGACAACTTCATATTGTGGGTTCCTTAAATGTCTTCTAATTTCCAGTTCTTCAAGGAAATCCAGTTCTTGTTTCTTTTCACAAATATGAAGTTGTCAATGAACAGTTAAATCTAGGGAATTCTCCACTTATAAACTGTCTTCTTAAGTGATAATTGTAAAGATCAGCAGATATAGTTTTCCTGGTTTTCTATATCATTGCACAGTTATACTGATCTTAATTGGAAAAATGATATCCAGGGTATCACCATAGGGCTAATAATATCTAAGCTTCAATATTTGTAATATCACATCTTCTTCTTTTTTCTATAAACATATATTAAGCCAATCACAAGCTAGGTTACTTCTTGGTCTAGCCAAAAATATAACTACTAAACATCAGGTAGGCATAAAATGAAATGTAACTTCTGTCATTCTGACGATGATATTGATTTATCGAAACAATTGTCAATTTTTTAGAATTTTCAATCACTTGTATTATATTGTGGAATTAACTAGAGACCTTGAGTTTCATTTAAAAACACTAATATGAGCATATTCCACGAAGTAAGGGTCGAGACAGTAAATTTTATTTCCAATAACGTTATTGTTATTAAAATTGTTATTAGTTGACCTTCTAGTGTAATACGTGCGTGGCCAAACGTTTAGATTGTTGAGCCGGCACCGCACATTGGGGCCAATGTTGGCGCCAACTACGTTGGTCCAATGTGTAGATCGAGATTTATGGTGTTGGCGTCTGTTGGCGCCAACGTTGGTTCGAACGTTGCGAGTTGGCCGTCTTGTGTCGGTTTTTTGACAAGACATCAAAGAGTATTGGTCCCAATGTTTGCGTATTTTGCCACACATTGGCGCCTAATAAAACGCCTTAACTTGTTTAGTCTGCGAAGTGAGAGTGCGCTTCGTAATAACTTCATAATTATTTAAGGTACACAATGTCAAAAATAGTCAAATGAAAACGTTTTACTGTTTTTGGAGCTTTATAAAGCAGAACCAGTTTTATGGAGTCCAACAGTCAAAGACCCCAGTAGATAGAGCTATACGGGTTCTGGCTCACTACTTCAAAAATCTCCGCTTGGTGGCGCTGAGAGCGGCGGCGCGCGCGTTTTTAATTTTAGGCCGCCATTTTTAGTCCTGTTTTAAAAATCTGAAAAAAAACTTCAGTGAGATTCGATCGCACAACCTTCGCGTCTATAGCAAGGCATTCAACACATGCCGCCATAAGCTCTCATGCATATTATTAGCGAAGGAAGGTATTGCTGCACGCTTCTTGCTGTAAAATGTGACGTAGTCGAGAAAGATCCGTTAGGATGATAAGGCGGCGCGCTACCGGGTTCTTGCTGTAAAATGTGACGTAGTCGAGAAAGATCCGTTAGGATGATAAGGCGGCGCGCTACCGGGGGGCATTTTCATTATGTAAAAATATTAAAATTTATCAAAATTGTAAACATGTTTTTCAATAATCCATTATCATTTTCACCACAAGGTTTAAAATTAAACTTTGCAGTATTGCTGACGAATAAAACATATTATTTTTATAATCAGAATTCGATGTTCCCTATATATACGGTGGAGTAAAAAATAATGTAGAGAATAAATTCATTATATTAGCTACATTCATAATCGATGAAAAAACAGCAATGTGAAATATCAAAAAACCACAATAATTGATAACGGGAAAGAAATAACGAATATGTTCTAATTTTATCATATCAATAAGAAAAAAAATATAAAATAACGTTTTTGTATTCTCTAATGATTAGTATCATTCAAGATGTTGAAGAGTATATATGTATTGATCCTAGTTTCTGCAGCCTCATGCACCGAAAATGATAATGTGTCGTACGCTAAATCATTTTTCGAGAAATATGGTTATATGAATTCAAGTCAAAATTCATTAACTGACTTTGAAGCCGTTCTTATTAATTTTCAAGAAAAATATAATCTTCCTGTAGATGGAACGCCTAATAAAGAAACTATTGATTTGATGAAGAGACCTCGATGTATAAAGGGTGATAATAATTATGTTATACATTCAAAATGGAACAAAACAGAATTACTTTGGTATTTTCCACAAGCTACCGACGCGCATTTAGAAACAGCGAAGCTTGCTTTTGATACATGGCAATCAGCATCCAATTTGAAGTTCAAAAATGTGAAAATGACCAAAATAAAACCAGACATTACTATAACTATCACCAATAGAAAGCACTATTTTCGAAGCGACTGTCATGGAACTGATCAATGTCCATTCGATCTTGGTAATGGTGTGTTGGGTCACTCTTATTATCCCAACCCATATAGTAAATGTATTGAAATTCATCTAGATATGAACCTAAACTGGTATTTTGGAGATGATTTCAAGGTTCCAGAAGGAATGGTTAGTTTTTTAATGGTTTTAACTCATGAAATTGGACATGCTATCGGCTTAGCGCATAGCGAAGTTAAATCGGCCATCATGTACCCTTGGTATCAAACAGATAGAGTAGAACTGGATGAAGACGATAAAAACGCGACGATAGCTTTGTATGGGGCGCAAAGAAAATACATCGAAAATTCTACATTCACTACAGCGACGACAACTACAGTAAAATCAACGCCACGATCTGAACCCAGAAGAAGAATTATGCCTATAGAAAGAGGAGGAGGAGGAAATAAAAAGAACCTGTGTGAAATTCGTACTCCGGACTTTATGTTTCTCGCGATGGCCCCACTTTTTCCAAACTATAGAATGTATGTGGGACACGAAAAATATTTATGGAGACTAGATTTAAACGATATGCATATACCAAAAACCCCAGAATTAATTGTCGATTACCTACCAAAAGAACTGGCATCCTCAAACGTCTCTCATGTGTTTCAAAACTCTGTGGGGGATTTAGTTACGTTCAGCAACAATCAATATTATGCAGCTGCATTTCCAAATTTGAATATATATGACTCTTTTCCGCTTCCCATACCCCGATATGCCGTAATTAATGCTGTATTTCAAACCAATAGCGGACAGATGTATCTGCTGTACAATAACAATTCCTACATTGAATTTAATGCAGAAGGGCATACTATTAATAGAGGATATTTGCATGACGTCTTTCCAGGAGTTCCCGAAGGCGTAACATCTGCATTTCGATATACAGATGGATACATTTACTTTTTCTACAAAGACATATATTACAAATACAGTGAATATATCCGTAAAGTTGTTGATGCGAAACCATTTACTTGGAGTCTATTTGGAGTACCCTGCCCTGAAGATACGCTATTGAATCAATTAAAAACTCTGTTACACAAAATTATAAATATTTATCAATAAAAATGTAATACTTAGTTATGAATTTTTTTTTTCATCAACATCTTGTATATTGATCGTGCTTGTGACCAATAGTAACTTTGTTTAGTAAATTCTTCAAACGACTCACGTGACGTGAGAAGGACGTGAGGAAATAAAAACAAACAATAATGTTAATTAATCAATTTATTACAGCATCTAAATCATTTACAACTTTAGCTTTATAGAAATATATAAATTCTCTAAGTGCTACAGACAATACGCTATCACTACAATCACATATAGTATACAATAACTCAAATTTACTTAAATGTCCATTATTTTGAGCAAAATTCCTAATAAGTTCAATCACATTTCTGTAGTATTCACCAAAATTTAGAGATTCCAAATGGGTGAGACGAGGGGAAATGAGATGATAATGGAGTTGTAGAATTTGATGAACATCTTGTTGAGTTAAAGGGAAGCTGACGCCGTGTTTGATTACTTCCAACCATTTTACACAATCGAATATTACTTGATGAATGGTACAGTAGTCGCCACATTGTATCGTCTCCGGCTCATAATCATCGTAAAACGCTGGAAGTGGTTCATCTATGAATGAATTATTATTTAAAATATCGATAAACGTAGCCCATTCGAAAGTGCTGAAGGAGATTTTCGTAGGTTTATTCGTTGCTGATAGAGTGATTGCGCTACTGAACGTTCTTGCGGGACTTAAACCACAACCAATTTGGGAATTCGTATGTGTAGGATACTCGATATACAACAGGTACTGATCTTCTTTTTTAGCAGCTATTTCATACATTTCCAAAATACGATCTAATTCAGCACTATAATTATAATTTTCTGTAGCACAGCTACTAAAACCGCTATCTTGAGAACTCATATTGACGACTAACAATCTAACCTACAGCTCACTCCAATTTATATCAACTCCTATCTATCTTTGCGGTTAATTCTCTTCGCTACAAAACCACAGTTCTCATAACTTGAAATGAAAAGTGGTTACACAACAACAACATCTGTTTTTCCAATCCAACTATTATACTTTCCGTCTAATCCAAGCCATTTAACATACATTTTGTTGCCTTTTCTTCTAAGTACCTTTTCCACCAAGTAAATGTCTGGATTTGACGTTTTCTGCAGCTCTTCCTCATAAAACCCTCCACTGATTGGTACTCCATACATGTCCTCAAGCAAATAGGTGGCAGGATTGGTTATTTTCACTTTAATGATTTTGAATAGTTCTGTCGTCCAATTGGGTGTGTATCCTTTTTCAAAGACATGTTTCGACTTGCTTATACGAACAATATCACCGACTTTGAATTTTCGTGGTCCTGCAATCTTTAGATGTTTATAGGTTTGGTTTAAAATAGCTTCTTCGTTGGATTTATTGACTTGGGAGGGCTTATACTTGGTAGTTGAATGCTTTGTATTATTGTATTCGTTTGTAATTTCTGGTAGAATATCTATCCATTTGTAGGTGCCATTTAAACTGAAATGTTTATATAGTTTTGATTTCAATGATCGTATTACTCGTTCGGCCATTGCAGCCTTTTTTGTACTAAATACGCTATAGTGATTAATTCCATGTTTTTTCATTAATTGTTGAAACTTGTTGTTGTAAAATTCCGTTCCTTGGTCCGATTGAAGATTTTTGGGCGTTCGATCTGCGTGTGCGAGAATGTTCGAGAATGCACGAGTAAGCTCTTCGCCAGTCTTTGTATTTAATGGTCGTGTCCACAAAAACTTTGAAAAACAATCGATAACGACTAGAATCATTTTATGGTTTTTATTTTGATGAGCGTAAGGTCGCATTTCGGCTAAATCCATTTGCCATAAATCATCTATACCTTTGACAATTGTACGTCTGCGCGGATAATTTTTACGCATCGGTTTGTGGAGTTCGTTAACAAGCTGTATTTTGGACGACATGCTTCGTAAGCTCATACACGTTCTCAACTGATGATATCTTTTCGATACTATTTGATACCTTTCTTCAAGTAATTTGTTCGTAATTCGTTTATGGATACTTCATGCTTATCGATTTTTCCTTGGAATTGTTGTTGTATATCTTTTAAAAATATTTCCCCAAAACCTTGAACAAAAGATTTGAATTCTTGTCTCATATTATCTTTGGTCACAACAATCACATCATCGACGTACTTTTTAGTTGCCATATCTCGAGCTGCGACTGGCGGATTTCTCGAAATAAATGAATTAATGTCGTTGATTTTGTTTTGAAGTACTCCAAGTTCATTATGATACACTTGCATTTGCTCATCGACATAAAGTTTATTGACAGCATCGCTACTTGTAGTCGGCGTCTTAACATTACAGATTCTCACATTTTCAGCATCAATATTACCGTCCGGATTGTGTGCTACTTTCGGCATATAAGGTGTAATCCGTTCATTAGCATGACGACGTCGGTGTCCGAACTTATCGACAGGCATGATTGAAATGAGTAGACTTTTTTTGGTTATTCAATTATATTGGCTTCTTTTAGCTCATTTATGATGGCAACTATTTCGTTGTCGTTGGACGTATTACCTGCCTCTTTTGAAGCAATCAATAATTTCAAACGTTCCACCAATTCATTTGGATCATCCCAATAAATATATTCCATAGGTTTTTCGTTGTACGTTAAGCCAAGTCCTCTTCCCTTATTAAGTGGAATTGATTTCAGGCGAGCTCTAGTTGACATGGAGCCAGATCGTTGAGTTGGAGACATATTTTGTGATCTACTCGGTACCGAGTCTGATCGCGGTATTTTAAATAATGGTTTAATTATATATTTGTATTTGTCAGTACTTGAACCTTTAAGGCGATTGAGAGTATCAAGATGGACTTGTGTATTGTTTAACAGAATTTTGTAATGTTTTAAATCTTCCTCTTCATATTGCGGATCGTTGTAAAATAACAGCTCGTACAATCCTCGAGTTCCAGGCAAGTATCCCGCCTCTTTGTTACCATCCTGTAGCACGTTTATATTACCGTTTGTTTTATCAAAGGCAATTCGACGTTTACCCAACATCCACCCAAACATATCATCATAGATAGGACCGTAATTTTTGTCAATTTTATCATCTTTTTGAAAATAATCCTCAATGTATTTTAAACTGATGGTGGGGTATTGTTCCATATATTCTTGAAAAGCTTCATGCGAAACGTCAGGACGCATCTCCTCTGGAGATTCAGGGCGTATAATATCTCCCGCCTCATCTGTTTCAGCTACAGATTCCGATTCCAGAAAAGACGGTGCTACAAACACATCATCTAGTTTTTCTTCTTCTTTTTTTACCTCCTCCTCCTTTTTAATTGGATTCAAATTTGAAATGGTTTTCTGCAATGTCTTTGAGGACTCTACAATTTCCTTTAGCGGTGTAGATATCGGTTTAAATAGTTTATTAAGAGACTCATCGCGCTCTGATTTGCCCAATTTTAACGCTAAATATTTCTTGCGAATTGATCTCGCCAATTCATTAACTTTCTTCTTACGCAAAGCAATTGCAACCTTATCGTCGGACATGATGATGCAGACTAGTAGCATGTACACTTGACTTACACCTTTATATATTTATCGAAGCCAATACGATACCTACCGCTATTTAAAGCAAAATCCTTTACAATTACCAACGTTCCATATTTGTCGGTCGACCAACAGTCTGAGCAAATCTTTTTAAATTCTTCAAATGTCATATCTGGTGACACGTGCTCATCAAATATATGCTTTAGGTTAATTTCATCCTGCTTGAATAACACAATCATATTACAATTGTCTCGTATGAGTTGTTTCGGTATTTTTGAGTATGTTTGACATAGGTAGGCCGCATCAATGTCTCTGTGCCTACACATTGAATAATACTCCCGAATTTTCTGTTGACCATCGCAGGCGACATCATCGAATATGAATATCGAGTTGGATCTCGCTTCGTTTGGACTAACAATTTCCTCATTGTCTTTAAATGGAAAGTAACCGACACCTTTAACTTCTCCTAGTACTTCCTGCTGCAATTGATATTTCGGCTGAAACAATGACTTGGAATAGACGTAAACATTTTTGAATTTAGCGCCATTTGGATTGAATAAAAGTGATAACATGACGTTTGTTTTACCACACCCACTAGGACCGCAGATGATGGCCCGAAATGAATTTGGTAGTAGTTTTCCATGTTTACCAACACTTGGTTTAGATGTAAAGTCTAGATTTTCAATGGGTAGCGTCTGTTCTTGTTGAACGATCCTCATTTTGTGGTGAGTGCAATTAAAGTGTTTTCAATATATATGGCTATCATCACATCGTCTCAGATCAGTCTTAATGTTGGTGTTTGAGGGAGAAGGTCTTTTAAATTCTCTAATCAATAAATTACCAATTGAACTTCATTTACCCGCCTACAATTATTGTGGACGTAAGTGATCACGTGACTATAACTGTTAAATACTTATACTCTCTCTCCATTTACAGCAGGAACAAAGTTACAAAAACGTCTGGCACGTGGTGACGTTGGTATTAATCCTTTAGACAACGCTTGTAAACAGCACGATATTGCATATTCGCAAAACAAGTCTCTTGAAGAACGTCACAAAGCCGACAAAGTGTTGGAAGATAAAGCTTGGGATCGAGTCAAAGCAAAAGACGCTACTCTGGGAGAAAAGAGTGCTGCATTACTTGTTACAGGCGGCATGAAGGTTAAACGAAAGTTGGGGATGGGATCAAACAAACGACGTTCCTTCCATCGAAATTTTGTTGCGAAAGTGGGGAAATCCATGAAAAAAGGATCATCTCTAAAACAGACTGCTATGTACGCCCTAAGAGCAGCTAAAGCACTTATTCACGAATTTGGTGGATCGAAGCAAGTTAACGTACCTCGCGTAATACCTGTACCTAAATCTGGAGGTTTTCTTCCTCTTATACCTTTATTTGCTGGACTTTCAGCTCTTGGAGCGTTATCGGGTGGAGCTGCAGGAGTTGCAAAGACTGTTATTGATGCTAATAATGCTCGAAAGAAATTGGAAGAAGACATACGTCATAATAAGGCTATGGAACATGTTGGAAATGGCCTATATCTGAAAAAGTATGCTGGAGGTCGAGGATTTGGATTGTATTTGAAAAAGCCAAAAAACTCGCGATGAAGCTACCGAATCGTCCACTGTACGACACCGATATTGCACATTATGCAAAATTATATAATATTAAACATTTTCGAGGCGTTTTCATGCGAGACACTCTACCTAAATCCGGTCCTCGACAACAAGAGTGTGCAGTGGTTAACTTGGACTCGTCCAAAAACAGTGGAACACATTGGGTAGCATATATAAAGAAAAATAATGTCATTGATTATTTCGATTCATTTGGTAATTTGAAGCCACCCAAAGAACTTGTAAAGTATCTGGGAGGAAGGAAAGTTGAAATTTTTTATAACAACAATCAGTTACAAAACTACAATCAGTTCAATTGTGGACATTTGTGTTTGAAATTTCTACTTCAACATCCTTGGAACAATGGAGAACATTAAATTATTAACGCAACACCAAAAACCTCTGAGAAGTTTTACTGCTGAAGAACTAAAAGACGTTCCCATTCGATACCTGATAGAATGTGTTAGTCCGTCTGAATTGCTAGATATATGGCATAAACTTCCTAATGATTACAAAACAAGTTATGAACTACAAATTCGTCTGCCGTGCTTCGTTCACTACAACCGCCCCGATTGGACGACGCATTGGGACGGTCCTGCAAGTTCTCAAGCATCTTGTTTTCTTTGTCAACGTGCATTAAGTAAACCTTGAAATGTATTTTGTGTGTCAAATAAATCTTGTAAAGTATTCTATGTATTATTTAAACTGCCTTCATACGTCGACTTACATCAGTCATCATGTCGCAGTTGTTGAGAGTAAACAGTTCAAATCACGTATTTACCTTCCAACCGCCTACACCTATTGTACTCCATCCGGAGAAAGACTACGAATTAGCGCTGCGTTCATTCCACTCATACCATAGCATACCAAACATTGAAGATTGCAAGTTTTACTACTATGATGACAACAACAAGCTACAAAGTTTCGATTTACCTACAGGATGTTACGAAATCGCCGATATTGAAACGTATATACTCGAGAAGTTGAGTGGCAGCAATTCACTTAGACCGGGAACTATATTTGCACTAAAACCCAACAATAATACGTTACAGTGCATGATTTTCAGTAAATATAGAATTTCGTTTGAACAACCCAACAGTCTAGGAAAGATACTAGGATTTTCAACAGAGATACTCGAACCCAAACGATGGCACTCTTCAGATCTACCCGTCAAAATTATAAAAGTATCTAGCATACGTTTCGAATGTAACATTACCACGGGAGCCTTCGACGCAGACAGACCTGCTCATACTATTTACGAATTTATCATAAAAGTGGATCCTGGGTACGCCATTGACGAAACACCACATAATTTACTTTATTTACCTGTTATACCACAACGTGAAATAACCAACATTACAGTGTTGGCTGTGGACCAAGACGGTCATCCTATAAACTTTCGTGGTGAAAAGAGCACTTTGGTGTTGGAGCTTAGAGCGAGAAGCAACAGATGGGATTGATAATTAATCATATAAGACGTTCTGCTGCACATTCAACGCCATTAGTTACGCGGCATTCTTCAAAACAGCATCAGAAGCGGCTCACATTTGCTAATACATTGTATTTGCAGTCTTTGGGTTTTTTGTTGAAAAAACAACGACAATGACGACCGAGTATGTAAAACGTTCTCGTATGAACGATATGCCTTCAATGTTTGATATCTATCGCAAGCCTAGTTTCGATGAATCGATTCGCAAAGCTGAGTACAGAACATATGCTCCGTTCATCAAATCGTTCAGTTGCAGCGACATTGTGGAATTCAGCATCAATCAAGTTGATTCGTTTTTTGCAATGAATGAAACTTTGTTGTGTATTAAAGGATCACTCACTGTGCATGGAGGGGGTGATGTGAAGCTGGCAAATAATGTTGGTGCTTTCCTTTTCGATTCGTGTACATATAGTGAAAGTGCAAGAGAGATGGAAACTGTTCGGGATCCTGGAATCGTTAGCGCTGTACGTGCCATGACATGCTACAATCAAGAAGATTCCAATCATATGGCTATAGCTGGGTGGAATTATCCCAAAGACCCCATCCTGAATACCAGCGACAAATCATTTAACCTTCAAATTCCTCTAAAGCATATTTTCAACATTTTCAACGACTATCCTATGATTACGTGTGGACGACAAAGAATACGTTTGGTTCGAGCTCGAAACGATAACGATTGTGTGCTTATCACAGAAAAAAACGTTTCTGGTACACTTTCCACTACAACCGTTAACATCAACATTACCAGCATCGAATTGAAAATCAGGCATATCTATCCTAATGATGATATTAAGTTGGAACTTATGAAGGCCATTCAAAAGGATCAGCCTATAGTTATTCCATTTAGAAAGTGGGAGATACACGAACTGCCTGCAATTACCAGAAATGCTAGACGTGAAGTTTGGGCTGTTAAAACTACAACTTCAGTCGAACGACCTCGTTATGTTATTGTTTTCTTTCAAACCAACAAACGTGACAACAGCACAGCCGACCCCACTTTATTCGACAACGCCGACATTCAAAGTATCAGACTATCGCTAAATGGGGAATATTATCCCAATGAAAGAATGCAGTTGGATTTCACTAAAAATGATTACAATGAGGCCTATTTCAACTATACAGAATTTTATCCTAGCTATACGAATTCGGCACAGAAGCGCCCTCTGTTGGATTATCCCTCTTTCAAGAAGCGTGCATTGTTTGTTATCGATTGCTCGAAACAAGAAGAAAGTATGAAATCGTCCACAGTCGATGTAAAACTTGACATTGAAGCAAACATTGGTTTTCCCGAAAACACCAAAGTATATTGTGTTATAATACACGACTGCGTAATGGAGTATTTCCCCCTCACAGAAATAGTCAAGACTCTAAATTGAAGTGCAGTACGTCAGTATTCGAGCAGACGTCATCATGAGAGTTGCACTCGTAGACATTCAAGGTTTCGTTATAGATGGATTCTTTGTTGTCAAAGAACTCACCATTGAAGTTGGTTTTAAGCAAAGTCACTACATATTCCTACCATGCCAATCAATTTCTACGTTAAGCGACCAGGATAAGAAGACGGTGTCATACTTGGAGAAGAATATGCATGGTATTCGATACTCTTCAGGTGACATTGAGTACTCCAAATTAAATGATATATTGGCAACTAAGCTATTGTATGCTGCCGATTTTATATACGTACGCGGACATCAGAAAGCAGAATTTCTACTAAAGAAATGTCACATTTTTGGTGTGTTTCCCCACATTATTGATGTTTGCAAGTTTGATGGAACACCATGTGCTACAGGAAACTTTGAACGAGATCCAAATCCTTGTCACGCTACTGGTCTATACTCTTGTGCTCAAAGAAATGTAGAGCGTCTCCGGCATTGGTTTTTGAATACTGTGTTACCATTGTAATGTCTAAATAATAAATTGTTTATGGAATGATTCGCATTTTTATTAAGACATCCTGTATATTCTCAACCAGTATATTACATGAGAGTTTAACAAATACTAATATTATAGAGACCTCGTCACGTTTAACGTCAAATGTCACGTGTCTAACGCCACGTCTAACGTCGCGTGTAACGTGTCAAACGTCACACGTCAAACGTCACGTGTTTAACGTCGCGTGTTGAACGTCATACGTCACGTAACGTCGCGTGTAACGTGTCAAACGTCATACGTCAAACGTCACGTGTTCAACGTCACGTGTTGAACGTCATACGTCACGTATCAAACGTCTCGTGTTTAGATGTGATGATGATCATCGAAACGTAGCTTTAGATTTTTCCCGTAATGTCAAACGTCGTGTGTCATGTTAAACGTCATACGTCACGTGTCTAACGGCACGTCTAACGTCGCGTGTAACGTGTCAAACGTCGTTTGTAACGTCAACCGTCACGTGTCACACGTTACTTGTCATACGTCACGTGTCAAACGTCAGACGTCTCGTATAAAAAAAAACCACAATAATTGATAACGGGAAAGAAATAACGAATTTTATGACAAACACCCCGTATATCGAACGTAGTGGTTTATCTCTTCTTCACAATGGTGTTTATTCAACTTCGATCCGACCAATCAGAGAGATGCTAGTGCCCTTATGGCGTCTTTGTACATCATGTATACGATAATAGTCTAACAATCATGGGGTCGTTTATTCGACTTCAATCTGACCAATCAGAGATATGCTAGCGTCCTAATGGTAACGTTGCTTACGTCACACCATTTACATGATATCACAGAACAGATGGGGCATACGACGGAAGGTCCATTCGACATAAGACACATTTGTCATACGACACATACGGCGATGGTTAACGGCACCCTCTGGTCATTGTCGATCACTTCTTCAGATGTCTCTTTTGATACTCCTTGTATATTTGCAAAACTTATCGCTTATCTCTTCATCTCTTCTTCTTTCCCATCAATCAACGACACCCTCTGGTCATTGTCTTCAGGTATGATTCTTGTAAACCCTCTGTGGTCATTGTCTTCATCACAATGATGTTTATTTGTCTCCAATCTGACCAATCAGAGATGCTTGTGCCCTTATGGCATTGTTGACGTCTTGTATACCGATCATCATAGTAACATATTTATGACAACACCCTGTATATCGGTATATTATTGTAAAACTTATCGCTTATCTCTTCTTCTTTCCCATCAATTAACGACACCCTCTGTGGTCATTGTCTTCAGGTATGATTCTTGTAAACCCTCTGTGGTCATTGACTTCATCATAATGGTATTTATTTGACCCCAAACTGACTAATCAGAGGTGCTTGTGCCCTTTTGGTATCGTAGACATCTTGTATACTGATCATCGTAGTAACATATTTATGACAACACCTCGTATATCGGTATATTATTGAAAAACTTATCGCTTATCTCTTCTTCTTTCCCATTGATCAACGGCACCCTCTGGTCATTGTCTTCAGGTATGATTCTTGTAAACCCTCTGGTCATTGACTTCATTACAATGGTGTTTATTCGACTCCAAACTGACTAATCAGAGATGTTTGTGTCCTTTTGGTATCGTAGACATCTTGTATACTGATCATCGTAGTAACATATTTATGACAACACATCGTATATCGGTATATTATTGTAAAACTTATCGCTTATCTCTTCTTCTTTACCATTGATCAACGACACCCTCTGGTCACTGTCTTCAGGTATGATTCTTGTAAACCCTCTGGTCATTGACTTCATCATAATGGTGTTTATTTGACTCCAAACTGACTAATCAGAGATGCTTGTGCCCTTATGGCGTCTTTGTACATCCCGTATACGATAATAATCTAAAAACGATGCAGATAACGTCTAACAGTTGAATATTTGTTGTTGTTGTGATACAATCTGAATTAAAAATAAATGTAATATTTCGATAAATTCTAAATTCGCTTTCACAATATACTCTGATATGATAATAACTTGGTGGTCTTGCTAGCATGCTAAAAGACTATTAACGCATGAGAATGTGTGATCGATGGTTCGAATCATATCGTCGGTAGCGAAATATTTAATAAATTGTATGAAAACATTGTCAATATGGAACTATCGTTGTCGTAATACCAAAAAATTTATTTATACCTTTTTTCAAGGATTCCATATCACTTTCGTGAAATTGTGATAAACTATTATTTTTGTATGCGTTTGATATATCGCATTTCCTGTTGTTATGTTGATTTTTTCTAATTGTGGGTTGAGTCATATCAATTTTACAAAATTTCTGTGGTGAGTTGATTTTTTATTTTCATATTTATCATTTCCTGTTGTGATTACAGAATTTCAGAAAAACAATTTAATTATTTGCAAAAGTTTATTTTAAAAATATTATTGATAAAAAGAAATTATTTTTGTTAATAAAGTCTTGAGATGATTTAAAAGGTCTCCATTAGGACATGGGATATCAAATAGGTTCCAATTGAAGGGTCCGGCTGCAACAAGTTTTTTGGTAAACTCATTATATTTGTAGTATGTGGTGTTTTTGAAAAAGTACATGTGTCCGTCAATGTACTGGAATGCTCCTGTAACATCTGTGGGTAGTCCAGGGAAAATATCTTTAATTTGTCCTCTATTTAAACATTTTTTAAGTTCTTATCATATTCAATATAATTATTGTTATTATAAAATACATACATTTTTCCGTGGTTGCTTTGAAACATTGTGTTTATTTGAGAATTTTTTGGTATAAGTAAATTACCTTGCTCAAGTATTCGCAAACCTGGGAAATCTGCTATATAGTATTTACGAACATCTTTATTGACTGCTATTAAATTACCGGAAGAACTTTGAAAAATCTGAATTATGGAGCCCACTTCTTCGGGTAGATAATCATCGAGCATTTCTGGTTCTGAGGGAATAAGTTTCGAATTCAAATCCATTTTCCATAGAAAATCTTTATAAATAATATATAAGTGATAATTTTCAAATGTACCAGCCATCGCAGTAAACATATACTCCGGCGTTATGTCGCATAAATTTTTATTTGGTGGATGGGGCCTATGATGACCTGTAGTCGGTGGCGTAGGTTTGAAAGGATTATTTGCATATTTATTGGTGGGTCCATAAAGAGCTTCAAGAGCCATTTTATCATCTTCATCCAATTTTGGGGTCGCGTTTCGTTGATACCATGGATACATTATTGCTTGTTTATTATCACTATGGGATATACCTAAGATATGTCCAATTTCATGAATTATTACCATGAGTAGACTAGTCCTATCATCTGAACTTGATCCATCTAAACTTAAATCCCACTTTTCATCAGCATCAATATGAAGTTCTATACAGCTGTTGCCATTTGGGAAATAACCATGTGCCAACACCTTTCCAGGACCATCAAATGCGCTGGGGCATTCATCTCTACCTTGGCAATCTGCACGAAAATAGTGTTTTCCATGTACAACAGTGATAGATATATCAGGAGCATAAGGTCTTGTTTTGTGTATTAATTCAAATTTGAACTTTGAACTGTTACTCCACACTTCAAAAGCCTTTTCGATTACATCACGATATGCTTGATTTGCCTGAGGGAAGAACCATTTCAAATCAAATTTGGTCCATTTTGATCTAACTCTAAAAGAATGATCATCGTCGGAAGCTGTTTCACTTACAGAACATCTTGACCTATTCATAAGTTGTATTGTATCTTCATCTAATTCTCCCGTTGCAGGAATATTATATTTTTCTTGAAAACTCAACAAATAATCCTCAAGTTTAGTCAAATCATTTTCATTTGCGTATCCGAAGCGTTGTAAATAATCCATAGCATACTGCTGGTCGACAACACAAAGTGCTGGACATAGCGCTGCAGCTAATATAATTATTAACATGATCTTCACCCTTCTGTTATCCTCAAGAAACTAATCTCCCAACACATTATTAACAACATATATATTTTTTAAAAAACCCCTCCCCCCAAAGATTCAATTACTGCGTGTCACGCATAAAATATTATATGTTACTTTCAAGCCACCCGGTACGAAATTCTTAGTAATATTTCAACATAAGTTACTTTAAGCCCCCCGGTAGCGCGCCGCCTTATCATCCTAACGGATCTTTCTCGACTACGTCACATTTTACAGCAAGAACCCGGTAGCGCGCCGCCTTATCATCCTAACGGATCTTTCTCGACTACGTCACATTTTACAGCAAGAAGCGCTCACATTGCAGCAATACCTTTCTTCGCTAATAATATGCATGAGAGCTTATGGCGGCATGTGTTGAATGCCCTGCTATAGACGCGAAGGTTGTGCGATCGAATCTCACTGAAGTTTTTTTTCAGATTTTTAAAACAGGACTAAAAATGGCGGCCTAAAATTAAAAACGCGCGCGCCGCCGCTCTCAGCGCCACCAAGCGGAGATTTTTGAAGTAGTGAGCCAGAATCCCCTTAGCTCTATCTACTGACCCCAAAAATAGAAACGCTGTTGCCGATGCATGGCAACGTATGCAAGTTAGGCCTCAAATATTCTGTAGCTGAATTAAAGAAGAGAGAGTCTTTAATGAGCACGTACAGGCTCTATACCAAGAAAATTAAAGACAGTATTCGTTCAGGAGCATCCTCAGACGAGGTCTTTAAACCAACTTGGTTTGCTTATGAATTTATGGACAGCTTCCTAGGGTTATTATATAATAAAATGAACACTACTACAATAAACACAGAGGTAAGTAAAAAAAAATCATTATTTTATTCACTATTAATAATACATACTTGATAGATCGTTGCTTAGGTCTCTCAACGTAAGAAAAATTATCTTGAGAATTCGTCCCTTATTTGTCTTGCGTTTTCTGGTGGTCGCCTTGGTGTTTGCTCCAGTGGCACTAGAACATTGTGTTGCTCCTGGGTAATGCGGTTTATAATTCCTTCAGGTATGTACAAATTCCTTGAGGCTCAACCTCTCTTTGAGAAGTTGTGTAGGATTACACAAGTAAGAGTTATAATTGTTGCCTTTTCTGGTTGAACCAACATAGGTTTTGCAAACACTCTAAATACAGATGTCATTATTCCATATGAACATTCAATTACTACTCGTGCGCGTTATAGTTGCTGATTGAAGATCCTCTGTTGACTGCCATAAAGTCGTACACCAGGATAAGGTTTCATTAGCCTTTTTGATAAAGCGGATGCAGCATCTGACAAAACAACATATGGCACAGGCATATTTCTACCAGGCAGTGGAATCTATTCGGGAAAAACTTCATCATTTTCATCAATTTTTTGACATAGTAGGCAATCATCAAAAACCCTACCATCACTCATACGTCCATGAGTACCAATATCAGCAAATAAGGAATTATAGTCACTGTCATCTGATGCTGGCAAAATTATGCTATAGTCGTGTTTATAGTTGAAAAATTTTGAACCGCTGTTGATAGGCGTTTGTAATTTCACATGTTTTCCATCAAGAGCGCCCAAACAATGTGGAAATTACCAAGTCTTTTCAAATCCTTCCGCTACGGCGACCCATGCATCTCTAGTTGTAGGCATCTGAAACAATAATAAAAGTAACATTAATATAAAAAACAATTATAACTATTAAATATAAAATTACAGAAAATCATTTTATTTTAGACTGGAGCAGCATCTGACCAAAATGAACCTATGAATGTACCTGAAGAAGAGAATGACATAAATGAACGTAATTCCCCTGCTACCCAAGAGACAATCACCACTCCCTGCAGAAAGCGACATACACCAGAGTTAGTACATGCGAAAAAGCAAATGGATGAAGCAGTTCATGCCTTAAAAAATATTTCGCAGAAATCAAATAGGGAACCTGACGAAGTTGATTTATTTTGTCAACTTCTTGCGAAAAAAATTAAAAAATTTAATGAACAAGGAAGGGAAGATATTATGCATGAGATTGATGAAATAATCTACAACAGAAGAAAGAGATCTGAAAATCAGTCTAGATGTTCAACGCATTCTTCGAATTATCTTACATCTACATAGTCAATATCGGTTCAACAACCTTTCCCTTCACGATCTTCTGAAGCGCAGATCCCCACATATTCTTCAGAAGAAAGTAATGCAACAGGTTTCTGTGCACAACAATCACAACCAGTCACCTTTGTGTCAAGTAATATAATTGAAGAAGCATTTAGGTGGTCTCATAATAATATTATTGAGTAGTTAAGCAAGAAAATTTTTAAGAGAATTATTTCTTTTATTTTTCATTATATTTCAATCTTATGTATCTAATTTGTATGAACGTTTAAATAAATAAATTCAAGGATTAAATAATTTTAATCTTTAAGTGAGAATTTCATAGTTAGATAAAAATAGGATAAAATTACATTACCTTTACACAGTCTTTCAGAGCATCACATATTGCTTTACAAACTTCGGGTATTATTTCCAAAATTATTTGGCTAGATTTTTAAAAAGAAAATGTAGACTTTTAAAAGAATCTACCGTGGCAAGAAATCTTAGTGTTACTGCCAAGCGTACTTTTACGGGTATAGCTTCTTTTTTTTTGTGAAGATGTGCTTCGACCGCTAAGGGTCATTAGCACTTACAATATCATTTAACTACATAGTAAATTACAGCATTACATTCACTAAATATTCACTAAAACATTCACTGAGTATTCACTAGATATAATTATAGAGTTTTATATCTTTTAGGTACTGTATTGTTTTTTGTATTTGTTCCAGAGTTTTTAGATTTTCACTAACATCTGTGGAGATTTTGTTCTCTTGTCTTTCCTCTTCGAATTCTGTACAATCAACAAGGATGTGTACAATAGACAGTCTTACGTTGCACTTGTTACATTTGGGGGGTTCTTCTTTAGATATTCTATAGCCGTGCGTTAAACGAGTGTGGCCAAGTCTTAGTCTTGATATATTCTAATTTGTTCTAACCGGCTGGGTGATAATGTTAGTCGGTCTGCAAATTGCGATTTAATGCTCTTGAGGCTATTTTGATCATTATGCCATTCTGTTTGCATCTTTTTCTTAATTAACTTCTTGAGGTAGTTGTCGATATCACTGTGAGTATAAATTTGAGACATTGCGGTTTCTAACGATGTTGCTTCTTGGGCAGCTGTATGAGCTGACTCGTTGCCGTCGATTCCTACGTGTGAGGGGACGTAGATAAGTGTGACCTTTACTTCTAGCGTAAATAATTGGTGGAGGAGTTGTTGGATTTGTTGCACTAAAGGGTTGCTTGCCCACATTTGTCGAATCGCTTCTATGGCACTTGGTGAGTCAGAGCAGATTGCATATTTTGATTTTGGGTTACTCATTACGTAAACTGAAGCTTGATGGATAGTGAAGACTTCTCCTGTATAGACACTACACTCCTCTGGTAGCCTGAATTTTTGTGTATTAGTTGCTGTAACTACTGATGAGCCTACTGATCGATTTGATTCATTTTTTGAAGCATCAGTGAATAAAACTTCTGACGGTTTGTAAATTCCACATATTCTATTGAGTTCATTTTTCAATAGAGAAGGATGTGTTTCTTTTTTATTGAATTTGGAAAGTTCTGTGTTTACGGAGATAGGTGAGAGAATCCAGCGGGCAAAATTATAGCTGTTTATAGGAATTATTTCAGGAAAACTGTAGTTGATTTCTGCCATATACGTTTTAACTGTGTTGTAAAAAGGTGGTGTAATATTGATATTTGCGGGAAAAGCTGTTTGCACTGATCCAGTGTAAATTTTTTTGTGGTAAGGGTGGTTAGGAAGAGCCAACATTTTTGTCGAGTAGGATAAAGATAAATATTGAATGAAATTGATTGTCTCGACCCTTACTTCGTGGAATATGCTCATATTAGTGTTTTTAAATGAAACTCAAGGTCTCTAGTTAATTCCACAATATAATACAAGTTATTGAAAATTCTAAGAAATTGACAATTGTTTCGATAAATCAATATCATCGTCAGAATGACAGAAGTTACATTTCATTTTATGCCTACCTGATGTTTAGTAGTTATATTTTTTTGGCTAGACCAAGAAGTAACCTAACTTGTGATTGGCTTAATATATGTTTATAGAAAAAAGAAGAAGATGTGATATTACAAATATTGAAGCTTAGATATTATTAGCCCTATGGTGATATCCTGGATATCATTTTTCCAATTAAGATCAGTATAACTGTGCAATGATATAGAAAACCAGGAAAACTATATCTGCTGATCTTTACAATTATCACTTAAGAAGACAGTTTATTAGTGGAGAATTCCCTAGATTTAACTGTTCATTGACAACTTCATATTGTGGGTTTCTTAAATGTCTTCTAATTTCCAGTTCTTCAAGGAAATCCAGTTCTTGTTTCTTTTCACAAATATGCAGCACTTCTAGTTCTGTGTTAGGTGTCAATGAATGATTGGTGTCAAGTAAATGTTTTGCGTAGTGAGATTTATCTGGTTGTTTTAATCTGTAAGCTCGTAAGTGCTCACTGTATCGTATTTCAAAATTCCTAAGGGTCTGACCCAAATAGACAGCATTACATTCTGGACATTTGAGTTTATATATACCTGACTTCTTTAATAGTGGTATTTTTGTTTTTACATTTAACAATTTTGTACTAACGTTACTTTCTGTTTTAAAAGAAATTGTTGCATTCGTTGCTGAAGATATTATCTTTGAAATATTATTAGAAATATTTCCTGCATATGTGATGGTTTTATAAGTTTTAATTTCATCAGCTTGTTTAGGATATATTAGTTGTAATGCCACTTTTTTACTAATTAGTTTATTTATCATATCTAATGGATAACCGTTAGATGTTGCTATTTGTCTAATTGTATTAATCTCTCTATCAAAATTACATTTGTTCATAGGAACTGAAAAAGCTCTATGTATCATTGAATTATATGCTGCTAGTCTGTGTGAGACAGGGTGGTTAGAATTGAATGGAATTGTCACATCAGTCTGTGTTGGTTTTCGGTAAATTGAATAATCAAGTACATCATTAACTCTTTGAATTTTTAAATCAAGAAAATTGATTGAGCTATTTTCTTCAATTTCTAATGTAGATTTAATTTTCGGGTGTAAATTATTGATGTGGTTGAAAAACACATCTAATTGTCGCTCACTACCCATAAAACAAGCTAATATGTCATCTACATATCTATACCACAATAAAATATTTTTCGAAATATTACTTTCAAAGATCTTTCTTTCTAAATTGTCCATAAAAATGTTTGCTAAAATAGGTGATATAGGGCTTCCCATTGGTAAACCTTCATTTTGAATATATATCTTATTGTCAAAAGTGAAATAATTCTGATTAATGCATACATCAAATAAATTAAGTATATCTGATATTATTCCTGGATTAATATTTTTATCTTCTAGTAATTTTCTTACAAGTATTAGACATTCTTTAGGAGGAATTTTAGTAAACATATTAGTTACATCGAACGATATGAGTTTATAGTTATCTTGCAAGTGGATTGATTTCAACTTTTTGATTAGTTCTATTGAATTTCTAATTGAGTACTGAGATTCATATCCGTAAGTATTGAGTATATTGTTGAGCTTTTTTGCCAATATATTATTAGGAGCATTAACATAAGAGACTACAGGCCTAATTGGTTTCGTTATTTTATGTAATTTAACTGTTCCATATAATTGTGGACAATGAGGATTCTTATGTATGATAGACCTCTTTTCGTAATCATTAAAAAGATAATTTGAATTATTAACAATATCCCTTACATTATTAGAAAACTTCTTTGTTGGGTCTGCTTTAAGAACTTTTACATCGCTGGATTCTATAAAGTTATATACTTTGGATTTGTAATTTTCAGTCGTCAAAATGACAGTAGCATTCCCCTTATCGGATTTTGTAACTGTTAGGTTATGATTCTCTATCTTCTGTTTTATTGCGTTTAAAACTGAAATGTCATTTTTTATTTGACGTTTACTTTTGAAGGTTCAATATTTTTGATTAAATTGGCAATTTTTAATTTCTCATAAAGAAAATTATTTGAATTAGATTTTAAAGCTATTTCTGACTCTGTAGCTATAATTTGTTTAATATTATTCGTAAATTTAGGTGGTATGCTGTACTTTAAGCCTTTATTTAAAAATTCTATTTCACTATTTGTAAAATTAGTGTCTGAAAGGTTTTCAAATCGTGGTGCAAAGTGTGTTGGTATGTAGGTACTTACAGTTTCATGATGTTTTGAGTATTGAATTTTATGTTGTGTGTGTTCAAGATTCGGTAGCTTCTTTTCTTGTTTCTTAAATTTCATATGCTCCATAGTGCTGATATTTTCTCTAATTTTGTCATCCAAACAGTCAAATTCTACTGGATGTAATTGGAATGTGAGTTCTGAATGTACAACTTTTATGTAGTTGTCTAAGGAGTCTCTAACTTCGAACCATTTCTTACATTCAGATTTTATCCAAACTCGTTGAGCACATTTTATAGCTTTTTGTGCTTGTGGTGTTTTAGTGTGACATTTTATATTCACATAATTTGGTATTACCTTTTTTCTAAGGCATTCTTGGTTAAACCAAATGTTTTGTGATGCTTTGTAACGTTTTTGTAGTAACTTCTGGTACAGTCGGGTCAAATCTTCTCTCGAAGATTTTTTAATGAAATTGACTGTCTCGACCCTTACTTCGTGGAATATGCTCATATTAGTGTTTTTAAATGAAACTCAAAGGTCTCTAGTTAATTCCACAATATAAAACAAGTTATTGAAAATTCTAAGAAATTGACAATTGTTTCGATAAATCAATATCATCGTCAGAATGACAGAAGTTACATTTCATTTTATGCCTACCTGATGTTTAGTAGTTATATTTTTTTTGGCTAGACCAAGAAGTAACCTAACTTGTGATTGGCTTAATATATGTTTATAGAAAAAAGGAGAAGATGTGATATTACAAATATTGAAGCTTAGATATTATTAGCCCTATGGTGATATCCTGGATATCATTTTTCTAATTAAGATCAGTATAACTGTGCAATGATATAGAAAACCAGGAAAACTATATCTGCTGAGCGTTTAAAACAAAAAATGACATTTCAGTTTTAAACGCAATAAAACAGAAGATAGAGAATCATAACCTAACAGTTACAAAATCCGATAAGGGGAATGCTACTGTCATTTTGACGACTGAAAATTACAAATCCAAAGTATATAACTTTATAGAATCCAGCGATGTGAAAGCTCTTAAAGCAGACCCAACAAAGAAGTTTTCTAATAATGTAAGGGATATTGTTAATAATTCAAATTATCTTTTTAATGATTACGAAAAGAGGTCTATCATACATAAGAATCCTCATTGTCCACAATTATATGGAACAGTTAAATTACATAAAATAACGAAACCAATTAGACCTGTAGTCTCTTATGTTAATGCTCCTAATAATATATTGGCAAAAAAGCTCAACAATATACTCAATACTTACGGATATGAATCTCGGTACTCAATTAGAAATTCAATAGAACTAATCAAAAAGTTGAAATCAATCCACTTGCAAGATAACTATAAACTCATATCGTTCGATGTAACTAATATGTTTACTAAAATTCCTCCTAAAGAATGTCTAATACTTGTAAGAAAATTACTAGAAGATAAAAATATTAATCCAGGAATAATATCAGATATACTTAATTTATTTGATGTATGCATTAATCAGAATTATTTCACTTTTGACAATAAGATATATATTCAAAATGAAGGTTTACCAATGGGAAGCCCTATATCACCTATTTTAGCAAACATTTTTATGGACAATTTAGAAAGAAAGATCTTTGAAAGTAATATTTCGAAAAATATTTTATTTTGGTATAGATATGTAGATGACATATTAGCTTGTTTTATGGGTAGTGAGCGACAATTAGATGTGTTTTTCAACCACATCAATAATTTACACCCGAAAATTAAATTTACATTAGAAATTGAAGAAAATAGCTCAATCAATTTTCTTGATTTAAAAATTCAAAGAGTTAATGATGTACTTGATTATTCAATTTACCGAAAACCAACACAGACTGATGTGACAATTCCATTCAATTCTAACCACCCTGTCTCACACAGACTAGCAGCATATAATTCAATGATACATAGAGCTTTTTCAGTTCCTATGAACAAATGTAATTTTGATAGAGAGATTAATACAATTAGACAAATAGCAACATCTAACGGTTATCCATTAGATATGATAAATAAACTAATTAGTAAGAAAGAGAAAAAAGTGGCATTACAACTAATATATCCTAAACAAGCTGATAAAATTAAAACTTATAAAACCATCACATATGCAGGAAATATTTCTAATAATATTTCAAAGATAATATCTTCAGCAACGAATGCAACAATTTCTTTTAAAACAGAAAGTAACGTTAGTACAAAATTGTTAAATGTAAAAACAAAAATACCACTATTAAAGAAGTCAGGTATATATAAACTCAAATGTCCAGAATGTAATGCTGTCTATTTGGGTCAGACCCTTAGGAATTTTGAAATACGATACAGTGAGCACTTACGAGCTTACAGATTTAAACAACCAGATAAATCTCACTACGCAAAACATTTACTTGACACCAATCATTCATTGACACCTAACACAGAACTAGAAGTGCTGCATATTTGTGAAAAGAAACAAGAACTGGATTTCCTTGAAGAACTGGAAATTAGAAGACATTTAAGAAACCCACAATATGAAGTTGTCAATGAACAGTTAAATCTAGGGAATTCTCCACTAATAAACTGTCTTCTTAAGTGATAATTGTAAAGATCAGCAGATATAGTTTTCCTGGTTTTCTATATCATTGCACAGTTATACTGATCTTAATTGGAAAAATGATATCCAGGATATCACCATAGGGCTAATAATATCTAAGCTTCAATATTTGTAATATCACATCTTCTTCTTTTTTCTATAAACATATATTAAGCCAATCACAAGTTAGGTTACTTCTTGGTCTAGCCAAAAAAATATAACTACTAAACATCAGGTAGGCATAAAATGAAATGTAACTTCTGTCATTCTGACGATGATATTGATTTATCGAAACAATTGTCAATTTCTTAGAATTTTCAATAACTTGTATTATATTGTGGAATTAACTAGAGACCTTGAGTTTCATTTAAAAACACTAATATGAGCATATTCCACGAAGTAAGGGTCGAGACAGTCAATTTCATTAAAAAATCTTCGAGAGAAGATTTGACCCGACTGTACCAGAAGTTACTACAACAACGTTACAAAGCATCACAAAACATTTGGTTTAACCAAGAATGCCTTAGAAAAAAGGTAATACCAAATTATGTGAATATAAAATGTCACACTAAAACACCACAAGCATAAAAAGCTATAAAATGTGCTCAACGAGTTTGGATAAAATCTGAATGTAAGAAATGGTTCAAAGTTAGAGACTCCTTAGTCAACTACATAAAAGTTGTACATTCAGAACTCACATTCCAATTACATCCAGTAGAATTTGACTGTTTGGATGACAAAATTAGAGAAAATATCAGCACTATGAAGCATATGAAATTTAAGAAACAAGAAAAGAAGCTACAGAATCTTGAACACACACAACATAAAATTCAATACTCAAAACATCATGAAACTGTAAGTACCTACATATCAACACACTTTGCACCACGATTTGAAAACCTTTCAGACACTAATTTTACAAATAGTGAAATAGAATTTTTTAATAAAGGTTTAAAGTACAGCATATCACCTAAATTTACTAATAATATTAAACAAATTATAGCTACAGATTCAGAAATAGCTTTAAAATCTAATTCAAATAATTTTCTTTATGAGAAATTAAAAATTGCCAATTTAATCAAAAATATTGAACCTTCAAAAGTTAAACGTCAAACAAAAAATGACATTTCAGTTTTAAACGCAATAAAACAGAAGATAGAGAATCATAACGTAACAGTTACAAAATCCGATAAGGGGAATGCTACTGTCATTTTGACGACTGAAAATTACAAATCCAAAGTATATAACTTTATAGAATCCAGCGATGTAAAAGTTCTTAAAGCAGACCCAACAAAGAAGTTTTCTAATAATGTAAGGGATATTGTTAATAATTCAAATTATCTTTTTAATGATTACGAAAAGAGGTCTATCATACATAAGAATCCTCATTGTCCACAATTATATGGAACAGTTAAATTACATAAAATAACGAAACCAATTAGACCTGTAGTCTCTTATGTTAATGCTCCTAATAATATATTGGCAAAAAAGCTCAACAATATACTCAATACTTACGGATATGTATCTCAGTACTCAATTAGAAATTCAATAGAACTAATCAAAAAGTTGAAATCAATCCACTTGCAAGATAACTATAAACTCATATCGTTCGATGTAACTAATATGTTTACTAAAATTCCTCCTAAAGAATGTCTAATACTTGTAAGAAAATTACTAGAAGATAAAAATATTAATCCAGGAATAATATCAGATATACTTAAATTATTTGATGTATGCATTAATCAGAATTATTCCACTTTTGACAATAAGATATATATTCAAAATGAAGGTTTACCAATGGGAAGCCCTATATCACCTATTTTAGCAAACATTTTTATGGACAATTTAGAAAGAAAGATCTTTGAAAGTAATATTTCGAAAAATATTTTATTTTGGTATAGATATGTAGATGACATATTAGCTTGTTTTATGGGTAGTGAGCGACAATTAGATGTGTTTTTCAACCACATCAATAATTTACACCCGAAAATTAAATTTACATTAGAAATTGAAGAAAATAGCTCAATCAATTTTCTTGATTTAAAAATTCAAAGAGTTAATGATGTACTTGATTATTCAATTTACCGAAAACCAACACAGACTGATGTGACAATTCCATTCAATTCTAACCACCCTGTCTCACACAGACTAGCAGCATATAATTCAATGATACATAGAGCTTTTTCAGTTCCTATGAACAAATGTAATTTTGATAGAGAGATTAATACAATTAGACAAATAGCAACATCTAACGGTTATCCATTAGATATGATAAATAAACTAATTAGTAAAAAAGAGAAAAAAGTGGCATTACAACTAATATATCCTAAACAAGCTGATGAAATTAAAACTTATAAAACCATCACATATGCAGGAAATATTTCTAATAATATTTCAAAGATAATATCTTCAGCAACGAATGCAACAATTTCTTTTAAAACAGAAAGTAACGTTAGTACAAAATTGTTAAATGTAAAAACAAAAATACCACTATTAAAGAAGTCAGGTATATATAAACTCAAATGTCCAGAATGTAATGCTGTCTATTTGGGTCAGACCCTTAGGAATTTTGAAATACGATACAGTGAGCACTTACGAGCGTACAGATTAAAACAACCAGATAAATCTCACTACGCAAAACATTTACTTGACACCAATCATTCATTGACACCTAACACAGAACTAGAAGTGCTGCATATTTGTGAAGAGAAACAAGAACTGGATTTCCTTGAAGAACTGGAAATTAGAAGACATTTAAGAAACCCACAATATGAAGTTGTCAATGAACAGTTAAATCTAGGGAATTCTCCACTAATAAACTGTCTTCTTAAGTGATAATTGTAAAGATCAGCAGATATAGTTTTCCTGGTTTTCTATATCATTGCACAGTTATACTGATCTTAATTGGAAAAATGATATCCAGGATATCACCATAGGGCTAATAATATCTAAGCTTCAATATTTGTAATATCACATCTTCTTCTTTTTTCTATAAACATATATTAAGCCAATCACAAGTTAGGTTACTTCTTGGTCTAGCCAAAAAAATATAACTACTAAACATCAGGTAGGCATAAAATGAAATGTAACTTCTGTCATTCTGACGATGATATTGATTTATCGAAACAATTGTCAATTTCTTAGAATTTTCAATAACTTGTATCATATTGTGGAATTAACTAGAGACCTTGAGTTTCATTTAAAAACACTAATATGAGCATATTCCACGAAGTAAGGGTCGAGACAGTCAATTTCATTAAAAAATCTTCGAGAGAAGATTTGACCCGACTGTACCAGAAGTTACTACAAAAACGTTACAAAGCATCACAAAACATTTGGTTTAACCAAGAATGCCTTAGAAAAAAGGTAATACCAAATTATGTGAATATAAAATGTCACACTAAAACACCACAAGCACAAAAAGCTATAAATTGTGCTCAACGAGTTTGGATAAAATCTGAATGTAAGAAATGGTTCAAAGTTAGAGACTCCTTAGACAACTACATAAAAGTTGTACATTCAGAACTCACATTCCAATTACATCCAGTAGAATTTGACTGTTTGGATGACAAAATTAGAGAAAATATCAGCACTATGAAGCATATGAAATTTAAGAAACAAGAAAAGAAGCTACAGAATCTTGAACACACACAACATAAAATTCAATACTCAAAACATCATGAAACTGTTAGTACCTACATACCAACACACTTTGCACCACGATTTGAAAACCTCTCAGACACTAATTTTACAAATAGTGAAATAGAATTTTTAAATAAAGGTTTAAAGTACAGCATACTACCTAAATTTACGAATAATATTAAACAAATTATAGCTACAGAGTCAGAAATAGCTTTAAAATCTAATTCAAATAATTTTCTTTATGAGAAATTAAAAATTGCCAATTTATCAAAAATATTGAACCTTCAAAAGTTAAACGTCAAACAAAAAATGACATTTCAGTTTTAAACGCAATAAAACAGAAGATAGAGAATCATAACCTAACAGTTACAAAATCCGATAAGGGGAATGCTACTGTCATTTTGACGACTGAAAATTACAAATCCAAAGTATATAACTTTATAGAATCCAGCGATGTAAAAGTTCTTAAAGCAGACCCAACAAAGAAGTTTTCTAATGATGTAAGGGATATTGTTAATAATTCAAATTATCTTTTTAATGATTACGAAAAGAGGTCTATCATACATAAGAATCCTCATTGTCCACAATTATATGGAACAGTTAAATTACATAAAATAACGAAACCAATTAGACCTGTAGTCTCTTATGTTAATGCTCCTAATAATATATTGGCAAAAAAGCTCAACAATATACTCAATACTTACGGATATGAATCTCAGTACTCAATTAGAAATTAGAAATTCAATAGAACTAATCAAAAAGTTGAAATCAATCCACTTGCAAGATAACTATAAACTCATATCGTTCGATGTAACTAATATGTTTACTAAAATTCCTCCTAAAGAATGTCTAATACTTGTAAGAAAATTACTAGAAGATAAAAATATTAATCCAGGAATAATATCAGATATACTTAATTTATTTGATGTATGCATTAATCAGAATTATTTCACTTTTGACAATAAGATATATATTCAAAATGAAGGTTTACCAATGGGAAGCCCTATATCACCTATTTTAGCAAACATTTTTATGGACAATTTAGAAAGAAAGATCTTTGAAAGTAATATTTCGAAAAATATTTTATTTTGGTATAGATATGTAGATGACATATTAGCTTGTTTTATGGGTAGTGAGCGACAATTAGATGTGTTTTTCAACCACATCAATAATTTACACCCGAAAATTAAATTTACATTAGAAATTGAAGAAAATAGCTCAATCAATTTTCTTGATTTAAAAATTCAAAGAGTTGATGATGTACTTGATTATTCAATTTACCGAAAACCAACACAGACTGATGTGACAATTCCATTCAATTCTAACCACCCTGTCTCACACAGACTAGCAGCATATAATTCAATGATACATAGAGCTTTTTCAGTTCCTATGAACAAATGTAATTTTGATAGAGAGATTAATACAATTAGACAAATAGCAACATCTAACGGTTATCCATTAGATATGATAAATAAACTAATTAGTAAAAAAGAGAAAAAAGTGGCATTACAACTAATATATCCTAAACAAGCTGATGAAATTAAAACTTATAAAACCATCACATATGCAGGAAATATTTCTAATAATATTTCAAAGATAATATCTTCAGCAACGAATGCAACAATTTCTTTTAAAACAGAAAGTAACGTTAGTACAAAATTGTTAAATGTAAAAACAAAAATACCACTATTAAAGAAGTCAGGTATATATAAACTCAAATGTCCAGAATGTAATGCTGTCTATTTGGGTCAGACCCTTAGGAATTTTGAAATACGATACAGTGAGCACTTACGAGCTTACAGATTAAAACAGCCAGATAAATCTCACTACGCAAAACATTTACTTGACACCAATCATTCATTGACACCTAACACAGAACTAGAAGTGCTGCATATTTGTGAAAAGAAACAAGAACTGGATTTCCTTGAAGAACTGGAAATTAGAAGACATTTAAGAAACCCACAATATGAAGTTGTCAATGAACAGTTAAATCTAGGGAATTCTCCACTAATAAACTGTCTTCTTAAGTGATAATTGTAAAGATCAGCAGATATAGTTTTCCTGGTTTTCTATATCATTGCACAGTTATACTGATCTTAATTGGAAAAATGATATCCAGGATATCACCATAGGGCTAATAATATCTAAGCTTCAATATTTGTAATATCACATCTTCTTCTTTTTTCTATAAACATATATTAAGCCAATCACAAGTTAGGTTACTCTTGGTCTAGCCAAAAAAATATAACTACTAAACATCAGGTAGGCATAAAATGAAATGTAACTTCTGTCATTCTGACGATGATATTGATTTATCTAAACAATTGTCAATTTCTTAGAATTTTCAATAACTTGTATTATATTGTGGAATTAACTAGAGACCTTGAGTTTCATTTAAAAACATAAATATTGAACTCTATATGTAAATGGCATCTCTCCAAGAAGTTTATAGAGAGTGTCTGTGGGGGTTGTTGGGAACGCATCAATTATTATTCTAAGTGCTTTATTTGAAATTATTTCCACAGTTTTTATATAACTTTTTTTAGCGGATTGGAAAGCCATGGCTCCATATTCTATTTTAGATCTAATAGTACTTTTGTAAATGTTAAGTAAACTGTTTGTATCTGCTCCCCATTTTTGATGTGATAGGATTTTTGATATGTTTAAGCTTTGCGTACTGTTTCGTTTAAGATAGTCAAAGTGTTTTTTCCAGTTAAGTTTATCATCAAAAATTATTCTCAAAACTTTGATATCTTTCGTGAAACTGAGTTTGGTGCTTCCTATGGTCAGTTCCGGGTATTCTTTCTGGGCTCTTCGTGCAAATAAGACAAATTTCGTTTTCTCGTGAGATATTTTGAAGCCAGACTTGTTTTTCCATTCATAAATTTTGTTTAATCCATTTTGAATTAGGGATTGCAATGTTTTAATATTTTTACCTTTTCCGTATATTACAATATCGTCAGCATATAAGCTTACGCGTAGTGGAGATGTGATACAAGAGGTGAAGTCATTTATGACGACAAGAAATAATGTTGTGCCTAAGGAAGATCCTTGGGGAATTCCATTCTTCATTTTTCTTTTGGTAGATAATTCTCCATTTGTTTTGACTACAAAATTACGTTGTGTCAAGAATTTTTCGATAAATGCTGTTATATTTCCATTAATGTTCCAATCTACCAGTGTTTGAAGAATTTTATGTTACCATGTTGAGTTGTAAGCTTTTTCAAGATCCATAAATACCGCTAGTAGTTTCTGAGCGTTAGCAAATGCATTGTGTATCTCGGATTCCAGGTTTATAATGCTACCGTTTGTGACCTGTTTTTTCGAAATCAGTTTTGGTGTATCGATATAAGGTTATGTTTTTCCAGATGCCACATTAACCTGCGGTTTAATATCTTCTCTAAGACTTTGCACATTGTACATGTTGGGGATATTGGTCTGTAAAACGTTACCAAATTCTTTGGTTTGTGTGGCTTGGGTATTGGCACTATGATAGCTTCTGACCATGATTTTGGAAATTTGTGTTCTAAATAAATTTTATTGTATGTCTGTAGCAAATACCTTTTTCCAGTTATTGGGAGGTTTTTTAAAAAAATGTAGTGGATTTTGTCAGGTCCCGGGCTGGATTTATCGCTGCATTGTTTCAGCACCTCTTCTAATTCTTCACTGTCGATTTGTACATTTAATGGGTGGTTTTGACCTGTAGCATGATTTAATTTTATTCTTAGTTCTGTATCGCGTTTATATTCCCTAAATTCTGGTTCGTAGTTTTCATCGCTTGATATTCTAGAGAATTCTTCTGCAAATGTTTGTGTTATGAGTGCGTTATTGGAGATAATTTCAGTATTGTGGGATAAACTTGTTATTTTATGTTTTGATGAAATTCCTTTTAATTTTTTTATTTTTGACCATATCTCGGAGTTTGAAGTATTTGGAGTGATTGTTGAAACAAATGATTTCCAGGAGTCCTTTTTAGCTTGCTTACTGACGTATCTTGTTCTTGCTCTGAGTCTTTTAAACTCAACTAAGTTAGTTTGGTTTTTGTTATTTTTTAACTTATATAACGCTCTTTTGCTTGCTTTAATAGCTTCTTCGCATTGTGGTGTCCACCAAGGTACTGGAATTTTCGTTTTTAGTGGTTTTACATACCCAATATGTATTTCTGCAGCTTGTATAATGGTATCGGTAAGTACATTCGTTATTTCGTCAATGTTATCTTCAATCTGATCAAATTCTGGAATATTTCTTTCTATGTACTCAGTAAACTTAAACCAATTTGCTCGTCTCAAATTCCATTTTCCATTGAGTTAAGATGATCGTTCTTGTCTTTTCTGGAATGAAATTCTATGCTTATAGGTAGGTGGTCGCTTCCATATAAGTATGAGTTTGGCTGCCAACTCAGGTTTGGTGCAATTTGTGCGTCACAAATAGTTAGGTCAATAGGAGATAATTCTACTGTTAGTGGATTTAATCTTGTACCCGCTCCAGAGTTTATTATTATAAGACTGTTTGTGTTTGTAAATTTTCCTATTTCTCTCCCTCTTTTGTCTGTAGTCTTGGATCCCCACGCTGTATTGTGTGAATTGAAATCCCCTACTATTATTTTTGTGCCATTTACTTGGTTGGTTATTTCTTGTAAGCTTTGTGAAGTGATTTTTTTGTTGGATGGAATATAAATATTAATAATGTTCAAATTCTTCTCATAGTATTGTATATTAATTGCAACTACCCCTAGTTCTGATGTAATTTGTATATTTTTCCATGTAAAATTATTTTTTATATAAATAGCCACTCCTCAACTAGCTCTGTCAGACTCTCTATTTTTGTGGACGCATTCGTAACCTCTTAGTGAGTAGTATTTGTTATCTTTGAAGTTAGTTTCTTGTATGCAGATCACATCTTCTGTAGTTTTTGATATTAAGAGTTTCAATTTTTCCAGATGGGCTATTAGCCCATCTATATTCCATTGGAGTAAGAAAGTATTAGTGTTGACTTAGTTGAGAAGTGGATGAATCGTAACTATCTTCATCTTCTTCATTTGTTGATATCGAGACTAAATTCAGTTGCTTACGTATCTTGGATTGGATTCTTGTGCATCGGGATTTCATCGCCCTGTGTTGTATAAATGGGTAAATGTTGTGGAGGAGGGCGAGTAGTTCAGGAATATTATCTGTGTATTGTTGGGCTATACTTAAGGGGTCAGTTGTGCCAAATGCGTTATCCATAGAGTCGGAGAGTTCTTCAAATGTAAGGAGTTGTTGAGGTGATTCATTGTAGAATTTTTTTACAGGTTCGAGATCTTCGGCATTTGGATTTTGTTTCGTTGCGGAGGGGCATTGTTTGTATTTTTTACTTTTGGTCTTTTGATCTGTTGTATTACTTGCCACTTCCACAGGATCTTTTTCGGATGTAAGATCGCAGGAACTAGCTGTTAGATATTGCCGTGGTCGTTTAAAGGTATTTGATGGAGGAGTATCATTCGTCTCGTCAATTCGGCTAATATCTTCTACGGAGGTTTCTACTGATATTGTTTCAACTGACATTGTAATATTTTCTTGGTAGTTGGATGAGTTTGGTGCTTGATTTGGACAAAGCTTGGCAACATGTCCTGGGGTTTTGCAAAGGAAACATGTTATTCCGTCGAATGATAGAAACACTCTATATGTTGTATCTTCAAATGTAATGACCAATGAGGGAGGTAGACTTATGTCATCGTTTGTTACTACATAGATTTGACGGCGAAAACTTATGATGTGTGCGTATTCGTTTCCTGGCAGACTTGCCCGGAGGAATGCCATTGGCGATACTTTTGAAAAACCCATTTTTAGGATTTCTGCTCCTAGTATGTCATGTGGTATTGATGGACAGACGTTTGATAGGATGATTCGCTTTGCTGGAGTAATGAGTCGTCGATCTCCTACTTGGTGCTGTTTCATATTTAAAGTTTTATACTTTTCAGTTATATCTTGGGCAGCTTCGACAGTCGACAAGTACATACATATTCTATTATTTGACATTCTAGAGGCAAACAGTATATTTTGGAGCCAACAATACTTGCTACGGCTTCCACATAGTCTCCGAGAGTGAGATTGTCATTAACATTTAATACGATCGCTTGTTCTTTTTTTGGAAACATATCAGAGTTAACAACTTGAGAATATTGACGTTGACTAGTTGTTGTAGAATTTGATGCGCCCCCGTAGTCGGAAGCCATCACTGTGTGGGTTTTTTCAGAAATTTTTAATTTGGGTATGGCAACGGTAGTTTTATGTGGAAAGAATATATCGATATTCTATCATATTATTTTAATAAATTCCCAGATACTTCAATATTGGAATCGATTCTCTCACCTGTTTTTACACTAATTACTTTGATTAGATTTTAAGTATACATACTATTGCTGAACTCGTTTTCGGAACGACCACTCGTCTCGATGATTCGAGTTTAACTGGGGTATAGCTTCTCTATAATAAGTATCTTTTTTTTATTGTAGGTTCAATTACTTGGGGAAGATACTCAAAATCTGCCGAGGACATACGGCAGAAGTTCCCGAATCGTCCAGAGGGTTCTTGTATCAAGTTACTTAATAGTTGAGGGCCGTCGTGCCTGAAAAAATATATTTTTATATATCATCATTACTATGCTATACTACTTAAAATATTCCATTCAATACTTACTGGTTTCATAATCTGTGAAGTGTTATGACCTACCAACTTCATCTACGCGGACGTTTTTTTTTGGTTTTGCAATAATATAATATTATGATAAGCAGCGCTTAGCACAGCAAAGGCACCCACAGCCACTTCTAAGTCCGACGGGTTGACTCTGCTTGGAGCTAACTCCAATGTCTGGATGCTTTTAAAAATAATACCGCTAACATAACCCAACGTTGGTGCCAACACTGGCCCCAATGTGCGGTTCGGGGCTTACTGTGACTTGGTGCTACAGGATATAATTCATGTTTTCGTCATATTCTAGTAAGATTTCACTTTTTTTAGTCTACCAAATTTAATCAGGTTCTAAAAAATATAGTGGGGCTACGATATTATGTCCTGAATAGAGTATTCATTGACGTATTTAGATTTCTTAAAATCTAACCTCAAAATTTTAATTCGGATTTTTATTAAATATTGTGTATATGAGGGAGGTTTGGACCACACAATGAGGGAGGATTGGGACAGTGTCCCAAACCTCCCGATACCCATTGTTAACTGAAAATTATATTTGTTTGCAGAGTTTGAATCATGTCTCATAAATATAATTAGAAGAGTAATAGAGAAAGATTACCTCAGAATTGGATTGATGAAGCAATCAATGAGGTTAGACAAGGAGAAGGTATAATGGCCTACAGCTGAGAAATATGGTATTCCGAAAAGCACAATGTCTTTCAAAGAATTATACTTTTAAAAGGATTGATTTTCCCACAAATCATTCAAACAAACTAGTTTTCTCGAAAGATGAAGAAATCTTGTTAGCTCAATACTACATACAGGCTTCGAAACTACACTATGGTCTAGATCGTGAGGCGGCACTTAAGCTTGCATATCATTTTGCAAAAAGTAACAACATTAATTATCCGGAAGCGTGCGATACTGGGGAAAGTGTCACTAAGGATTGGTTGCGAGGGTTTTATTCTCGCAATAAGAACATATTTTTGAGAAAGTCAGAGGCAACTAGACTTAGCAGATACACCAGCTTCAATAAAAATAAGGTTGATCGTTTTATCAAAATTTGAAGACTGTTGGGAATGATAAAAATATTAGACCTAAGGATACTTGGAATATCGACGAAAAGAAACTAACAACAGTTCATGAACCTAAAAAAGTTCTGACTGAGAAGGGATCCAAGCGAGTAGGTCAAATGATTTCCGGTGAACGGGGGACTCTAGTAACGATGTGCTGCAGTATAAATGCTATGGGCCAAACTATCCCACCATTCTACATATTTCAAAGAGTGAATTTTCGTGAAATTATGATAAAAGGTAAGGTATGAATTATTCATATACAATTGTTAATTCAACGTACTTAATTTATTTTAAGGTGGACCCACTGGATGTAGGGGGCCAGCTCACCCAGCGGCTGAATTACTGGTGCGAATTTTCTAATTTTTTTAAAAATTTTTTGGAATACGCCAAACCTTCTAAATAGAGGCCCATCTTAGTTATCTTTGATAATAACGATAGCCACATCCAAATTGATCTCGTTAATATGACCAGAGATTCTACTAACTCTCACACCTCACTGCAGCCACAAAATGCTGCCTCTAGATGTCTCTGTTATTTCAATGCGGCTTCTGACACTCTGATGTTGAGACAACCAGGAAAGCCCATACAGATCTATGATATTCCTGATCTTTCTAGAGAAGCTATAGAAAAGGCTTGTACTTCTTCAAACATAATAAATGGTTTGAGGTGTACTGGCATTTATCCCCTTAACAAAAATACTTTTTTAGCGAAGATGACTTTTTGGGAGCATATGTGACAGATAGGGATCAACAAGAACAGCAGGTTCACTCCTTAACATCCTCTTCTCGACAACCCGACTCGAACCTGAGCAAGACGAACCTGAACAACCCGAACTTGAACCAGAACAAGCTGAACCATCACCCTTAGCAGCAACCTTCGCAGCAACCAAGGAAACTAAATTTACTCCAGAAAAATTATGCCATTCCCAAAAGCAGCTCCACGTATAAAAAAAAGTTGTGGCAGAAAAACTGGGAAATCCAGAGATATAACACATACCCCTGTAAAAAATGAGGTTAAAGAACAACAGTTATGCAAGAGAAGAAGATAGAGCTACAAACGAAGAAAACTGCAATAAGGAAGCTAAATATGAAAGTGACCAAGGAAAGCTGTTCTTCCGATGATGAAAACCTTGACGAGAAGAATCTGTGTAAAGATTGTAGTGATGATTTAGAATTCACTAGCGATGAATATAATGACACTATTGAGGTAAACACTTCGGAAGATATTTTCAATGAAGGCGATTATATTTTATTAAAATTAAAAGTAGACGGTAGGAAGGAAAGCTTTGTACACTACATCTCCAAGATTTCAGAGGTTCTCCAAACTGAATTTTCCTTCCTGAAAGTAAAATACCAGCGTAAGGGCGGAAAAATGAATAAGTTCGATTCTCCAAATGAAGAGGGCATCGATGAAATTTCTGAAAACCATGTTGTGTGGCAATTGAAGGAACCAAAAAACAACGCATCGAGTAAAAGATTGTATAAATTTATATATTCCGCGGATAATCTAGAAATGTACGAAAATTTACGTTCATTTTTTACCTGTACCAAACTACCCACCTGCCTGATCTGAACATCCCTCCCAGGGGGAGGTTTGGGACACGTCATTTTTTTTGGAAATGTTAATTTCAATTTTTTTCATAGAATGTTTCGACAATAAAGCTTCTGTTTCATTTCGAAACTGTTTTTTCTTTATTTTGGTGAGTGTTTGGGGTGTTCTTAGTCGTATTAACAGAGATGCTATGCGTTTTATGCAAATCGTTCCAAACCTCCCGCCTTTCCCCTATTATAGCGATTGTGTTGTTGATTACCATCGCCATAAAATTGACAAATATTGTGTGTTTTAGTGATTAGTTGTTATTAAAATGGCTACATCACAGCCAAAGGAAAGACTACATTAAATACGGACTTACATTTATTGAGAAAAACAGTAGTCATTTACGTCAGTGCGTAATTTGTTGTGTAGTTCTGAGTAATGATACAATGCGACCTGGATATTTGGAACGCCATTTCCGCCATTTCACTACAAATCATGCTGCCCTGAAGGACGAACCTATTGAATTTTCCGTTTATAGAAGGAGTTCCCTCAAGAGAATGAAACTTGATTCCAGTAGAAGTTTTCGAATGGAAAATGAAAATATCGTTGATGCTTCTAACAAAATTGCCTTGTTGATAGATAGAGACAAGAAACCCCACACAATATGTGAGTCACTCATAAAACCTTGTTTGCTTACTCCTTACAGTAGTGTGCTTGGTGAGACAGCTGCAATAAAGTTGCCAAAATTTCTCTATCAAATGATACAGTTAAACGTAGAATTGATCACCTGGCTATTGATTTCAAAAATAAACTAGTGTAAAAGCTGAAGAGCTCCTCATTCTTTGCATTGTAGTGCGATGAAACAACAGACATTCTAAAACAAGCGCAGTTGTTGTTTAAATAAAGATATATAGATGAGAAGAAATCACTTCAAGAAATACTGTTCTCAAAAAATCTTGAAACAACAACTACATCAGTCGATATATTTTCTGCTCTCTAAAACATTTTTAGAAACTAATGACCTTCCCGGGAAGGCTGTTATTGGTATATGTACCGATGGAGCTCAAGCGACGATAGTTTGCCAATCAGGATTTAGTGAATTGGCTAAAAAAAAGAACCCTAAAATAATTGGATTCCATTGTATCATCCACGGACAAGCTTTTGCTTGCAAAATTTTATGTAAATCACTTAACACTGCTTTATACTTAGCAGTTAAACTAGTGATCCATGTCAAATATAGTGCTTTGAACACCAGACTTTTTCGAGTGTTCTATCAAGAACTGAACAGTTATCAAGAATCACTTCTCTTTCATACCGAAGTTCGTTGGTTGTCCAGAGGTGATATGCTTGTAGGATTGTTTAACTTGAAATCAGAAGTTGAAATCTTTTTGATGAGTTCAAGTGAAGAATTGTACAAGAAATTTACAGATGACAAATTTATCTATTATCTGGCAAATTTGTCAGAGTTTTTCGAAACAATAAATCTTCTGACCTTAAAACTACAAGGTCAGAAAAGTACTTTGAAGAACTTATATTGAATTTACAGTTTTGCTAAGCTGATGGTTCTTTTGCAACGCCGACTGAAGAATTCGGAATCGAACTATTCTTCCTTTTCAAAATTAAACCACCTTCTCGATGATACCCAAATTCGTCCAAAAGACCTAGTAAATGAAATGGACCTAATAACTAAGCATTTGTTATCTCTGAAGAACAAAATCGGAACCAATTTCCCAGATATAAGCTCGGAAAACTAGGAATTCAAGTTAACAAGAGATCCCTTTCAAATCAACGTTGATATACTTCCTGATCACATTCAAGAACAAACAATTGACTTGCAATGTGATTCCAAAGCTTAAGTGGATTTCCCAAATATGGATCTCGAAGATTTATGGATACTATATCTTCCTGTTTACCCAGAAGTAGTGATGGAGACAGCCAAGTTGGTTGTATAATTCTCATCAACTTATCTATGCGAGTCAAGATTTTCAGCCCTGGCTAATATAAAATCATATCGAACCAGACTAGACGTGGAAAGTGACCTGGGGTATTCTTTGTCAAAACTGCAATCAAACATAGAAACGTAGTTAACGAGGAACAGTCATTCTGACGATGATATTTAATAACGAAACAATTGTCAATTTTTCAAAATTTTCAACATTTTTTCAATATATTGTGGAATTAGCTAGAAACAGTAAGTTTCATTTAAAACGCTAATACATATATAAGTCTAAATTAACTTAATTGGTAAAGGGGGGCATGACCTCACACCAAAGTGAGAAGGGGGCTCAGGGCCTTAAATGTTGAGAACCCCTGATCTATATTTTATCCTTTACAACCACACTTGGCCAAATCTGCAGAAGTAACTCCAATTAAATAAGAATATCCAATACTGGAAGATAAGTATTACTGCTGACAAGAATTCAAATCAAGAGACAATTGCACCTTAGAACTACTAGAAGGCCACTCACACAAGTACTGCTACGCCCCCTATGCCAACCTGCAAGAATACATTGAGGAAAAAATAACCACTAACGAAATTATAATTATTCCCTATCCTACAATGAAAGTATTATCTAAACGTATGTCAGACAAACATTTAATAATAAATCAATCTTCAGAATTCCTGAAAAATGTAAACTTGATAGAGGAGACAAAAAGGCAAATCAATTTTTGTAGCCAAACAGGATTCAACGTTTTTAGAAGCCCAGACGTACAATTTTACACACTTGACGAGAATTGACTTTGACGGCCTCTACGAAGTTAACCAAATTGTAGGAAACAACAAACCAATCAAAGAAGCTGAAATTTCGAAAACACCTTCAACAATTAGTACATTATCAACAACAATTATAATTTTGACTGCTCTAGCAACGTTCTACTTGATACGAAAACAGACAAAACCGAATAAGGCCAAAAAGAATCCAGAAAGAAGGAATTTACTTAGAAGAAAGACATTCGGAACTGAAAAATAACTCCTTTATTTTTCAGTCTTAAGACCGAAGACCGCATTTATATTTAAATCAAACTAAATTCATTGCAACTGTTATTTCACTTATCAGATACCGTATATAGTATAATAGTCCAGTAAATGAAGGAGGAAAAAAAGGCAAAGTTAACATTAATGACGCCCTATTTTCATCTTCCGTTTGGAAGTAGCATTTAGTACCTCATTCAACATGAGACAAAGTTTTGCATGAAAACGCGTGCGAGGGCGGAGAAACTGGCCCCAAAAGACCAGAAAAATAGGTTTTCAGCCAATATCTCCTAAAATATGGCAGTTAGAGATTTTCGGTTCAGATAAAAATTGAAGTTCAGTTAATTCTCTACAAAAATTGTCCTTATGATTTTTTTTGCAACATTATTATTTTCTGCAAAAAAGCGGGCTGAAAAACCGGAAATTTTGAGACTTGTGAAATATGCAAGTTTTGTACAAAATTTGAGCTGGGGGGTGTTGAAAATCCATTATTTTCAATGTGTTGGATTGTGGAAACCAATTGTAGATGGCTCCACAACATTTTACAGATTGGGAAAATGCTCGGTGCCATGAATGAGAAACCCTGTAACCAGACACTTTTGATGGATATTTATGTTTTCGAGGGTCTTGTTTTCCTCTCAGATGAGGCCTCAAGATATACTTATTAGGAAAACAGGCTATACGATTAATTACAGCAAGATGGACCTCACCAGTTGACCTGAATCTAGCAACAATCAGCTTCGCACATGTGGCAAAATACTGAAATTCATTAGGTTTTTGGCAAGGAAAACTGAAAATGCCTCAAGAGTGGAGAATATTCACCCATAATACTCAGCAACAATTTCTTGCATATTCTCCGCAAATTTTTTTGCATCCAGACTGATTGAGGTTTTTGGAATAAAGAGTTATAAACGTTCTTCATGTTTCATTTATTATAGAAAAATATATTTTTTTCATTTATTCATTTATTTATCAACGGGAGAACCCAATATGTTGATACAAGAATAATACATCATAGACTAAAATATTGGATAGAAAATTTTTAACAAAAGTACAAGATATTCACGGGTTAGTTGTCCATGAATTGATGAAAAAAGTATATGAAAATACATTGCAATTATGACATAAATCTGTTCGTCACTAGTCATCATCAGATTCTTGGTCAAGAACTTTTTCTGGGTCTAGAGTTCCCGCTAGCTCCACCCCTTCAACAACTTCTTCTGAGTCTAGAGTTTCCTCCAATTCTACCTCTTGTGATAACATATTATCGCTGTCTTTATAATTCGAACACTGGCGTGACTCACACGAACCACAAATAGATGAGCAAGGTCGCCCTGCTTTCTTGCATGAACATGTTCCCTTACATTCTTTCTTACATAGACAAAATATCATCTTTAAGATTGCCGGAAGTGCTGGCTCTTTAATGGTTTGGACCGGCATGAGTATATCCTCTGCACGTTTCCATCACCATTTTTCTGGTGACAGTTCGTTCCCGAGCCACTGTTGGACTTGAAAATATACCCGATAAAGGTGCTGCCTTGCAGACTGGGACGCAAGTAGAAGAAAAGGACATTGAGATAGCAATCGAAGTTAGGAGGAAGCAACAGAATGCCAAGGTGGAAAAAATTTTTAAGGGGGAGGAGGACGATAAGAAGGCCTTCCTCAAAATAATTGATCATGAATGGAAGGAGGAGATGTATAAAAAAACAAAAAAAGTTTGCAGACGAGATAGCGAATTGTCAGAAGCCCAAACGATAGCCGTGCTGGCAGACAGTAAGATGCGGATGGGGACGGATGACGGAAATAGAATGGCAGACATTATACCGGAGCTCTCTAAGTTGTGGGTGGATGAAATAATGATAAACCAGGTAGAATATATGAAGACGAATCTCACCCTGGAAAGCAAAAAAGGGGTAGAAACGCGCACCAAAAAAACCTACTTGCTTCCCACTACGCTGGATGATTCTGACATCATGGATGTTGACAGTGTATACGGACTTTTCGAAAACCTCAGAGAGGAAACTAGAAAAGAGGAAGAAAGGGGGAAAATCAATATCATGATAGCCGGAAACACAGAGGGGATATATACAAGAAAAATAGTGGAATATATATTCTGGAACGAAGAAAAGTGGACATCCCTAGAGATTACACCCTGTTTAACCAAGGACGAGAAGGTTGAGGCCAAAGTGGCGAGGCCAAAGAGACCGGATGGGGTTATAATTAGAGCCCAGGGAAAACCTTACGCAGAGGTACTAAGGGAAATAAAAAAGAAAGTAGACGTCGAAAAAATAGGGGTCCAAATAAGCAGGCTGAGGCGCACACAGAAGGGAGACTTGCTAATGGAAGTCCAAAATAAGGATGACGCTAGAAAATTGAGAAATAATATTGAGGACAAGGTGGAAGGAGCGGTTACGACCCAGATGAACTACGATATGGTTATCTATATCGCCTCGATCGATGGGGTTTTCGGGCCGGAGGAAGTAAAAAACGAGCTAACCAAAAATGTGCAAGTACTAAGGAAAGAGGAAATAAGCAAAGTAACGTTAAGGGAAACCAGAGATGGCAACCAATTGGCGACCATCACCATAACAAGAAATTGGGCTATGAAACTGGATCAATTAGGAAAAGTCAAAATTGGATACATCAGCTGTAGGGTCAGGCTAAGAGAATTTTTCACGAGGTGTTACAGATGCCTGGAACATGGCCACACAAGACGTGAATGTATCGGAACTGATAGGAGTAATGACTGCTTCAAATGCGGCGAGGGAGGTCACACAGCAGCTAACTGCAGTAATGAACTGTATTGCATAAAATGCAATAATAAAGGACATAGAGCTGACCAAACTAGATGCCCCTCCTTTAGGGCAGTCATAGCAGAGAAGAGGAGAAAGAGGGCTAGCAGGGCGTCTGTATACGAGGCATCAACGGAGGAGTTGATGGGAGATGACGACGGTGATGTGTTCACCAAATCAGATTCCGGGGAAACGAGCTCATAAACATGAGAGTCCTCCAAGTAAATGTGGGCAGGGCGAGGGCAGCGCACGATCTGGTGTACGCCAAGGCACTGGAGATCGGAGCCGACATAATGGTGATAGAGGAACCCAACAAAAAACTGACTCAAAATAAAAATTTGATAACAGACAAAAGAAGAGACGCGGCCGTGTATGTGATTAATAAGAGTTGTGGCGTGACAGGCACCAAATCGGGAGAAGGATATGTGCAAGTGAACTTCGGGAAAGTCGTGTTGTTCGTGGGGTATATATCACCTAACACAGGGAAAAAAATATATGAGAATGATGTAGACATCATAATGGAGTCAGCAAAAAATGCGGGGACAAAACAGATAGTATTAGCAGGAGACTTCAATGCTAAATCCGTCATGTGGGGTTCACCCCATACTGATGCCAGAGGTGAATACTGGGAAGAGTGGATGATACAACTCGACCTGGTGAGCAAAAACGATGGATCACCAACCTTCGTCAGAGGGAACAGTGAAAGTCACATTGACAAAACTTGCTGCAGCACCGAAATGGTCAGTAAGGTGACAGAGTGGAAAACACTAGACGAAAATCTTCTTACCTTCCATAGAATGATAACCTACGACATTCGAAACGCAAATTGTAAAAGAAAAATAACCCCTAGAGCAGAGACCATAAATAAAGAAAAGTTCAAACAAGTACTAAAGGAGATAAGGAAGCCCAACAACACTCAACAACTGGTAAATGGAATAAGAACGCAGAAGAATGTAATAAAGTTAGACCATATTTTGTAATAATCCTAAAACTTAATAATCGCTAGAATTGTAATAACTCCTTGGTCACCTAAGGGCTATTCTAATAAATCCTCGTCACCCCTCTTATTTTTTTTCACTGTGTAATACCTCCTCTCCAATGAAATTCTGCGCAATCCGAGCGGGTAAGGCACATCCAGTCCGACTTCTGAGCTAGGTACGCCTGGGCTTAAAGCGGAATAATCTCCTTGCCAGGATAGGGTTTGTTCTCGGCAATCGGCCCCCTTATTCCAACGTAGGTACACCTTCTCGGGGAAGTACGGGATGAGGGATAGGGTGATAAATAAAACTTATGGTAAACACAACACAGCGTAGGTAACTAAACGTATATAATAGCGATAGAAAAAAAAACCAGACCAATCATATATACATTTGTCAAAATACTATACTTATAATAAATGCGTGTGTCAAAATTAAATTTACAACTTTACGTAATCTGTCTACGCACTGAAGTAGCAACTATAATATATGTAAAATAAACATTAGACGTACACTGATATAAACCTCTCAACTAGTAATTAGAGGATATTTATTCAGTTCTCCGGTATACGCCGGAATTATTCACAAAATAATAAATTTCGGATTCCACGTATAATATTAGTAGGATGGTAAATGAGATAAGAGAGAGAAAGAAAAAAAATAGAAAGACACCCGAGGGGCCAAGTGCTTTCCTTTTTTATATTTTTCTGTCTAGAGTTTCCAGTTAGCTGGGTCGCATTCGTTTCAGTCAACAAATAAACATCGGCCAACTACCTAGTGACCCCCAAGCGAATTTTTAGTTTACGTGTGCTTTATCACCAACGGCCTTGCCGTATGATGACATTCAAAGTGGATATTTCCGTAGTGAAACAAGATTCTTATGTTATATCATTACAAAATAGTACAAATTTTACGGTGTCAGCTTTTATAAGCCCAAGGTTGACTATCACCTTGAAATAAATGTAGAATGGAATTTAACCAAAATATGGTTTTCTTTTGTTATATATTAAGTGGTCCCTGATTAAAACGAACAAAAAAATCAATTCGCTCTGGCTTAGAACTAAATTCAACTCTGTTATTTCTCGATTGCTCTCGCTCTACTCTTATCTACCACACGAACCAAAAGATACTCTGTGTAAAAAAAAAAATGAGACAACAATAACGTAAGAAAAATTCTACGCTCCTCAAATCAAGCTTTGACATGCCCGTTTAAATCCTTAAATCCTCTAAACCCTCGAGACACGCGGTAAATCTGGTCTTATTCGCAAAAATATACGTTATTAAATAAAATAATACTTTTGTTCAAAAACTTACGGTAGAATAACTTTCCTTTTTATATTCTGCAGGAACTGCGTCTGTATTTCTAACTGAGTCGCTGGCCCGAAAATGCGAAATTTTGCCGAGATGTGTTAGGATGATTTAGTGATAGCGTCGAGGGAAATTTCCACCGGTTTGTGCTCTGATACTGGGGGACAGGCTTCACTGTCAAGGAATCACCAAGTATTCCTATTACGCCCTGACACAACGGAGAAATTTTTACCTCGGGTATCACCAACACTAAAACACTATACTCTCGTACTCGGGGAAAGCTTTTCCCTTCGCGAGTCCGACCCGTACTCTCTCGAGTCCTGAGCCGTTCTTCCTTTTTGTTTTTTTCCATCACCCGACTTTGGGTGTGAGATGTTTTTGTTTTTTGAGTTGCAGTTTTTCTTTGTTTTTGAAGCGTGCAAACTTTTTGTTATCGAAATAATGATATTTTTTTAAACAACTTTGTTTTGGTTTGACCCAGTAAATGTTTCATTTTTTTAATTCTGTTTTGACTTCGTAAAATTTTGTTAAACAATATGTGGGTCGTATTCTAGTTTTATATTAATTAAATTAGATTTTGTATTTACCGAGTGTTCCGAATTTTTGTACAATAATATATTCATGTGTTTTTTCGCATTTATTACATTACTTCCCCCTTTGTAAAAGTATTGCGACCTCCCTGGTCCAATACCTTTTTTTTTCAAAACATCCCTGCTTAGGTATGATTACCCTTAATTAAAATGTGGCCTACGGCTTACAATAGTGGCCTGAAATCTTAAAATTAGTGATACATTTTTCTTATACATTTTACAACTTTATGTTACAATTTCATTCATTACTTTTTGTTTGGCACTGTATTTTGTTTTTATTATTCCTGACCTAGGTCGCGACCGCTTACACTCGCGACACTATTGCTTAGTAGATCGTTCATCTGGCGACTTCTGTCTGTCCAATGCTGTGACCTTGGGTGGCTCGTCTCTTGCTGCGTTATTTGGTCCATCTCTATTGTTTCTTCCTCTGGTTTCCTCGTCTGGTGTGAGTGAATTATCCATGCCGTTAGGGAGTCCCATATGCTGCCTATTAGTGCTATACTGCATCCTAGAGTTTGATGTATACGTATTCCATTTAGTATGGTGCCTGCTATGTAATTTATGGTTTGGAATGTGAAATATATTCCAATAATTCCACTTATAACTGAACCTAATTCTGTGAACCATGCCCATGTGTGCTTTAGGGTGGATTCTGCTAGGTTCTTGATTTCTTTTGTATCAAATATGTTTGATACGGTGTAGCCTTGACTGTTGGCATTCATTCCCGCTGCTCTGCGAGTAATTATGTTTTCTACTGCTTTTCTCTCTGTCCCGAACGTAAGGGCTCTTTGTGCTGCATTGACTTCTTCTTGCGTGTACAGACCCTTGGCTCCTAGTGGTTGGATGGGGTCGAAATGGAGATTTATTTCTTCTTCTACATTTATGGTTTTTGGTTGTTTGGCTATTGTGGGATGTGGTGTTAGCACTATCCATTGATCATCTATGAAATAAAGTGGTGGTATCATGTTATTGCAATCTATCTCTTCTGCGTGGTTTTGTATTATTCTGGTTAGTATGGTACGCGAACCGCTGTCACCATTGTAATAAAGTTAGACCATATTTTGTAATAATCCTAAAACTTAATAATCGCTAGAATTGTAATAACTCCTTGGTCACCTAAGGGCTATTCTAATAAATCCTCGTTACCCCTCTTATTTTTTTTCACTGTGTAATACCTCCTCTCCAATGAAATTCTGCGCAATCCGAGCGGGTAAGGCACATCCAGTCCGACTTCTGAGCTAGGTACGCCTGGGCTTAAAGCGGAATAATCTCCTTGCCAGGATAGGGTTTGTTCTCGGCAATCGGCCCCCTTATTCCAACGTAGGTACACCTTCTCGGGGAAGTACGGGATGAGGGATAGGGTGATAAATAAAACTTATGGTAAACACCACACAGCGTAGGTAACTAAACGTATATAATAGCGATAGAAAAAAAAAACCAGACCAATCATATATACATTTGTCAAAATACTATACTTATAATAAATGCGTGTGTCAAAATTAAATTTACAACTTTACGTAATCTGTCTACGCACTGAAGTAGCAACTATAATATATATAAAATAAACATTAGACGTACACTGATATAAACCTCTCAACTAGTAATTAGAGGATATTTATTCAGTTCTCCGGTATACGCCGGAATTATTCACAAAATAATAAATTTCGGATTCCACGTATAATATTAGTAGGATGGTAAATGAGATAAGAGAGAGAAAGAAAAAAAATAGAAAGACACCCGAGGGACCAAGTGCTTTCCTTTTTTATATTTTTCTGTCTAGAGTTTCCAGTTAGCTGGGTCGCATTCGTTTCAGTCAACAAATAAACATCGGCCAACTACCTAGTGACCCCCAAGCGAATTTTTAGTTTACGTGTGCTTTATCACCAACGGCCTTGCCGTATGACGACATTCAAAGTGGATATTTCCGTAGTGAAACAAGATTCTTATGTTATATCATTACAAAATAGTACAAATTTTACGGTGTCAGCTTTTATAAGCCCAAGGTTGACTATCACCTTGAAATAAATGTAGAATGGAATTTAACCAAAATATGGTTTTCTTTTGTTATATATTAAGTGGTCCCTGATTAAAACGAACAAAAAAATCAATTCGCTCTGGCTTAGAACTAAATTCAACTCTGTTATTTCTCGATTGCTCTCGCTCTACTCTTATCTACCACACGAACCAAAAGATACTCTGTGTAAAAAAAAATGAGACAACAATAACGTAAGAAAAATTCTACGCTCCTCAAATCAAGCTTTGACATGCCCGTTTAAATCCTTAAATTCTCTAGACCCTCGAGACACGCGGTAAATCTGGTCTTATTCGCAAAAATATACGTTATTAAATAAAATAATACTTTTGTTCAAAAACTTACGGTAGAATAACTTCCCTTTTTATATTCTGCAGGAACTGCGTCTGTATTTCTAACTGAGTCGCTGGCCCGAAAATGCGAAATTTTGCCGAGACGTGTTAGGATGATTTAGTGATAGCGTCGAGGGAAATTTCCACCGGTTTGTGCTCTGATACTGGGGGACAGACTTCACTGTCAAGGAATCACCAAGTATTCCTATTACGCCCTGACACAACGGAGAAATTTTTACCTCGGGTATCACCAACACTAAAACACTATACTCTCGTACTCGGGGAAAGCTTTTCCCTTCGCGAGTCCGACCCGTACTCTCTCGAGTCCTGAGCCGTTCTTCCTTTTTGTTTTTTCCCATCACCCGACTTTGGGTGTGAGATGTTTTTGTTTTTTGAGTTGCAGTTTTTCTTTGTTTTTGAAGCGTGCAAACTTTTTGTTATCGAAATAATGATATTTTTTTAAACAACTTTGTTTTGGTTTGACCCAGTAAATGTTTTATTTTTCTAATTCTGTTTTGACTTCGTAAAATTTTGTTAAACAATATGTGGGTCGTATTCTAGTTTTATATTAATTAAATTAGATTTTGTATTTACCGAGTGTTCCGAATTTTTGTACAATAATATATTCATGTGTTTTTTCGCATTTATTACAAGAAGAAGTCAAGAGTTGAGGACGCGGAAAAACAAAGACCGATACCGTACTGGTGGAATAATAAAATAGAAGAGCTAAGAAGAGACGCAATACAAGCCAGGAGAAGGGTCACTAGAGCAAATGGAAAGGGGAATCGGGACAACGGACTTGAAGATGCATTAAAGACAGCCAAAAAGAAAGTAAAAAAGGAGATAAACACCTCCAAGAGAGAGAAGTGGAAGAAGCTGTGCAAAGACATTGACGATGATGTGTGGGGAAATGGATATAAGCTAGTCATCAAAAGTATGAATCTGGAGACCCCATACAACTTGGTGGACGATAGGAGGATGAAAATAGCGAAACATCTATTCCCCAAAAGAATCAGAAGAGAATACCCGATGATACCGACCAATGAGTATGACCCCTTTACACGAGAGGAACTGTACGAAGCTGTAGCCAAGCTAAAAACAGGAAAAGCGCCCGGCCCCGATAAAATAACATCCGAAGAGTTGAAAGTGGTGGTAGAGGAAATACCAGAAATCGTATTAAATGCAATGAACAGCATGCTGCGAAACCAGGAGTTCCCGACGGAGCTGAAGAAGGCCAAGCTGGCACTGATATGGAAGCAAGGTGAACCGATGGAAGAGGACTCATCCTTTAGGCCGATTTGTCTGCTGGATGTAATCGGTAAGCTCTACGAAAATATGATTAAAAAACGACTAGAAAACGAACTAGAGACACGAAATGGCCTATCGGTAATGCAGTACGGGTTCAGGAAAGGAAAATCGACGGTTCAGGCAGCAGAATGGGTCAGAAATGCAGTGACAACCAGCAAGAAGAGATGGGTTTTAATGATATGTTTAGATGTAAGAAACGCGTTCAACTGCGCGTCTTGGGCTCATATCGTGGAGGCATTAGTGGTTAGGGAAATCCCCGAGTACCTAATAAACCTTATTAAGGACTACTTAAGGAACAGGGAGATCGTGGTTTCCAAGGAGAATAAAATGCAAATTAGCGCAGGAGTACCACAGGTCTCCGTAATAGGACCGACTCTGTGGAACGTGCTGTACGACGGATTATTGCGCATCAAACAACCTCGAGGAGTGACCAATATAGCCTTTCCAGACGATTTGGCAATGATAATAGAGGGAGACTTACCATGGGAAGTTAGCAGTACGGCCACAAGAGCGATAAGCAAAGTAATTAAGTGGATAAGAAGTCGTGAATTAGAATTGGCAGAACATAAGACCGAGCTAATCGTGCTCAAAGGTCCAAGGGACAAAACGTGCATCAAAGTACAACTACGAGGACGGGAGATACCTTTATCGAGGCAAGTTAGGTACCTGGGGAAAATCTTCGATGATAATGGAAGATTTATACCACACGTTCAACGGGTCTGTAAGCGAGCAGAGGAGAAGGTAGCGAGTTTGAGTAGGCTACTTCCAAACGTGGGGGGACCGAAAAGCGGCAAGAGAGAGGTCAAGGCAGGGGTCGTACACTCCATTATACTGTATGGAGCGCCAGTGTGGCATGGAGTACTTAAATACCAGAGGGAAAGGGACAGGCTAGTAAAAGTTCAAAGAAAAATGCTGCTTAGAGTGATAAGCGGATATAAAACGGTGTCAGCGGTGGCAGCCCATGTCGTGGCAGGAATCCCCCCCATTGACCTTTTTATCGAAGAAAGGAGTAGGATCCATGGAAGAACTGGTAAAAACATAGAAGTATGGGCAGAAGAGGAGAGAGAAAAAACCCTACAGGCTTGGCAAAAGAGATGGGAGGAAGAAGATGAAAAAGGTCAGTGGACAAAGAAACTAATCCCAGATCTGGTGAGATGGGCAAAAAGCAAACACCGTGAAACAAACTATTACTTAACGCAGTTTTTGACCGGGCACGGCTCTTTTCGTACATACACGGAAAAAATTAAAAAGTCTAGCGATGATAGATGTATATACTGCGGCGAGGTGGATGACGCGGAGCACACGGTTTTTCGATGTGGTAGATTTACAAAACACAGAAGGAAATTGGAGTTGCTGATAGGGGATACAATGTCTCCTGAAAATACCAGTGACCTCTTGCTAAAAGACCGAAGAACATACAAGGCTGTAAAAGACACGGTGACGGCAATAATGGCCCAAAAGGAAGAGGAAGAGAGGACTTATCAGAGCACAGGAAATCTGTAAGCAGGAAGTGGAATGAGTGCAATGTTGAGGAGTGCGTGAGAGGTGTAAATACGGAATAAACGAGAGCGTGAAAGGACAAATGTATGACGAATGCAGAGATATGCAGGGAAGGTAAAGCAGCAAACTGGCATCAGGTCAGCAAGACCAGTCAAATTCCGGCCCATGAAGAAATGCCGACAAGGCGATACCGGGGATCGGAAGGAAAACAGCAAAGGGAGGTGGAGGTTTTAGTGGAGTATACTTGCCGACCGGCTTGGGAGTCTCCACACTGGGTGATGCCCTCGACCCCATCCCCGTTTGGTGGTGGAGTCGGGGGCACCACTCGTCCATAAAGATTTCGACCACCTACCCCAACACCAGTGGCGGTGGCCCACGGGGGTGCTAGCCGGCTGCCTGGGGTCCCAGTGGGTCACCGACAGTGGGAAAAAAAAAGGTTAGGTGAGGGGCAAGGTTGAAAGTTTAAGCGCAGTTGGGTTTATGTTTCTGTCTCTGGTGAATCGCTTGAAGATCTCGTATCTAATCTTTGTCAGGGTTTGGCCATCATCATCACTGTACATCGACGCATTGACAGTTTGCCCGTCCTGAAATACGGTCTCGTGGGAAAGATTCTGGTGTTTGAAACATTCAATGACCGCTTCCAGTTCCTTGTTCTTTGTTACTTTTCCCTCTAATTTGTCGACAATTGACCTTTTCCCTTTCCCGAAAAAAGCCGAAGTTGTATCGTTTCCCGAAATATCATGGAGAAATAGAATAATATCTCTAACGAAGGGTGGTGCATCCAAGCTCTTGGAAGAAAACAGTTACCACAGAACACACAATTGACCATGAAATCAAATCCATCACTCCTGCGCTCTTTTTTCTTCTTGGAGCTGCACAATTGTTCCAATTCTTTGGTCTTGTCAGAGTCAAAATTGTTGCACTGGAAGCTGCCATTTCTACCTTTGAAAATGTAGCGTCTCCTGCAATGTTTGTGCATTTGCAAAGACGTTTGTTTTCCCAAAAAATATGATGTTTATCCTTCCGTTCCTTGCTAACATCAATCAAATTTTTTAAGCCCTGAGTTACGGTGACAGCATCCGCAGAAACGGGTTCCTTACAAAGGAAACACAATGCTGTAGCAGAGTTGATCTCCATTATTCTATAACAAGAAAGAACAGACTAAGATTTCACTTAGAATAGTTGCTTGTAAACAAATGTTCTTGAATAAAAACCACATGAACAAATTCTCACCTTTTGCTCCAATTTTACAAGATTTGAATCTTTACTTTCTATGTTTTGGGTTGGTGATAAAAGTTGATTTTAACGGAAAACGTCCATATTTGTTCAATATTCTTCACTTTTATGACTTTACTTTCTATAATTGACAATAATATTGATCAAAATAATGACAGAAAACAAACACACTTATGCCTCCAAGCTGGGCCGCATGGTTTGTAGCCGACGACACGAGTGCAACGTAGAGCACACACGCGACGAACGACGAAGGAACGAAAGTAATAAATTATAGCGTGTACATTTAGATATACTGGTTTTTTCCCGGGGTATCAAAGGTATGCTTATATACATCGATGGAAACGTGGAAATTCCCCCGTTACACTAGTTAAGGTGTTAAAAAAAGTGCGTTTTTCCCTTAAGCCCGCGTTTTCTAATTTATTGGAAAATGGACGACTCCGTCAAAAAAAGTAATTACACAATCAAAAAGTAGACCTTCTTAGCTTTCAAATGATGTATCATAGAGACCAATAGGATCATGTATAAATTTTTAATTGATGGTTGTTCACAAAATTTCCCCGCGCTCCAAATACAGCAAAAATTTGGCATTCAATAAACAACGATTAAATGAAAATTAAAAAAAATTAGGGTATACAAATTTCAGGGATGACAAAGGACCTTATGAGGACCGGAAATCAAGAAAATTTTGAGTGAATTAGTGCAATACAAAAAAATAGGAAAAAACTCCTGGCGAGGTCAAAATTGCCCGAGAGCAGAAAGTGTGACCCGTGTTCCGATATGGCCAAAAGAGTCAAGTGTGACTCAATTCACAGGGTATGATAGCAGCAGAATGCCTCTTACACATGAAATTTGAATCATGAGAACATAATATGCATTTTTCACAAAGTTATTGAATAATTTGTCCCCCCGCTGATGTGTAAATACACGGACTGTGCTCTCCGACATACAGCACAAAAGCTCATTATTCGAAGTGCGCTTGGTGCCGTTTTCTCGAAACCGGTAAAATGTTCGAGAAAAATCATAGGAAACATTTTTGTAGAAAATTAACTAAACTTCAATTTTTATCTGAGCCGAAAATCTCTAATTGCCATATTTTTGGAGATATTGGCTGAAAACCTATTTTTCTGGTCTTATGGGGCCATTTTCTCTGCCCTCGCAAAGCGTTTCCATGCAAAACTTTGTCTCATGTTTAATGAGGTACCAAATGCTACTTTCAACCGGAAGATGAAAATAGGGCGTCATTAATGTTAACTTTTTTCCCTAATTCTCTAAATTTTTTTGCATCTTTCGATTTCATTTATTTTCATTCAGATGCTGAACAATTTTTATTACTATAAATACACTTTACAATAGTATTTCGCGGGTGTTCTAGGAGCACATAAATAACGCACGTACGCATTTACAATATAGAATATAGTACTCATAATATAACAAAAGTATCACTCTACTCACATTAGATCATCTCTTTGTATTATTCCGTCAAATTAAAACTATCATCAAATTGAGAACTCAATTCGATGTGGAATATAGTACAATTGAAATGAATTACTAACCCGCTAGCTGAATATATTGTATCACGAATACATGCTAACCCGATTACTGTTTTCCTGCACTGTTCATTAAAAGTCTACTGGTCCAGTGAAAATACGCTTTTGAGGATTATATTCCAATAACATAATAATTAGAAAATATTGCCGCCCCAAGTAGCATTTACGAGTATATACGAATCTTTTGATCCAAAGTCATTGCTATATCCAGTGGACCGCCTACCTGCTGTGCTGTTTTCGCTAATTCTCAACATGTCCTTTTAATAAATTTTTAATGAGTTCTCATTTTTTTTCAATACGAATACGCAAATTCAGATTGTTTGAATAATACCAATAACGGAATAACAAGTTTTAATGGTGTACTCGTATATGGAATCCATCGTTAAGTTGTGGAACAGTCTATATACAAAGTAAGGCAGCAAATAAACATTCAAAAAAATGCAGAGCTGGAGCAACTCAATAATATCTAAGCGTTCTGAAGTGGGACTATTACAACAGTTCAGAATACGAGCTTAATATCAGGGTTGACTATGCATCTCGGAAATGAAAATAGAGAAAGAGAAATTCACTGTCGCGACCCTTACTTCGTGGAATCTACTGATATAAGTGTTTTAAATGAAACTCAACGTTTCTAGCTAACCCCACCTTATGATGAAAGATGTTGAAAATTCTAAAAAATTGACAATTGTTTCGATAACTGAATATCATCGTCAGAATGACAGAAGTTACATTTCATTTCATACCTACCTAATGTTTAGTAGTTATTTTTGGCTACACCAAGAAGTGACCTAACTTGTGATTGACTTAATATATGTTGATAGAAGAAAGAAGAAGATGTGATATCACAAATATTGAAGCTTAGATATAATTAGCCTCATGGTGATATCCTGGATATCATTTTTCCAAATAAGATCAGTATAACTGTGCAATGATATAGAAAACCAGGAAAACTATATCTGCTGATCTTTACAATTTGCACTTAAGAAGACAGTTCAATAGTGGAGAACCTCCTAGATTTATCTGTTCATTGACGACTTCACATTGTGGGTTTCTTAAGTGTCTTCTAAATTCGAACTCTCCAAGGAAATCCAGTTTTTGTACTTCTAGTTATGTGTTAGGTGTCAATGAATGGTTAGTGTTAAGTAGATGTTTTGCGTAATGGGATTTATCTGGTTCTTTAAATCTGTATGCTCGTAAGTGTTCACTGTATCGGATTTCAAAATTTCTGAGGGTCTGACCCAAATAGACAGCATTACATTCTGGACATTTGAATTTATATATACCTGATTTCTTTAATGTTGGTATTTTTGTTCTAACATTTAACAATTTTGTACTTACGTTACTTTCTGTGTTAAAAGAAATTGTTGTATTATTTGCTAAAGATATTATCTTTGCCATATTATTAGAAATATTTCCCGTTTTTGCGATGGTTTTATAAGTTTTTATTTCTTCAGTTTGTTTAGGAAATAATAGTTGTAATGCCACTTTCTCCTCTTTTTTATTAATAAGCTTATTCATCAATGTAATGGATAACCATTGGATGTTGCTATTTGTCTAATTGTATTAATCTCTCTATCAAAATTACATTTGTTCATAGGAACTGAAAATGCTCTATGTATCATTGAATTGTATGCCGCTAGCTTATGTGACATTGGGTGATTGGAACTATATGGAACTGTCATATCGGTGTGTGTTGGTGTTCGGTAAATTAAATAATCAAGTACATTATTGCCTCTTTGAGTTTTCAAATCAAGAAAATTGATGAAGTTATTTTCTTCAACTTCTAATGTGAATTTAATTTTTGGGTGTAAATTATTAATGTGGTTGAAAAATATATCTAATTGTCGTTCACTACCTATAAAACAAGCTAATATGTCATCTACATATCTATACCAAAATAAAACATTTTTTAAAATGAAACTTTCAAAGATTTTTCTTTCTAAACTGTCCATAAAAATGTTTGCCAAAATAGGTGATATAGGGCTTCCCATTGGTAAACCTTCATTTTGAATATATATCTGATTGTAAAAAGTGAAATAATTCTCATTAATACATACATCGAACAAACTGAGTATATCTGCTATTATTCCTGGATTAATATTTTTATCTCCTAGTAATTTTCTTACAAATACTAGACATTCTTTAGGAGGAATTTTAGTGAACATATTAGTAACGTCAAATGAAATAAGCTAAGCGTTATCTTGTAATTTGAATGCTTTCAATTTTTTGATTAGTTCTATTGAATTTCTAATTGAGTATTTAGACTCATATCCGTAACTATTGAGTATAATGATAAGCTTGATGGCAATATATTATTAAGAGTATTAACATAAGAAGCTACAGGTCTAATTGGTTCCGTTATTTTATATACTTTAACGGTTCCATATAATTGTGGACAATGAGGATTCTTATTTATCATAGACCTCTTTTCGTAATCACTAAAAAGATGATTTGAATTATTAACAATGTAGTTTACATTATTAGAAAACTTCTTTGTTGGGTCTGCTCTAAGAATTTTTTCCTTTGCTAGATTCTATAAATTTTTATATTTTTGAATTATAATTTTCACTTGTCAATTTGACAGTTGTGTTCCCCTGATCAGATTTTGTAACTGTTAGGTTATTATCTTCTACTTTCTTTTTTATTTCATTTGAAACAGTAATGTCATTTTCTTTGACGTTTAACTTTTGAAGGTTCAATATTTTTGTTTAAATTGGCAATTTCTAATTTCTCATAAAGAAAATCATTTGAATTAGATTTTAAAGCTATTTCTGACTCTTTAGCTATAATTTGTTTGATATTATTCGTATATTTTGGTGGTATGGTATATCAAACCTTTATTCAGATATTCTATTCCACTATCTGTAAAATTAGTGTCTGAAAGGTTTTCAAATCGTGGTGCAAAGCGTGTTGGTATGTAGGTACTTACAGTTACATGATGTTTGGGGTATTGAATTGTATGTTGTGTGTGTTCATGTTTTCTTTAAAGAAATCAGGTATACATAAACTCAAATGTCCAGAATGTAATGCTGTCTATTTGGGTCAGACCCTTAGAAATTTTGAAATCCGATACAGTCAACACTTACGAGCATACAGATCAAAAATACCAGATAAATCTTATAACGCAAAACATCTACTTGACACCAACCATTCATTGACATCTAACGCAGAACTAGAAGTACTACATATTTTTGAAAAGGAATAAGAACTGGATTTCCTTGGAGAGTTGGAAATTAGGAAACACTTAAGACACCCACAATATGAAGTCGTCAATGAACAGATAAATCTGGGAAGTTCTCCACTATTAAATTGTCTTCTTAAGTGATCATTGTAAAGATCAGCAGATATAGTTTTCCTGATTTTCTATATCATTGCACAGTTATACTGATCTTAATTGGTAAAATGATATCCAGGATATCACCATAGGGCTAATAATATCAAACTTCAATATTTGTAATATCACATCTTCTTCTTTTTTCTATTAACATATATTAAGTCAATCACAAGGTAGGTCACTTCTTGGTCTAGCCAAAAATAATGACTAAACATCAGGTAGGCATCAAAGGAAATGTAACTTCTGTCATTCTGACGATGATATTCAGTTATCGAAACAATTGTCAATCTTTTAGAATTTTCAACATTTTACATTATATTGTGGAATTAGCTAGAAGCCTTGAGTTTCATTTGAAACACCAAAGAGAAATTCGATAAAATGTGTGTCGATTTTATTTTAAAAGTTGGAGTTGTATGTTTTGTGTGGTTGCACTGGTGTAGGATTAGTTTTCTCTTCAGGGACATGGAAATGAAATATGAATGGACTCATATAGAAACGTATCAACATATGAAGCAAGCTATAACTAATGTATCCGAAAAGGCAATTGATAAAGGAAGAGAAAAAAATAAACAAACGCAGAAATATACCAATGAATTAGAGGAAAAAAGTACCACACACAAAGATAAGGCAACAACAATTTTCAAATAAGACAAGAACAAGAATGGACATATATATCGACAAACTGATTAGCTGGTTTTGAAATCTATTATTAATTACCTGTGCAAAAACTAGTAGTGTGGGCCAGTAAAAGTGATAAAATAATAAAACTTTGAGTAACCAACATTTTATAAACACATTAATCTATATTATGAGAACTCTCTATATATAAAACGAAAATGGAAGCTGATAACTGTGGACTTGATCCTTTACCCGAAAATTCTACAAACATTACCAACACAATGCCGAAATCATACTCGTTCTAAGCCAAACCGCGACTAAATATTCTACTAAAGATCCAGCAATTCTTTTCAACGCCATTAATGGAGCTAAACTTCAGGACTAACTTCTTCAATTAGGACCACTTGTAGAACCCAAAACATACTTTTTTCAGCAAGGATATCAAACAACAGAGTATGCGTTCATCTCTCGAGCAAAAATTATGTCGATAATTTCCTACAACTTCATGGTGAAATTACCGTTAACGGAGAAAAAATCAAAGCCAGAAGACTATTAACTCCCTCAGAGAGAATTGCCTTATCCAACGTATGCCCTACAATTCCGCAGGAAACTATTTCTACAGAGCTCGAAAATATAGGACTAAAATTATTATGTCCACTATCCTTTCTAAGTTTTAGACGTTTTAGACGTCAAGTATATGTAGAAACACCTGTCACCCTTCCAATCCCTGACTTCCTGGACATTCGCGATGGTAACTCCTCTTATTGCATATTCATTACCCAAGAAAGCCAGGGATGTTGCAAATGCAAACTCACTAGACACCAAGCATCGAAATGTCCAATACACAGTTCGTCCCTAATGAACCAGCTGCTCCCACAGCCTCAAACAAATCACTGCGCACTCCATCATACAGCAAAAAAAATCTGACACCGTTGAATCCTCCACTCCAAACACAAACCCTTAAAACATCAATACCTCCAACACAAACACCAACCACCTTCTGACTAGGCTCTTTAACTCTCATGGCGCCTACCGCCAGCACTACGGAAGATCAAATAATTGACAACAGTAGCACACCAAGCAAATAACTATCCAACAAACGACACATTCGGAGAACGAATCAACATCCAGCCAGGAGCTCCCACCATCTGGTGACATAAACACAGATTTTGAAACACCAAAACGTCCAGTGAAAGCAAGAAAGCAAAGTACATCCGAAACTAACTTTGTGATCACTTTCCTTTGATTATAAAAAATATAAATCATAATCCAGCAACACAAATCAATAATCCTTCACCAAAATGGAATTTAAAAAAAGCAAACTAGGAAGGATTTGGAGCACATATTGGAAATAACATACCTAATACTAATTTCTCTAAAGACATTAACCCTAGGATAAACAGGTTCAACGATATAATTTTGAAGGCAGCATACAATGAAATCGAGAAAACTCACAAAAAGGCACAATCACGTACCATTATGGAACTATGAATGCGAGAAAGCAATCACAGCAAGTAAGCACGCGTGGTATCGAAAACATGAAACAACCGATAACCTCACAGAATACAAAACGCATAAAGCCTATTCAAGACTTGTGATTAAAAACCAATAAAAAGAATCATGGCGAAAATATGTAGAATCAATATATAGCTCCACCCCTATCTCAACTGTATGGAAAAAAATAGAAAAATCCCCGGATGTTCTACCATCTACGGAGTAAAAGTATTACAGGAAGACAATGACATCACCACAAATAATGCAGACATTGCTGAAATACTACTGTAAAGTCAAAATCATGGCAGCGAAATATACGATGCAGAATTTCTTAATTATAATTTAATCAAAGAGGAACTATATATACATATTGAAGACTACTCACATCTTATAAACACCCTAATAACAGAGGAAACATTCGAGGACGCTTTATCCTCTATGAACAATTCATCACCCGGCCCAAATGATATACCAGTTATCTTTCTTCAAAACCTACCTAGCTGTGCTAAAAAACTTCATTTGCAAATATTTATCTCAATATGGTCCAATCGCACAGTTCCAGAAATTTGGAGGAAGGCAATTGTCAAACCTATTCTAAAACCCAGAAAATCTCCTTCACTGTCGGAATCATATAGGCCAATAGCACTCACATGCAACGCATGCGAGCTATTTGAAAAAATAATCAATCGTCGATTACTTTGGTGCCTTGAAGCAAGTAATCAACTTATACCCGAACAATCTGGTTTCAGAACTAAAAGATCAACTTTGGACAATATCATCGACTTGAGAAAGTGAAATACACGAAGCCTTCAACAAAAATGTCTAGCAATTTACTTAGACCTCAATGATGCTTTTGACAGAGCTTGGCACCACAAAATTTTACTAAACCTACAAAAATAGGGATATCAAAGCAACATACTAGCTTTTGTCAAAAATTTTCTCTCAAATAGCAACTTTGAAGTAAAGGTAAACGGAAAAATTTCCAATACTAAAACACAAGAAGATGGAAGCCCCAAGGGTTGGTTTGAAGCCCAACACTGTTTCCTATTGCAATTAATGACATTACACAAAATATTGATACACCCATATGCAGATGACTTGATTCTATTTATGAAAAGGAAAAACTTCAGCAGCACAGCTCATCTGCTACAAAAACAACTTCTTACACCAGAACTATGGTCAAATACATCTGGCACGACATTAAGTGCGGATAAAACAAAATGCATAATATTCTCCAAAAGAAAAACAAGGCAGAAACCACAACTAAAACTCTATAACAAAAACTTGATATATGATGAAGAAATGAAATTACTTGGCATGATATTCGACCAAAACCTAAACTGGAAAAATCAAATTAAAAGCTGATCTTCTCTGCACAAATATACTAAAATACATATCAAATAAACACTGGGGAGCTGAAGTAAAACTATTGTACTGATATATAGAACACTCATCAGATCCAAAATAGATTACGGATGTGTAGCCTACGCTTCAGCTACACCAAATGTTTCAAGACCATTAGATACTCTACACAACAATACACTACGACTGATAATAGCGGCATACCGTACAACCTCCACAAATATTTCAAATTGTGAAGCAGGAGAAGCTCCAATCTGATACAGACGACATGACCTTAGTCTTCCATATGCAGCTAGAGTACGAGCCAATCATTAATCTCCCACCTACCACACCACATTCGGCAAAACTTATTCATTGAGTGAATGAAAATTGAGTGAATGAAAACGACGAATACTCAGTGTGTATTAGTTTATTAATTTCCAGCTAAGCGCTTTCGGCTATTAAGCCATTATCAAAGCTGTCGTCATTTAAAAAGTAGGTGTCAAAGCCATCAAGTTGATTAAGAACAATGTTCAAAGTAGAATCATTGCTATGATTAAGTCATTGGAATAAAAACAATAAAATAACCCTATTGGAAGGGTGTAAAATTATAATTTACATGATGTAAATTCATTCAAAATTAAATAAAGAGTTTTTTAATTTTGAATGAATTTACATCATGTAAATTATAATTTTACACCCTTCCAATAGGGTTATTTTGATGTTTTTATTCCAATGACTTAATCATAACAATGATTCTACTTTGAACACTGTTCTTAATCAACTTGATGGCTTTGACACCTACTTTTTAAATGACGACAGCTTTGATAATGGCTTAATAGCCGAAAGCGCTTAGCTGGAAATTATTCAACTAATACACACTGAGTATTCGTCGTTTTCATTCACTCAATTTACATCTAGTGTGTACACCATATCCACAGACAGTTCTAAAACTTATTCATTTCACCCACAACGTAGTACCACAATATACGAAAGAATACACCAATATTTACAAACCACTAGCAACGACACTTTCCCTTCTGTAATTAACTGGCCTACAATCTTCCAACTAACTCCTCCCTGGCTGATCAGTCCTCCGTCTGTTAACACATCTCTTCCACAATACAGAAAACAATATACCAGCCCTCACATCTTCTTAAAACTCTTCTCACAATCTTAACTTTCAAGGTTACACTGAGATATATACTGATGCGTCTAAAACGATGGAAGGAGTTGCAGCAGCAATTGCTTCATACATCAAACACGAGTTACTCAACCTTATTAATCTTAATCAAGTTATTGCTTTCCTATGAGTCCCATCTCATATGGGAATAAACGGGAACAAAACAGCAGACACACTCCCGTACCGCAGCAAATCAACCGAACACGTCCACATACCACACAACTGCATCAAATTTGACACCTTATTTCCGCTACCAAATACTTAACAATTGGAATACTGAATGAAAACAAAAAACATCCAAACTCCAACAAGTAAAACCAAACACAGGAAAATGGCAATACAACACAAAGAAACGTCAGCACCAGCTCATCATCACACGACTCCGTCTCGTACACACCAGGCTAACGCACGAACACCTAATGACTCGAGAGCCTATTCCACTTTGTGCCTTATGTGATACAACTATACATGTGTCTCATCTTTCACTAGAGTGTCCATCATAGAAAACTGGAAGACGAACCTTCAATATTAGGAGAAAATTGCAAACCTCAGAAAATTATTTCCTTCCTGAAAAGCATAAACATTTTTCATAAGCTGTAGCAATTATTATTGAGAATTTGTATGAATTTGAAACTACTCCGCTAATAACTCTAGAGGTACAAGTGGTTATCGTAAATAAAAAAAAACTGATTATACATCAGCCTTGTATAGCTGGCTGTCTATATAGGTTAACTTTGTTCCATGATATATTTTTGGAATAATGAAATTTCGATAATAAAAATTAGTCTAGGAGAATATATTTATTAACCACTAACCGCAGACGTACAAACAATGCACGTTAGCACAGATGTGTGATCATAATGCCCACTAATGAAAAATAACATTTAAAATTGAAATAAATGGAATGTTAACAATTGTGACAAGATATTATTTGAGCATTAAATGTTGATTGAATACATATATTTAAAAGAAATTATACAACATAAGTTTTGACATAGTTACATCTTATGGATCTTACATAGAAAAACCTCTCAAATTCTAACATAAAAGGAAAGTATAAACGAACAAACATTTAAAACAGGTAATACCAACAAAATAACAATTTCCGGTTTAACCATTTGCATTGCTAATTGTTTAACGAAATCAATTCTGGTCAGTTTCGGTTATCTCTATATGGCGGATGAAGTATATAGGAGTTTACAGAAGAAATATCAACTATCCCGAAAAAGATAACCATCCGCCATCTCCTTGTCCTTCTGCCTGATGAAGAAATACTACATTTTTCAACCAAACGATCCACACCTCCTTACGTATCATAATAATAGAAGATTATTTCTGGTTTACCGTCGTCATTGTCTTCTTGGTGATGAACTGAAGAAACTAATATGACAGCTCTATTTTTTTGTAACATGAGATATCATTGTTATGTTATTAGTATATCCATATGAAGATGAGCCTACATCACGCTTTGGTATTGGAAGGAGCTCTGGAGGAAACTCCTTCTTGTTTTTCTTCGGAGTTCATATGTAAGAGAGTTTTAACTCCTTGAGTGCATCTATCAGCTCCATAGAGGATAACCAATTATCAGCGGTTATATTTGGATATGTGACAATAATTGGTTCTACTAGTCTAAGTATAGACTGAGTTGGCTTAGAATATTTCTTTAGATAATCGGATAAACCACAACGATCCGAATCTTTTCCGCTATGAATATAGACGTTTAGAGTAAATATTCACTTTTGCTTCCGTTAGAGACATTATTTTTAATTCATATTTGCATGGTTTTTGAGTCATGTACATTTTAAATTCTGAACGTCCTCTAAATGAAACCAACATTTCATTTACACAAGCAAAATTTCCTATTGTACAGGTTGATTGATAACTATTGGGACATACACTAAGGGTAGATTATTTGGACCAAAATATGGCGATACGACCAAATAAACCTCAATAAAATATTGCTGTGGAAAAAGATAAGAGGCGTTAAAGTTGATTTTTTTTTTCGTTCTTTGCTAATAATTTCACTGTATATTTACCGATAGTTATCAAAATCGGCACAGAGGTATAATTTCATACAGGCAATATGATTTTATGTATTATTTAACATTATGTTACAGGGGGAGCCTCGTGAAGGATTTCTGATGATGAAATTGACTGGTAACTTTTTTTGACGAAACTTTTTAGTGATTTTTATTAAGAAGTATAACATAAACATAATTTCTACGTAATATTGGTACTCCTGTTTAAACACGATATTCTCATTCGTTTTTGAGAAAAACGCAATTGAACAGTTCAGAGTATTGGAAGGGGATTTCAAATATTATTTCATTTATGAAAAGTGTGCTTTGGACTGTCAGATAATTTTTGCTGCTAAATGACATTTCTTGTCAGTGAATATTTTTTTCTGCGAGTTTATAGTCAATTGTTACATTTTTTAAAGCTATCATATACTTTTTCGATTGAAATGCCTCGTCACAATCATTTTACGAATCAAGAAATGCGGGATATGATTTGTAAATACGCACGAGACAATTTTTGCGGGCGCTCTGCAGCCAGAAGGTATGAATTGTTATATCCAGGCAGAAGGCAACCAAATCACAAAACTTTTTCAAATCTATTTCATCGTTTGGGTGAATAAAAATCGAGGTAGTCGTCCAAAACAAATTTTACCTATCCAAGAAGATGAAATTTTGGTTCGAATAGACGAAAATCCTACAGTAAGTTCACGTCATTCGTCATCAGCAACAGGAGTAAGTCAGTCGTCTATTATTAGAATCTTAAAAAAAGAAAAGTTCCACTCTTATCACTTCACTCCTGTTCAAAATTTGCATTCAAGAGATCTCCCACGACAGTTACAGTTCTGCCAACGTATTCTTAACAAGCATAATGATGACCGAAATTTTATTAAGAATATTATGTTTACCGATGAAGCAACTTTTACCAGACGAGAGGTATTTAATTGGGGAAACAGCCATTATTGGGAGGGAAAAAATTCGCATACTCTGAAAGAAAGACATTTCCAGCATGAGTTTAAATTGAATATTTGGTGTGGCATTATAGGCGAACAACTACTAGGGCCATATGTTCTGCCTCCAAATTTAAAAGGAGATTCTTATTTATTTATTTTTTCAGAATACCTTTAGTGATATTTTTGATAATCTATTACTAGCTGTAAGAAATAAAATGTGGTTTATGCAGGATGGAGCTCCCCCCCATTTCTCTTTAGTTGTTAGAAATCATCTAAATGACATATTTCCTCAACGATGGATTGGCAGAGAAAGTGATTTTGAATGGGCATCACGAAGTTCTGAGTATAACCCGCTTGATTTTTATGTTTCGAGACATATGAACTCGAGAGACGAACTCTGCAGGAAATTACAAAATGCGGCTAACTTTATAAGGGGATAGAATATTATTTTTGAATGTCCTTCGCTAAAATAATTGAAAAAGGCATATAGGTCGGAGGAGGCCACGTGGAACTTTTAATTTGATAATGCTCTTTCTATTTTACATTGTTTTTATTTATGCTTTATCGTCAAAATTGAAGCCTTAAGATACAAGTTTTTTTATTGTCCGTTACTTAAAATCCCCTTCCGATACTCTAAACTGTTCAATTGCGTTTTTCTCGAAAACGAATGACAATATCGTGTCATATTTTTTAATAAAAATCATTGAAAATTTTCGTCAAAAAAGTTGCCAGTCAATTTCATCACCAGAAATCCTTCACGAGGCTCCCCCTGTAACAAAATGTCAAATAATATTGTTTTTATAAAATTATGCCTCTGTACCGATTTTGATAACTATCGGTAGATATACAGTGAAATTATTACCAAAAAACGAGAAAAAAAATAAATTTTAACGCCCTTTATCTTTTTACACAGCAATATTTTATTGAGGTATATTTGGTCGTATCGCCATATTTTGGTCCAAACAATCTACCCTAAGCGTATGTCTCAATAGTTACGAATCACCCTGTATAAACGTTTTGACAGTTACAAGTAAATGTATTCAATATTTCCGAAATTGGGGCAAGAATATCAAGCCCACTATGTTCAATTCTGGTTTCAGGATCGTCAAATCTTAGAGCTGATAGAATCACTGCAAATTCATTAGCATTTGTAACGCACCTGAATATGTCACAACCCGATCCATCAGTAGCGAAAAGGGACCGCAAATCTTCATGATTGAACTTAAAGATTGGAGTGAATAATAGAAAAACTATGAAAGACCTAAGCTCTATGAAATCTAAATCAGGTAAATCACTTCCAGTTTCATTTCCTTATTTTGATCTTATTCTAGCCATGCGCTTATTTGTCCACTGAAGCATGACGTCAATTATCTTATCATCAAATAGGGTATTCCACACATTTTCTGGCTTTTCTTTGGTAACAGTTCGATTATCCGATCCTGGACATCAAATGAGAGTATTATGTTCCAAGGTACGTGTGTTTTCCTTATATGGAGGAACCTTAGGCCATTTGTAACGATTCTTGCCATAAAAATGATTTGTGCTAGTTGATGGATCTGGTTTCTCAAGCAGCAATTCTTCATCTTCAGTTATATTATCCCGAGACTCTTTATCTGCTTCTATTTCAGAGTCAGTGTCATGATCGCTTGCAACATAATCAGCATCGTATTTTGAATCACTTTCGTTTGCACAATCATCATCTACCCATTTCAGCACAGTTTCCTCAAAATCTTTATCTCCATATCATACTCTCTTTATGGGTCCAGCTTCTTCATCCTTACTCATTGTTCTGACTTTAATAATATGAACAAATAAAGTTGATGACAGAACAAAAATTATTACGTGTATATAGACCTGACGTTTTTTTGACCCCTATGAATATTCAACAACCAGTATTCAAATAACTAGACAAGAGAGCAACACACTTCTTAGGCAAACGATTTGTTACTGAGAGCTGAGAAGGTACTGAAGTGCACAAACCTGAAGCTGACGGAGCTGGGGAAATATTAGAAACTGGCAACAGAGACAGAGTCAATTTGACCCCTAGTCTGTGGTTACGAGTTAATCTGTCACTTTATAATTTTTTAAATCAAAGAATATTACAACATCTTATGTGTGTAATTTTGTTCGGCTATTATTGGTAGCACTTGATGTCAAATCACTTGGACAGAAAATGTTTAAATAACTGCATGTTTTCAACAAGTCAAAGGGTGGTAGCAATGGTTGATTCCTAGATTAGTTGCCGTTTACTTCCCCTTGGGAATAATTAAATTCATTTTTTTCACATGTACGATTTTTTAATGATGATAAAAATATTAGTTCTTACTGAAATTTTCACTTTCCCGCCCAACCTATCCAATATGCGAGAATAGCATTTGTATAACAAGGGAGGAAAGTGCTACTTTTCCTCCTGAGGATGAAGTTTACTGCTCCACGCGTAGCGGAGGGCAGTAATCATTCGAGGGAGGAAAAGACACTTTACACCCCTGTTATACATATAATTTCTCTGCCTCCCTCAAATAACAAGACATTTTCAAGAATTTATTTATGAAACTAACAAACAAAATTGATAAATACTACTTAGGATGGACTTTTACGAAACTTGGCTGGGCATCGAGGACGGACTTTTAAAATGCTTGGCTGTACGTTTTTATTGTACTTCAAATCCCTTAGGATTTCAACTGTCCCTTTATATCCCTTGGGTCTAACATAGTCTCTAACTTGTGAGACTAAAGTGACCACTTTAGTCTCGGAATTGCAAAAATTATTTCGTTGAAAACGTACTATGACGTGACTTTTACTTTTCCTCCCTAGGGAGAAAAAGTACGACTTTTATCCCTACAATGAGGTCAGAAAATGTATATTATTTGTAGTAAAATAATTTATTAGTTTCCATGTACTTTTTGTTGGATTATCCGATTTTGAAATTTTGGTTGTACTTTCCCAGTTGTTTGTAAAAGTTTGACATGATTTTCTTTTGTGAATTATAGTATGGCCGTAGTTGCGGAAATTGTTTAGATAATGCATGCAGATTTTTTAAATTATTGCTAGAACATTGTACATCTTTGTCTACCCACCTTTTATTATTCTCAATTAGTTCCCTTTTCAACAATGGACAATGAATATTGAAATAATGCATAAATTTATGAAAAGCTAGATTAGTGTCTAAAATTCCATATACAGTATTCCAGTTCTCAAAAATAAGACTATCAACAAAATGACTCGTCGCACTCTTAGATTTTCCAAAAAAATTTCAACATGGTGACCGGTAAAAATTTATTACAAAAGTTCAGTTTCATTTTTGTCGTTAGAAGAAAAGTAACAAAACTCAGCATCGTTAGCGGTTCGAAACTCATTTGAATTGAAATTATTTTCAAAAGTTATACCCTTTCTTACCCAAATTCCGACACCATTTCCCTTAATAGTGGCATCACGACAATAACTACTAGCTAAATTAGAATACTCCACAGAGTCACTAGTTTCCCACAACTTTGTCTAACAAACTATGTCGATGCTCTTGTATTTATTAAGGTCTAATATTAAGTTACAAATTTTGTTTTCGTTCAGGCTTTGCATATTTAGCAGCATTAACTTCGGGTTGAACTCTATGATGGAGGCTGTACTGGCTTCCGTAGGTACAAAAATTATTGACACAGGCATTTTATGGCCAGATATTTGGTTCCATAGCCTTCTGAAAGTTTTCATGATAAATTCTTACTTTAAATGAGGAATACAGATTTGGATAACGTCATAACATGCTATCACAGATTACTTTAGGAAAATCTGGTTTTAATAAATCTTCCATTGCAGTGACATTGGTGTTCGGATCAATTCCATAAACGTGTAAGTCTATAAATTTAGGCACTCCCTTGATGGTACCAGCGACTCCTTCTGTGTTTGTGCCCACAACTAATTGTCTTCTTTTACTATTCTTGCGCGATACGGTTTGCCAAAAGTAATTGTTTGATAAATTGTCTTGGTTTGAATTCACTATAGAAAACTTAACATTGTGCTGAGCTTGCACCAGTTCATTAGGATCCGCCTTAGATGAGGGAAATCATTAATTTTTGCTGTTCATTTCCACTCACCAGCTCAGTATTTAACCGTTTTAGATATTCAACTTCCAACTTCCAATTCAACCTCAAATCACTTCCATTTTCGATTACAGCACGAACTCCGCCGTTCTCTTTACTTTCGAATAATATTCTAGCATTATCAGAGACACCTGAAAAATATCCAATTACAAAATTGGTCACATATGTACACTCCGGAGGCTGTATCGTGCTAACAACACGAAATGTCTCCAAGAAGTACCAAAAATGTGACACTTCAGGTACATTAGCACCCGTTGGACTAGCTCTGGTGAGCTAAAAATCAACAAGGTTCATCTATTAGACGCCTTGATTAATATTCAATCATAAAATTGGTCAGTTGTATACATTCTGGAGGCTGTATCGTGCTAAGAAACTGAAAATTCTCCGAAAATGATAATAATTTGGTACTTGAAGTACCATAGCACCCGTTGTATTGGCTTTAGTGTGCTGAATATCAATAGAGTTCATCTTTGAGACGGCCTAAATAATATCCAATCATGAAACTGGTCACTTGTATATACTCCGGAGGCTGCATCGTGCTAACAAACTAAAATTTCTTCAAAAATGATTAAAATGGCGTACTTAAAGTAATATACTACCTGTTGGCCTGGCTCTGGTGAACTGTAAATGAATAGACTTGATCCGTGAGATGTCATGGATAATATTCTATCATAAAATTGGTGACTTTTTGGACTCCGGAGGCTCTACCGTGCTAACAAACTGAAATTTCTCAAAAAATTACAAAAATGTCGTACTTCAAGTACCATAGCACCCGATGTACTGGCTCTAGTAAGCTGAAAATAATTAGAGTTCATACGTAAGATATCTTGAACAATGTTTAATAATAAAATTGGTGACTTGTTGCACTCCGGGGGCTGTATCGTGCTAACAAGCATGTAACGGAAAGTGACCGACGACAACGACGACGACATACACACAGGATTTTTTTTCTATAAACCGTTTTTCGTGATGTTCTTGATGGAAAACTTAAAAATAACTCAAAATTTTTTTTCATAATTCTAACTTTTTTGGGGTAAACCAATACTTTATTCGCCTACCTCTATCCAAAGTATACATTTCCTGACCTCATTGTAGGAAGCAAAGTCGTACTTTTCCTCCCTAGGAAGAAAAGGGAACTATCTAAGAATAATAAAAGGTGGATAGACAAAGATGTACAAAGTACTAGCAATAATTTAAAGAATCAATCTGCATGTATTATCTAAACAATTTCCGCAACTACGGCTATACTATAATTCACAAAAAAAGAGCATGTAAAACTTTTACAAACAACTAGGAAAATACATTATTAAACCAAAATTTCAAGTTCGGATAATCCAACAAAAAGTGCATAGAAGCTGATAAATGATTTTACTACAAATAATGAGCGTAAAAAAGTCATTTCACTGTCTAATAACGATAATGAAATTGACTGTCTCGACCCTTACTTCGTGGAATATGCTCATATTAGTGTTTTCAAATGGAACTCAAGGTCTCTAGTTAATTCCACAATATAATACAAGTTATTGAAAATTCTAAAAAATTGACAATTGTTTCGATAAATCAATATCATCGTCAGAATGACAGAAGTTACATTTCATTTTATGCCTACCTGATGTTTAGTAGTTATATTTTTGGCTAGACCAAGAAGTATCACTTAAGAAGACAGTTTATTAGTGGAGAATTCCCTAGATTTAACTGTTCATTGACAACTTCATATTGTGGGTTTCTTAAATGTCTTCTAATTTCCAGTTCTTCACGGAAATCCAGTTCTTGTTTCTTTTCACAAATATGCAGCACTTCTAGTTCTGTGTTAGGTGTCAATGAATGATTGGTGTCAAGTAGATGTTTTGCGTAGTGTGATTTATCTGGTTGTTTTAATCTGTGAGCTCGTAAGTGCTCACTGTATCGTATTTCAAAATTCCTAAGGGTCTGACCCAAATAGACAGCATTACATTCTGGACATTTGAGTTTATATATACCTGACTTCTTTAATAGTGGTATTTTTGTTTTTACATTTAACAATTTTGTACTAACGTTACTTTCTGTTTTAAAAGAAATCGTTGCATTCGTTGCTGAAGATATTATCTTTGAAATATTATTAGAAATATTTCCTGCATATGTGATGGTTTTATAAGTTTTAATTCTATCAGCTTGTTTAGGATATATTAGTTGTAATGCCACTTTTTTCTCTTTTTCACTAATTAGTTTATTTATTATATCTAATGGATAACCATTAGATGTTGCTATTTGTCTAATTGTATTAATCTCTCTATCAAAATTACATTTGTTCATAGGAACTGAAAAAGCTCTATGTATCATTGAATTATATGCTGCTAGTCTGTGTGAGACAGGGTGGTTAGAATTGAATGGAATTGTCACATCAGTCTGTGTTGGTTTTCGGTAAATTGAATAATCAAGTACATTATTAACTCTTTGAATTTTCAAATCAAGAAAATTGATTGAGCTATTTTCTTCAATTTCTAATGTAAATTTAATTTTCGGGTGTAAATTATTGACGTGGTTGAAAAACACATCTAATTGTCGCTCACTACCCATAAAACAAGCTAATATCTCATCCACATATCTATACCAAAATAAAATCTTAATTGGAAAAATGATATCCAGGATATCACCATAGGGCTAATAATATCTAAGCTTCAATATTTGTAATATCACATCTTCTTCTTTTTTCTATAAACATATATTAAGCCAATCACAAGTTAGGTTACTTCTTGGTCAAGCCAAAAATATAACTACTAAACATCAGGTAGGCATAAAATGAAATGTAACTTCTGTCATTCTGACGATGATATTGATTTATCGAAACAATTGTCAATTTTTTAGAATTTTCAATATTTTGTATTATATTGTGGAATTAACTAGAGACCTTGGGTTTCATTTAAAAACACTGATAATGTTATAACAGATAATCCTACTCTTGTAGCTGATATGTCTAACACATTTTTCAACAATGCGCCACGGGAAATGGTGTCGAAAATTTCACTAGCCGGAGCGATTGGAGATAAACTCAATTTTAATTTTAATGAATGAAAAATACCCAATGTTAACTTTCGCTTGTGTCCTTTTAATCAAGAAGAATAATATGAACTCTTACATGCCAAACTGAAAAATAAAACATCTTGAGGTTTCGATGAGGTACCAGCATTCTTAATTAAAAAAAATATTGTCATTTGCAGGTTGGTAAATCAATTTTGACAGTTGACGCGAGAGAGCCATACAACATGACAACGTTGTAAACGCAGTTACCGAGAAGAGCAGACGACGTATATTTGGTATGCAAAGTTTTTAAGGTTGTGAGACTACTAATACGTACGAGGGTAATAAAATATTTTGAATTTGGATTTAAAAATAATAAATTGTGGCACATGTATAATGCTGTATAAAACCGAGTTTACAAATTATAATAACATTAATGTATTCTTTATTATTAATTAAATGAATAGGGAAATAAAAACCATTGGATTTTTCTATGAAAACTGTTTTTTTTTGTACAGACATAATCATTTATTGCTACAAAAACCATACGGGGAATTCTATAATTACCCTTTATTATTTGATGTGATGTAAATAATAAATAATGAATAGATTCCAAAAGACATGAACTTTCACATTTACTTCAAATTAATGTCTTCTAAGTGGTCCCTTCATAGTATTCGTCATTGAGGTTTATTTGTATATGAATTCGAGGTCAGGTAGATTTTGTAGATAAAGCATACAATATGATAAGGGTTGTTAAACGACTTTCTAAACTTAACACTGGCCAACAATGTTTCCTATCTTAGCGTAGTTATAGTTAATTTAGCTCTCAACATAGACGTTCGGATCCGTCGTTAAACTGTAGGTCCCTTCTATCTGTGGTAACACAGGTAGAAGTAAGAGGTCGCCTACGTCCGATCACGGATATGGCACTGTAAGAAGAAGAAGATGTAAATTTTTGGGTTTTTTGCAAATATTTACTATGAAATTAGAACATCCCTTCACACTTTTTACAGAGTTAGGACTGGCAAAACCAGGAAATTTAGGTTCTGGGTGCCGTCAATTATTGTTTATTTAGAACTATGTACAGATGTGCTACGTATATTATATTACTCTAGTGGAGTTCGTCTCTAATATCTTCAATTTTATAACACCTTTTTACGTTATTACATTCATTGCGTTTAATGTATTCATATCACCTACAAACAAACACTATAATAAAAAATATGTTTTAGATGTAGACACTAAAATAATGATGTGCATCTACTAACGATTCTTCAAAATCACTCTCTATATCAACTTCATCATACTCGCTATCTCCGTCTTCGGCCAAATCAATAATAGTTTCATCTACGACAGTATCTAAAAGTGGTTCATTGTTCATAAATTCATCTTCAATCTTTTTAACATGGTCAGATCTAACTTTCCAATCATTTGCAGAAAATGTTTCAAAAAATTCATTACAGAATTCTTTATCCTTTGTAAAATTGGAGGTAACATTTCGTTTGGCCACATATTCTTTATTAAGTGCCGCCCAAACACTTTCGATCGGATTTAAGTCCAGGTGAAACTTGCAATCCATGTCGAATAATCAATTTTATGAGTTTTATATTGCGATTTTTGCAACGTTATAAAGATCCGGTTTTAACATTTGTTCACTGTAATATATGTTTCTTTCAGAAAGCCAGCTTTTTAATTGTTGTTTAGTCCAAGTAGTCGTAAGTAATTTTTCATTTGGAACATTATGATATGGGGCGTTATCAATTACCATAACAGCGTTTTATGGTAGGTTTGGAATACGTTTTTCTTGTACCCACTTCTCATAATTTTCGTGCGCTATTTCAATATGATAATCTCCTATTTTTGACTGGGAGTTCCACATAATATCAGCATTAGGTACAAAACGATTTTCCCTTCCTGCATGAACAATGATGAACCTATTACCTTTTGAAACGGATTTTCCTAATCCTTCGTTACTTTTGTCGCTCCATCCTTTAAGGTGCGTGTGTCATGAATGAATGCATGTTCCATCCATATAAATGATAGGTTTGTTCTGTTCCCTGCACTTTTTAATGTTTCTTAAATATAGTAGGCGTGAATGTCTGATTTCGTGACGTTCCATTAACAAACATCTGTTGTTTTTCAAGTTGGTCCAACGAAAACCCAAAGAATGTATTTGTTTCCGCAGAGATTCGCGACTTCCTGCGAAGCCCTAACTATCTATCAAGGTTTGGTGTACATTTCTTAACGTCTGTACTTTTTACTCGGATATGTGAAAATTGATTATGCACATTCTAAGCACAGTTTTGTCGAATTGATCCATACGGATACTGGACGTTCTTTGTTTTTTAGTAGACACATCAGTGTCAGCATCACTTCCTGCCATAACTTCTCTTTTATTACGGGAAAGCGTTGTTTGGCTAACTTTCGTAGCAGCAGAAACTCGTTCAATGACCTGACAATAAATTAAGTCCATATAAATATTGTATTAAAAGTTTTACTCATTTGTATTTTCATACAAATAAAATGAGAAAGTAGTTAAATTTGTTTTCAGTGACCGTTTTTGGAAATAAAAATTTTTGTCGTGGTTTTCGGCCATTTAGAAGTAGTATGTAATTCAAAAATACAATATTACGTTTCAGTTCATTAGTTGTTTTAAAAGATCTTTAGATTTTAGTTCAAACATATTTTAATATGAACAAACCGCACTTGTAACTGAAATCGGAAGATGTTCCAAACAAATAATGAAACTGAAACGTAATAGATATACGTATGAAATGAGTATAATAATTATAATTATAATCAAAAAAACCTATTACATTTAAATAGGTATCTTACACAAAAGAAACATGTGCCCTTTTATATACTCCTGTAGCCAGGGGAAGACAATATAAGTAACGAGTTTTACAAAAACATGCCTTTAAACTGGATAATGCACTTAAAATTGCTTTTCAATACTATCCTACAAGATGAAGAAATCCCATCCACCTGGCCAAATATTAAAATGATTCATATTCATAAAAAAGGCCCAGTAGATGATCCTGACAATTACCGTAGTATTGCATTAATCAATCACATAACCAAACTGTTTACGCAGCTCATCAGCACTAGACTCAGAGATTATGCTGAAAAATATCAGCTACTACCTGAGTGTCAAACAGGGTTTCGGAAAACGCGATGCTGTGATGATAACATTTTTGTCCTTTACACAATTATAAATAATTATTTACGCCTCCCGTCTAGGAAACTATTTGCACTATTTGTAGATTTTAGGAAAGCATTCGACTCTGTGGACCATGGATTACTGTGGGAAAAGCTATTCGATATTGGAGTGAGCACTAAAATTATTAGGATACTAAGAAATATCTACAGTTCAGCCTCACTGTTCATCGAACAAGGTGGTCAAATCTCCGATAAAATTAAAATAACTTAAGGTGTCCAACAAGGAGATATCTTAAGCCCCTTGCTATTCTCTCTCTTTATCTCGGATTTGGAAATTCATTCCCAAAATCATGGTGCTAAAGGAGTAACTCTTGATAACAATGAAAATATCAATATGCTGCTGTACGCAGATGATATGGTCCTACTTGCAGAATCCCAAATAGAGCTGCAAAGAAACCTCAAGATTTTAGAAGCCTATTGTGAAACATTTAAACTGGAAGTAAACACAAGTAAAACTAAAATAGTGGTTTTCCGCAGAAGTGCTAATATGGGACAACAGCCACAATTTGATTATAAAGATGTCACTATTGAGCTCTCGAATACCTATGAATATTTAGGAACAATTTTCACATTTAACGGAATATTTCTAAACAACCTAAAGCAACGAGAACAAAAAGCGAGACTCTCCCAAGGAGCAACACAGAAAAATAAATTCAGCTGGTATATCATCTCTTAATTCAATAACGACCCTGTATAACAATGTTGTACTACCCACCTTTACATATGCAAGCAGTATTTGGGCGTTGAGATACTTGGAACAAACTGAAAAAATTCAGAGTAATTTTTGGAAAAATCTTTTATTTCTGCAAACGCGAACAGCAGCCTATATCATCAGAAGTGAGGTAGGTATCTGTAAAATAAGCTACTTTATAATAAAGCAGGCGTTAGAGCTACTGCTCAGGCTAAAGGATCACAACCCTAGAAAATACACTCATAGAGCACTTCTCCGTTTGATCCACTTAAAAGATCACTCTAACCTCTGTCAAAAATATAACTGGATCGACCAATTATACCGCGGTATAGCGACGTACTGTGATTATGATCTAGATATAAATAGTTTTAACACAAACCATATCAATAAACTTTTATCACAATACCTACAGAAAAATTTTTATGAGGATTCAAATAAAATACTTCTCAGTACACATCATACATCGTATAAATACCTTTTACAAGATCGAAATGAATCAAGCAATTATCTACAGGGGGATTCTCCATTACATATTAAAAGGCTCGTCGCACAACTCCGAACCGCTAACTCCGAAGTACTGTATATATATTTAAATAATATATCTCACAAAATAAATACAACCCTTATCTGTTCAATCTGTAATAAACTATTACCAGAAACGCTTGAGCATATAATTTTAGTGTGTCCAATGTATCAGAGCAAAAGAGCTCACTTTATTAAACCCCGGGGCCATTCAGATGACTTAGACTCAGTACTTACCTCAACAGACAGAAAGCAACTGAAGGAATTATAACGATTCATGAACGAGGCAATGAAAATCAGATCATTCATAATCAATGAATAATGAGCCAAAAATGATTTGTATACGTATGTGTTGTACATATATATGACTACGTGGGTATGTTTATACAAAATTACAGAGCAATCGTTCAGTACCTATATGCTCAAACTCAGAGTTGCTTATTGTAAAATATCTTATGTAGTACCAGCTGGCTCTCTTGTTCATGTATTATATGTATACAAAGGAACAATAAAATTTATTATATATACTCCTGTAGACAGAAACAGAATAGTTATTTTTGCAACAAGTGCATAAAGTGGTACTTTTTTTCACTGATGGAAAAAATTATGCATGAGCCGCAGGCATGCAAAAACCACAAAATGTCTGATTAAGGTTGCTCTGAATGGACGAAAATTGATTTAAAAAATTTACTATCGGGTGTAAATGTGTTAAATAATTATTTTGGTTTAAAAATTTTATTGCATTAATCAAAACTTACCATTGTCGTTTTGCCATTGTTTGCCTGTTCGGTCATGAAATTTAAAACGTTCCTAATTAGTTCACGACACTGCTCACTCAACTTTTTATGAACAACTTCACTTCCCGGATTCGCCATAACAAGTTAGTATTCCACAACCCCGGTAATCACACTTTTCTCTGAATTGTACTGTCGAAACGAAGCTTACGAATTCTGCCAGCGAAGTGAGCTCTTTCAATCCGCATACATCTTTGCTACGGCGCATCGGAAGTTGCCAAACTTCCGGCTTCCAAAATTAATTTGCTAACCGGCATAGTATCCCCACTGACATATCTTGTCAATATTTCCTTTTCGAATGGAACTTTTCCAGAATGAATCAAAACTGGAAAAATAATTCCAATATTCAAGAAAGGTGATTCTAAACAGGCTAGAAATTACCGTCCTATAACTTTTTCTTCCTTATTTTAAAAAAAAAATTAGTACAGCTATCTAAATAGGCTTAATGCATAACTACAGCTAAATAATAAAATTGTGCGAAACCAATTCGGTTTTCAAACTGCAAAATCAACTAACAGCGCAATACATTCTTTTTATCCAGAACTTACAAATATGATGGAGTTGGGTGAGTGTCCTGTTGAGATCTTTTGTGATCTTAGCAAGACATCTAACTGTGTCGATCATAACATCCCAACTATGAAATTATATAATATGGGAATCCAAAAGCACTTAGTAAATTGAATCACATCTTACTTAAATGCACGTCAACAATACGTTAGCTTACCAAAAATAACAATAAACAATATTGAAACCTTGTACATCACATTATCTATATTCAACAGTAGAAGTGCTCCAAGGATCAATTATTATGGGTCCAATTCTGTTTTTAATTTATATGAATGACATTATGTCAGTTAACTTATCAACACACTTTACATTATATGCTGATGACACCTCGTTGTTATTTTCTGATAAGTGTCAATCAGTAGTTGAAGGTAATTGTAATATTCTCTTGGCAGGTCTTTGTAATTGGTTTTGCATAAATTCACTATATCTTAATGCAGAAAAAACCCAGGCAATATAATTTCATCATAGACAAGAACAACTGCCGTTTGTTGATCTAAAAATTAATGATGAATCGATAAACTGAGTCAAATTTCTGGGCTTGCTGATCCACGAATGTCTTAATTGCAGTGAACAATGTGAGGCAATTATTTCAAAGTTAAATTCCACTAATAACTTATTCAGTAATCTAAGATCCGTTCTTACACAAAAACAAATAATCATGTTTTATTACGCACACGTGAAATCGCGTCTGAGGTATGGCATATCTTTCTGGGGAATGTCTACCAATTCTAAAGACGTCTTCGTGACACAAAAAAGAATAATTCGTCGTATTTCTGGTGTCTCTCGCCTAAATGGTTGTAGAGAACACTTTAAAAAATTGGAAATATTAACGTTGCCCTGTTTGTATAGTTTAGATGTGTGATTTCAAAACTAACTACCTGAAGCTTAATATTAATACAAGACGCTGTGATAATCTGTCTTTGACTTTTCCGAAAAGTAATATAACTTTCAAATCCCTTTCTGTAATGGGACAACGACTTTTTTGAATGAATTACCATTTTATTTTAAATCAAGTGAAACAATAAAATCATTAAAAATTTTACTCAAAATGTTTTTAGTAGATATTTGTTAGTATTCAGTCGATGATTTTTTAAATTTGTAAAAACTTTGTGTATATTATCCTATATTTTCCACTATGCGTTATTTCCACTTTACTTTTGGCTGTACTAGTTAGTTAGATTGGTTTCTGAGAAAATTTTTGACGAATTTAATACAAACTTTCTTTGTCATTCAAAAATGAAGAATTTCATTTATTTTATTTTTAAGTAGCATTTAAGTACGATACGGTTCGGTGTACACTACGAATATTTTATAAGTACATAGATTTTATTTTGTAGGTGAGTTTAGGCCAATTGTATCGTTCAAAAACCAAGTCTTATGGGACTTGTATTTTGCAAGCATTTATTGGTTGGAATAGTATTTTGCAGGCTAGAGGAATGTTTTTGGCTCCCTTCGTCTCTCCAAAGTGAGTTGTGAAGCCCTATTCTACAAAGCGGCGGCAGAAAAAATTGTCATTGTCATTTCTATCACTTCAAATGGGGGTTTGCTCCCACACATCCACACCAATTGGTAACAATCTCTAGGAGGATCAATCGGGGTTTCGTATTTTTTTCCTGCGTTCGATGACAGAATGCACTACATTCTGGTATGTCCAGATACCAAGAATGTATGATGTATTGTGTCAATGTTTAATCTCGTAATTAAATGTATAAACATTGCAACTACGTGACTGGTTTTTCTCAGACCCTAGCAGGTATCAGATAACAAAATTACCTTTTTAACGACTTCTGGTAAAGTCATTAGTTCTTTGTAGAGGCACGGTCCAATCTAATTAGCGCCCCTTCCTGATAAGGTATCATAACACATGCGAAAAGAGGTCTTATTGTTGGTACATTCATGCATTGTTAGATTGTATGTCCATAGTTGCCTCTTATAAAAAGCTACTCAGGTCGACAAATTTGGCGTAGGAAATATTCTTGTAGGTCAAAGAAATGAACAATAAAATCTTTACTTTTCCTAACTAATTCAGTCTCGTGGAAGACACTCTGGTGGAAGAGCTGTGTCAGAGCAAAGAGAAGGGAATTCACTCCTCAGGTATCCACTTCCGTTGTGGAATGATACTGGCGGACTGGCTCATGAGGTCAGCGCCCAAATTGAACTCCTGAGAAGGACACGAATTGGTGGCTCGAAGTGGATACGATCATAAAGCCGGTCACCATAACGGTGTTGTTCTTCCCATGAAGCCACGACATGAAACTGGAGAAGATCGTCCAACTGGTTAAGGTTGAAAACTCCAACCTCACTACTGGGGCTTGGAAGATCCTGAACTCTGAAAAAGAGGCGAGAGGAAACTATCCTCACGATCGGAATCGATCACCAATCTGGGGAGGCTATGAAGGCAGGGGGTTACGCGTTAAACTTCCGTTTTGGGCGAATCTCTCTCTCGGGTCTGGGACAAAAGAGGAATCCCGTGGAGGAACCAAAGGAGATGGAGATACCCTCCACATCCGGAACCTCTGGAAAAGGGGAAAAGGCGAAATATTGACCTTTGGTCAGCCCGGGATCTCCTCCGGCTCTGCTGGGATGACTGGGAATGCGGAGACTGCCTCTGCATCCAGGGAAACTGGGCAGAGCTGCCTGGGGGTCGAGGGTCTAAGTCGAGATCAAGAAACCTGCTCGATTATCGAGGAAGATACTGCCATGGTGGTCGAGGAGGGTCAGGGAGAGAAAGAAGGGAGATGAATAGAGGTTGAGTAACTGGGCATCTCTCATCCATAATAGTTCACGTTCACGAATGTAGCTCAGATTAACCTGCATCACGCGAAGTGAGCTTCAGCCGTGATTGCAAGGTTGTTCGCTAGACTACAACTGGATATTGTACTAATCCAAGAACCATGGATCAACAAAGAAGGCCAAATCAAAGGTCTGGCATGTGAGGATTCTAAATTGATTTATGATCAAAGGCAAGTATCTCCGCGTGCCTGTGTAATCATATAAGAAATACCATAAAATATATTTGTATTTCAGAATACGTGGCACGGGACCTTGTTCCAATCATGGTTCATCTCAACATTGGGGGTTTCGACCAAGACATCGTCATCGCATCTTCCCAGTTCACTGGAGACGGGCCGATGACACCGCCAGTAGAGGTACAAGAGCTAGTGAGACACTACAATAGCAGCCGGCTGGCAATTATAATTGATTGTGATGCCAACGCACAAAATACCGTGTGGGGAAGCACCAATAACAACGCAAAAGGTAAGTGTTCATTAGAATATCTCTTAGCAAATAACCTTGAGACCTTAAACGTGGGGACGACTCCCACTTTTGTCACGAGAGCAAGAGAAAAGGTCCTGGACGTAACAATTGTTAATGTTGCTGCTAGGAAAAATGTAAAAGCAATCACTTCACGACCATAGGATCATCGAATTTAGGATAGAGGGAAATACCACCTCGATTTCTACTATCGGAAATCCTAGAAATACTGATTGGTCTCTCTACAAGACCAATCTAAAGGACAATTTGGAGCACGTTGAAGTGGATGAAGTAAATCCCCCGCACCACGACCTGGAACAAAGAGTCGAACAGAACAGTGAGGTAATAATGGAAGATTTTCATTCCAGTTGCCCACCCTCAGAAGCTCGTTCAGAAAATGATGCTCCTTGGTGGAATGAGAACCTGTCAAGCCTCAGAAAAGAGGTTCGTCGTCTCTTTAATAGAGCCAAACGTGACGGTAATTGGCCGGGGTACACTGAGAAGCTTACTCAGTACAATAAATGAATAAGGAAGGCCGAAAGGCTTAATTTTAAGGCTTTTTGCGAAAAGATCACTTTCACCCACACAGCGGCCAGACTACAAAAGGTCATGGCAAATGGGGAAACTAACCCCACAATGTCGCCGAAAAAGCCAGACGGATCATACACGGAAGGTTTAGAGGAACGATCGATTCTTCTTCTTAGAACCCACTTCCCAGGTAGTGAACCAGCAACAAGCACCAAAATAGCAATGAACTACACCAAAAAATCCCGCAAGGAAAATTGTGACATTGCTAAGAAAATATTTACCAGACAACGGTTGGAATGGGCAATAAGTAACTCTCAATCATATAAATCACCAAGTGTGGATGGAATATTTCCAGCCTCCTAGAGCAAGGGATAGAGGAGATTCTTCCTCACCTGTTGAAGATTACAAGAAGCAGTCTAGCAGTGGGTCTAATACCTAGAAAATGGAGAAGGGCCGATCAACTGAGACGGCTCTGTATCAGCTGACCGAAGTCATCCAGAGAACTCTGAACAACAAAGGAATCGCAATTTGCGCATTCCTGGATATATTAGGGGCCTTTGGCAATACAACTGATGTGTCAGTCAAAGAAGCACTAAAAAGGCGAGGAGTGAATGAAACCGTTGTAAAATGGATGTATGAGTTGTTGACAACGAGGATAGCTGAGACACAGGTGGGGAATCAAATCACCTCTGTTAAAGCCACTCTGTGGACACCTCGAGGGAGAGTGCTATCTCCCCTTTTATGGAGCCTTGTAGCAGATGATTTGCTCTACAGGCTAACGGAGCTTGGCTTGGAATGTATGGGCTACGCTGATGACATAGTATTAATAGTCATAGGCAAGTTCGAGAGCACCTTGTGTGGTTTCTTACAAAAGGGCATCAGAATCATTGAGCAATGGTGTTTGTCAGTCGGGCTAAACATTAACCCAAGCAAGACCATAGTAATTCCATTCACCCGGAAAAGAACACTTCCAGCCATGAAACCCATATCCTTGAACGGGGAAATCCTTGAATGGAAATCACAGGTTAAATATCTAGGTATAACCCTAGACAGTAAGCTTCTGTGGAATGAGCGTGTTGAAATAACTGCTAGTTAAGCAATAAGAGCTTTGATGGCGCGCAAAAATCTAGCTGGTAAGAGGTGGGGCTGTAACCCAAAAATACTGCGATGGGTGTACTCCATGATTGTGAGACCAGCAATTACGGATGGGGCAATAGTTTGGCACTCACAAGCAAGTCAAAACAGCACGAGGAAGATCCTCGACAAAGTTCAAAGGCTTGCCTATGTGTGCATCACTGGAGCTATGAGAACGTGTCCAACTAGGGCACTTAAAATCATTACAGATCTCACACCTCTACATTTGGTGATATAAAGATCTGCCCAAGACGCAATTCTTAGAATATCTTAGGAAGGTTCAGGCAATGAGAGTATTAAAAATCATGGAACTTTGTCCTCTCTGACAAGATCCATCTCATCAGCGAATCTTCCCAGTGACAAAAGGATCAGGAAAGGAAGCATCGAAAAGAATTTCACCGCGATGCTAAATACGAGGAAAGACTGGGAAAGGGAATACACCACCCAAATTCGCGAAGAAAGCACGATTGGATGGTATACGGATGGTTCAAAAACCACCATTGGACCAGACGCTGGAATATTTGGGCCTGGCACCAGATACTCATTATCGTTATGCTCTTTCCCGAGCGTCCTTCAGGCAGAAATACTTGCGATCGAAAGATGCGTGGAAATGAATCTAGAAAGAGACTACCAGAAATGTTACATATCGATACATTCTGATAGTCAAGCAGCTATCAAAGCATTGAGCTCCCATATCATTGACTCAAAGTTGGCATGGGAGTGCCGAAAAAAACTTGATGAATAAGGAAAGAGTAACAGGGTCACTTTACTCTGGGTTCCTGTCCTATAGGGAATCACGGGAAATGAAGAGGCCAATACACTTGTCAGGAAAGGAGCACAAATGCCCTCTATTGTCCCGGAGTCTTTCTGTGGTGGAGCAAAATGCTCCTACAAGGAAGAGTTTCGAAATAAAGAGGAAACCGAAAGAGAAGCAATCTAGCGGTGCATTCCCGGGTTGGAACATTCCAAAAAGTTCCTGTGGAACTTTGACACTGCTAGATCCAAAAAGTATTTGGACCTCAGTAAATATAAGCAACATCTCCTCACGGGCTTTCTTACAGGACACTGCCGCCTTAGGAAGCACTTATGAGAATAGGTCTAGCAGAGATTGACGAGTGTATATTCTGTGAGGAGAAGGATGAAACTCCGGATCACCTAGTTTTAGAATGCCTCGCCATTGCAAGCCAACGCATGAAATGCTTCGGACAAGAAACTTGTAAGAGTGAGGATCCAACCTCGTTGAAGCCGTTCCAAATGCTACAAGTCATTAGAAACTTGGAACTGTAAGGCGAGCTGTAGTAATATCGAGAAGAGCTTTGATAGGGGGGCACAATAAACCTTGGGTTTCAGTGCACTGTAACCCCGTTGAAATCTAATCTAATCTCGTGAGTTTCAGAATTATAAGTATCTTGTGCAGCTGCTTGATGCGTTGTTAGCGCATCCTTAAGTATGATTTTGTATCTGCATTTTTCTCATTCTGGATCATCCGGTAAATATTATCGAAATTCTGACAAGTGTTTTCTGACAAGTGTATCCTGACAAGATGTGTGCTTTGACCAACTCTATCTTTTGGTCCATTTGTTTAGTTACAGAAACTGTTGTATTTTGTTCGCATATTCAATGATTTTGTTTGACAATTGATAGGTGTCTTTGAAGCATTTATTAAACACTTTCGCGCTTTCACCATCCACACAAAAGTGGTATTTATATATACCTACTCTCTTTTTTTGAAACATTTAATTTTGTTGTCTTTTTTACTTCATTGAAATCAAACTCGACGTGAAAGCTGCCCTTTTATCATAATCTTCTAAACTCCCAAAGTCCTTGAAAAGTAGCTTCTGTACGTCCACTTATATTCTTTGTGCACGTCCTTTTCCGCATTTTTTCAAAGGCTTGCAGACTTTCCCTCTTATTATCTCCCCTCTATGTGTTTTGTGTTCCCTGCCAAAGTTTTTAGATTTTTTAGATATTTCGTTTTTTCCGATACCCTCTAGTATCGCCCTTTCTAACTCTTATTTTGTTTATGTTTTAAATGAGGCTTATTAACATTCATCGAACGGTGCCAAAAAAAATACAAAGAATACAGTGCGGGTTACATTTGTACCCCAAGCATGAATGATGTTTCCTGCTTTCCTAATTTTATTTTATTTTAAAAAGACAAAAACAAAAATCAATGAAAATTATAAATTATTCATTTATAAGCATATTTATCAAAATATCTCATAAAATATTGGTTATAATACGAAAACAAAACGATACGTGAAAATATGAAAACAAATCAATTATATTATTTTGTATTTCGACATTTTTCACATACAACTTGTTTTTTGGAGTGAACAGCACACACAAAACGATTTCAATGAGTGCAAATTTGTCTGCATTTTCTATCTTTCTTCCGATCACGTAAATAACAGCGTCCGGGAGTACACCGCTCTACTTCTTGATGTTCTACTACATTTGTATTTGCCAACTAAGGAAATACATCAATAATATGGTTTCTAATAGTTCTAGCAATTCTCCAAGCTCCAGCAGGAATTTTATACGGCAATCTTTAGTAGCTGATTCATTTGGAAATTTTAAACTCCATATAATAAATGCATTTATACCAGAAATATCCAATAGTTCTCCAAATATTGCCATTGGCCATCTATTAATGATTCTACGTGCTGAATACTCTTTAGCCATTTTATCAGTGGTATCTACAGCACCCTTTGTTTTATTATAATGAAGTATTATATCTGGTTTGAATTTACTATCTTCTCCAGAGCCAACAAGGTCTAGAACAACCCTTTCTCCTTGATTTTTCTCCGTAACATTATTAATTTTTCCCAAATATAGTTGCATATGAATTGTATATGCACTGTCCGCAGCAGCCCAAATTTTCAAACCATACTTATCTGGTTTGCTCTTCATATACACTCTAAAGGAACAACGACCTCTAGATGATACAAAGTTGTTTATTTACTGTGACATGACTGCCAGGATTGTAGCACTTTTTGAAGTTTTCTGTGGAAAGATCAAACACGTCCCTAATAGAGGCAAACTTATCAGTTGCTTTTCTAGCCTCTCTCGAATTTTGATCATCAAACATGCGGTTATGGCCTGAAAACGTTCACGAGATATTGACGCAGAAATAATTGGGCGTGCGCATCCTTTGTTAGTACCCCACAGCATTATTGTTGGTTCTTTTCGAGCTTGCAAGGCACCCAAAATGATGAAAATACCAATATAAGCCTTAATTTCAACTACATCTGTTGGTTTCCATGTTTTTGCTTTTGCATTTGAATTTTTTTTACTCAAAATTGTAAATATCTAAAAAGAACATAAAAATGCATGAATACAAAAAATAAATAGGACATAAATTGGTTTTTACCTGATCTGCTTTACTGTTGGTATGGAAAACAATAATATCTAGTATTTCGTCAATCCAAAACAGTTGAAATGCTTCAAGTTATGATGAAATGTTGCAGCTATACTGATTTAGTCCAGGTTTTGTTTTGATAATATTCCGATTTCTACGACGAATGGCTCTAAAGGGTAGTTTATTCCAAGTTATATTAGCTTTGGTCTGATAACACAAATTATCTCTATACACATTTGCATCATGTGTTTGCCCCCCACTACTGCCTCTTCTCACACTGCCCGTAGTGATAATGTCGTCTGCGTAGTTTATCACTTCTGGCTCACAATCACTGTCTTCACTATCAAGTTCAAATTCAACGTCATCTAGACCAAGATTTGAAAACTGCTCCAACTCTTCATCAATCAGTTTTTTATTATTTCGCACTTTCATATCATTTGCTGCCATAGCGTATACGTGAAACAAACATAAAACACAAGTAAAACGAATTCTCTCTACAACACACTAGCAAATACTAACAAGACAAGCATAAAACGGCACGATTTAGCCGATCACGCCAACAGCAATTGCGTTGCGCATGCGAAAAGTGTATTTAGAAAGTATAATTCGAATTACGGTGCGGGGTACAAACGTACCCCACGTCGGACTTTATTTTTTATCATAGAAAGTATTAGATAAATTCTAGTAACTGACTAAAAAATATCTTAAGAAGGTTCTTAATGACAATAAATTAAATCGCCAAAGCAGAAAACTAGAAATTTACAGAAATATCCTTAAAATTGTGACTATGGGGTACATTTGTACCCCGCAGCGTATGACGAAGGTTAAATACAGGACGAGAGTTTGGATCGCTGTCAGTAGGATTTTCTTTCTAATGTTACTTAGCGGTTTATCATTATTTCCGTTAAAACACTTCTTTTACAAAAACGGCATCGATGCACACAACATTCTTCATATAACGTTGGTACATAATAAGTTATCTGATAAAACTGCTATACTGATGGGCGTAAAGAGACATCTCTTCGAATACTAGAATACCCCTATAGTGTTAGAGAAGATATGTCGATTTACAGTCTAAAGCACACAAAAACTACCCCTCATATCCCTCGACACAAAACGATAAACCCGATTTGGAGTCTGCTATCAACTTATCTAAAAATGCACAACTACTATGCAAAACACGCTTTTCTACACAAATTTTTATGCGCGAAGCAAGCTTTTCTTAATTAGTTTGATATCCGTTAGAAAAGTAATAATGTGTGGGAAAAGTACACGTTATGGTACTTTTCCGCTCGAAAATGTCACTTTGCCCACGGAAATGTCAATGTTAAATTTTTTGACAATACTTTATATTGGATTTCTGGGTGTTCAAATTTTAAATTTAAACTAAAAATTCTGTAAGTAAACTATTTTTTAGATTATGTATTCCAGTTTATTGATTATAGATTATAAACAAATTAATTTATTACCCATTATTTTAGGAACTATGAGCCGAGATCATAATTTATCTTTCGTCTTGTCGAATTCCGATATTGAGAACACTCCTCCAGATATTATCGAAAAGGCTCAAAATGCAATCGAAAATTTGTTACCTGGTGTTTCAAAAATCAAGACATAATTTTGAAGATTATATTTAGTTATGCATTCTATTATTAAACGATGAAATAAAACAATATAGTTTGTTCAAATCTGCATTTATTTGAACTAATGTTCAATTTAAACTTGTTGACGCGTTTCACTAACACAGTAGCTTTGTCAAAACGAATGAAGGTAAAATATAAAAATGTCTTAATATATACAGTGCGAAATCTATTTACTAAGGTTAAAAATGGTATTGAAAGAAATTACCTGGAAATTCATTCTCTACCAACATTCCTAAGCTATCTTCTAGGTAAAGAGGTTCAATAAAGGAAACTGATTGATATCTATTTGGTCGTTAAGGAGATTACCTGTATATTTATTTTTGTTTCTCTAGGGCCTCTAATATATTTAAACTAAAGGATTTACCGACTACATGGAGAATTTCAAAATTTGGGTCGAAAATGTGTTGGTTTTCTAATAAATGATTTGAATAGTTAGAATCCAAATTTTTGTTGTCATAGCGACGTTTGTGTTCCGAAATTCTAGTTTTAAAATTTCTAAAAGTTCTACCGATATAAATTTTATCACAATTGTCATTACCACATTTTAATTTATAAACTCCTGATTTGTTTAATTTTGAAGATTCAGATTTATTATTTTGAATGAATTTGGATAAGTTGTGATCAGTTTTAAAGGAAATATTCAAGTTATAATACTATCCCATTATTCTAAATTCATCTCGTTCGATGTAACAAATCTATTCCCTAGTATACCTCCTAAGGAAACTATAACTCTTGTTGATAACTTGCTCACATACAATAATGTCAAACCTATAATTCACTCTGATATAATTACTTTATTAAAAGTGTGTTTGAATCAAAATTATTTTCATTTCAATGGAGAGGTTTATAGCAGTAAATATGGTTTGATTATGGGCAACCCTCTCAGCCCCCTACTAGCAGAAATTTTCATGGATAATATAGAAAAAATAATTCATGAACACCCCCTTAGTAAAAAATTTTTGTACTAGCACCGATATGTGGACGACATTTTAGCTGGCTTCATCGGTACAAATAGACAATTGGAGAGCTTCATTACTCACATAAACTCGATTCACAATAATATCAAATTTACCGTAGAACTTGAACACAATAAGTCTATAAACTTTCCAGACCTTACAATTTCAAATATAAATAATAAACATGATTTTTCTATATTTCATAAACCATCACATACAGATATTACAATTCATAATAGTTCGGTCCACCCATTCAGTCATAAACTAGCAGCTTTCAATAGTATGATACACAGACTCTTAACAGTCCCATTAAATATTAATAATTATACCAAAGAATTAAATATCATAAAACAAATAGCAGTTAATAATAATTACGATCCAAATTTAATTGACAATATCATACATAAAAATATAAAAAACATACTTTAGAACAAGTATTCCCTTCAGATAAAAATAATAAACAATTTAAAAGCTTAACATACTTTGGAACACCATCCTTAAAAATTGAATCATTTCTAGAAACTTTAGACATGAATATTTCCTTTAAAACTGATCACAATTTATCAAAATTCATTAAAAATAATAAATCTAAATCTTCAAAATTAAACAAATCAGGAGTTCATAAATTAAAATGTTCTAATGACAATTGTGATAAAATTTATATCGGTAGAACTTTTAGAAATTTTAAAACTAGAATTTCGGAACACAAACGTAGCTATGACAACAAAAAATTAGATTCTAACTATTCAAATCATTTATTAGAAAACCAACACATTTTCAACCCAAATTTTGAAATTCTCCATGTAGTCGGTAAATCCTTTAGTTTAAATTTATTAGAGGCCCTAGAGATTAACAAAAATAAATATTCAGGTAATCTCCTTAACGACCAAATAGATATCAATCAGTCTCCTTTATTGAACCTCTTCACCTAGAAGATAGCTTAGGAATGTTTGTAATGAATGAATTTCCAGGTAATTTCTTTCAATACCATTGTTAACCTTAGTAAATAGATTTAGCACTGTATATATTAAGACATTTTTATATTTTACCCTCATTCGTTTTGTGTTAGTGAAACGCGTCAACAAGTTTAAATTGAACAATTATTCAAATAAATGAAGATTTAAACAAACTATATTGTTTCATTTCATCGTTCAGTATGGATCTTCATCAAGTAAAAGCCTCATCTATTCAATCTATTATTATTTAGTAACCAATGTACTTGATAATATAGAAAAATCGAAATAAAAAACTTAAAATAAAATAAAGCAGCGGAAAAACCTAAATACAGTATTTCATAATTGATGCCGCGATAGCTTAGTGGAAAACACATCAGAATTGGAACGAAGAGGCCCGGGTTCAAATCCTGTCGACTTTTTTATATATTTGCAATTTATTTGATCCTTTTACTTTAATTTTGGAAATATTAAATTCGTTGTGTTTAAATTAAATAAAATACATATATAAAGTTACTATTTTCTTTAATAAACGTAGTTGTAGAAAAAATATTGTGTACAACTCGTACGCAAAGCACTTGTTGTACAAACCAAGTTATCTCAAAATGCACATTTTTCCACTTATTTGCCTTCTCCCGCACAAAGGGGAATGTTTTAGGATGAAAACATGCGATTCAAATTTATTTGAGGAATATTTTAGTGAAACAGCGATATTTTGTTACTAGTTCCTCCCCCTCTTTCAATCCATTGAAACGAGTTTAATAAGGAGAATAATGAAATGCCAAGCATATTTCTGTAGAATGTGGGCCACAGAACAAAAATATATTGAATAAGTACAACTTTGAATGTTTTGAAATGCCAAACATCCTTATAACAGCCACTCGACCTACCACACTGAGGTCGATACTGGATTCTCATGACGTCAAAGCAGTCCCAGCTTTACGAAAATCATCCAGTAAACCACTAGCGACATAAAATTCGTAGAGAAAATGAGTGAATTTCCAGGAGAAACACATTCCAAAGAAATAGTGCCTCGAGAAAAGTTGTTTATATGATAATGACTATTTATGTAATCAGATGAAGTGTTATATAATTTCTAGCAATGTGTGGTCCACTTAAAGTGAATAAAGCGTGTGAAAGTCTGATACATTAAAAAATGTAAACTGTAGTTTACAGATATTTATGAAAGCATTAATATTGTACAATACTACTTTGACTAAAATTATTTTCGTGAAAGGAAATCAATGAATTTTGAAAAAATATATTTAGATATACTTAGGAAAAAGTGAACAATAGTCCCATAAAAGAAGTAAACCAAAATGATAAATTAATTGAAAGCAAAAAATCTATCACAGAACCATTTCTTATAATTATGTTCTGATATTAGCATACAATGCGTGAGTAAAGTATGAGGATATATTAAATATATCCTCATACAAATTTTGTCGCCTCGTAAGATACCCTTAAAATATTTTTAATATATCTTGTAACATTATAAAAATACAATAATAATATTCATTTTATGTATTTATTGGCAGTCGAACAGTTCTGTTAATTTTGTCCACTTCTAGTATGCAACTGATTATACATCAGTCTACTATAGCTGGTTGTCTAAATGGGTTAATTTTGTTCCATGATATATTTTTAGAAATGGGATTACGATAATAAAAATTAGTCTTGGAAAATATTTTTATCAATCCGCCGCATTGTAATTTCACAAATCAAAGATTATTTCAAGGTATTATGTTGGGCATTCTGATTGGCTGTTATTGGTAGCACTTGATATCCTATCAGCTGTCGAGATTTTTCATTTCCGACCTTTCCAACTCACTTGTATGGAAAATGTTGAGGTAGCAGCACATTTTCCACAAGTCAAAGGCATGTTAGCAATGGATGATTCGTAGTATAGTTACCTATTATTTTCCCTTGTTGGAATAATTATATTAATTAAGGTGAGAAAACTCTTGCTGGTGCAAGGTAAGAAAAGAAAATATAGTTCCCATCCTATCTTTTATTGTTTTTTCATGGTTTTTTACACGAATGGGTTTCTACTGATGATTAGTTCTGGTTCTAGTCACTGGAATTATATGAAACTTTAAGTTTTCGAATGTCAAGTCTGCATCATTGGAATTTTTTTCAAGATGGATCAATCGTCGATAAAATCGTACGTTCTCCACGGATATTGTCGGAGGCCTTCATTTCATCAAAAGGATGTTAACCTAAAGAACAAAGATTTTCTGAAGGCGTGTCTTTGTAACGTGATGTGTAAAAGGGCATATATTTATGGTTTTTTCAATCGTTGATCGTTTTTGATGTTATTCTGTTATGGGATAGATTTTTATTACGGATGGCCATAAAGTACGAGATATAATAATTGCTGTTAGCAATATGGTCGATTCCTAGTTTCCAGAAGTAGGAAGAAATCTGTCATGAAATTAACTGTCTCGACCCTTACTTCGTGGAATCTGCTCATATTAGTGTTTTAAATTAAACTCACGGTTTCTAGTTAATTCCGCAATATATTGTGGAATTAACTAGAAACAATACAGTTTTGTGATACTGTAATTGGTATACCAACTATTAGTTATTATTATTATTTTCTATGCTTATTGTTACGAAACAGCACACTGGTATAGTCCCTGAATCCGACTGTGTCTAAGCCATGTATGAAAGATAAAATTATGGCGGATGCACAGGGATTTCTTAGAATTGCTTACGATTGTGACTATCTTATCAAGACATTGTTTTTGTGACCAGTTTTGTCTAGAAAATGCCAGAGAGTTAATTGTTTTTGTATAAGCCGCAATCTTGAATTATCTAGTAAAAAAGGAACTAATATATAAGGAAGCGACCCGAGAAAGTTCAAGATAGTTGATAAAGTGATCGCGACAAATAAACAAGAATACACCAAAATAGCGAACCGAGAAGTGTTGATATAAATTAATAATTGAGTGTTCATATGAATAAAGTATTAGTGAGTAGTTTAGTGTTTAAATAAGTTAGTAAGTAGCCATACCGTGTGTTTAAAGTTTATCCCATCCGTAATAAAAACGATTGAAGTCTAAATAAATTAGAAAAACTTTACATTGGTGTCAGAAGTGAGATAATATAAATAAATATTTATGGAAAGAGGGCCAAGAGACTGAGTGATTTGACAGTGACTGAGTTAAGAGCAGAATAGGAAGATCGTGAGTTGGGAACGTCCTGCAAGAAAAGTGAATAAGTAGAAAGACTTAAAGTGGCACTGGAAAATGACAGCTTTGATCCAGAAACAGTTTTATTTGAGGACGAGGCTTTCACCTCAATCTTGTCAATTTCTGCCATGGAAGAGAAGATTTCAACGAATGAGAAAAACTATATTTCTGCCATGGAAGAAAAGATTTCAGCTAATATGAAAAACGATTTTTCTGCCATGGAAGAGAAGATTTCAACTAATGTGAAAACGATATTTCTGCAATAAAGAACGATTTTTCGGATATGAAGAACGATATTTAGGCTATGAAGAATGATATTGCCGATTTAAGAACACGAGACACTTCAGCAGAAGAAAAGAAGATCAAAATCAACAAACCAAAAACACAACCGAAGACAGATGACATTAGCAGTTTCACCTAAGTCAAGGCCCAAACGATCGATGGAAAGATGTCGTGGACCAATTTTGTAGAACAGTTGAAGCAGCCGATAGAGTGAATAATTTGTGCGACAAGGAAAAAGCAGTGAACTTAACCATCGCGCTTCGGAGAGATGCCTTAGATGTACTTCAGACGATAACACTTGAAGAAACGGATGACTTCGAGCAGCTGAGGAAGAGGTTGGACATGCGATATGGTCACGAACATCTAGAACATTTGTACCAATCCAAGCTGAAGAACCGGAGGCAGAAACATGACGAAGCACTTCAAGAATATGAAGTGGATATTGCCCGACTAGTTAGATTTGTTTATCCATCAGCAGCAGAGAACATGATGGAATGTCTGGGCATCCAGGTCTTTATTGATGGCTTACGTGACCTCGATATGCAAATGACGCTTCGTTTAGCCCGTTCTAAAGCGTTAGTTGACGCATTGACAGCTGCTTTTGAATATGAAGCAGCAACGAAGGCTTCGGGCTATAACAAAGTTAGGACCATCCGAGAAGAAGGCGACGAGGACAAGTTCGACCAGATCGTCAGCTTGATCGAAAGTATGAAGGACAAGAAACCGAGAAAGATCAGATTCTGGAATTTTAGCGAGTTAGGGCATGTACGCAGTTGGTGTAAGCGCCCCAAGACTCCTGCAAACCAAGAAACCCAGTCACAGGAAAACTAGAACGGGTCGGCTACGAGGGGGCAGCACCGACCCATGTTCGTTCCAAAGACCCTCTCATACTGATAGCTTCGGTCAGATGTCGCAACGACAGTGTATATGTAGATAGCGAAGTGAATGGCAAGAGATATACTCTGCTAGTAGACACTGGAGCAACTAGAACTATTATACCACCAGAAATAATAAACTCTAACGAGACTATGACTGCGGACTGCCACAGGTCAGAGTGCCAACGTTCACGGTAAGATGCAAATTCAATTATGAATTGGGCCAGAAAAACTCACGCATACGGTAATCGTAGCTGACATTGAAGAAGACCTGATTCTGGGAATGGACGTAATGAATGTACATGGTTTCCAATTAGGCTTTAGAAACAGAACCATTAAAGCAGGTTCCGAGGAGGTATTCCTTCATACATATGGAGGCACTGCGTGTTGGCAGCTCTTCAGGAAGATACCGTCCTACCTGCACGAAGCAAAACCATGATAGTAGCACAGCTACCAGGAATCATGGAGGAATGTACACCGGTTATGATGGAGCCAGGGAACTACGACGAAGAAGTTGGCAAAGGAGTACTAATTGGAAAAGGATTGGTTACGTTGGCGGAAGAGATCTCAGTACGTGTGGTAAACGTGAATGATTACCCAGTTACCATCAAGAAGGAAACCATACTTGGATCCTGCGTACCAGTGACGTCTATAGTTTGTCAAACAACGTCCACTGACAATTCTAATGTCAGATTCGAACAGACTTTATCAGTAGCTGGTCAATCCTTAGATTGAGCTGAAAAAAAGGGAATGAGAGAATTTCTTTTGCAGTATCAAGACCTATTCGTATCAAAAGGAAGAAAGACTGGTAGAACATCAGCCGTCAAAGACAAAACTGATACTGCTAATGCCAAGTCAATAAGGCAATCAGCCCGAAGACTTCCACGAGCGAAGAGAGAGGAAGCTTAAATAATTATTCGAGAGATGGCTGAAGAAAAAGTAATAGAAAGATCTACTAGTCCATGGGTGTCTCCAGTAGTGCTCGCCAAGAAAAAAGATGGAACTATGAGATTATGCGTGGATTATCGCCAGCTAAACAACGTGACGGAAAAAGACAGCTATAATCTGCCGCGAATTCACGATACGCTAGATACTTTGGCCAGCAGCAAACTGCTTTCCACAAGTGGAAATGGACCCAGAAGACAAAGAGAAGACTGCTACCACCGGATCTGGATTATGGCAATTCAACGTCATGCCAATCGGGCTCTGTAATGCGCCTGCGACAGTTGAAAGACTCGTGGAAAATGTCTTGAGAGGGTTGTATTGGAAGACATGCCTGGTCTATTTGGACGACATTGTAGTACTGCGGAAGACACTTGGCGAACACCTGAAGAATTTTTAAGACGTATTCAAACGATTCCAAGCTGCCCAGCTCATGTTAAACCCGAAGAATTGTCATCTGTTCTAAAACCCAGTAGACTATCTAGGTCATATAGTGATCAATTAAGGAGTGGCGGTGGATCCAGAGAAAATTGCTTCCATTCGGCAGTGGCCGCAACCAACCGCCAAACATCAAACTAGGAGTTTCCTTCGACTTTGCACGTTTTATGTAAGATTAATCAGGAAGTTTGGAGATATTTCCAAGCCTCTAACTCCACTAACAGAAGAAGCAAGAGCTTTCCAATGGGACAAAGACTGTCAAACGGCTTTTGAAACCTTGGAGAGGCATTTAACCACGGCGTCGATATTAGGATACCCATTACATGAGTGACACTTTATTCTTGACCTTGACGCAAGCAACGTAGGAATTGGAGCAGTGCTCTCACAGATCCAATAAGAGCAAGAAAGAGTGCAGGGATATTTCAGTACAGTCCTCTCCAAACCAGAACGAAACTACTGCGTCACAAGAAGGGAACGTTTGGCGGTAGTGAAGTCCGTGGAACACTTTCACCAGTATCTCTATGGTAGGAAGTTTTAAATCCGGACTGATCATTCAGTACTCAAGTGGTTGATGCAAATCAAGAATCCCGAGGGCCAGATCGCTAGATGGATTGAACGGCTTCAAGAGTACGATTTCAACATCGAACATCGAGCTCCCTGTCCAGACGGCCGTGCCTAACAGACTGCTCCCACTGCAACAAGGCGGAATCCAGGGAAGCTGCAGTTTCAAGAACTACTGTAGTCAACGAGGAATGGTCACCCACCAGGATCAGAGAAGTTCAGGAGAATAATCCTCAGCTAAAGAAGACTCGCAATGGAAGGAAGAAAATCGGTGACCTACCTGGTAAGAAGTGTCAAGATTTTCATCGAAACTCAAGGCGTATAAGGCTCAGTGTATTTCCCTTGTCCTGGAAGAAGGGCTGTTGAAAAGAGTCCTTGAAAACGATGATGGTTCCGAGATGAGGAGAAAGCTAGATATCCCAAGAACAAAAGTAGGTGAAGTACTAGAGAAGTTACACGACAGTCCATCGGGAGGTCATCTGGGAGTGGAGAAAACCCTACAGCGAGTATGTGACAGGTTTCATTGGATGAAAAGCTCCGACGTTGTGAGAGACTGGTGCAAGAAATGTACGACCTGTGCTACGAGTAATGACATACATCGCAAGAGAAAGGCACCCATGAAACAGTATAATGTTGGAAGCTCTTTTGAAAGGATTGCTTTAGATATCGCTGGACCATTTAAGATGACAGAAAATGGTGGTAAATACATTTCAGCCGATATGGAGTGCCCTTGGAAGTCCACAGTGACCAGGGAAGAAACTTTGGAAGCCATCTATTTCAGGAGATTTGGGACAAGCTGGGATTGAAGAAGACTAGGACAACAGCATTACATCCGCAGTCAGATGGAATGGTCGAGAGAATGAACAGGACTATTGGAAAATACATGTCCAAAGTAGTTTCCAGCTATCAGAGAGATTGGGAACAGTATCTCTCCCGATTCGCATTGGTTTATCGATCTGCCGTCAATGAGTCCACGGGTGAAACACCTGCGAAAATACTGTTTGGACGTGAAATGAGGCTTCCTTGTGACCTGGAATTTGGCTGTCGGCCTGGAGAAGACCTAGCACGAGAAGACTACGTGATCCAATTGAGAAGAAGGCTGGACGATATTCATGAATTAGTTCGAACAAATCTTGCCAGCGACAGAATGAAAAGTCGGTACGACACGCAGGCCACAGTAGGCGGTTTTAAAGAAGGGGACAAAGTATGGTTACACAACCCGACAAGGAGAAAAGGATTTTCTCCAAAATTACAAAAATTCTGGGAAGGTCCCATACTAAATCAAGAAAAGGATCAATGATGTTATATATAGCAAAGGCAAGATCCTCGACGGAAAACCAAAAATATTTCACCAAGACCGTCTAACGCCATTCGAAGGAGACCATGACCTAGAGAAAGGAGTAAACCATATTCGAGATGTGTCTCACCCTACCTTCGATGAATTTATGGGCGCGTATGGAGATACCGGAAAAGCTAGATGTGGAGTCACTTCGGAACAACGACAAAATTTTTGTTCACTCTCACGGAATATTATTCCCCGCCCGTCGCAAGAACGCACGAGTGCTGGCATCCGTTTTTCGAAAGAATTTCGCGGTACGTCTTCTACGTGGTAACTAAAAATGAATTTCAAGATCGATCTACCTACCGCGATATGTGGGAAGCACTTCGAAACCTCCGTGTTAGAATCCAGCGTGAATAAACTGGCTATGCCTAAGATAGCGAGTAACCAGTTGGATTGGCGAGTTATCAGCAACATGGTAGAGATTATCTTTCGAGATACCGGTGTCTGGATATTAGTTTGCAGCTATAACCCCCGCTACAGTATCCGATGAAGACGGTGCCCTGTTATTTCCATAAGATCGGAAAGTGTAGAAATTGGGCCAGTTGCCGATTCAAACATCCAGTCTCGGCTACACAAAAGTTCCAGGAGGAACTGCCATCTAAGGAGGGGGTAATGTTACGAAACAGCAAACTGGTATAGTTCCTGAATCCGACTCTGTCTAAGCCATGTATGGCGGATGCACAGGTATTTCTTAGAATTGTTTACGATTGTGACTATCTTATCTAGACGTTGTTTTTGTGACCAGTCTTATCTAGAAAATGCCAGAAAGCCAATTGTTTCTGTGTGAGCCGCAATCTAGAATTATCTAGTAAAAAGGGCACTAATATATAAGGAAAATTCACACGAGAATGTTCAAGATAGTTGATAAAGTGATCGCGACAATTGAACAAGAATATACCGAAATAGCGAACAGTGAAGTGTTGATATAAATTAATAATTATGTGTGTATATAAATTGAGTGTTAGTGAGGAGTTAAGTGTTTAAATAAACTAGTAAGTAGCCATACCGTGTGGTTAAAGTTCATCCCACCCGTAATTAAAACGTTTACTGTCTAAATAAACTAGAAAAACATAACAATATCATAATTGCAAATTATAGTTAACTTTTAATAATATTGCGGTCCCTTTTAAATTTAATCTATTTCCTCTTATCATCATTTTATACTCATGAAGTCATTATTGAACATAAACAATACTTATCATTACAAACCTGTCCATCTACTGAAATTATTAAACTTATTCATTGGGTTTGAGTATTTTATTTAATTCGCAAACGTAAAGCAAAGTATCTAATGACTATATTAATTGAAAATGTTTCACTAGCTAATTCACTCCTTATTGATCTTCTTAATTAATCGATGAGTGCTTTTTGGAAGTACTTATAATCAAGTGGCGCCTATAAAAATCAACCCAGGACCACTTTTCAAATAAATTGAACTAAACTCGCAACCTTAGTGCTCTCTCACGAAAAGCTGCCTTCGGCTTTGTAGTCTCACACATTTTTATTAACGATAAAAAAAAAGAGGCTACAATATGACCAGCGATTTTAAGTTTCATATTTTTGACGTTGCCAAATGTGTATTTTTCGAGACATTCCCATGTCTCGAAAATTATGTTTATTTTTAAATAGGACAACCCGTATATTGTCACGTTTAGAAATAACACCCAGTATATGGTAGACCAAACAAAAGTATGTCAATGTTTCAAAATATGTTTTGCTAATTACTTTGAAGTAGAGCATAACATTTTCAAATATAAAAAATAACAAACTCAGCATTTTTGGAGAGAACACTTTCTTGGTTCGGAAAATATATTTTTTCGGGCAGTGGGTTTTCGGACCAGCGAAGCGAACGAGGGGTTCTTGGAAGCAGCAAAGCGAATGAATCCAGTAAAGCCTACCCGAAGGGAGTTCATCGCGATTGAAGACACAGTGCCTCTTTTAAGCCGGGTCCACATCAAACCGACAAAAGAGAAACAAAACAGAAACTTCATGTTTTTCAACAATTCTGCAACAAAGATGCAACATTTCAGCGACTTTTTTGTCTCGGCACTGTTTTGTCGCCGGATTCCGCAACAATTTCGAGTCCCGTCGCTTGTCGGTAAATATCAAAAGGTTTCTGTTTTGTTCGCTTTATCGGGAACTGTGTCGATTCAGTGTGGACAGAGAAACGAAACTTAAAGTATCGTTCGCGTATGTTTATTTGTTACTGTGAAACGATGTCGGAAAAAACGAAGTGGACTGTGGATAACACTTGTAAATTAATAGAATTGTATCGAGAAACCCCATTGTTATGGGATCCAACAAATAGTGAATATAAAAATCGCTATAAAAAGACTGATGCTTTAAAGGAAATTGGACGATCTCTAAATTTGTCAGAGGAAGAAATTGAGAGGAAAATAAGAAATATCAACTCTAAATATCAAAGAGAAAGAAGGAATTATAAACAGTGCAAAAAATCTGGCTCGGGACAAAAGTTTATACCAAAATGGTTTGGATATGCGCTTATGAGTTTTCTTAAGGACAAGAATAAACCGCGTAAAAGTCAAGAAGCTGGAGGATTGTCCATAGATAAACAAGTAAGTAATTAACATGCTTATTTATCAACAACTAGAATATGTTTATATGCAGAAAGTTACAAGTTTTATTAACTAGCAGTATTTTATTTGCCAAGGAACTTGCCCTTGGTCTGAAACAAAGTACTCTGCGAATTCATCTCTAATGGCTGCGGCTTCAAAGTGAGGGTTTTCGAGCAGTGCGACTTAAACTTCGAAAAGATTGCTGATTTTCAGTCATCTTTCTCCATTCACCATTTTCAAGTGTACCACTATCTAAGTGTTCAATATCGAAACTCCCTGGTGGTGTGTACCTATTTCTAGATGACAAGCTTTTCCGTAAGTAATTGTGAAGGTAAATGCACGCCATAACCAATTGTTCAGTCTTTTTGGGTTGTAGTAATATAGGTTTGCGAAGCACGCGAAATTTGGCTGCCAAAATACCGAATGCATTCTCCACAACAATTCGCGCGCGGCTAAGCCTGTAATTAAATATTCTTTTTATAGACCCTTTTTCTTGGTGACCACTATATGGCTTCATTATATGAGGAGTAAGGGGAAAAGCATCGTCCGCAACAAAAACATAAGGAGATTCGTTTTTCCTTCCAGCAAGAATAGTTTTTGGGGGCAAGTTTAATCGTCCATCTACCATCAATTTATAAAAGAAGGTATTTTTAAATACACCGCCGTCTGAAATACGGCCTTGACATCCAACGTTAGCGTAAAGAAAATTATAATTTGCGTCCACTATTGCAAAAAGTACAATACTAAATGTACCTTTATAGTTGTAAAATTCACTCCCACTAACAGCAGGAGCTTCAATTAAAATATGCTTTCCGTCCATTGCGCCTAGACATAAAGGAAAGTTCCAAATTTTATTATAATCGTTGCTAATCTGTTTCCATTCCTCTTCACTGCTAGGTGTCTGAAACAAAAATATCGTGATTTAGAGTTACACTGTCAATTAATGCCTTCTTCTGAACAAATTAAAATACATGACTGTCACTAGAATTATATTACATAAATCTCCTAAAAAATCCCTAAATGACCCTTAACAAAAAATAAATAACGGAGGGTTACATCTTCTTAATTTAGACTGAACTTGACTTCCCTTTTTATTAAAAAATTCACAGTAATTGCTACTTTTTTTCTCTTTGTTACAGAGATCGGACGAATCCTATAGCAGCGAAGAAGGGGAAGAAGAAATAACGAAAGTTATTGTCGATAATGACGATTGTACAGAACTAGACGCATCTAGGAATGAAGTTCCCCATTCATCTATTGAAAAATCGACTTCGCATGAACAAAATACATCAGCAATAAAGAAAAAGCCGGTAGCAAAAATACTACCGACAAGCGATGTGAAGAAATATATTCGATGATAAAGTCTGTGCATCACGACAGGCAAGAACGTAAAACCCAGCCTGACGATTTTGATATATTTGGCGAGATTGTTGCACGAAAACTGCGCAATTTACCGACTCGTTACGCACAGATAACCATAGAACATCAAATAAATAATCTACTATACGAAGCCGAATCAGGCAAATACAATGAACTCCCTCAAACTTCTCATGTACATCAAGAACTCTCACAATACGTTCGCTTACCAACAGTCTCGCCAGCATCTTCTTCCATTTCGCAGAGTTATTCAAATCCATCTAGCATTCAGTCATACTCACAGCTAGCCAGTGTACAATATTTGCCAAATTCCACTACCACTGACCATTCTTCCATTTCGCAGACTTATTCAAATCCGCCGAGCGTCCAGTCGTACTCACAGCTGTCCAGTGTACAATCTCTGCCAAATCCCACTTATCTGGAGCCGCTCGCAGCTGTTCAGCCGACATCACAATCAGCTATGGACTTTACGAATGAAAACACGATAGTTACTGATGAATGGGACCGAGAATAATCAACTTCGTCGACAAGGTGTTTATTTTTTTAAAATATATATTCTGTACTTATTTTTGATAAATTAAAATACATGCCATTAAATTATACGATTGCGTTTTCAATTAAAAATAATTGCAAGCTAATTTACTTACCTTAACAAAACCATTCAGAACTTGTACTAAAGCTTCACATGTTTCTGGAACAATTTGTGAAATTGATTGCTTAGATATTCTTGTCTGATACATGAGACTATGATATGAATCACCGGTTGCCAGAAATCTTAAGGTAACAGCTAAGCGTTCTGTTATGGAAATAGAATTTCTAAAATTCGTATTTTTCTTGTGTATGACTGGCCCAACTAATTCTAATAAGCTTTCAAAATCTTCGTTTGACATTCGCAAAAAATTGGTAAAACTAGAACGTATCTCGCCTGATAAACCAATATCGTCTTCACGGATATCTGTAATTAAATTTTCGACTCCATGACTCGTTCGCCTTCGCAAAGTGGGCCTCACCCAAAAACGTCTTGTTTTCCGCTTCAAATTTAAAAAAATATAATATTATCCAGCCATTAATACGAAATCGTCGTCTTCTTCAACATTACGGAAACGGTAACGAAACATGCTTCTAGTGTGGACTGCAAAAACAAAACTGAAACATGGAGTGTTTGTTACTGTTTTGTTTTGAATAAATGGTCTGCGGTTTGGACTTTATTTCGAAACTGTTTTGTTGCATAAAAGTTTTGAAGATGTTTTGTTTTTGTTTTGTTTTATGTTTTTGTTTTGTCGGTTTAATGTGGACCCGGCATTAGAGGAGAAGTCGTGTCCTGGGATAGTTTTAATGTAAGTGAATAGTTTATTGTATTTCTTTTGCATAATATTGTTAATTTGAGAGTGTACATTATATTACTGTCGGGAAACTTAAACGTATGCGCAGTACGGCCTGTCGTACTTTTCCGTAAGCGTTGTCATTTTGGGGGAATATTGTGTTGTCTCCTGAGGGCCATTGAATATATGCCGGTGAAGGTTGGATGTATTTGTTTTATATTTGTTTTGTATATATTTTGTTTAGCCTTGAGGGCATGTCGATTTGCTATCGGAAATTCCGTCAATACATTTGTTAAGTTTTTAATGAATGGTTTCTTAATTGACCCCCCAGACCCAAATAGTGGATTCAGTAGCTACATCGTCGAGGTTGGTAGACGGGTAGGGACCCAACCCGAAATCCTAGCGTTGGGATAAAACTCTATATCGTCGCAATATTTTAGAATGTTCTGTCACAGCTTTTCATTGCCGATGCAGCGTTCAAACTTATTCGCCAATATTGAACATTATTGTGAAAAAATTCGGGAAAATATTTTTATTTTGTAATTAATATTGCAGTATAAACACAAAGCAATACCTATACATAAAAATTGGAAGGTGATGATCAATATGACCTCCATGTCTTTGGAAACAGATATCAATTCTTAATGAAAATTCATCCAATACTTCCCTAATCATCTCCGGAATAATCTGTAACTACGACTTACAGTCCTTGGACGTCCACGGACATAGTCTGTGGTCTTTTCACATTACGAGTACATTTTGCTTTCCAAATTACCCCATAAAAATAATCCACAGGTTCAAAATCTGAATTTATTGCAAGCCATTTGATATTTACTCTTCTTCCAATTTAGAAATGTAATTTCCAGGAACACAGGAACGCCTCGAATATAATGAAAAGGCGCTCCATCTTGCTGAAATTGAATTAATCTATACACGAAATGAAGATTTATATAATCAGGAAGAAGTCTGGCTAACTCTGAAATTACCTCTAAAGCTAAAAATTCCCAGTTCTCCATACTGGTCATGGTTTTATCCCAAAAATAGAGTTCAATAATAACCCCTCCGCTGCTCAAGCCTGATATATTGGTAAATTCTTTTCTTGCCTTCAGTGCGCGAGACGTTTATGTACGCAAGCGTTTATTTGCATGTTTTGTGCTAGAATTGATTATTTCCGCTATCGTATGATGCTTACAACAAACATCAGACAACGATTCGGCCCATGAAGACCTAATAATGGACTTCATTTCACACATCTTGAGCACTGAGGGCCTATCAAATCATATGTACACGTACTTTTGCAGTCAACAAATAGTCTATTTGTATTTTTAAAGTAGTAACGAGTGTTGACGTATTTAAAATGATAGGCAAATATTTATCAGAAACAGAATTAGGAAAACTTTTGTTGGAAAGTGATAACGACGAATTAAAATTTACAAGAAATTGATACCGATAGTAGTGGGACTGGAAGTGAAATATAGACCAACCATCAACCTCAAAAAAGAAGCCTGTGAAACCAAAACGACCTTGCCCTAAAACGCCAAGTCACTCAACATTCTCAAAACCTGACAGTGATAGTGAGAGTGAAGATTCAGATTTAGATTCAGAAAAAGATGTATTCCAAACCGAGCTTTGACAAGGTGAGGAAGTGTGTGACGGAAATATTTAAAAATAATAAGAATCTTTGAATATAGTTCAGTTTATTCAATATAATTATTAGTAAAACAAGTAAGCAAATAGTTATACATAATATTTTTGTATAAATAGCAGTAGTTCAGTAGTTGCATAAGTTAACCTAGTATGGGTGATAGTACAGGGAGGACGGGCCCCCTGTGGAAACAGGACGCCTTGATAATAGTCGAAAAACCAACGAAGACAAAAAGATCCCAATATTTGAAAATATAAAGTACTCTGTGTATGATTCAGCTTCCTTCAAGGTTATGGTCCAGCATAAAGATATGAACGTGGGGAACTTACACCCAGTGGAATTGGGCAGACTACTACATCAAAAAAAAATATGTGGAATCAAATCAATTGAAAGGTAAGGTAGGAATATAATTTCTATCACTTTTAGGCTACCAAAAGAAGCTTACGATTTCAAAGAGAACAAAGAGTTCGTAGCTATGGGCTGTGAAATGTTTATCCCGTCAAGTTTAGTCTCATGGAGAGGAGTTGTCAAAGGTGTAGATCCAAATCTAGCTGAGGAAGAAGTCATTAAAAGAACCAATGAAGAAAGTGGAGGAGTATATAAAGTACTGCAAATAAAGAGACTAAACAGAAGAGTAGAAGATACATTCGATGATTCAATTAAGTATGTAACGACTGGCAAGACTATATTTTGACATTTGCTGGCAAATCATTTCCCAGATTTGATAATATTTATTCTAACAAACTAGAGGTGTCTACATATATTGAACCTATCTTGCTCTGTAGAAACTGTAACAGGTTCAATCACTCACTGAAACAATGTAGGAGTAAGGCTAGATACGCTAAATGTGGATCCGATAACCACTTGCATGGAAAATGTGATAATTTTCATGATTCAGACGTTTGCCTGTACTGCAAGAAGAATCATCTAGTCTTTCAATGTATTAAGTAACCAGAGGTATGTGATGAACTAACTAAACAAAAACGAATTAACGAAGTTATGAGCTTTCAAAACCTGTCTTACTTTGATGCTAGAAAAGTAGTATCTCCAGGCGAGACTTTGAGTAACAATATCCTGCCCGATAATGATAATTTTTCCTCTCTGTCTCCCAAATAAGTATGTAATTGCCTAGTAAATGTTTCTCAAAGAAACTCGACTATCCCTAAACCAAGTAAACCCTCATACGGTTCTACTGTGACACAAAATAAAAGGAGAAAAGTAAGCAGCCCAGGATTAGATAATCAGGCTCACAAAGCCTGCCTTTTAAGTAGTTCAATATATCCGTTATCACCCGTTAATTCAATGTCAGGTAAGATCAATTCAGCTACTCCAGCTCATTCTACCACAAATAGGGGCCTCTTCAATACTAGAAATAATAATCCTCTAAGTCCAAATAGCACCCCTCTCCCATCTTCACCAACACTTCAAAGCACTGACACAAATGCAGAGGACCTCATATCAATAGTTCAAGCATATTTTTCAGGTTTAGAAACCTGTGACACACTAACATGTAATATGGTGGATGATCTCACTGATTGCTGCCAAAAAGTTTGCTACAGACTCAGCCAGCAGGGAACTGAGGAGCAAATAGAGGAGGCAGTCTAAAAGTCTCATCCAGTCAATTTCCCTTGTGCATTATCATTTTGGGTTTCTATTTTAATTTAATTATCCCATTCACTGTCATTCAGTGGAATATACGTAGTATAAATTCGATTAACACTAATCTTCAATTACTTCTGCACGGGGAGAATCCTGACATAATTATGCTGCAAGAAACATTCTTTGTTAATAACATTAATTGGAAACTTGAGAAATATGAAATATTTTGACTTGATAAGAGTGAGGGGCGCAATTGTATAGCTATAGCTGTCAAAAGTAGAATAAACCCTAACCTGTATAATCTCAACACTAATAATAAACCCTACGGTATGCAGATACAAGCTGTGTCTGTGAGTGATACAGTCTTTATAAACGTTTATGTCCCATCCAATCTAAGGTTGAATAAATCATTTCTTGCAGATATTTGTAATGAGCAGAATAACTTTAGTAATGTTGTTATTGGGGGGACTTTAATGCAAAAGATATAATCTGGGGGAAAAGTGATCATAATGGTAACTTAATAGAAGAGGCTTTTTTGGATAGAGATTTTGTTAATCTTAATGATGGATCTCCAACTAGAATCAACCTTTCCGGACAAAATCCTAGTATTACAGACCTCTCTTTTTCTTCCTCTCAAATTGGAATAAATTGCTCCTGGACCACTCTCCCCTTAGATAAAATCAATAGTGACCATTTTCCTATAATTATAAAGATGGATTTAGACGCTTACATTCCTCAAGACCTTCCGCAGAACAGTAATCCAGATATTAGGAGGCAAGTATCATTACTCAAGCAACTGAGGAGGTATCAATAAGAAAGAGAGAAAGGAAATCTACAACAAATAAGTCTCCCACCATATGGTGGGATGAGGTTAGTACTAACGTTGTAATGGAAAGGCGAAATTCCATTAAGAGATATTTGGACAACAGTTCTGTGGCAATGAACTTGGCAGTTGCAAAAGATAAAAGCCAAAAGACTCAAAAAAATAAATAGTTTCAGATAATTCTGTGCAACTTTAAATAGGGACCCTAACTTGTCAGCAAAATGGAGGATTATTAAGGGCTTTGAAAATGGGTACACCTCTCCAATATCTACTTCATTTGTAAGGGATAATCTAAATAATTTTCTTGATAATATTACTATTCCGGATGTCCCCCTGTATATTACTATAAACAGATCGGATAATAATGATCTAGTCCCCTTCGAAATGGAATAACTGGAATGTGCTTTAAAAAACAGAAAAGACTCGGCACCAGGTGCGGATGGAATTTATTACTCACAGCTAAAGTATCTGCCATTACTGTGTAAGGAAAGGCTACTTTTAATTTCGAATGGTTATCTTAAAGATGGAACCATACCAGAATCCTGGAGAATCCAAATAATATGTCCTATGATAAATCCTTTAAAAGACCCTACTATTATTGGCAACTATAGGTATATTGCCCTCCAATCGTGTGTAATGAAGGTGTTGGAAAGTATTATTAAAAACAGAATTGACCATAAATTGGAATCAGAGGAGCTTTTAAGTAAATTGCAAGCCGGATTCAGACAGGGAAAAAGTATTGTGGATAACCTAATTTTGATAACCAAGGAAATAAGGTTTAAGTCGTTTTCTTAGACATAAAAAGCAGCCTATGACCAATGGTCCAGAATTTCCCCATACCGGGCTCAACAAAATTGGCTAGTTATAATATTTCCTCTACATATCCTAAACTTAATGAACCAACTATTTTGGGTCTAGGAAGGTTGTTATCAGAGACAA